>CM053624.1:148312635-148346439 GCA_028646595.1 Phalanger gymnotis | reverse complement strand
AGAAGGGAGAGCAGATGGGAGTGGAGGTAATCAAAAACAAACACTTTTGAAAAGGGACAGCGTCAAGGGAGAAAATTCAATAAAGGGGGATAGGTTAGGAAGAAGCAAAATATAGTTAGTCTTTCACAACATGAGTATTGTGGAAGGGTTATACATAATGATACACATGTGGCCCATGTTGAATTGCTTGACTTCTTAGGGAGGGTGGGTGGGAAGGGAAGAGGGGAGAGAATTTGGAATTCAAAGTTTAAAAAATAGATGTTCAAAAACAGAAAAAAGTTTTTGCATGCAACTAGAAAATAATATACACAGGCAATGGGGCATAGAAATTTATCTTGCCCTACAAGAAAGAAAGGAAAAAGAGATGGGAGGGGAGTGGGGTGACAGAAAGGAGGGCTGACTGGGGAACAGGACAACCAGAATATACGCCATCTTGGAGTGGGGGGGTGGGTAGAAATGGGGAGAAAATTTGTAATTCAAACTCCCATGAAAATCAACGCTGAAAACTAAATATATTAAATCATAATAATAAAAAAAGATCTTGGGGCCTAATGTAATGACAATTTAGATTTGAAGATGGTTCCCACCCATTAATAGGCCCTGTGACCTGCTTACATCACAGGAAGCCTAGGTTACACATGGTGGGAAGAGCTTGCAGAGAAAAAAAGGAAAGTGTGTCACAGGAAATGCTCAGGGAGAGAGCAGTTAGAACTGAGGAAGAAAGCAGATGTGCCATCTGTGCTATGAGTGAGTTTGTGGCAAGGCCCCAGCAGAATGGTGGAAGTTTATGAGATGGTGAAATTCCATGCTGTGATATTGTGTTTTAAGTTCCTTGCTATCATGATAAAGTGGGCTTACTGGTTTTGGGAGTTGGTTGCTGCTTGGATGGGCTGGACTTATTAGTTATGGGATTTGGTCCTCTGGGATCTGAATAAATATTTTATTCCTTTTATGTTCTATATGGAGAGTATCTCATGTTTTGCAATACAGAACTACATAGGCATATTCACAGTTATCATTGATGTTGTCTTTATTGCCTTGCTAATACAGGATCTCGCAGAATATTTACGTGTTTTACAATCTTACTCTTCTTCTTGTAAGACAATGGCATAATTGCCACTGGAGTATAAAATATTAGAAAGTATCGAGTGTAGACTTTGGTATTGATGACTGCTGAATTTAACTTCAGTAAAATTTTCTTTTTTTTACTTTCCTATGGGGAAAGGGGACAGGTTGGTGCTGTTCCCCTCCCTTTCCCCACCCACCCCATACTTTGGTTTTATACAAATTGAATATATGTTAACATAACTCATACTTTATATTAGTTGCTATTATAGAAAATTGAGTAAGTCTTTTTTGGTCCCAACTCTGGGAGTATGTTGAACCCCTTTGTGAAGAGGCCTGTGTCTTAATAAGCTAGAAGGAAAATTAGAAGTTAGTTTTCATAGTTCCCAGGAAGCAAAGTTCCTTAAATATGGGTTATGGATATCAGAATATTTTACTTCTTAAATCATACCATACAGTATGACATGTCCCCATTCAATAAAATAAATTAGTTCTAAAAAGTAAACTTTTTGGTATTATTAATTTGCCTTAGACCCATGATTTCTTTGTCTGTTGTGGGCATAAGCGAGTTAGTCTTTCCACTCCTGCTCTTTAGTTTCTGTTCAATAACTGCAATTCGATGGGTTTTCCTATCAATTTTATAGATAACAGAAAGGACAAGAATTATATTTGGATCAGTATGAGCAAAGGGCAAATGATAATTTCCTGTGGATTACAAAGGAAAGAATAGATTTTTAGCTAAAAGAATGAAAAACAAATATTACAGATGTTCAGGACCAATACCAGCCTGAGTTCTGTTCCTTTTGAAATGATAGCATACTTCATGTAATAAATGTAGCCCTTTCCTTCAACTATTTGTAATACAGCTTTTATCAACTGCATTTCATTGAAGGAACTGTGAAAGTACTAAGGATAGGTTCCAAGAGCAAGAAAATCTGCCTTCTATCATTTTCTTTGTTGTGAATAATTTAGTTTATTTGGTGTGTAGTTTACTAATAGTTGTGTGGCCCAAGACACCAGTACCTAATTTGTGTCCAAGAAAAATACATTGTTCCACCAACTGTAATGCAGTGTGTCTATTCCATTGACTTCAGAAAAATAAACATACCCTCAGTACCAGATGCTGCCAGAAGGATGAGGGCTAATGACTGTGGGTCTGTTTGTTTTTAATCATTGACATTTCATCACAAAAAGTCCACTGGTAGGCATATATATATATATATATATATATATGAAATTATCTTTCAAATGATATTCTAAGGATGGTAAGGTCTACATTCTGAATAATGTAAAACTCATCTAAGATTATATTTTATAATTTCTTGGAGGCTATTTGAATCTTAGCATTTTTTGGGGGGTGGATAAACTGAATTCCAATGGGTAAACCTAAAATATACTCACATAGGTGCTTATGGGGGCTGTCACAAAAATGCCTTAGGCATCCTTCCATATGAATATCGAAGAGAATTGCTATTCTACCACTTCTGAATTTTAGAGTGGCATGGGACCTTTGGGTTCATATGGTCTATCCTCCTTATTTTAAAAATGAAGAAATTGAGGCAAGAGAGTTTGACTGCCGCGGCCAAAGTCACACTATTTAGTGTCAGGAACTTGAAGGTGTGTTCTTTGCATTACCCAATGCTGCTTTTTCTTCTTGTCTACTGTACCCAGCTGCAGATGGAACTACTGTGTAGTTTGGCATAGCCATAGAAGAAAAAGAAAGCTATTGGGCACAAGTTGTCCAGTTATAAGAATTCTCCACTTATTCTTATAAATCAGATTCAATTCCTTACATGTTCAAGAAATTAGGACCTTATCAAAGAAACTTCCTGCAGAGTTTCCCCCACCCCAATTTCTTGCTTTTCTTGTAATTTTAATTGCATAGGTTTTGTAACTAAGCCTTTTTAAATTTTATATAATCAAAACTATCCATTTTGCCTCCTGTGAACTTCTCTGTCTCTTGTTTGGACATAAACTCTTCCCATATTCTTAGATCTGACAAGCAATTTCTTCCATGTTCCACTAATATGCCATTAGCATTACCCTTGATGTTTAACTCATGTACCCATTTTAAGTTTATCTTGGTATATGATATAAGTTTTTTTATGTCTACTTTCTGCCAGAATGCATTCCAATTTTCCCAGAAGTTTTTGTCAAATAGTGAGTCAAATAGTGAGCTGGGATTTTTAGATTTATAAAATACTAGATTACTGTGCTCATTTGCTTCTATATGTTGTGTACCAAATCCTTTCCACTGAACAACCATTCTATTTCTTATCTTGTACAAAATTGTTTTGATGATTATAGCTTTGTAGCATAGTTGCGAGATGCCCTTCCTTCACATTTTTTTCATTAATTTCCTAGATATGCTTGACTCATTGCCCCTCCGCATGAATTTTGTCTTGATTTTCTTCCAGCTTTATGAAATAATTCTTTGATTGATATGGCACTGAATAAGCAAATTAATTTATATAATGTTGCCATTTTTATTAAGTTGGCTTGGCATACCAATAAACAATTAATATTTCTCTAATTATTTAGATTCGTCATTGTGTGAATAGTGTTTTATAACAATATGTGTTCATATTGTTTCTGGGTATAACTTGGCAAGTAGATTCCCAAATATTTTATACTGTCAATACTTATTTCAAAGGAAATTTCTTTTTTAATCTCTTCCTTTTGGGTTTTATTGCTAATTCCTAAAGGCTGATGATTTGCTGGGTTTATTTACTGATCTACAACTTTGCTGAAGTTGTTTTGATTAATTTTTCAATTGGCTTTCTAGAATTTTCTAGGGTTTTCATTTGCAAAAAATGATAGTTTTGTTTCCATATTTTCTATGCTTAGTCCTTCTTTTTCTTTTTTCTTCTTATTGCTAAATTTAGCATTTTTAGTAAAATATTGAAAAGTAATGGTGATAATGGCCATCCTTGTTTCACCCCTGATCTTAATGGAAAAGCTTCTAGCTTTTAGCGATTACAGATAATGCTTACTCTTGGTTGTAGATAGATACTACTTATCATTTCAATGAAAACTCCATTTATTCCTTAACTTTCTAATGTTTTTAAGGGGAATGAGAGCTGCATTCTGTCAAAAGCTTTTTCTGCATCTGTTGAAATAATTATGTGATTTTGTTGTTTTTTTGTTGTTGGTATGATCAGTCATGTTTACAATTCTCCTAATATTGAATCACCCTGCATTCTTGATATAAATCCAACCTGGTCATAATATAAAATCTTTGTGATATATTGCTGTAATCTCTTAGATAATATTTTATTTAACATTTTTCATAGATTTTCATTAGGGAAATTGGAACTAGAATTTTCTTTATCTGTTTTGACTCTCTTTGGTTTAGGTGTCAGATTTCTATTCATGACATAGAAGGATTTGGCAGGACTCTTTCTTTATCTATTTTTTTTCAGACACTTTACATAGTATTGGAAATAATTTTTCCTTAAATGTTTGGTAGAATTTTTTCGTAAATCTATATGCTCCTGTTTTTACCCCCTAGGAAATTTGTTTATGTCTTGTTTAATTTCTAAGATAGGGTTATTTAGGAATTCCATTTCCCATTCTGTTAATCTGGCAAATTTATGATTTTGTATGTATTCATCTATTTCATTTAGATTGTCAGTTCTATTAGCATATAGCTGGATAAATTAGCTCCTAAAATTGTTTTTATTTCATCTGCATTGATTGCTAATTCACCTATTTAAAATTTTTGATACTAGTAATTTGGTTTTCTTCTTTCTTTTTTAAAAACCAAATTGTTTAATGGTTCATTAGTTTTGTTTTTCTTTAACTCTTAGTTTTATTAGTTAATTTTTAAACTTATAATTTTATTAATCTTTTTATTTTCAGTATTTCTCTTGTTAACTAGGAGTTTTAACTTATTTTTCTTCTTGTTTTTTAGTTCCATGCTCAACAATGAACTTCTTTTGTTGATATAAGTATTTAGAGATATAAATTTTACCCTAAATACTACTTTGGCTGCATCCCACAAATTTTGGTATGTTGTGTCATTGCTGTCATTATCTTTATTTAAATTATTATTTCTATGATTTGTAGTTTTCCCTATCCATTCTTTAGGATTAAGTTTTTTCATTTACAATTCATATTCAACCCAAACTTCAAAGGCACTTACTTGAAGATAATTTTTATTGCATTATGCTTGGTAAAAGATGCACTTAATAATGTTTTTGTTTTTGAGATTTTTATGCTTTAATACTTGTTTGACTTTTGTGAAAGTGTCATGTCTAATTGAGAAATAGATATACTCTTTTCTATTCTCATTCAGTATTCTGCAGAGGCCTAGCATATCTATTTTTTAACAAATTCTAGTAATTTCCTTATTTTATTTGTTTATTTTATGTTTACGTTTATCTAGGTCTGAGAAGGGGAAACTAAGGTCCCTTCCACCATAATTTTACTGTCTATTTTCTCCTATTACTCATTTAAATTCTTCTTCAAGAATTTGAAAGTTATGCTATTGGTGCATATATATTCAGTATTGATATAAATCCATTATCTATGGTACCTTTTAGTAACATGTAGTTCCCCTGCTTATCTCTTTTAATTAGGCCTATTTTTGCTTTTGCTTTGTCTAAGGTCATGATTGTTCACTCTTTCCCCTACTTTTTTTTTTAACTTTAGCTGAAGCATTATAAATTCTGCTTCAGCTATTTATTTTGTCTATGTGTATACTTATTTCAAATATGTTTCTTGTAAACAACATATTAGTATATTGTGGTTTCTCATCCATTCTATCTTCTGTTTTGTGAGTGAGTTCATCTCATTCCCATTCACAGTTATGATTGCTGTGTATTTCCCTCTATTCTATTCTCTTATATTGATTATTCTATTTATTTAACTCTGTCTCCTCATGAAATTGTTTTGCTTCTTACTGCTGCTTCCCTTAATCTATCCTTCCTTTTGTCCTCTCCCTCTTTCTTTTAATCCCTTTCATTCCTACTTCCCTGCAGGGTAATATTGGATTTCTGTGTCCAAATGTGTGCATATGTGTATTCTTCTCTCCTTGAATCAGTTCAGATGAGAGTAAGGTTCAGGTATTGTCCATTCCCCTTCACTACCCCCCCCCATTGTATGAATTCTTCCTTGTGTGCTCTATTTATGTGAGATAATTTCTCCATTCTTCCTCTCCCTCTATGGTGCCTAGTGATGATAACCTTATGAGAGGTTACATGCATCATTCCCCCATATAAGAATGTAAATAATTTTGGTCTTTTATGATTTCTCACTCCTATTTATATTTTTATGCTTCTGTTATGTCTTGTGTTTGATTGTCAGTTTTCTATTTCTATTTCTTTTCATCAATAATGCTTTAAAATGTCCTATTTCATTAAATGTACATTTCCCCCCTTTAGGATTAAACTCAGTGTTCCTGGATTAGCTATTGTTGGTTGTAATCTTATATCCTTTGTCTCCTGGAATATCATACACCAAGTTCTCTGTTGCTTTACTATGTTAGATTTTAAATCATGTGTCATCCTGACTTTGGCTCTATAGTACTTGAATTCATTCTTTTTAGTTGTTTGTAATATTTTCATTTTGACCTTGGAATGCTGTGTTTTGGCAAGAACATTTCTGGGGGTTTTCATTTTGGGGTTTCTTTTAGGAGATGACCAATGGATTCTTTCTCTTTTTTTGGCAGGGCAATTGGGGTTAAGTGACTTGCCCAAGGTCACACAGGCTAGTACATGTGTCACGTGTCTGAGGCCACATTTGAACTCAGGTCCTCCTGACTCCAGGGCCGATGCTCTACTCACTGTGCCACCTAGCTGCTCCTCAATGGATTCTTTCAATTTCTACTTTGCCCTCAAGTTCTAAAATATCTGGACATTTTTCTTTTATAACTTCTTACAATATCATATCTAAGCTTTTTTTATTTTCATTTTTCATGGCTTTCTGGTAGTCAAATGCTTTTCAGATCATCTCTTCTTAATATATTTTCAAGGTAATTTGTTTGTCCTATGAGATATTTCACATTTTATTCTATTTTTTCAGTCTTTTGGCACTGTTTTGTTGTTTTTTGTTGTCTCATGGAGTCATTAGCTTCAATTTTTTCCATGTTGTTAATTCTCTTTCCATAGTTTTATTGCACAACTCTCTTTTCTTTCATTTTTCTTCTCCATTCTTACTTGGTTTCTAAATCATTCTTGTTTTTTTTTAAATCTTTCTCTATCTCTTCTAGGAATTCTTGTTGACCATGTGTCTAACATACATTTTTTCTTTGAAACTTTGCTTGGGGATAGTTTCAAATTATTGTCTAATTCTGTATTTCTGTCTTGTGCTTCCTTATCACTATAGTAGCATTTTATCATTGAATTATTTTTTGGCTAGCTTATCCTTCCAGCCTACTTCGTGATTTTGGAATTTAAGTTATTGGGCTTTGCTCACTTTTAGAGGAGGATTCTTAACTGAGCTTCTGTCTTTTTATGGCTTTCTACTGCTTTCACTACTTAGTTTGGGGGCCTGTAATTTTCCATTGCTTCCAAAGTTATGTGATCTGGGGAGAAGTCTCTTCCTTGCCCTCTTTGTTTGAACTCTGCAATTTCTTAACCCAGGTTGGGTCTTGGTTGGTTTGTATGATGCTGAGTTTCAGTAGATTGCTATTGGACTCAGTAATTATTAGCCTGCTGAAAGGTTCTGCAGGTTTGGAGTGACTGACTACCCTTTGTTCTTGGTCATCTGCTTTGGTTCATTCTAGTGAAGGACTAATGGTCAGAATTGAATCCCCACTGTATTCTTAGGCTCAGAGCCACAAAACTAAGTTTCTGGAACTTACTCCTTGTGTAGTACCTTGCTCCCTTTCAAACGTTCCTCTCTTTTTGGAGCAACCACTCCTTTCGACCCTGTATCTGTGACCTGGGACTGGGTAATAGATGAGAGAGCTGCCAAGTTGCTCCTGTCCTTTGTCCAGTGCTAGTTCAGGAGTCCTTGCAGTTGCTTTCTGTCTGGTACTTTCTGCCTTGGTGTTCAGTTTCAGCAGTCCTGTTACCACCCCTGGGTGCTAGAATACTTCTTGTTCTTGTTGTGTCATTATTGTCACAATACTATGCTCCCGGCTAGCCCCTGCCTCACTGTTTATAGACCTCTTTATTTTCCTATGCTTCCATGGCCTGGAAAATGATTCATTGTGACTTTTTTGCCTTTCTTGATCAAAATTCATTCTGGGGTATTTTTCTAGGTTGTTATGGAGCAGATGTGGTGGGGGGCTAAGGCAAAAATACTACATGTTACTTCTCTGTCTTGACTCTGCCTCCATTCAGACTTCTGCAAGTGTTATCTATCTATGATTTGCCTTCTACAAAACAAATAATATTATTGAGGCCAGTTAGTTCACTCTTTTAGAATCCTATGGGATTGATCTTCATATGGGAATTAGCTTTGTTCTTTCCACTAGATGAAAATTTCACACATAACTATAATGACCTGATCTAAAAATGTTTACCTTTATCAGGTCACATGAGAAGATATTATGGTTGAAACCTTAAGAGTAGGAAAGGATCTAAGCCGTCATTTAATCCAATCCTTTCCCCAATACATAGAATTCTGTATATACATAATTCTAGTATTTACAAATTTAGTCTAAGGAGCTTTAAATTTCTGGAATTTGGAGTTTGGTATACCATCATGGATCTCCACCTTTAGGCACCATTTGATGTGCCAGGATACCTGCTATGTATTTCCTTTATCCTCTCCTTTTCCTTGGTGGGACTTAGGCTGACATCTGACAGTCTGTGGCTTATCAGAGCTCATTGTGCTGATTGGACTTTACTCTGGGGAAATGGAAAAAGTTGTATCAGTGAAGTCAGAGGGCAGGAACATGATGCAGTAAATAAATATTAGGGAGTGAACAAAGAAGGCAAGGAGTATGAAAGGGCCAGAGATGGGAAGTATTGTCAGAGGATGAATTAGGGTCAAAATCAGCATTATGGAAACTAATTGTCTGAATAATGAGAAATTTATATAAAAAATAATTAATTTCATGTGATTTTAAAATATTCATTTTGTTCTTAAGTATCTTCAGAAGCTAAATGCCCTCTCTACCATTCTCTTCAGAAGAATGTGTCACTGATCCTGCAATGGAAGTCCACGGTGAAATGAGATTAATTTAACAGAAATTTGTGTTATAGCACCTGGTACTTGACACAACTCTATTTTGTAAGTAAAGTATATACCAGCAAAAACTTTAAGCTCAGTCAGTCTTCTCCTTGAGCAAAGATATTTTTTTTTTTGAATAACACTCTCTAGTTTGCATGAGCAAAGGATTCAAAAACATTGAAACTGGCTAAAAATGTTATTAGTGAAGAAATACCATGTCCTGAGAAGGAAGTAGGTGCTGAAGAAATCTTGGCAATTGAGTCTCTAGAGTCTTATCTTGTGCATCCACCATAGTCATACAACAAAACCCGTAATAGAAACAATAACTCAGATGCAGCTGGACTTTCCAATTGCTTACCATCCCCAAATACATTTGTTTAAGAGAAAAGGAGTATCACAAGAAGCTAACTTACCCTCTTGGGCCTCATAAATTTAGAACTTTTTTTTAAGACTGGCTCATCATCTTTATGAAATCATTGCACCATGTTGTATTCATAAATGGTCAACTTCACATCTTCTTCAGGCACTCTCTGTTCACAGAACTCTCTGAGGTATTGTAGGGTAATGTGAGCAATTGGTCGAAAGTATTGTCTATACAAAGAGCTGGTATTTATATATTTATACCTATATTTATACACATATGTACATATGTACACACATGCATACATAGATATTGTATGTATATATAATATATAATTTCTATATGTTGAATGATTTGAGTTGAGGATAACTTTTTTATTTCCTTTTGTATGCATAGAGATGAAACCAAACAGATTACTAGGATTCAGAAAGTATATTGGCTTACTTGCAAACTCAACTTAGTCAATTTACTTCTGTTTCAAATCATGCATATATGAAGTCTGTATGTGGTTTTTGTATATGCAATTTCCTTTGCCTTTTGACTCAATGACTTTAAGCTCTAATAGACTGGCAAAGATAATAAAAGATAAAGATAATCAGTGTTGGAGAGGCTATAAAAAGACAGGCACCTAAATATACTATTGGTAGAACTATTAACTAGTCTGATCACTCAGGAAAAGCAATTTGCAATTATGCAAAAAAGTAATTGTATCTTTTTTGGAAAGCCTTCCTACTTCTAAGTATCTACCCAAAGAAGGTCCATTATAGAAAGAAAGGTCTTATGTATAATAAAATATTCATAGATATTTGTAGTGGTAGCAAACAATGAAAACAAAAGGGTTGCCCATCAACAGGGAATGTTTAGACAAATTTTGGCATATGAATATAATGGTGTATTAATGTATAATAATAAATGAGGAATTCAGCAAAACATAGGAAGGGTAATGTGAACTGATGCAGAATGGAGAAATCAGAACCAGGAGAAAAAAATATGCAGAATGTAATATAAAAGAAAACAATACTGAAAGGCAACTGAACTCAGCTTAATTGCAATAACTAATAGATAATTAATTATTAATTGAGTTCTACATAACAGATGATAAAATTTCCTCTTCTTAGAGAGGTAGAGAACTATTAGATATATTCATTTTATCAGTTGGTTTTGCTTAACTATTAAACTTTGTGACAAGAAGGTAAAGCGTGTGTGTGTATGTGTATGTGCGTGTGCATGTTTTCAGGAAATGACTGTGGCATAAAGCACACAAGGTATCAATAAAACTAAAAATAAAAGATTCTAATATTTTCTTCTATCCTGTTATCTAGAACTATCTTGTAGAAGCTTAATAAATGAGTTGTCTAGAAATAACTAGGCGGCATAGTGTGTAGAGTTCTGATCCTTGAGTTAGAAAGACTTTGAGTTCAAATCTAGACTTAAACAGTGGGATATTCACTTAAATGCTGTCTACCTCAGTTTTCTCAGCAGTAAAATGGGGATAATAATACCACCTACCTCCCCGAGTAGTTGTAAGGATCAAATAAGGTAATATTTGAAAGTTCCTGTCACAGATTAGGTACTTAATAAATGCTTGTTTCATTCCTTCATTATGCAATGGATAATGAGAAATATAATTTCATGCTTCACTAAAGATGAGCATAGAGGTCCAGTAAAACTAAGCTTTTTTCCCTCTTGGATTTTATGCCTATATGCCAAGGACTCAAACTTTGTCATTTAATATCGTCTTATAGTCAATCTTGTTTCAGAAAGAATTAATTTTTTTTCTGATGGGGAATATTTTTGTTGTCAAAATGATTCCTTTCCTTTTGATTGAAAGCAATTCAGGCAGCTGGTAGCATAGGCTATAGAGAGCAAAGGGATTGGAGTCAGGGAGATCTGAGTTCAAATGTGGCCTCAGACACTTCTTAGCTATGTGACCTTGGGCAAATCATTTAACCTTTGTTTACTTCAGTTTAATTAATTATCCATTTTCTTGGCAGGGCTGTTGTAAGGATCAAATGAGATATTTGTAAAGAGCGCTTAGCACAGTGCCTGGAACCCAAAAGGCACTATATGAATGCTTATTCCCTTTCCATCCCTTCCAGTAGAAGCTAACAAGATCAGAGAAAGATATGGCTTGCCCAGTTTTGTATAACCAATTACCCACCAAATTCAATGGAATAAAGACCATCTCTGTGTGGGCTTAAGTTATTGACATTATTCAAAGTCATAACTAGGATGCTTTTTTCACCTGGGACAAAAACAGTCGAGTGATAAATGTGTGTCAAGGACAGTCTGACTATGAACATAATTGTAGCAGGAAAGGAAGCATCCTATACTCCCTGTTGTTGTTGGAAAAGTCTATAGGCTCTGGAGGAATGGTGCCATGGTAACAGAAGAACCCTGGGGTCATGGCCCAATACTAGATAAGAGACTGGAGTTCCCCTATGCAGTAGTAACAACAACAACAACAACAACAACAACAACAACAAAATGGAAGAGGAGGATCATGGGGCATGTAGGCTTTGGTCTTTGGACCATCATGGGAAGGAATCATTCCCTAGAAGTTGGCACTCGAGGCAACTTGAGTCCTTAGTCTTCTCATCCTAGTTTTGGTTCTGACATTAGCCAAACCTGAAATGAATTATTTTTTAGTTATGACAACATTTGGGAATTATTGTATGTTAGAGTACTGTTATAGTAATTTATTATAACCTGGATTGAGATATGTTACAAGTCTAGAGATATCCACTAAAGTTCCATATGCCAAATACAAAGACTGATACGGCTTCATATGACTATGGGGTTATTATTCTTGCCTCCTAGTATTCACATTTTGAGGCATCTCATTTTGTAGGATTCAGTGTAATTCTTAGATGATATTCAGGTTAGATACTTTTAATTTTTGATTGGACTCTTTAGGTCAATATATACATATAACTACAACAAATATTTTTATGTCTGCCATATATAAAGAATAACACAGAACCTTGACCAGTGCATTCACTCACAGTGATAAAATTTTGAATTTATTTTTAACAACACTTATTTTTGAAAATCACCCCAACCTTATTAGCATTAGTAATCTAGAATGTAGCAAATTTACTAAACGATCATTTCAAATGCTTACAAAAATTGGATGTATATATTTGTGAGACATGTTACTATAACCAATGGGATAAAATCCAGAGACAGTGTGTTATAAGAGAAGATCAGACTCAGAATCATGGATACTTGGGTACAAGTCCTGTGTCTGAGACCTATTAGCTTGGTGGTTATGGGCAAATTACTTAACTTTTTGGCACCCCAGATAGCTTTCTAAGACTAAATAATACACAGATTGCTGATGCATAGAAGGTGTTTCAACAAAAAAGAGTTCCTTATGCTGATTTAATCATAGGATCAGACAATATAAAAATAAAATAAATTGGGTTAAATAATTATTTTTCAACAACATGATACTAATAAAGATTTATTAATTTTTTTAAGGCCAGGCTTTGTATACTCCTTGCCAGTTGCAACTAGTGAGTTAATTCATAGGAAAAGATAAATAATCCATTAAAATTAATTAAAATATTTAGGTTTTTTAAAATTAAGAATTAACTATGGCTTAGTTGAATATTTCCAATACTATTAAAGTTAGTCTTTATAAAATTTCTCCTCTGCCAACTGGCAGACTTTCTATTAGTCATTTTAATTTTACTTTTCCTTTTGTGGCCTGGGATTTATCATAGTATAGTAAAGCATTATAATGCACAAGCCAAATAGAAGGAATTTCCCCTATAGGAGGAAATCTTCCAGATGCTTCTGCTTAGATGACATTGTTCTGACTGCTTCAAGCCCAGAACTTTCCAGCCTCCTAAATAGCATTCATAATCCCTCAAAAAATTTGGCCTAACCACATAGAAAAAGTGAGGGATAAAGAATGCTTTTTGTTCAGTTGGATGGACAAACTATATAGCATTGGCCCATTAAGACATATACTTTGGTCAGATACATACATGGACAATGATGTATAAACAGAAAAAGAATGACATTGACATTGAATGAGAGCCAGGTATAACCAGGAGACAGCCTATATGCTCTCTTGGTATCCACACATTTTTAATAGATCTAGAGGAAAACTCAGAATGCTGGGCAGGGCCCAAATGGATGATTTATGAGGGGATATAGACAAGGTTAGGACAAAGCGAGAAGACAAGAATAAGCTACATTTTGTACCACTGGAAAGAATACCCACATTGATGAGGCCACAAGATTTTAGAGATATTAATGTTAATCAGAAAATTTAAGAAAGCACCTTAATTAGAAATAAAGTTAATTTAATAAAGTCGTATTTAAGGAGATCAACAAGGAGAAAGTGCTATATGTTGGAGGGCTTAAAATAATTTGTTCTCAGTTTCTGAAAATTATTAGTGAACTGGGTCTTTAACTTGAAGCACTAACTTGTAGAGGTTCAAAACATTCCTTGATCAAAAAACTCCAGTGGATAACCACCACCAAAACCAGGCTCAGATCAGAGTTGTCCTGGTAAATGTTTAATAATTGGCTGGGGAAAAAATGTAAGAATGACACACTTTTAAGTTTAATAATAAGTTTTTAACATTTCTCTATCCATCACTTTCATGAATATTAGACAATGATCTCTCAGCTTCCCACAAGACTTTATCATTGGACTGTTTCAGTGTATTTCAATCTTAATGTTTCCAAAGGAGAATCTATTATATTCTCTTTTTCCTCCCTAGCAAAACCAGTTCTACTTTCAGACTTCTCTCTTTCCAGAAATGGCACCTCCTAATCTCAAAACTTCAGAATAATCTTTGAATTCCTTTATTATAGTAAATCTTGTCTGCTCTTCCTTCAAAATGTCTTTGGGAGGCATCTTTCATTTACTCTTCATTCTTGTACTCCCGCCGTAGCTCAAGGGTTCTACCTGGAATTCTGCAATGGTTCCCTATATGGTCTACTTTTATACACCACTAATAAAATATTCTTCTTCATTTATTTTCTTTGACTCCTCTTCACAGGAAACTCCAATGCACATTCATCGATGATAAAGTCCAACCTCATGAATTTGACTTTTATAATTCTTTACAACCTAGTTTCATTATACATACATATGTATACAATCTTATCCCCCCCAAAATTCCCAAGAACCATTTATTCAGCTCAGATTAGATTCATTACAATTCCCTGAACAAACTCTTCATTCTGAACTCTAAACATTTAGTCATATTATTGAACAGTTGAAATCAACAACTATTTATTAAGCACCTACAGTATACAGAATATTACGCTAGGTGCTGGTAGAGATGCAAAATTTAGGTAAGATATGATCCTTTCTCTTTATGTACTCTATGGTTGAGTCAAATTGTCTTTATATCTGTTCCAGGCTGAAGTTAGTCCATTCATCTTAAATCTCATTGTCTTTGCACTGATCATGCTTGGAATGCAGCCCTCCACATTCCTGTTCATGGAATTTCCCACTTTCTTTGAAATTCTATTCAACTTTCATATGAAGCCTTTCCTGATACCCCCAACTACCAATGCTCTCCTTGCCTAATTACCTTGTATTACACACACACACACACACACACACACACGTTTATATATATAGAAGTTGTCTTTCCCAATAAAATGTAAGTACCTCAAAAGCAGATAATACTTCCTTTTTTGTCTCTGCCTCCTCTATACCTAGCACAGTGTCTGGCACACATTAGGCTTAAATGCTTTTTAATTCATGTGCAATGCTGGTTTTGCAACATCATAAAATGAATATTATTTCATGAGAATGGGAGAGGAAAAGTAGCAATATCTGGACTTCTTTTACATTTATTTGTTCAATTAATATCTATTTGGTGTATATATTTTTGAGTGATAAGGTGCTATTTCTACAAAAATCTATTTTTCTTCCTTATAATTCTGTGCAATGACTGTTAACTTGTTATAAAATGTAAGCTAAATACCATCGTTTTCTCTCTCTAATTCTGGTGATTATTTCCTATATGAAGAGGGCAAAGCCATTTGAGAGGACATTTTCAAGAGTGGCCAACTCTCTGACACAATGGTCAAAGAAAAAAATAAAACTACTAGGAGAAAAATGACAAGGAAGAATAGCTCATAGTAGACCAACCTTCTATCTATTTCTCATGAAGTTACTAAATGAATAGATTAGAGAAATGTTGAAAATAATAGCTATCTATATTTTAATAAAGCATATAACAAATTCTCAGGCTATTTTTCTGGATAAGATAAAGACATTTGGGATTGATGATAATATAGTGCGTGCGGTTTAGAACTGGCTAAATGCTATACAACAAGGAAGAATCATTAATTGTTTGAATCAATTTGAAGCCATACTTAGCTCTATGCTATTAAACATTTTTATTAATTACTTTGAATCCTTATGTAATATGTAGGTAACACATAGCTAGGAGGGATAATTAATCCAAGAGTTAGCCGTCTGTGTTCTAAATGATGTTGACAGATCTGATCAGAACTTTGGGCCAAATCTAAATAAATGAATGTAATAGAGACAAACGTAAAGTTTTGTACATAGCTTCATAAAATAAAAATTCACAAGTATAAGATGAGAGAAACATGGCTAGATAACAATTGGTCTGACGAAGATTTAGGATTTTAATGGCCTACAAGTTCAATATGAGTTAAAAATATGATTTAGCAGCCCCAAAAGCTAATGTGACCTCAAGCTACATTAAAATATGAATAATTTTTTCAGGACTAGGGATGTGATAGTCTTATTTTCCTCTGACTTCATCAAGTCATGTCTAGAATATTACATTTAGTACTGGATGGCATATTTTAGTATTGACACTGTTAAGCTTGGGGTTATCCAGAAGAGGAAAACCAGGATAGTAACCAGTCAATAAACATTTGTTAAGTGCCTACCTTATGCTAGGCACTGTACTAAGTGCTAGGGATACAAATATGAAAAAGAAAGATAGCCCTTGGCTTTAAAAATCTTACAATCTAATAGGGGAAGCTGAATAATGGAGGGGATAATGGTGGGAAGGGGAGGTATCCGTTGTGGGGATTTGTGAAGAAGTTCAAAGGAGTATAGCCTCCTCCAGTTGGGGAATAAAGACATGGCTAGCCTTGGTAGCTTCCTTAAATAGAAATTTGGGGAGGAGCTTTTTCTTCTGCTCTCTATTTAAAGGTTACCAGGACCACGGAGTATTGATTAAGAATGAAGAACAAGGCTGAAGTGATCTTGAATGATGATGAGATTTGAAGATGAGGGTCATGGGGTAGGATGAAATTCAAAGAAGCATAACCACCTAGGAAAATGACCTTGAAATCATGTTCTGTGAACATGAAGGAACTGGGGCTATTTAGCCTAGGGAACAGAAAACTTAGGGAGATGTGTTAGTTATCTTCAAGTATTTGAAGGGTTTTAACATGGAAAAACAAAGTTTGAGACTTATGCTTAGCCCCAAAGGGTAAAACTAAGAGCAATGAATAGAAAATGAAAAAAGGAGAAAGAACATCTTGACAATGAAAACTGTTCAAAAGTGGAATGAGTTTCCCTTGGAAGTCATGGACTTCTCCTCTTCTTGTATTGGAAGTCTTCAAACAAAGTTTAATAATCAGTGGCTATACTTACTATAAAGTGATTTGTTTAGATATGGGCTGCAATAGATGGTCTTTGAGGATCCTTCTGACAGGGAGACTCTAATGTTTTTTTGGTGGGGTACCTAAATTAAGCAGTTTGGATACTTTCCCAATGGAGCATCTTGACAGGAATTACATGACCAATGTGAAGTCCTTTCAGATTCTACCTAGGAGGGTTAGTGACACATATTCTCTGTAAGCAGTATCAGAGAAGGTTAATTTTTTTTTATTTGAAAGGATATTGGAACATCATTTCCTCCTCACCTCAGATAGATAAATTTCAGTGCTTGGCATACTAGTCAACTTCTTGCTATAAAGGGATGTGTGGTGTTTGCGAACTCACTACTGGTGTTCTTGATAAGCTCTTCCATAATTTTTCAGTTGTCTTGCAAATTTCAAGGATCACCGGACAAGTTTCAAGAGATTTATTTTTATGAGTGTGATGCTTTATTTTTCTAAAGCTTATGCCTTGTTTAAGTGAATTAAAGCAATTTTTACTAGTTTCAAAACAGTTCCATGGGAATTCTAGGTCATTTAGTCTCCCTTTCCTCCTCCTGTTTTTGTTTCATCGAATTGCAGCTATCTCCCAGTGAGCAAAGGTTTCAGGGATTAAAACAGCAATTGATTTTGTTTTTTAGCTTTTATTTGAATGTCTTCTTTCCACTCCAATACATTATGCATCTCCAAAGAAACTCATAAATTATAGACAAAACAAAAGTTAAAATTAGTGCAAAATGTGGTGTAATGCCCAAAGGAAACTATTTGAAAAGGTTACAAGCTGTCAAAAAACAATTTGTATGGTTAAAAGCCACACAGTTAGATGCTGTTAATGGCATATCTGTACTGATTATTTAGGCATTGGTTGCTTATTATGTCTCTGAGGTAGCTATTTAATGTGCTACTTTGGAGGCCATAATGACTTGTAATTCAGCACCTATTACACTTGAGGGCCTCTCTCTCTCTCTCTCTCTCTCTCTCTCTCTCTGTGTGTGTGTGTGTGTGTGTGTGAGTGTGTATGTGTGTGTGTGAGAGAGACAGAGACAGAGAGACAGAGATAGAGAGAGAGACAGAGAAACAGACAGACAGAGACAGAGAAATGGAGACAAAGAGAGAGAGACATACACACAGAGACAGAGAGAGAGATGGAGAGATATATAGAGAGACAGGAGTGAGACAGACAGATAGAACAGAGACAGAGAGAAACAGAGAGACACAGAGACAGACAGAAAGAGAGAGAGAGAGAGAGAGAGAGAGAGAGAGAGAGAGAGAGAGAGAGAGGCAAGAGACAGAGACAGAGAAAGACAGAGAGGGTATCTAAGAGTGTGTTGTGAGCCAGAGCAGACTGCTCCTCATCTTCCTCCTAATTTTAATAATTTCTCTCCCCCCCCCTCGAATTGTCATTGGTGCTGATTGTGAGAATAAAGACTAGTTACTTCAGTAAAAGGATCATAAAGTCAATCATGTGTTTAAAATTACTTAGTGATTCTGCCAGCTGGTCTCTATTTGGCCTCACTTTAGTTCATTAGTTTATGGGGTGAATTCACTCCACATTGAAGGAAAGCAAAAATGGCATCAAAACTGGTTGGTAATGAATTGCAGCTTTTTAGAAAAGGAACAGATTTGCAAATGGAGACTCTGCAAGGCCAGAGCTTGATTTTTGATTACATTCTGGACCTGTCTAAAAGTAATATGGTTTGTTTTCTGTTTACATTAATGCTGGGCACAGGTTGTACACTTTTTTTAAAGTGCCCCCAAAGCTATTATTCATGTTTTAAGGAGTTTCCTTTCGTCTCCCACAACTCGCTGGGCAAAATTACACATTGTTTGTTACTTTGCCTCCAAACAATTTTCTGTGCCATTTGGATGCAGGGTAGCGTGATCTTGGCATTCTACACCTCTTTTGTCATGCAGGTGATTAGATGGCACCACATAACTACAAGCATATGTTGAAACGGCTGTACCTCAGAAGAACGTTGTCATCGGCATGCTTTTGTAAGTGTTAAGATAGCTAATGTTAATTACTGGGAGATATTTAATGGACCCAGAAATAACAAATACATGATGCTCCGGCTTTGGAAATCTTTTCTCAAAGTACATAAAAGCAGTCAAGCAATCCGGGAGTATTGCATTGACATATCTAATTTCTCTTAACCAGGGCCAAAATAAGGGCAGAGAATTCAAATATTTGGAAACCAAAACAGACAAATAGTATGGCCCAGTAATATTTTTCAATCCACTGTCATAAACATAGATAGGAGAAAAAAATATCTGTTTAACTATTAAGAGCCAGATGTCATAAATATGCCTGCTCATGTTAAAGGCTGCGAATTCATTCTCGCGAAGCATACCAAGCAAAGCAAAGCAAAACAGAGGCTCCCTTGGCTACCAATGTTGGTAGCCAAGCAAATTAACCTGAAAAAGGCCATTCTATAATCTTTGGCAGCGATGGGTCTTGAGCAGACAAGCAACCTTCCTAAAAATTCTTTGTCTAGACTATCTTGGTGGTAAAGTTCAGGCACACAAATTCCTATCACCAGTCAAAGACTTCTAGAATAGCAAGCTCATGTGTTCGTAGCTCTAAAAAGGAACATGTTTCAGATGCCATCTAATCGAACCTCTTTATTTTACAGATGGGTAAACTGAGACACAAAGAGGTTAATAACTTGCCCAAGGTATTAAAGCTTCAGAAGCAGGATTTGTACCAATCTCTTCTTATACCAGAGGCAGTAGACTTTCTACCCTGTGATGCTACTTCTTGTGCTTCTTGCTTTCTTAAAACCAGTATCCATTGAAGAGGCTTGCAAAGGGGTACCATAATTTAAATGCTGTGCTTTAATGTGATGGGAAAAAGTTATTAAGACACCTAAAAATTTGGGGAACCATTCATTCAGGACAACTGATACATGCTCTCAGGCGAGGCTGCCTACATAAAATGTCAAATGGGCCTTGTACAATCATCCGGAAACTTTTTCTAAGGCTAGATGAAGTTGATTACAATTAGAAGTCAAAACCTGATGGAAGGAACCCCAAGGTATAACAATAATGATGAGATCACCTTGAATTAACATACTTCTTCATGGTTCTCCAAATACATACCCTTCAAAGTTAGGGGAGAAAAACATTTCATTTGTGCTTTTGTAGGATAGTAAAAGATGTTTTCTTACTGTTGGGAGTAAATCCACAGAGAGTAGATTCTGTTTCTGCTGATCTCCAATATTCAGGTAGGAGAACTTTTAAACTTTCTGGGGCTGCATGGGCTTTGTCTTATGTATGGGTCAGTTATAATCCAGAAGATAATAATGATGCAAAGGATACTGGGATGGGTGATAACTTTGAACCTCTTTTCACAACACACTAGTAAGTAATTCGCTTCATTTGGCCTAGTAATCATTTTTGATCATCTTCTCCACTATGAAAAAAGATGATGAGTGTTACATGGAAAAATTCTATGTATTATCACTTGACAGTTGTTCTGTCTTAATATCTACTTGAAAGACCATTCTGGACATTAAAAATAAATGATATGCTTATAATCTGTAGAGTAACTTGGATATCACAAGCATCCCTTCTGCAAAACTAAATTCATGGGTTATCAGTAATATAGACCACAACCAGAGAGGCCCATAAAGTATATCTTGTGTGAATTTATTTAATAATTTCCCCATAAGGGCTTGAGTATAAATGCATTTTATAAGCAATAGGTAAAAAACATTTTGTTGCATAAGGTTGTATCATCCTTAACCTTTGAAAAATCCAGGTCTTTGTGAGTGGTTTGGACATTCATTTTTCCCTCTTGATTTAACTAGCTTTTCTTATTAAAGGGCAAAGATGGGTGAATGAGAAAGTTTCTTCATTGTACGCTTGTGTTAGTCAATCAGTCAACAAGTTAATGTATCTTGGATACCAAACTCTTGTCAGAGAAATTTGATACAAAGATGTTTCCATTTTGACCACTTCCCTTCTTATCCCAGATGCATCAGTGTTGCCTGTGAGTTTTTTTCAGTTTTAACTAATTAAAATTATCTATTTTATCTTTTGTAATTGCTTCTATCTTGTATTTGGTTGAGAGTACATCTCTTACCCATAGTTATGAGAAATGCATGATCTATTTCTCTTCTGATTTTTTAGTATGATTTTTAAAGTTTTTTTTATAAGATATTAAGGTTATATATCTACTTGGAATTCATTGTGAAGTGTGATATAAGGTGTTGTTCTAAGCTGAATTTCTGACTGTCTGCTTTCCAGGTTTCCCAACAGTTTTATCAAATAGGGAATTTTTCTCTAGGTAATGTGTATTTCCTAATTTCCCTGGTTTAGTCTGTTTCATTGATCTATCTCTCTTATTTTTTTAAATATGATACCAGATGTTTTTGATGGCTGCTGCTTTATAATATATTTTGAGGTCTGGAAGTGCTCTTTCCCTTATGTTTTTCGCTTCTGTGTGTTTTCATCCCCAATCTATTGATTTTTTTTTAAATTTCTTTGGTTAGGCTTGCCATTGCAGATTCAAGTTTTTCTGTTCTGCTCATTACTTTTGTAAGCCATTAATGCTACTTCTACAATTCTCAATTCAACTACTAGATCAATCTCAAAGCCTTTTATCTCTATTCTTCCTTTCTGTACATTAAAAAGGTTACTTACAGAATAGAAATAGCAATTTTACATTTTTGGAGAAAGTTGGAATGAGACAAAGTAGCTTTTTCATGTGCCTTTTAGGGAAGTATATAATGTGATATCACGGTGGACAACAAATAAGTATGATGTTTTGGTACGGCTTCCTCTGTGGCTGGAAAGACATTCTCAGTTCTATTTAATAGTGATGAAAATTTAAGGTTATGGAGAACCTAATAGCAAACTTAAACTATTTCTCTGAATAAATCCACTTTTCCCATTGGCTATTCTTGATATAATTTTGTTAATAATGTACTTTAAATAGAGCATAATTCCTCCTTTGGATATTATATATTCTAGCATTTCACTATTCTTGGATCTGTTTTACACATTTATAGTACATTAATAAGCCATCAGTGTTGGAACGATTCAAAAGTTTGATAATATTCAATAAAAGTAGTATAAATGTCATGGAGCCCTTTGGTGGCTTGTTCAATAATCGTGGAATCTTTAATGAATTTTCATTTATATCACTAGAAATCTTTTCCACACCCTTTTTGCTGTTCAGAAAATATTTTGTTTTCTGAAATGTAAGGATTTATAGATGTTTTTAGATATACAATCTATGAATTCTTAGTATAAAGTACATAAACATATAATTGATCAAGGTTTAGAAGAATCACAAAGCGTGATCATATTTTGGTAATAAATATATGATGCCTTCTTTTTGTAAATTTTTTTTTTATTTTAAACTTAAATACAAAGAGAAAAGAAATTTGATGTAATTGTTTTCCCAGTTCCATATTGTATGCATACTTCTTGGTCAATTCTTGTTATTGTGCATTATGGTGCTCAAGTTTTCAGCCATATGTTTTAATTGTATATTGTTGTCAACTTTCAATATCTTTCCAATAGTTTTCTTGAGCAATTTCTGAAATGGTGGCATTTCATGGATGTCCTTAGGAATATTCCTATATACATACATACATACATACACATACATGTATACTTATATATACACACATGTATGTGTATATATGTGTGTGTAAATATATATATATATAGATACAGATATATAGATATATAGATATACCCCCACACTGTTGTGTGCAGGTTCTGAAATGTCTTTCATTTTCTGTCAAATACTGTGGAGATATGTACATTCATAGTGGTATAATATATGCCAGCTTTTAAAAAATTTTCTATGTTTTGGTATAGTTGGTTTATTTCTTGGATTGATGCCACACAATTTTTTTTAAATTCCTACATAAGTATGCCCATTGCCTTTTTAAAGCACTCCAAGGCATCATTATCATTTTTACCCCAATCCTCAGCTAAATGAGAAAGTTTTTATTCAATAAATATACTCTGGCACACTTCCAAAAAGTTACTGACAGCTGTACAGTAAGTTGCATTAATTGACAATGTATAGAAAAATTTAAAAGGATAATTATTAGATGGTACTTATTTGTTATATTATTAGACAGCACCTATTTAGTTTGTGTTGTGTGTGGATTTTCAATAAGTTTAGGTTCTTTAGTTCTTCCATCTTCAGATTTATATAAATACAATTTATTTTATTATTTGTTTTAATCTGTGTATAGGAATAAAGGGTTGTTTTTGTTGGATTTTTTAGTGATAGCCTTTCATTTATATGCAGTATCTTGTTGTGTAACTTGGACCTTGGGTTAAAAGCAGTATGAACTTTTTGACTTAATTAGAAAAAAACTATTTCCAATTTTGCTGTGATATAGTACTGGTACATAATAAAGGTATTCATATATTCAATCCATTCCCATGCTGCTTGTCTATTTCTTAGATTCATGGGAGAATCATCATCATACTGGCTAGGGTGTTAACTCAACTGGTGGTATTGCTTGATGACAATTGGCCCATATTTTAGAGTACCTTCCAAGCCTTCCCATCTACTATAGTTGTCTCAAAACATAAAGAGTCTTTGCTGTACTGTACCTTGGCTATCATTTTCTTACTTTTTCTTTGCCACTCCTTTATTACATGGCTAGTAACTTGGTGTTTTGTGTGGGTTATCACCATAACTGTTATTTAATTAGAAGTGACTTGCTGAGCAGAAACAAGATGATGGAGAAAAGGCAGTGACTCACCTGAGCTCTCCTCCAAATCACTCCAAACACCTTTAAATAATTCCATAAAAAATTCCTGGAGCAGCCAAACCCACAAAAGTTTGGGGTGAAATAGTTTTCCAGCCAAAGACAACTTGGAGTGTCATCAGGAAAGGTCTGTTGTACCTAGATGAGAGTGGAGCACAGTCCAGGACATGTAATGCCTGTGAAGAATGGACCCCAGCAAACCAGGAACAGGTTTGGGAGTCACTGAATCAGTGCCAGTGGCTGCTTCTGGAGCTCCCAGCCCATAGATAATAAAGAGACTGAACAACTGATCAGAAGGAGATTACAAAAGTCTCTTTGCCAACACCGAGGCAGGACTCTGTTGCTTTGCCCATGCTTGGTTCTGGGTCACTGTATTGTGTGTCAGTCCCAGGGCCAGGAAGAGCACTAGCACACTAGAGCTTGCAGCTTCAGTGGAGCAGGGACCCTCATCACAATCCCAGGAAAGAGTGTTTGTAGTCACTCACAGACCAGAGCACAGGCTAGGAGAGTAGTGGACATACCCCTCTTTAGATCATACCACCCTAGAAGAACTGAAAACTTACAGATCCCTAGAAATATATATGAAAACAGTTGCACAAACCCTGAAGATTGGGACACCCTGGAAGCAGAACCCTACTTTAACAAAGAGTTAAAAGTCAAGGAAAGGACTGGAGAAATGAGCAAACAACAGAAAAAAAATCTGACCATAGAAAGTTACTATGGTGACGAGGAAGATCATAATACACACTCAGAAGAATGCAACCAAGTCAAAGCTCCAATAGCCAAAGCCTCCAAGAAAAATATGAATTGATCTTAGGCCATAGAAGAGCTCAAAAAGGATTTAGAAAATCAAGTAAGGGAGGTAGAAGAAAAAACTGGGAAGAGAAATGAGAGTGATGCAAGAAATTATGAAAAGAGAGTAAACAACTTGGTCAAGGAGACACAAAAAATACTGAAGAAAATAAAATATTAAAAAACAGAGTAGTCCAAATGGTACAAAAAGCCAATGAGGAGAATAATGCCTTAAAAAGCAGAATTGGCCAAATGAAAAAAGAGGCACAAAAATTCACTGAAGAAAAAAAGAACTCCTTAAAAAGTAGAATTGGCCAAATGGAAAAGGAGGCACAAAAGCTCACTGAAGAAAATAATTCCTTAAAAATTAGAATGGAGCAAATCAAAGCAAACGACTTCATGAGAAATCAAGAAACAATAAAACAAAACCAAAAGAATGGAAAAATAGAAGACAATGTGAAATATTTCAATTGATAAACAACTGAACTGGAAAATAGATCCAGGAGAGATAATTTAAAAATTATTGGATTACCTGAAAGCCAAACAGGGGGCCTAGACATCATCTTTCAGGAAATTATCAAGGAAAAATGCCCTGTTATTCTAGAACCAGGGGCAAAACAGAAGTGCTATAAAACCATGCATATCCTTTGACCTAGCAATACCACCACTAGATCTGTATTCCAAAAGAGATAAAAACCAAAATGGATATAGAAATCTATCTTACCCTGCACAAAAGTAGAAGGGGAAAAGAATAAGAAAAAGGAGCGGGGATAGAAGGGAGGGTAGATTGGGGGAGAGGGTAGTCAGAAGCAAAACATCTTTGGGGAGAGACAGGGTGAAAAGAGAGAGAGAGAGAATAGAATAAATATGGGGGGAATAGGAAGGAGAGAAATACAGTTAGCAATAGTAACTATGAAAAAATTTCGAAGCAAATTTCTCTGATAAAGCATTCATTTCTTGAACGTATAGAGAACTGAGTCAAATTTATAAAAATAAGAGCCATTTCCCAATTGATAAATGTTCAGAATATATGAACAATTTTTAGATGAAGTAGTCAAAACTATCTATAGCCATAGGGGGGAAATGTTCTGACTCACTATTGATTGGAAAAACACAAATTAAAACTATACTGAGCTATTATCTCATACCCATTAGATTGTCTAGTAGGACAGAAAAGGAAAATCACAAATGGTGGAGGGGATGTAGAAAAAATGAGACCTTAATGCACTGTTAGTAGAGTTGTGAACTGATTGAACCGTTTTGCAGAACAATTTGGAACTATGCCCAAAGTGCAATAAAACCATGCATACCCTTTGACTTAGCAATACCACCACTAGATCTGTCTTCCAAAAGAGATAAAAACCAAAAAATATGCATGTACAAAATCTACATATATGTACAAAAATCTTTATAGCAGCTCTTTGCTGTTGGCAAAGAAATGAAATCGAGGGGATGACTATCAATTGGGGAATGGCTGAACAAATTATGGTGTATGATTGTGATGGAATATTATTGTGCTATAAGAAATGATGAACAGGATGCTCTCAGAAAAACCTGTAAAGACGTACATGAGCTGAAGCAAAGTGAAAAGTACTGTGTACAAAATAACAGCAATATTGTATGGTGATCAGCTGTGAATGACCTAGCTATTCTCAGCAATATAATGATCCAAGACAACTGTAAAAGATTTATGATGAAAAATACTATCCATCCCCAGAAAAAGAACTGATGGTGTCTGAATACAAATTGAAGCATACTTTTCATTACTTTATTTTTCTTCAGTTTTTAAGTCTTTGTTTTCTTTCACAACACGACTAATGTGGAAATGTTTTGCATCACTACACATGTATAACCTATATTGAATTGCTTGCCTTCTCAATGGGGGGGGGGTGGGGAGATAGGAAGGGAGAGAATTTTGAACTCAAAGTTTTAAAAATTAATGTTAAAAATTGTTTTACATGTAACTGGGGAAAATCAAATACTAAATTTAAGAAAGAAGTGACTTGATAAATTCTCTTAACAGCCCAGAATTAATAAGAGCATCCATATGTCACATACAGGGAAACTGAATCTTTGAAGGGTTGATCTTAAATGGTGGTCAAAATACAATAAAGACTTTCAAAATTAAGAAGTACACAGATGATGATTCTGATATCTGAATACTAGCCAGTCAAAGAAAGACACCATGGTACCCTGAAATACATTTTAAATTCTTATTAAAAGTTTTTACTTTTTCAGTATTGATTTCTTGAGTCCAACCACATTTTTTTGAGACTTTAAGCTTGTTAATCTGTCCTGAGTTACAGAACTGAATTTACAGCCACAGAGAGTAGGTCAATGAAAGAGCCAAGGAATGGAACAATCATCCTTTATATTGTGGATCATGGAACCTCAGAGTTTAAAAGCCTCTGTAGAGCTGTTGATATTGTCATTGTCATTGACTCTCTAATTATTGATTGTTCTCATTAGATGATTGTAGATCACTATTCCCTTGGGCGAGCTTAGGTCTTTTAATTACAGTTAATTTGATCAACAAAAAATATTGAGTAAGCAAAATACTTCTCTCTGATTTTTGAATTAGTATAATATGGGAAACAATCGCCATAGAAAACTTCATATTAATATAGAACAATTGAGAATTTTAGAAAACCAGTGGCTTTGTCAGTGGCCTCAGAGATGCAGAATTTGAGCAACAATATGGCTCAGTCAGTGAGACCCTGATCTCTCGGGTTTTGGTCATGTCAGGCCTAAGATCAAGAGTAAGCTTATGTGCTAAAAAGCTTGAAGTGACATTTTAGAGACCCAGAGCACGGAGGGCCTTTACACAAACAGAACAAATCCCTTTTCAGTGCTTTTAGGCCTTAACAAACACAGGATGATGTACACAACTGTACTCCCCCCACCCTACCATGAGCCCCTACCTCCAGGAGCCCCCTGAACTCTTTTCAGAATTTCTTAAATCTGCCCCATTGAACCATCTACGCTCATTGTAACAAATACAATCTCATTGAATCAGATCCTGAAGAGACTTTACAGCTGAGAAGAAAGGG
The DNA here is from genome assembly GCA_028646595.1 of Phalanger gymnotis. Classification (NCBI taxonomy): domain Eukaryota; kingdom Metazoa; phylum Chordata; class Mammalia; order Diprotodontia; family Phalangeridae; genus Phalanger; species Phalanger gymnotis. The sequence continues at coordinate 148,318,681 of CM053624.1, read as the reverse complement.
ACCTGATCTTGTATTCTCTCCAGTTCTACCATGGGACAGAGCACAGCAAATGAGAAATCTTAGGAGAGCTGAGTTAGACAGGGAGATGATCAGTTTACTACACTGTAGGAAATCCTTTTCTAGGTGCCCCAGGAATAGAAAACAAGGCTCTTAGGTGGCTGTTCGTTAATTCTGTGAGTACTCGGCACTGCTGGGTGCATTTTCTTCTTCCTATCTGAATAACAGTCAGTATTCTTTTAATTTAAGAATACTTGGAATATAAAGGCCAGATTGAAGTGAGAGAGGAAAGCAGAAAGTAGGAAGGAGCAAAACACCCCAGTAGCTCTTTGCAGATGTAATAAAGATTCCAGTTAATCTGAATATTTATGGATTATATTAGTTTACTAGCCATCACAGTCTGATAAAACTAGCTCTCTCACCCAGATGCACACAATTCATTGCTTGGCATCATTATGATTATCTATGGAACTTCCATTACTCACCCATTACCCCAGTTGTATCAGCAGTAGAAATAATCAGCCATGAGCTTCCCTGCTGCTTAACCTAACAACAAATCATTCCCAATTCTGGGCTGCGTGTCTGTTATTCAAAGCAAATTGGGATCATGCAGACAGATTTCTTCTTCCTTCACAGGGGCATCTGACCTCTCTCCCCTGAATCTGTTGACCCATGCAAATGTTACATTTAAGAACTTGTTCTTGACCTTAAGGAGTTAAAACCCCATAATAACTTAAGAAGTAAAACATGGAGTTAGTCTTGCCATGCTGCAGACACACAAATTAGCCAGACAAATAAAAAAGGATAAAAAAAATCCTGAAAACAGCACTTATCATCGGTCTCCTATTCAGAAATAATGAAGGAAGATGGTTTATCCAGATTTGGTAATAAGGCATGACATAAATGTAAATATAACATGTTATGACCTTTCTTCTGCTGAACAATGAACATTCTGTTCATTTCTTCAGAGTCTCTTTGTTTAGCATGAACACAGTGATGAATCGAAGTTATGACATCAATTAAATCACAAGTTTATATTATTTCCAAACAGACATAATACAGACATTTTAAGGCAGGTAGCGAAGATGATGAGTTACTGTCTATTCTTGGCTCTTAAATGAGTTATACATATTCAAAAACAGCAAAATTAAGAATGCTCGACAAAAAGCTGGGGCTATGTATTATTTTTGCTCCGAACAAAGATAACATTTGTAGAATCCCATTAGCAATAAATCTCTTACATTTTTTCACTTAAAATCTTATGATACCAATGGGGAGAAATAGCACTCTCAGATCTGCCAGAGATATGCCCAAGTTAGAACTGAACCAGGTTGACAAGAAGACTGAGGTGTGTGTGTGTGTGGGGGGTATTCTAATGAATTGATTCTAATTCTAATGGTATTCTAATGAATTTATTTTAATTTTCTCTCAATTTTCTCATTAAGAAACCAAAGTACTCTCTTTGGCATATTTGAAAAGCATGAGAAGCAATATATGCAATATATATAATATGTGTACATATTATATATACATATATATTTACAAAAATATAAAATAAATATTGTTTGGCTAAAAGGTACTTGCAAAACAGTCTTCTTAGAATATTAAACTTCAATATGTTTAAAGTATTGGGATATAAATGACATCTATGCATTTTTATATTTTTTTCTTAGTGATTTTAATATTAGGGATTTCTCTCAGAATTCCAAGATATTGTGGAAATCTGTTTTCCAACACTCAAAAAATAAATAGTGCAAGGAAGGCTAGGAGAAGGGTGTGTGTGTGAAGATTATTGTCAACCCTTCTGGTGTTAGATAGTGCTTCATCGTGGTGCAGTGTAAAGAATACTTCATCTGGAATCAGAGGACCCAGGCTCATCTCCCAGATCTTCCTCTCAATACTTATGTGATTTTTATACAAGTCACTTAACTTTTTCTGGGCCTTGTTTTCTCTGTCCGTAAAATGAGAGGGATTGAGTATACCCCCTTTTGTTTCTTCCCATTCTGTATCTATGGTTCTGTGATTAGCTTTGCACATAGTCGATAACTGTTGAATTGAACTGAACTATAAATTTCTTATGATGCTGACATTTATAAAATGCTTTCGAGGTTTACAACAACAAAGGCCATTTTATCCCCATTTTACAGATGAGGAAACTGAGGTTCAGCAAAGTTAAGTGATTCTCCTGTGACCACATTTACTCTAGGAACTATCAGTGATTTGAACTGGGGACTAATTTACTTGGTTCAGGTTTAGCACTTTAATCACTATGCCATGTTGTCTTCCAGAAAAAAATTATCATATATTCTTTGGTGACTAATAGTGTCTTTCACATAGTCTTGTTCAATAAATATGTATTGATTTGGTTTTAATTTTGGTTATGGAATACTTAAGGTATGCTTGGTATGGCTCCTTCTGTGAGATCCAGTTGCTAAATTTTCTGTGTAGGCATTCATGCCTTGGAAATATGCAAATGCTACAAATCAGGGCTTGATTTATTGTTTTGATTGGCTAGACTTAAGAAAGTGATGGAAAATGATAATAATGCAGATTCAACTTAAAAAGTCTATCAGGTATTAATTTTTTTCAGAGAGTCAGTTATTAAACATTAACTAGTCCATCCTTAAGAAGGATTATGTGTCATCATACCAAAAAAGAAGAGCTCTGATTCTCTGTGTCCTGATGGTTGCCTAAGTACCAATGACAGAGTAAAAAGAGTAAACCCCATATGATTGAAGTCAGAGGCTAGGCTGATCTTGAAGTGGGACAAGGTGTTAAGACTTAGGAGCTGCTCTGGATGCATCTTTAAGGTTGAACTTACTCATTTTACAAATGCGGAAACTGGGATTCCTAGAGTTGAAGTGACTTATCCAACATCTCTCAGGTTGTAAAAAGCAGAGTTGAGATTTCAAGTCAAACCTTCTGAATTTATATTCAATGCTTTTAGCATTTTATTAAATGCTTTTTCATTCACTCGTTCATTCATTCACAGAGTAGGAAGAGATTCCCATGGCTCCCAGCTTCTACATTTAGCCCAACTTTTTTTTTTGCCATGCCCAAAGTAAGCAAGGATGGAGCTAGGTGGGAGAGGCACAGAAGAGTAACTCTTTACTCCCTTGAAATTGAACACACTTGTTCTTCCTTTGTTTTCTTCAATCCAAGAGCTATAGTCAATTTCATAGCAAAGTGTCTATTATGGAACAACATGATTTCATTCCCTACCTGTTTTGGTAATTCAAACCATAACCCCAAACTCCCAGGTAAAATCTCTGATTCACTCATCTGCTTTTCATTTTCATTTTCTTTCTTTCTTTTTTCCTGTATAAAATATTTTTCAAAAGCTTCGTGCCCCAAGCTGTGTACTTAAGAGCGATTGTTACTCAACTGATCAGTCAGTTTCTTCTGATTCATTCTCTTTGGTATAGTTACCCAAAAATGTCACATGGGATTTTGCATTTATATAATGCTTTTTAGTGCAATTAAAAAAAACCCAATAAAATCAGTCGGCTTATTTAATGTTCAAAGTGTTTAATAAGCTTTTTTTAAGAGGAATGAATCGTTTAAACATGAGGGGCTTTTTCCCCCTTTTTCTTTTCATTAATTAACTCACCAGTACACCAAAAAACGTATCAGATAAATGAGTTGATGGGGTCTTCAGTTCAGTAGGAGATGCAATACGGAAAGCACTAATTAGGCAAGCAAGAGCTCCGATAATTAAATAGTGATTAATAGATTTTTTTTGCACCACCAAAATTAAAAGTAACTAATTGGTTGAAAAAAAGTTAAAATTGTAATCTGGGAAATATCACAATTTATTTTTCTGCTGTTTTTAAGGCAATGTTTTAGCTTTTTTTTAATAGAGAAGAGATTTTTTTTTTACTTTTTTCATCTGACATCTCATGTCAAAGTGGTCTTCTGTTAATGGTAGAATATAATGGAAGTTTATGCAATTAAATACTGCAAGAGAGTTTATAGACCATTTGTCATTGGATATGGGTCATATACTGTGAGTTTCAGAAAATAAAAGGGAATTCCATTTGAAGCCCACTCTTGCCTGAAGCCTACCTAATGAAATCTTTCTCACTCTTAGAATTAACAGTGTATCCAGCTGAAGAGTATTTAACATTCCCTGTGCATACTAAGCATGCAAAAAAGTAGAATAAAACCTTGCATACTTACAGGGGATTTTTGTTGCTTTCTCTTCAGCCCAAATTAGGCAGCTCTTGTTCATTTAGTACATTTGAAAGGAGCTGAACTTTTACAATTCTAAACTGTCAGTCCCCATCATTTCATTTGACAGCTGACACTTTCAGAGTGAGGTACACACAAATCATGTGAGCACAGTGAAATGCTGCTAATAAACGCGATTGTTTTTTCCTGCTGGAGGAAGGGAGCACCTTTAGCGACTGTTTGCAGATCTGACGGTTTGTTGTGATGCAAAATGCATGTTTGGCTGTCACCATTTTTGTTTACTACCTGCGGAGCATAAAATTGCTGATAAAAAATTGAAGAAACATAAGGCCAGATTCATTAAGGGAAGAAGGAAAGCTTTTCATGCTCCCCACCCTCCTAAACCATTTTAATATGATAAACATTGAGTCTTCCTTCATTAAGGCCTGAGAGTAAATAAATAATGTATGGCTCTTGAGATAATTACTAGATTTCTGTATTTATGGAAAACAGGCGTATGGAAGTGTTTGTTTCTCAGCTCATACGCAATGCTTTTGTAGAGATTTAGTCAGGAAACCTGAAAAATTGTCTGCCACCATTTTGGAATTTTGTTTAAGAGTGTCTGTGCCTGCTTGGGAACCTTTATAGTTTTGCTTTCTCTATGATAAAAACTTCTAAATTCTAAGTATTTTGTGATGAAAAGTTGTTCATCTCAGAAAAAGAAAGGAAATGCTATAAACTCCCTAAGGCAGGAAATCTTGGTGGGCCCTTCATCTTTTAAGATGGTCAGACCATATAGAAATATATGCTGGATTTTTATTGAAGAGAGCATTTGGTCAAATATTTGTTAATTCACACAAAATTATAGAGTGTTTCCTTCTTTTTCTGCAATGTTTTCATGTGTGAGTAAGGGAATATTTTATTTGGATAATGGATAAGGACCATGAGAACAAATCAAATATTTAGTATAGATGCTTCTGTGTTTTAGGGTGGTGTTTTGTCTTGTTTTGGGGTTTTTTATGATTGAACCTGTGAATTCATTGGTTTGGGAAACACTGTAATGTGAAAACTCCCACAATACATACAAATAGGAAATTTATCTCCAATTTGTGCTCAATTTAACCCATATTTCTTAAGCACCAGGCACTGAATTAGGTACCAAGTATATAGAAATAAACTTAACCAATACCTTCCCTAAAGGAGGTTATATTCTGTGGGAGAGAAAAACAAGTACCTATGTAAGTAAACACCAAATATGTACAAAGTGTTTCTAAGTTATTGAGAGATTACCAAGCTTGTTCAGCATCACGAAATAATATGTGTTAGAGAGATAGCTTGAATCTAGCCCTTCCTGATTCCAAAGATGACTCTATAGACATTTTACGAGACTCCATTCCTTAATATGTTGTTAATGAATGGCATACTTTTAGTTGTATATGTGTAATAGCCCAAAGTACAAGTATTAAAACCTGAAGTCTCTATTGAAGAAGAAAGAGGAGGAGGAGGAGGACAAGGAGGAGGAGGAGAAGAACAAGAACAAGAAGGAGAAGAAAGTATGCATAGTTGGAGGAAGTGGCCCTAGTGGCCCTAGTTATGTGTCTAAAATGGATATAATAGTATCAAAAAGTACAAGAGCTAAGAGAATTTCTTGTTTCTATAATTTGCATTAAATATTTTCTTCTTTTCTCATCTTTTTCTTTCTTTAGATAGAGACTTCAGGTTTTTTTTGTTTTTTTAAATTTATTTTTAATATGTTTAGTTTTCAGCATTAATTTTCACATGCGTATGAATTACAAATTTTCTCCCCATTTCCACCCCCCCCACTCCAAGATGGCGTACACTCTGGATGCCCTGTTCCCCAGTCTGCCCTCCCCTCCAT
>CM053624.1:148288287-148312135 GCA_028646595.1 Phalanger gymnotis | reverse complement strand
CCACTTAATTCCTCCTACCAGGTGGGCCTGGGGCCAGAAGCAACTGCAGCTGTAGTTCTGAAGCTGCCCCACCCCCACTGCCCCCGGGGCGGTGGCTGAAGGACAAACTCCCTGTCCCCAGCAGCTTTTCCCATTAACCTTCTCTGTTGTCCTTGGTGTCCGTGGGCCAAGAAGTACGGCAACCACCACAGCCCACTGATTCAGGGTGCTAAGGCAAGCTCCGCCTGGCCCCTGGTCCCACTGGTCCATGCCACCCACGCTGGGCTCTGCTCCTCTCTGCTCCCAGCTCTGTGCGGGATAGACCCCATCTAGAGACCATCCAGGCCATCCTGGGCTAGAGCCCCGCCTCCCTCCACTACCCGTGGTCCCTGCAGTTCTAGAATTGGTTCAAAGCCATTTTCTATAGGTCCTTCAAGGGACCTGGTGGGGAGCCCATGCCAGTCCCTGCTTTCCAGCCGCCATCTTCTATGCCTAATATCTTTTAAGGTTGGCTCAAGCTCACTTATAAAACACATTTGGTATGTATGTAAAGGAAAATCAGAAAAACCTTTGTTCAATAATGAGCAAACATTAAAGCAGTCGGCTTTAGCATCAGATTGATTCCCTTCATTGACAAGCAAAACAAAGGCAAATATTTGTAATTGGTCCATTTTGTTCACTTTTATATCTTAATCCTCAGATAAAGTCAAATGTGATCTAATCATTTGACAATGAGATGGGCCTGGTAGAGGGAATAGCAGGCACAAAGTCAATAAATTGTCACTGGACCTAGATTTTCTTGTTGCTGTTCAGTCATCCCAACTCTTTGTCACTCAGTAGACCTTAGCTCTCTATTATTATCCATAGAGTTTTCTTGGCAAAGATACTGAGTGGTTTGCCATTTCCTTTTCCAGTGGAATAAGGCAAACAGAGGTTAAAAGACTTGCCCAGGGTCACATAGCTAGTAAGTGAATGATGTTGGATTTGAACTCAGGTCTCCTTGACTTTAGACCCAGTGCTCTATCCACTGAGCCATCTAGATGCCCCTATTTTTTTTTTAAGATTTTTCTTAGAAGGGGGCATTTCCAGTTGGAGAAATAATAATTTATTTCATCAACAACAACTTAGTACTGCCTTGAGGTCAGAAGGTTATCTTGTAAGTATCATAGAGGAGGGACAGAGAGATCTATAACAATATTAGGCAATTTGGATGATCCTAATTAACCAGTGATACTAAGCTGAAATTAATACCTAGCACCATGAAGTTCAATCCATTCATGCAGAAAATAATCATTGGATGTCTAAAGCACTTGATAGGTGTCATGGGGGGCATGAAGGAACATAGGGCATAGAGAAGACATAGAGGTCACCAGCAATAAAGGAAGTACATCGTAAGTATCCAAAGAGTACTACAGGCAATTTGTGCTAAAGGATTTCAGAGAAGCAATTTCTGAGATTATTGTGGACTTGGATATTTCTGGAAGGGCTTCAGGAAGGAATTTGAATTAGACTTTTGACAGATAAAGATAAGGGGAAAGGAGCATTCCAAGTCAGCAGGAACCCAAGCTTTTTATCCAAAGCCTGACTCCCTTCCCACCATATACTAGTTCCACAATGAACACATATAATAATTAGCAATGAAATTCATTTATCCAAATCTGTAGCAAAATACAAGACAGAGAAAGTTTACATATAAGAATATATACCAGAGAATACAGAGTGAAGGAACTCTGTGATTGAGAGTGAAGTCACAGCTCAGCCAAGTCCTGGAGAGTCCTGGATCTCACCTAATGGAAAATTCCCTACGTCTCTAATGTAGCAAGCTACTATCAGGTACACGTTGGAGACTGCCAGCTCCTCTCATGTCTTCCCCGAGTCTTTGCCTTCAGCAAACTGAAGTGGGGTTGGGATCTTCCATCTTTTCTCTCAAACCTAGAAGCCAGAAGCACCCAAAGCAACTGTGAGGCCCAAAGCTACTTGAAGAAAACTGGAAGAAGATGGAGGAGTCCTCCTCTTTTATCCTCACAAACTCTATCCTGTCCTTTATAAATTGGAATCCCTGGCCCAACCAAAAGTGATACTGAGAAATGATTACAATATAAAGGATAACATTGATCTCCACCTTAGGAAGAGTTCCATACCAACGGGCTATGGAACCAGGGTTCCATTAGCAAAAAGAATAGCACTGTCAAGGCAGAGAAGGAAAAATGACCAAGACACGGTGAATTCCTGAGTACTTAATGTGCCTTCTTTGTTTCTACTGCTCCAGTTCCAAGTTACCCAAGCCTTTTCACCATCCTAGGCACATGTATTCATATCTCACTTCTTAATAGCTGCCTTCTGAGTTTTTTTCCAAGGCAATGCCCAAAGCCTAGAATACCATGCTTTCCCTTTAATTCCAGTCTTCTAGGTGCCTCTATCAACATTTAAACAGATTTGAAAGCCCACCACTTACATAAACATTTCCTGGAAGTTAGAGAGAATCTGATAGTTTCTCCTTATACCTCCATTGAGTTTGGACACAAGAACAACAATTTTGTCTTCCTTCTCTGCACCACAAACAGATACACCTTCTATTTACCTCTTGCCAGCATAAGTTCCATAGATCTCTATCTATACATACCTTCGGTTTCTAGGATTTTTTTTAACTCCTACCAACATTGCCTACCCAGTGAATATTTCTTTCTTTTTTTTATTAAAGGATCCACCTCTTGGCTCAATTCTTAAATAGCCCTAATCGCTGAATGGGAGTTGCCTGAGTCAAAATGAGAACTTGGAAAGAACTTAGCTTAAAAAGTCCAAGGTTTCCCACTGCATCTGGGACCTTCTCCAGTTGACCTGGCCTGTACCTGGCCCCTAGACTCAGTTAGCTTCGCAGGAGAAAGTAAGGTTAGTGACTTTGCACAGCCTCATTCACTTAAATCCAATTCACCCGCAAGTCATGGCATCAACTTCCTAATGTCATGGTCCCCTTCAAGAACAAAGGACAAACCACAGCCACAGCTCAATAGACAAATTTTACCTGTCTGGATGAACTTGATTTGACACAGTCCATGCACAGATTTGGGTTTTGACTAAGATGGTGATAAAGGGGGGAGCTGTGGTTTAATATCTCAATCAATCTCATTCATTTCCAACATGACAATTCGAAGACTTTAGAAGTGGCATGGTTTTATTAATCTCTAGCTATTAACAAAGTGAACATTTGCCAGAACATTTTATGAAAAGCAGAATTGATGAATGGCAGTCTCCACTATCCTAAGGCTATGGGGCTATCAAAAATTGACAATGGAAACACAAACAATAAAATTAATCTGTAAATTGGAATCCCTGGCCCAACCAAAAGTGATACTGGCAAAAGATTACAATATAAAGAATAAATATTGTGTAAACTCAAGCATGCATGTATATAATGCAACATTATTTATATAGCTACACATTAAATGTATATATACACATACATGTTTATATATGTCTGCATATATGCACACAATGATCATAACATAAGGCATGTAAATATTGTAGAAACTTCATCATATGGATAAAGTGTAATATTATTTATATGTTATGTATGTATACTTCCATATGCATATATACCTGTGTATATATGTACCTGTATACATACACATCTTAAAGGAATGTCACTGTGACTTGGCTGCCAGACATTGTGCTAAAGGCCTTACAAATTACTAACTCTGTGACATGGGCACTGTTATTTTCCCCATTTTACAGATGAGGAAATTGAGGCAATTATAGGTTAAGTGATATACTCAGGCTCACATGGCTAGTGAGTACCTGAGGCTGGATTTTAATCCAAGTTTTCCTGACTCCAGATCCAATGCTCCATCCACTGGTCCACCTGGCTGCCAGATAATAGATGCCAGGGATCAATGCCCTGAACTTCTCTTAATGAACCTAGAAAGGATTGCATATGTTACAAACCATCTTGAAAGGTTTGGACAAAAAAGATGACATTTAACAATATCGAATGAAAATCTTTAAATCCAACAAGTATTTTTCAGCATCTACTTTTAATACTCTGTTAACCAGCTCACATACAGAAAAAAAGATAAAAACAAAAACTTTCACAGCCATCAGGAAGCTTACTTTCTACCTCTGATACCACATTTGAGGAGTAAGGAGAGAGGAGACGGAGAAAGAGAGAGACTGAGATAGAGATATAGAGAGAACTTAACAACTCTAGGAGGATCCTATGTGGAGAGCTGTAGATAGATCTATCTATCTGTCTGTCTGTCTGTCTGTCTGTCTGTCTGTCTGTCTATCTATCTATACAGAGAGAGAGAGAGAGAGATCTACGTTCTAGAGTTCATCTAGAACAACCTCTCATTTTATATACAAGGAAGATGGGGCCCAGATGATGGGCCAAGAGACTTTCCCAAAGTCACGTAGGTAGTAAGTGCCAGAGTAAGGATCTGAACCCTACTTTCTGATTCCAAAGCTACCATTTTCCCAAGAAACCACAAATTCTGGGAGTATAGGGATTCTAGACCTTTCTATAAATGTCCTGCTCCATTGCTTCATTGTGGTATGGAGATAATCGTGAATGTTAGAAGACGGTCCCAAGTTCTAACAGGACCTAATAAGAAATGGGATCTTAGCGCATGGGTCAGTGTCTGATGAGAAATTTTGTGAAATATAGGGAAGTTTATCCCCAGAGGGTTATCTCTTAGGTGACAAATCTTAAAATTATGGGATCATAGCTCCAGAGCAGGAAGGGACATGTAAGGTGATGTAGATTGAGCTTTTCATTTGAGAAATGAGGAAACTGAGGCCTAAGGAATTTAAGTAACTAGTTCAATGTCACACAGTAAGCCTCAAAGCCTGATCATTGTGGTATGATGCCCTTTTAACATATTTGACTTGGTAGAATAAAGTGCATTATTAAAGGTTCTCCTCAAATATGTCTCCAATGCATCAACTCAATACAAGATTTTATGACAAATATAACTCAATAAATCACTTGTTTTCAACAGTCTATTAATATCAAATCAAGTAAAATCAAAGAACTTATCACCTAGTGGTCAACTTTCCAGTGATAAGGCTTCATATTTGGCTGGGATTGTCAATGAGTCCACACACAAAGACTTTCAAGTCTGGTCAAAACTGCTAGAGTCCATGCTCTTCTGGGAAAACTTTCAAGAATCCAGAGTTCCCTACAAACCACAATGATACATAAGCATAGGACTTTATTGAGTAGATATTTGGTGAATGAACGGATGGTAACTCATGTTTCACTTAACCCTGTTAACCTCCATTGACCCAGCAATCACATTTCCCATGACATAACCAGATTGGTCAAGTTGCTCAACATATATAGGTCATATAATTATTAAATGTATCTGGTATATCTTAAGTCATAAAACAGTTCATCATTTTCCAAGATTCTAAAGTGTAACCATGTGACATAAAGCTTAGCTGCTCAGGTAACAAATACAGCAAAGATGGAAAAGGGCACACTTAGAGGAATAGCAACTAATTTATTTAGATTTAGAGTACAGTCCATTCTTTCAAGTTGAACCTTTCCCCAGCACCTTCCACCAGACTGAGCTGCTCTTTTAAAACTCTGAGTTACTTGCCTATCTTTCAACTGAGCTCTCTGTGAAATTCTGACATTCATCTTCACATGATACAGTTGACTTTCCTTCTCTCTCAGTTTAAGCCAATGAGACTTTGGTAGGGTAAAGATTTTAGGATAAATGCCCAAAAGAGCAAAGGCATGATAATGATTGCAACAATCACAAGACTTAAGTGAGATGACTATTTCTTTACTATTAGCATCTAAAATATGTATGGGAACATACAAAAAAAAATGTCCAAGCCTCAGATTTTGATAGTTCAAAGATAGTTCTGTTTAGCACTCATTATAGCCTTTCCTGCTGTGGACCACTCTTGCCCTCATCTTACCAGCACTTCTGAGATTACTTTCCAATTATACTGTTTACATATTGTATGTATATAGTTATTTCCTTGGTGTTTCCATCAATGGAATATGAGCTCCTGGAGGACAGGAACTGTGATTTGCCTTTCTTTATACTAAGTGCAGTGCCTAGCACATAATAAGGACCTAATGTCTAGCTTTTTTACTTTCACTTTTCTGGCTTCCTAAAAATCCCACCTTCTGCAAGAATCCTTTCCCAATCCTAGCCTGGATAACATGGAGACATGACGTACAGCTTGCTGTATTGAATAGAGAGCTGGCCTCAGAGAGAGGAAGACTTGGGTTCAAATTCTCTGACACTAATGACTCTAGGCAAATAATTTAATCTCTCCATGCCTTAGGCAACTCTCTAAAACTGTAATTTGTAGAAAAAGCGCTGACCTACATTGGTAGAGGGAGTTTCTTCATCAGCCATTCTTTTTACCTGCAAAATCACGTTCTGGTTCTTCTTTCTATCCCAATGATACAGGGACAGATGAAGAATTAATGGTATGTGTGTTTCCTCCAACCTAGCTCATCAGGTGAAGTTTCCTGGATAGTTTTTTTTTTGGTAGAATAGTGTCTCCACTGTTAGGAAATAGGAGATTGTTATCATCATTTTTCACAGCATGAAAGAAGACATGGAACATGTAGGAGAAGAACACCCAGAGAGCAAATGAAGGAATACAGGAAAATAAAACAGCTGATACAGACAGAAGGAGATTAGTGAAGAGTCTTAATGCATGCATCTAATTCAAATCTGCCACAGTAGACTGTGGGGAGCCACTGGAGTGTCTGCAGTAAAGAGATGATGCATTAAAGGGATAGGAGCAGGTGAGAAAAATTATTTTAGAAACAGCATTTGGGATTCATTAAAGAAGAAAGTAGTTAAATGTGAGGAGATGTAGTGACCACAGTCTGCCTTGGAATTTGTAGATTTTAGAATGAGAATGAAGGAAGGGAGTGAGGACATGGCTGTATCTACTACCCAAATAGTCACTGTTAGGATGGAGGCCAGAGGCTAAAAGAATGCAGAGCACCAAGCCAGAAGTCATCCCATGAGATGAGCCCCCTCATTACTCATGGAAACCTCCATTGTCTCACAATGAACATTTCCAATACAAAAAAGAGACCTCTAAGCTACATGAAACACCACATTTCCACATAATCCATACTTTGGCTAAACCATGTAAATTTGCTAGGAGCGTCCATTTAAAGCGACTGTTCAGTTATTCAGTTTTTCAGGAATTAATTATTCATATGATGTCCCATATCTCTAACCTACATGGGAAAATTACAAATGCTTTTAAAAATCAACCACAGTAGAATTTTATATTCCATATGCCACTAGGTTGTGTAATTGTAAAGATGTGTTCCACTGTAGAAAATTGCATGAGAAAGTCTGTTTCCTTTTCATTTTTTTAATCAAGGATTCCTTCAGTCTCTGCATAAATTTGTCTCATTAAAAGTATGTAGATAATAGCCTTATAACTTGCAGGTTACTGGTATCTTTTTTTGGTTGCCTTTTTTAATCTTGTAAATGAAAACCTCTACAATATTTTTTCACTTCTTTTGAAACCTTCCCCTCTTTAAGATACCCTGCAAATCAGTTCCTGAGAACTTTTTAAATTTAGTTACTCCAGTGTAGTTTTCATCTCTATTTGGCTAGATTCGGCTAATGTTATTGATTTAAAATATTTATTAGGCATTTAACTATATGTTTGGCACTGTGCTAACTTTCAGGATTACAAAAAATTCCTACCTGCCCCCCCCCAAAAAAAAGATAAAACCTCTGCCCTCAAGGAGCACACATTCTTATAGGGAAGATAAGATGTAAATAACTAAGCACAATAGTAGACGGGAGGAGATCTCAGAGGAAGATGCACAAGGTAGGATTTGGAATGAATCTTGAAGGAAGCCAGGAAAGCCAAGAGGCAGAGGAGAAGGGCAAAGGTCCTTACCAAGGAACTCCTGGTCCCCCATCTGCTAGGCCTTTCCTCTCTAAAGCTACCTTACATCTACTCTATTTATCTTATATGTAGTCTCTCTCTCTGTCTCTCTCTCTCTCTCTCTCTCTCTCTCTCTCTCTCTCTCTCTCTCTCTCTCTCTCTCTCTCTCTCTCTCTCTGTCTCTCTCTGTCTCTCTCTCTGTCTCTCTCTGTCTCTCTCTCTGTCTCTCTCTGTCTCTCTCTCTGTCTCTCTCTGTCTCTCTCTCTGTCTCTCTCTCTCTCTCTCTCTCTCTCTGTCTCTCTCTCTTTCTCTCTCTCTCTTTCCCTGTCTGTCTGTCTGTCTGTCTCTCTCTGTCTGTCTGTCTGTCTCTCTCTCTCTCTCTCTCTCTCTGTGTGTCTCTCTCTCTTTCTCTGTCTCTCTCTCTCTATATATATACATACATATATGTGTGCATGTATATATATATATTCAGTATACACATACTCACATTCACTATACAAATACACATACACATATTCAGTATACACATACACATGTACTGAGTATTTAGTATAATTCCTGTCATATAATAAAGGCTAAATAAGTGCTTGATTTATTGATTAATTAGTTGATTTCAAAAATTAGCCAAAAGTAGAGTACAGCTAAGGAATCTTCTGTAGTTACCTATTAGTCAATTGATCAACATTGATTATTGATTATAACGCAGATACTAAGTAATAGTAGCACCCACTAGCATCAGGTATAAAAAACTACCTACTTCTAGAGTTTCTGCCTAGAATGATCAGGGCAAAGGTTCTACCTTTGAGCTTTTACCAGCTGATTTCTCTGATTCAGTAATGAACATCAATGTAGTAGGCAACTTTGGAAGATACCCAAGAGTAACCTTCTTATTGCTGTCCCAAACTAAGGGATAAAGAGAGAACTTCTACACTGCCTAGTGTAAGCCATTGGTCCTTTAAGGAAATTGAGCCTCCCAAGCAGTCCACAATTATGGAGTTGAAGATGGAGGTCTTAAGTCTGAGCCTATGATTTCATTAAGGTAGGGGAATCCCTAGACCATATGCCAATCAGCAACTCATTTTTACTTCAAAGATTCATCTGACATACTGAGGAATAATTAGCTTGTCCATGGCTACATGTCAGTGGAAGGCCACTGAGGGGATAAGTGCCCACATCAGCATCAGAGGCAGAACTTGAAACCAGATTTTACTGACTTTTGATACGTTAGGCCTCCCAGCTTTTCTGACACTGGAGACAACACATATAAGCAACAGTGAGTCATAATAAGGAGACACATAAAAGGCAAACAATAGAAAACAGGAAAATAGCAATATACCCAACTCCTTCTCAGTATTAGTGATGGAGATGGAAGGCAGGAGGAGAGGAACAGGCAGCTTAAACTATAACATGAGATCTCTTTGGAGATTTAGTATTGGGTTGGGGAGAAAGGGTGAATGGAGATAAGTGGAAGGCACAAATGTCTTAATGGAAGATGTAGTGAATAGCCCAGCTAAGTGTTCATATAATCATT
This sequence comes from Phalanger gymnotis, assembly GCA_028646595.1. Lineage (NCBI taxonomy): Eukaryota > Metazoa > Chordata > Mammalia > Diprotodontia > Phalangeridae > Phalanger > Phalanger gymnotis. The sequence continues at coordinate 148,302,738 of CM053624.1, read as the reverse complement.
TCCTATTGGAAAGGTAAATTGGATGGACTTACTGAACTGAGTGATAAATCCCCCCCAAAAGCACAAACATCATGGAATTACAAATAAAAACTGAGGAGGAGTGACTATTTTTTATTGCTATGTCTCTATGGGAGAATGCCAGAGATATAGTGAAACTGGTCAGACACTATAAGCCTCTTAAAATGATCACTTAGGTTTTGCCACACATTTACACAGTGGAAATAAAATGCTTCTTGGATTTTATTGGTTCAATCTATCCAAGATCATAAGTATGTAATCAGGTACATTTCAGTGTACTACATTTTAAAATAGCATTCTTATTTTATTTGCCTAATCTCTTATTACCCTTTTAAGTTGGTTATTTGAATGCTTGGCTTGGGTAATATATAATGGTTTGCCTGTTTTCTTCTCACGTTCTGTAAACTGTATAACAAAGGAAAGGGTTTGGCAGCAGCAAATAATATTTATTAAGCATCTAGAAAGTGTATAATGTTATGTTTGACATTTTCCAGAATTAGTCTAATCACACAATCCCTGACCTCTGCCAGTTTATACTCTAAAGACAATGGAGACCAATTTGTAAAATCTCCTCTAACAGAGTGAAGCTTAACACTGAGGCAATTTTTAAGATGGCACACATATATTACCCACTTTTAAATTAACTATAATGGAAAGTGTGATCTTGGTCTAAATTATTTGGACTATTGTTTCAATCCCTAATCCTTAATGATCAATGACTTCCCTAATTTTATTGTTGCCATCGTCCTTCTTGTCACCCAGATTTGCAATCATGGAGTATTTTCTGGCTCTTCATTCTCCCTCATAACACTGTGCCCTGCTATATTCAATCAGTCTCTAAGTCTTATTGATTATATCCCCACAACAGACCTCATCAGCCAGCCTAGATGAAGCATTAAGAAATTCTGACAGACAGTGAGGATGCAGTGTTTTTCAGGTGGGCTGAGGAACCAACATTATCTTCTAGATCGCCAGCCCTCAGGCCTCAATGGAGCCATCTCAGGACCCTGAGCTATTCCTTGCACAAGATATCTCATATATTTTCTGACTAAAATTTTCTCCCAACTTGCCTCAGCTTCATGACTTTCTTGGTTTCTGTCAGGTGTCAGTTGAAATCCTATCTTCCGTAACAAGCCGTTCCTCGTCCCTCTTAATGCTAGTGCCTTCCTCTGTGATCTTCTCCAATTTCCCCTGTCTCTATCTTCTTTGCACATTATTGTTAGTGTGTTGTCTCTCCTGTTAGGGAGAATAAGGACTGCTTTATCATCATTGTTTTTACTATTTGTGCTTTCTTTCATGTCCTCAACATTCAGTACAGTGCCTGGCACATAGTAGGCATTTAATAAATTCTTATTGACTTGACTTTATCAAGTACAAGAGCCCTGTGAATAGCAGTGCCTCTCAGAACACTGGCCCTGCTTCCAAGCTAACCATCATCTTGACATAAGGCTGTAGTAGGAAGGCCGAATTTATGATCTCAAATATAATCATGTATATGTTTGAATGGTTCGAAATTGCAAGGTATGAGAGGTTCTCTAAGGAGAAAACAACAAGAAATTTATTTAGGCCCCACCGCAGCAGAACCGTGAACCAGCCTCCCCATTCCAACATCTTGACAAAAAGACTCCAGGCCCAGAAAGCCCATCTCACAAGAGCAACCAGGAGGCCACAGAAAAACAAGATAGTATTTAGCCAAATCATTTTCACTGGCCTCATGTTCCTGCTCACACTCGGGTAAGCCCTGCTTCCGCAGCTTCCTGCCTCCACAGCTCCGGGCTTTCTCAACGACCAGAGACCATTGGTTCCCGAGTTGGCCCCTCCTAAGTCACCAATCCACACCCACACAGGTTTCACACCTGACAGGGCCCTGGGCCTGGGGCTTAGCACTTAACAGCTGAAAGTACTTCCACTCAAAAGAAACAAAAGCCATGCTAATGAGACAATTTTGCTTAACAACACAAAGGCTTAAATTCTGAAGTCTCAGAAAAAAAATTCTTTAGTCCTGTTAATTAGTTCAGCACCAGGTAGGGATATATCTTTTTTTCCCAGTGGAAATCGCATTTAAAAAGGATCTTTTACCATCTACTTTGCTGGATGGGGTCTTTCCATTTGATCTGCAGGGGCAGTGATCTTAGAGGCACTGATATTCCAGGAGTCAGATATTCGGTCAAGTCAGCAAGCATTTTTTTTTGAAACTACTGTCTTCAGCATCCTAAGAGCTAATTATATCTCCTGGCTAGTTGTTAAAGGGAAGCACACTAGTGGGGACTCACAAGCAATAGTGGTAACTATAGGATAGGGTAGCCTAGAAACGGAGGTATCAGATGCCATCTGCGAACGCAACCCACAAATTCCAATGCAAGTTAGGGGAATAGTTCAGAGGAAGCATTGTACACAAATATGGCCATGTCTCAGACCACTATTCTCCCCATACCTCCACTCAAAAATCTCCAATGGATCTTTATTTCTTCTAGGATAAAATATAAAATTCTCAGTCTAGCATTTAAAGCCAACCACAACTTGTTTCCCACTTAACATTTCCAGTTTAATTTCATAATGTTAAAACCTGGCCTGCTAGCCATTCTCCGTACATGACAATCTATCTCTTATCTACCTGCCTTTACATAGATGTCAGTAATATACTTCTTTCTAATTTCTGCCTCATAGAGCCCATAGCTTCTTTCAAAGCAAAACTCAGGTACCAATTTCTACCTTGATCTACCCAGTTTCTAGAACTCCCTCTCTCAAAATTATTTTGCATCTGTTTATAAATGTGTTCTAGTCTCTCCCACCCACTCCTTCACCTCCTCTAAGTAGAATCTAAACTCCTTCAGAGAAAGGACTATTGTTTTTTCTTTGTAAACCAGTGTCTATCACAATACTTTGCACTTAGTAGGGACTTAATAAATATTTGCTGAATGAAATTTAATTCTCCACTTTATCTAAAGTCCTGCAAATCAGGACAGATATAAATGATCAAGAATGATCATGTTTTGTCTTCGTGTGTGTGTGTGTGTGTGTGTGTGTGTGTGTGGTTTTACAAGTGAGATGAGTAGCCACCTCTCTCTCCACTTAATTAACAAAGTCTTTTGGGGGATAATGGGCTTTCCAGAAGGTAGAAATTTTGAATATCAGAGAGAAAAAAGAATTTAAAGAAAAATTAATGGAGAGAACACTGAATTAAGATGAAAAGTTCAGACTTCCTTGACAATTATTGTGAGATCTTGTGTAAAGTATATTACAAGCATTGTTGTTGAGGTTTTTTAAAATATTTTTCATTACTGAGACATTGAATCAGGTTATACAAGTGAGGAAGCTATCTCTAGTTAAATATTGGATGCATCAACCTCTAACTTAGTTTGCAATGCAAAACACTGCCTATAATTTTGGAGATTTTTAAAATTTTTAAAAATGTATTCATTGGTTTTGCTTCATATTATTCTCCTCATGTGTTTTTTCATTTCTGTGAGAAGAGTCAAGAGCAGAGCCCAAAGAGGAATGAAGAAGAAAATATAGCTAATCTGGGACCCTTCTTAAAAAAAAGTTCCTGGAAGAATTGGCCAATCAGAAGAAGGGACCACAGGGGCAATGGCCAATTCCCGTCGGTTAGGCAGAACCAGTACCTAGCTTTAGGTTGAGTTTGGTGATGGGTTGTTGGGGGGGCAGGGTATGTGCTTGCCACTTCATTGGCAGTGGTGGCGCCTTGGCTCAGTTCAGTGGGGAGCCTGTTGTTAATTTCTTTGAAACCCACCACTGGGCAATGGCATCTTCCATCATGAAAAGACTGAGGAAGTGGAGGGATCTTCCAAGGTAAGAAGGCTACTGGAACATTGTTTCAAAGAATCATCCATGTAATTCTGTATATCATCCTTATAATTTAAGAAGCTCATTACAGCTAGGTAAGGCCTCATTTCAGCTGATGACTTTGAAAAATATTTCAGGCACCTCATAATTTATTCATTCAATACTTAAATGCTTCTACTCTAGCTGAAAGTATCAATACCTCACTCAAAAAGTATATCCAGATTTCTATTAATTGTTCTGTCAACTGTGCATCTGATGCAATGTAATGTCTTTGGTGTCTCTGTACATTATTGCAATCCAATTCAATCCAACTAACATTTATTAAAAGCATTCTTTCTACAAGATATTGTGCTAGATGCTGGTTATACATTAATGAAAAACATTTCCTACCCTCAAGTAGCTTACTGTCTATTGGGAATGAGAGTAGAATACAGCATGTAAACAAATAAACACATATGTATGTGTATGTATACATATTATACACATGTATGATGTGTACACGTTTACATAATTTTGAAGAGCAAGAAGGGAGTGCTAATTAAGTGGATCAAGAATGGCTTCCCATAAGAGATGGAAAATGAACCTTGAATGAAACCAGAAACTATAAGAAATAGGGAGGAGGAAGGATCTTAGGATCCTTAGGGACCAAAGCAGTCATCTAATTAGACCCCATCCTTTTACATATAAAGAAACTGAGTCTCAGAGATATTAGATGATAATTATAGTCACATAGCTAGTAAATGTAGGAAGTGAGATTTGATCATAGTTCTTCTTGACTCTAAGTTCAGCATTCTACCAATGAAAAGTCCATTCTGGACACGAGGGATAGCCTATAGAAAGGTATAGAGACAGGGGATGTCCTGTCAAGTTCAAGAAATATCAGCTAGGCTATTCAATGAAATTTTATTGAAATTTCTTATAGAACACAAAATTCAAATTGAAAATAACTTGAAAATTGTAATTGGCTATCATTTTTTGGCATATCTAAATCATACATTTAGAGCTAAAAGAGACATGAAAAACTGTTGAACCCAGCTCTCTCATTTTTCAGATAAGAAAACTGAGGCATAGAGTGTGATTAAGTGTCATGCCCAGGCATATAAGACTGCATTTGAACCTAGGTCTTTTTGTCTCCAAATATAGCATTCTATCTACTACATCACGCTGCTTCTTAAATCAAATGTAAGGTCTATCTTGATAGCTTTTAGGAAGGTGATCTTTTTTTTTAATCATTTACTATGGAATAGACAAAATGCAAAATGCCAAGCTTTAAGGCTAAAGCAGAAATCTCATCTCATGTGATCAAAAAAGGTTACTCATAAAAAGGATATTGCATTTTAGGTACAAGAAGACACTTCCTGCTCCATGGAAAGAAGAATTAGTTATGTATTCACATTCTTCAAGTAATAGGTACCTTGATGTCATGCCCCTTGTCCATATTTTAGAAAGAACCCTGTTGAGATTTACAAGAAAATGAATGGGCAAACGGCAAAGGGTCTGATAGTCTGTTGAAAGAATCATCAACACATTCTGATAAATCCTGATTTGGTCTCTTAGGCAAGAAAAAAATGACCTATAAATGTTGGAAATAAGATATCTCTTGAGAAAAGTTTCCAAAGATTTCTTTCTGTCCCTAGTCAAGACTTTTCCATCCAAAGGACTCTTTCTTGTGGCTTTTTGGCAGATCCGCCACCAGCTCCAAAAGGAAACCAGGGAAAATAGAGCCAAATAAGAAGTACCCTAGTAATCCTCCAAGAACAATAAGTGCTTGAACTCTTTGAACCCCTCAAAAAAGTTCATTCAGGCTTCTTAGGAGTCAAAGGTTGGGGACAAATCATTCTTTTTATTCCATTTAGTTCCTAACCTGAGACCAAATTTCTTCCTGGGATACATTTTTTTTCAAATTCCTTCCTTTATTTCCTGTCCCCACACTTCCTCCTTCATATATAGCTCACAGATCTATTTACACTGATTTCTTTTCCTGACTGGAAAATGTTGCATGGATATGAGATGAATGAGAGTTATTTACTGAAGTTCAGTTACTAAAGCAGCTTAAAAAAATCAAATTTTCTCTTTATTTACTGAGCTACAGGCACACAGAACATCTGGGAAAGTGTTGAGCTCTATAGTCACTTTTCATATGTGTATATACATACACCCACATGTATAATACATATATAAAATATATACACATACGTATATGAAAGCATGTGTAGATAACTACATAACTATCAGATAGATGGATGAATAGACAGATAATAGATAATGGATGAATGCATAGAGAGAGAGAGAGAGAGAGAGAGAGAGAGAGAGAGAGAGAGAGAGATAGATAGATAGATAGATAAACTCAGTATGCATAAAGATCTGGCCACAGAACCAGGAAGACCTGAGTCCAAGTCTTGTCTTTGACATATACTGGCTATTTGACCCTAGATAAGCCATTTACTCATTCTATGCTCCAGGCAACTCTCTCTGAGACCATAACTTGCAGAGAAGATGCTAACTTGTATTGACAGAGGGAGTTTACTCATCTTGGGAGTTCCCGATGCTGATGAAATCACAGGGGCAGTCCCATGTATTATACAAAATATATAACCTAGCCATACAATGTAGCAATATGGATCAGATCTATGTAGAAAATATATACATATACAGAAAAATACATGCAATTGGTCATTCATTAATGAAGTTCTGTGCAATGCTACATTAATTCTGTTATCATTAGGCTTCTCTCTCTTGGCTTATTATCTTTCTGTGGGGGAGATCTTGGAGTCTAGGAGAGGAAGCACAAGGAAAGCATTTCCTTCTGGTGTCTATTTCAGAGGACTGACTTACACGTGCTGTGAATTTTTGCACATGTGTGCGCAAAAGGAATGGGAAGTTATTTGGAGATTTTAATAGACTTTCATGGTTGTTTTTTTTCTCTCACTAAGTTCAACCTAAGGTGACATATGATATTCACAGTAAGATTTTGCTACAAACAAAATAACAGATCACGTGTATTACATAGGGAGGGAGCAAGATAGATACAATGGAAAGTGCATGGACTTGGGAGGCAGAAAACCACAAGCTTTAAAAAGCTCTATAGATGCTAGAAGTTATCATTATTGTTATTGTTATCATGCAAGCTGTGTCTTACATGACCACAAAGAATTTACAATCCATTTGGAGATACAGAAGATATATGGAAACCAGCAAACACATGACTTGATTTCAAACCAACCATAAAAATGGGGTGGATGCCTGGTACAGAATGGTGGTAGTGGGACAGATTTTTCATTCTAATATCTTGTGGAGGATTTCTGTTGGGGAGTAGTGAGAAATGAGGTTGGTGGAGTAGGGAAATCTTTTAATATGGATCTAGAGTTTGGCTTTAATATCAATTAATCAATCTGCCAACATTTATCGAGCACCTAACATGTCCTAAACTCAAGCACCAGGGATACAAAAAGAGACAAGAGACAGTCCTTACTCTCAAGGAGTTTATAATCTAATGGTGGTTATAACATGCCAATAAACATATACAAACAAGCTACATATAGGATAACTAGGAGGCGATTAGTAGAAAAGAGAAATTAGGAAGCCAAAAATAATTTAGAAAAACATTTTGCAAGGGATTACAGCATTCATGATAAAAGGTTATTTTACATACACAAAGGGAGAAACCTAGTCAGTCAATATATTTACTTGATCATTGTGAAGAAGTTATTAATAGGGAAGAATTTATAGCAGATTACAGAGTAATTTACAAAAATTACATTTTTTTACAGAGGAAGACATTATACCAGAGGATATGTATGGATAGAGAGCTGGAAGGAACCTTAGAGGCAATCTAGTCCAACTCCTTGATTTTATGCATGAGGAAACTCAGGTGGGTAGGCAGGGGAGGTAGTAAGTAACCTGTCAAGAATCAGACAAATAATAAGCATCAGAGGTGAGATTTCAACTTCAGTCCTCAGACTTGGAGCCAAAGTACCATGTTATCAGTATCATCTTTTGAAGCGGATCAGCTAGAGAAGCTAAGCTAGGTCAAGTATTGGTAAACACATAGGATCTTCTATAACCTCTTGATAAACTAAAACTAAATAAATCTGGAACAACAGAGTGCAAAGGTCTCACAGTGGATAGAGTGCTGGGCAGGGAGTCGAGAAGACTCATTTACCTGAGTTCAAATCCGGCCTCAGACACTTACTAGCTGTGTGACCTTGGGCAAGTCACTTAAGCCTGTTTGTAAAATGAGCTGGAGAAGGAAATGGCAAACCACTCCAATGTCTTTGCCAAGGAAACCCCAAATGGGGTCCTGAAGAATTAGACACTGCTGAACAAAGGTGAAAAATAGAAGGATTGACATTTAGTGTGCACGGGGTGAGAGGGTGGGGTATATCGTTACAACTAACATCCATGAGAGGACCACGCAAAGCTTCAGACGCCGTTTCACTCTGTTTATAAAATGTCAAGATTTGACTAGATGATCTGCAAGATCCTTTCTAGCTCTAACGCTTACATGTCAAGTCACCTCATGCCTGACCTATTGAAATAGCCTTCTGACTGATCTCTCTGGCCCAAGTGTCTCCCCACTCCAGTCCATCTACCACTGAGTTGTCAAACTGATCTTGCTAAGGTGGAGATCCCACCACACCCTATCCCTACTTAATAAATACCAGGTGCTCCCTATCACCACTAGGATTGAATATAAATCCCTCTGTTTGGAGATCAAAGACTTTTACAACTTGGCCCCCCTCCTTCCTCTCCCATCTTCTTACACATTATTCACTGACAAGTACTCTACGATCCAGTGACACCATCTCCTGACTCCCAGAATTTTCACTGGTTGCTTCCCATGCCTTGGATTTTCTTCCTTTTCGTCTTCCTGGATTCTTACAAGTACCAGCTAAAATCCTACCTTCTACAAGAAATCTTTCCATATCTTCCTTAACTCTTATGCCTTGCCTCTATTGATTATCTTCAATTTATATGGTACATGTTGTCTGTCCTTCAGACTGTGAACTCCTTGAGAGCGTGGACCCTTTCTTGCTTTTCTTTAGTTCAGTGCCTGGCACACAGTAGGTCTTTAGTAACTGCTTGCTGATGTCTGATTGATCTCTAAAACTTATAACTTATGTAACCTTGAGAAAGTCACAATCTCGCTCAACTATAGTGTCTTCATGCGTCATATGAGGGAGCTGAGATATCCTCTGAGAGCCCTCCCAGTTCTAGATCTGTGACCCTACAAATGAATAGATGTGTCCAGGAAAAGGCCACGACAGCCATCAGTGTGACCAAAAGATTAAGCTGGAGCATTGTAAGATGAGAAAATATAGTGGTTGTTGCAGCTGCTCTTCCCTAGTCAGTAATGGTAGCAGCAATTTTCTGAGGAACTTGTATCTTATTTTCAGTCTCTCTCAGTTTTCCTCACAGTGGCAATGTGACTCAGGCTCACTATGACTGCTGAGAAGTATGCTGAGGAGTCTTTTGTCCTCTTTCTTGTTTTCTTATTTTTTTTCCAAAAAAATATATCTCCAGAAAACTCCTACTACTTATTAAGTCTAGGTAACAAAGGCCTTGGTAGCCACAGGCACAACTTTTATTGGATACCTACCTCCCAATTTTCTTCCACCCTGTTCTAAGCTACAACTGAGGCCAACATTAACCTGACTACAATTCAATGCTGTAGGAAAAGGAACACCCTACTTCTCTCTTCATTAAGCAAAAATTATAGCAAGTGTATCATATACATAGATTAATTTGGTCTAAATACAAAGGGTCCCTGAACTCATTTAAGAGCCCCAAAACAAATTATCACCAATTTTAAGGCAACTGAAGCACAGTTACAAAAAGCTCTTCCTCTCACATTCTGGTGTAAATTTGTTCCCACATATTGTGGATTAAGATTCAAACCTCTGGACACAATTATGGTTGACCAGTAGGCTTTTTATCTGACAAATAACTGGGCTGACTTCAAAATCAGATCTCATAGCCTCCAGAGGACAATACACTGCTCTGGAGGAGCTTTTCGGCTCTCGGATATTTCAGAGACAGTTTTTACAAAAGAAACACCTCAGGTGTACCGAAGCTTTGTGTAATGAAATCTTTCAGAGCAGGCAGAAAAAAATATAACTCTTTCCCATCTGGATTCAGTTGTCGGGAAGAGCACATTTAATTTCAAGTCAATCGCTTCTCTGCACATCAGCACTTAAGGGATTAAAGACAAGCCTAGTTTTGTTGCCTTAAATGTACTGTTATTGTTATCAATTCGTGCAGCCTTGCAATAAGTTTTCAATAAATCTAAGATTAACTATTATTTTCTCACCTATAAATAAAATATAATCATCTTAAAAATCAATGAAGGGAAAACCATCAGATACATTAACCTGGCTCAGAATCCCTCCAGGCCCCCAATATGAAACACAGGGCTATGGATCTTTTATTTTATTGAGCTATATCTCTTTGTACAGCAACCAGCAGGCAAAAAGAGAAGGGGGGAGGAATCAAATCTAAAAATCAAAGGCAAAGGTTTTTTTTTGTTGTTGTTCTGGAAACCACTGAGGTTGGGGTTGAACATACTTTTTCTGCCCCAGAGGTTCATTTTTTCTCCGCCTTAATTTGCAATCAGACTCAATAAAAAAGGACATTGCCTCTAGTCACTGTCGGCTTTATTACCATCTCCACAGCTGACTTTTATCACTTCCAAATCCTTCCCTTTTAGAGTCACCTATGCAACCTTGCAATGTTATAAACACCTTTGGTTGTCTTCACCAACTGTCATTCAGTACCATCTGCTGTTACATTCTAAAAAGCAGTAATGCATAGGGGTCAAGGCTGCTTTCTTTCAGGAAACTGAAGAATGTAGCCAAGTCATTTGGTGCTTCTTGGCGCCCCTCTCCCCATCCTCCACTCCCACCCTCCAGCTTTACTATACCCAGGAGTCAACGTTTCCCTTGCCTTTCACTTGTGAATGTCCCTCAAAAGACACAAACTCCACAATAAGGTAACCCTGCAAAAATAATGTTTTATAGACAACCCATTATCAACTAACAGAAGGGGGTGATTAGTCATCTGCTCTACTTGAAATAGATCCAAAGGAATTTCAAGTCCGCTTCGCACAGACATAAGAGCATTCAGCTAAGAATACCAGGACTAGGGCAAGCCCATAGGCCTTTCTTCAAGGCCTGATGGACAGGAACCAGAGCCATTCCAAGGACTCCATGGCACCCTGAGTAGCCAATGAGCAGGCAGCTCTTTGATCCTGGAATGGGCAGCTCTCCCTCCCCACATGCTGTATTCAGCAGCTCCCTCCTCTACCCTGGCCCCCTGGACTATCAGCCCTTTTGTCCCCTCCTTGGAGCAGGGCCAGCATGGGATCCTTTTTGTTTCTGCCTTCAGCAGCCAGGAACTTTGAAAGATTTCTAGCTTAAGAAAAAAAAAGGCTAGGTTCAAGGAAATAAAATCAAATCCTTCCTCCAGATAGGCTCTCTAAAGAAATATTCTTTTCCTATAACAGGAGCAGCATTTATCCAAATATTGCCCCTAATTCATTTATGGTAGATCATTGCAAATTCACATTAAATTTATCCATATTCAATCACAAAGGAACTGTGATTTTGAAAGTAGAAGAGGCTTGGCCTATCCTCCAGGCAACTCAAATGTAAGGCCAAGTTTGTTTCCTCATAAATAAAATATAATCATCTTAAAAATCAATGTGGGAAAACAATCAGAAACATTAACCCAACTTGAAATCCCTTCAGCCACTTGTACAAATGGTACTGAACCGAGCCTTTTATTGAGCTATATGATTTCTTTTGTGTGGCAACTGACAGGGGAAAAAATCCAATCTAAAATCAAAGACTCTGGTTTTGTGGTCTGGAAACAAGGAAGGAGTGAAAACATGAGAGCGGAGTTTGACCCATTTTACTTAAAAAAAAAATAAGTTTCAATTTCAAAAGCATAGGAAACAATGGTTTTTGAGCTACTAGAAAGAGATCGATCTTGGTTTAGCTTCTTCTTTTCCTATGCCTTCCCATAAGCTATTTTTAAAAGTCTGGGCAGTTGCTTTGAAAATTGTCGGTTTTCTTTCTTAAGATCCAAAGGAATGGTATTGGAAATGGAAGCATGAAGTAAATATATCGAAGCAAAAAGATTGACATTGGTGTAGGCCAAAGAGAGAAATGAGCTAATGAATGGTATCACAGATGCAAACTTAACAACTGGGAATCTTTGTTTATGTGGTCATTTCCTGATCATTTCCCCTATCTAGAAATTCCTAGGGAAGTCCACAAGCAGGGAAAATATGAAAACTGTCTTTGGATAGGTTATCCTCCATGCTTGGCTCTCTCCTCTTTCCCAATTTATGGAATCTATAGCTTCCCCAGAAAGCTCAAATGCAAGTTCTACTTGCTACTCCTCCTAGCAAAAGATGATGACAGAAAAGTTGAACCTCCTGAATTAGAGACTAGATTTGTGACCTTAGAATCTTTGATTCTTCCCTCACCTCTCCTCTCATAAACAAAATGCTGAAGTGAGATTGGAACCCAGGCCTGTTGCTCTATCTAATGATCCATGCTACTTCTTAAGTAAGGCAGGTAGGTGGTGCAATGGGTAGAGCACCAGGCTCTGGAGACAAGAAGACCTGAGTTCAAATCTGACCTCAGCTACTTATTAGCTGTGTGGCCCTGGGCAAGTCACTTAACCTTGTTTGCCTCAGTTTCCACACTTATAAAATGAGCTGGAGAAGGAAATGGTTAAACCATCCTAGTATCTCTGCCACAAAGCCCCAAATGGGGTCATGGACTGAAAAATGACTCAACAACACAGCTTCTCAAGTGTCTCCTATTGTCTCCAGTGTAAAGTTCAAAGTTCTTTTCCTAGCATGCAAGGATCTCAACAACCTAGTATCAACACATCTCTTCAACTTTATCTCATTCTCCATGCACTCCACTCAAGCCAACTAGACAGCTCTCTGGATCACTCTTCTATTTTCCACCCCCAAACATGTACCATGTTCTCATTTATCTTTGTACCTGTCCTCAGGCAGTTCCTTGGAACTGTTGTTTTTTCCTGTCTCTTCTTTACCAATGGAACACCTCTTCATTCTCAAAAGCCCAATTCAAATTCTACCTCTTACAGAAAGCCTTCCTTGCTTGTTCCAATTGGTGATGACTCACCTTCTCTCTGAGAATTCATATAACACTTTGTTTTGCAGTTCTCTTTGTAGTTATCTTGTGATACTATGCATTTCAGTCAGGAATAGGACTGCTAAATATTTAACAGCCAATTCTCTGAATAGATATATGTGTACGTAGATATGTATTTACATTTACATATACTAAATATATACATGTATAACACACTTTTAAATTTAATTTGCATTTCTAATATTTTTCCATCACTTTCTTAATTCTAGACAATCAACACAATAATGAATCAAGATTTTTAATTTCTGGTGTTTCCCAATTCTGAAATGGGCATGGTCAACTATTGGTTCTTGTAAGCCAGTCTGAGGTGGCTCTAGCATTTCCCTAAATCAAAGTTCTTATCTTCTCCCCCTACCAGACTATGAGCACCTTCAGGGCCATCACGCCCAAAATTTGCATCACTCCCCTGCTCCTAAAACTGTGCTTATAGCCCAATGCAAATGCCTGATAAATATTTGTTAATTCCTTAGGATCACATAAGGCCTACTGAAAGCCAGTGGGGATGAGCCAGTAGTTCCTCCATTTGGGCAGAAATGGAGAAAGTGAACACACACTGTCAAGTGCATTGCACATTTGTTGAATTATTTGACAACAGATACAACTTAAGGAATGAATGAATGACCAGTTACAACAAACCTATTAAACTATGTGCTTGTTGTAGCCAATATTAATGTTTCAAGGATAGCTGCTACTAAAATGGAAAGGACCTCATAAAACAAAACCTAAGAAGAAGTAGAAAAAATGGTAAGTCAGACAATTAGTAAACAGGCGAACAAAAATTACTAGGAGAATGACCTCAGTAAAAGGCCACCAAGAGTTGGAACTCACCTCAAGGTCCATTTAAGTCTAACATCCTCACTTTACATATGAGTAAACTGAGTCCCATACAAGTTAAGTGATTTACCCATGGTCACAAAAGCAGAGATGGGTTTCAAACCCAAGTCCTCTGATTGCAACTTGGCAATTTTTTCCACTGTCTCTCACTGCCTCCCACAAATATAATACTTCCTTCAAACCAGAAATGAGTTATTTGTTACAGGGTAAGTTGTAATTTACAGTCTGTGCTGGTGGACAGTTTATACACCAGGAGTTACCCACTTTGGAAAATTACAGACCCTTTGCTTAGTTGCTATAGCACTCAGATGACAAAAATTACTACACCTCTTCTACCAGCAGCCCCATGTGTATGTGTATACCTATATTCCTTTTAGGGACTGAATGGACTTCACATCCCAGAGACTGGAGTAGATCATGTGGCAGTCTACCTTACAAGTAGAAAAAGTAAAAACCTTATTACAGGGGGCGGAGCCAAGATGGCCGCATGAAAACAGCTTCTTGCCGGAGCTCTCTCACAAGTTCTGTTGGATTCCTATAAAAAAGTGAATCTGAGCAGATTTGAGAGAGTTAGAAATTGCGAGCACTCTGACTGGGGCAAATT
>CM053624.1:148260786-148287787 GCA_028646595.1 Phalanger gymnotis | reverse complement strand
AAGGTTTTAAAAAAAAAGATGTTCAGAAGTAAAAAAGTTTTTTTTTCATGTACCTAGAAAATAAGATGCACAGGCAATGGGGCATAGAGATTTATCTTGCCCTACAGGAAAGGAAGGGAAAGGGGGATGGGAGGGGGATGTGGGGATGGAGGGGAGGGCAGACTGGGGAACAGGGCAACCAGAGTGTACACCATCTTGGAGTGGGGGGGGGCTGGAAATGGGGAGAAAATCTGTAATTCAAACGCATGTGAAAATCAATGCTGAAAACTAAACATATTAAAAATAAATTAAAATAAAAAATTAAAAAAAGATAAAAAAAGAATTCTGTCAGCTTAGTAAAATAGCAGCAAAGGAAATTTTAATGGATATAGGAGTTGGGGGGGAAAGCATAAATAGTGAAAGTATAAGTGCTTGTTAATGATAATAATAATAGCTAACTTTTATATAGCACTCACTACGTTCCAGGCACTGTGCTAAGCGCTTCACAAATATCTCGCTTGATCCTCACAACCTCACAACCAACCCAGAGGGGTAGGTACTATTTTTATTCTTGTTTTACCGTTGAGGAAAACTTGAGGCAAATAGAAGTTAAGGGATTTGACCAAGGTCACACAGCTGGAGGCTGGATTTGAACTCAGGTCTTCCTGACTTCGCGGATTACTGTAGTTAATGAGTTGTTTTGATATTTAAATAGAGATTGAAAAAATATATAAAATGATGTTATTTACTAGATTTCTTCTTAAGTATGTGAAATGTAACAATTATTTGATCCTTAAGTCTGTATCTTGAATGGAAGATTTTAGAAATGCCATTGAACAACAGTTGTTTTGAAATCAATCAATAAACATTTATTAAACATTTAAAAAAAAAAAAGAAATGCCCCAAATCAGCACATGATTCCTAAGTATACTCCAGTGGCATATTACTCTTGGGAAGGAGATAAAATTTGGGTATAAAAAGTAATGCAGTCATTTTAAAATTGAGAATTCATGTATGCCATATTATTTTGTTGTTCTAAGACATACAAAAATATTTTACATTTTGGGAATTCTGAAATAAATGAATTGGTTAAATGGGAACCAAGAAGGCCAAATAGACCAATGTGATCTGAAAAGGATGGGAGCCAATGAAAAGTTAGCCAAATGACAGATGACTTAATCAAAAAAAATGTCTAGCTGCCTGTTCTCTGTTCACTAAAGAAGTGTTTTTAATTATCAGTAGGATGTAAGAACGCTTTGGGAAAAATAAAATCAAGAAATTATTTTTGAGCACTAGCCATTGAACAGTATTTTGAGGAGAAAAGAGAATGAGGATGATACGGGCCCTTCCCTAAAGACATTGATAGTCTCATTACAAAGAGAAATCATAGCTGTGGTAACTATGAATTTCAGAGAAAAGGTTGTCTTGTTTTTCTTCTTCCCCAATGCCTATAGGACACGAGTGATAGTTACTGTTGTTCAGTCACATCTGACTCTTCATGACCACATCTGGGATTTTCTTGGCAATGACACTGGAGCGGTTTACCATTTCCTTCTCCAGCTGTGTTGGTAAGCAAAATGGGCTCCTTAGCACTTAGTTCAACAAGTGCCCTTGAAGAGTTTGGCTTTTGTTTGCTTTGAGTAACTCAGGTATTTCATTGAATCTTACTAAGTGCTAAGGCCCAGGCCCAAACCCCTATTAGGTGTAAAACCTATTTGGGTGTGGATTGGCCACTAAGGTGGGGCTAACTCTAGGGAGAGCCTAGTTTACATGTCTGGGACAGCAGAGGCTTTTAGACCACGTGGGTTTAAGTCCTCCTCTTTGTGACGATTCTAGGTCACGTGGGTGAGTCGCATTGTGACTCACCCCGAAGCTGAAAAAGATATAAACGATATAAACCTAGGGCTTGGCCTCCTCTTTCTTGGAGCTCTTTGCCGCAGCAGTGGTGGCTCATGTGACTCTGGGCCAGCCCTTGTTCTGAGCTCTCGGGGCTGAATCTAGGTGTTGGCAACTATGAATCTGTATTGGATCTGTCTGTTGATATTTGTACTTTGTTTGTAATTTGCTCTGAAGTTCAGGGTGCTGGCTTTTCTCCCTGAACTAAGTGAATGTTATTTGTATGCTGAATTAAAGTAAGCTTGTCAAACCCCTTCACCTTGCTTTCCTTAGTTAAGCAGATCAAAAGAACCTGTGCTGTTGGCAGCTTTTCTGGATGTTGGCTGTGGGTGGATCTTTCACCCCCACAGAAGCTGCTAGCCGGATTGTTGAAACACCAGCTCATTTTACAGATGAGGAACTGAGGCAAATAAGGTTAAATGACTTGCCCAAGATCACACAGCTAGTGTCAAACTAGACTTGATCTTAGGAAGAGGAGTCCAGGCCTGGCTTGTTATCTGCTCTGTCACCTTGCTGCCCTTGCACATAGTAGGTGCTTTATAAATTCTTGCTGAATGATTGACTGACACGTTAAATAGAACATAAAATGATACTAGAAGGGATTTCATAAAATTTAGATGACGAGTCCTGATTCTGGGGCATAAAGAATTGATCTCATGGTGAATTCATTGAGATTGATAACTGTCAGTACTTTAGATGTGGTTTTAAGGATCCATCCATAAGTACAAATGGTTTAGCTATTCTTGCTGAATGATTGGTTTTACTAATAGGCCAGTTCAGACTGAACTGGTTGCATATGGAAATATTATTTTAGAGTTAAGGAAATTTGGCTGGATTTTGAATTATTTTGCCACCAGAAATAGCACAATGAAGAAAAGAGCTTATATAAAATTTGATGCCAACTTGAATTGGCAACACAGGGCTTCACCTCAAAGAATTTTCTTTCTAACTTTAAATGATTTTTTTTTGCATCTCCGCATCTGATACATATGGTAGGCATTCAACTTGTATGAAAAGGAACCAAGTAAAATTGTCTGTGAAATTATGTAGTTGAATATGCCACATTTTTAATGTGACAGTCACTAGTTATAAGAGTAATAGCTATTAGAGTTATTTTCCTGTGCTTTTTATACTTCAAAGATGTTAGCTATTGGTGTACCATACATCTTTAGCAATGTCAAAAGGATATGTGTGATTTAGAAGAGGGTTGTGCCCTACTGCTTATGATTTCCATGTATTATGCTATTGACTACCTGAGACAATAAGAAAATTCATAGCTTGGTTCTTCATTGAAATTCTTTTCCTTTTCCAATGACAAGACTTTTATTTTACTACACAACTACCTCCCTGATTGTTTGGGTCTTAGATCATATATCTTATTTAAATTCTGATTAATCCATATTTTGCAGAGATGATTATCCTCAAGCTAAATTACTTTCTAAATTAGCAAGGGTAAAATTTACAGTAATTTTTGAAGATAACAGAATTTACTAATTAGCTTTCTTACTAGTTAGTTTTCTATGTCTTCATTTTATGTCTCTTTATTTTCTTCCCCAGATTATAGATCTTTTATTAAGTGCTGGCAATTATACACCAATACTACCATACTTTGTTTATGCACATTCATTAGTGAAAACCAAAACTATATGTTAAACATTGCAAGTTTTGAGCCCCTTGAATTTTATTAGATTTGAATTAGATTTTAGTTGCATTAAACATATGCTTGGAACTTCCAAATCTACTTTCTCTAAGAAACATTAGTGGGAAAATTGTAATACCACTGACAATTTAGAGAAAATCCTGTGTTCTTTTTGCTAAACATGCGGTCTTTGACTTTAATGGATTTTTTTTATTTTTGTAAAGATAGGGTTTTTATTTTTTTAATATTAGCTACATAAGATTGTTTTGAGACATTGAATGATAAGCTACTTAAATTCCATGTAGTTACCTATCAACCAAATTATTTACAAAATAAACAAGTATAGTATTTATTCACTACATTAATAGTATACATATTTATTATTGATTCAAATGTATCAATTGCATATGTTTTTTAAAAGATTAAAGTATTTATTATTTAGTAAAAAGAAATATTTCAGCAGAATATTTGGCCCTGAAAATCCTTATAGTTAAAAAAAATGCTAGATTGAAAGCAAATCAAAAATGTACTCCATGATTAGCAAATGAATAAAGAAGTATATGTGTAATTATACTAAAAACTGAAAATTTTTGTCTGCATGTGTTAATCACCTATTTTCAGAGGCATTCAATAGAAAAAATGCTCACAGTAATGAAATACTAATCTGTGTCTGGATTTTTTAAGGTGTAGTTTTAAAATGAGGGTCACAACAAGGTGAAGACAGTCAGTAATACACTGGTTGACCCTTCACAGGAATTCCAGATAAAACCCCAGAAGTTGAGTCAGAGATAATCACAAGATCTGGAATTTACAATAACAAACTCTCCATATATCTACCTGTCAGACTTCTTCCTCTTAGGGAGGGACAAAAGGTCATTAAAGTGGCAGTTTTCCATGAAAACCTTTTTTCCCCTTTTTTAGGGGTAGTATAGGGTGTAGGATGAATTAAATAGAGATATGAAACTCTTAATATTAGCTAAATTCATTCCAAATGAACTTAAGATCCTGAGAATATGTTGAAATATTAAAAAAAAACTGAAGGAGGAAAGGAGTAATATAAAATAAATTTGAATAAAAATGGGACATTCTTAGGGGAAAAATAAGAAAGTTTCACAAAGTAAAATTGCTGAGAAAAGTGTAATTTTTAAAGAAATGGGAAAAAAAAGTTCACATGAGCTATTTATATGTCTACCTGACAAAGAATAATGTACTGTGTTAAAATATATCCATTCTTAATATGATTTTCTCCATTTTAGGTGGACAGTTGTATAAGCTTATCTCACAAAACAACAAAAAAGCAAATATCTTTGGTTTAAATTTCCTTCATACATATAAGGAGCCATTGTAAATGCTGACAATCATTGTTAAAATTACCCAAGTATTACTGGAAATATAGCTATTAACCATTTTCTGTAGTTGACAATGTGAAGCAATCAAGAGCAGAAAAAAGGTATGAGAAATATCTTTATTCTTTTCAAGGTTCTGTTTGGTCCCATTCATTGTATAATCATACCTTAAGCAGCACATTAATTGCCCTTCAAGTTATGGGAGCTACTCCAACTGAGATTTAGAGAAGTAATTCTACTTTCTTGTTTTCTCAACCTTTAGGTTCATAAGGCAAAAGAATCTAGGGCATTACCTTTGTTTTCATGAAGTTTGGCACAGATATAAATCTTGGATTGAGAATACTTTGTCTGAACTCTTTAAATTAATGTGCTCTAGTAGTTTGCAGTGTTTTTATTGCACTTATGAAAAAAAATGCTTCCTTCAGCCTCTAATTTAAACTTTACAAAGTTCCAGAGCTTTTAACCAAAAATCGAATAGTCTAGAAGAAAATTGCTTGAAATATTTTCAGAAAGATAAGAGTTTCAACCTTGTTGAAATGTTTTTCTTTTAAAATTATGTGTGTTTGTGTGTATATACATATGTACATTTGTGTATGTATGTATACACGCATATTTTACATGCATATAATCACATACACACATACATGCATATGCATTTGTTATTAAAATGCTTACACTTCCCCCAATAAATTAGCTATATCATCCAGGAACATGCTATATCTACCTTAAAAGCTTCAACAACTGTTTTGTTAAAGAGAATAATAGAATAAAAATATATTTTCATATCCTGGTATATCCAGGAAAAAGGGAGATAAAGTAAATAAGTGACCTATATTTTCAGACATGACAAAGTACTCTGAATTTAAGTAAAATATCTAGATTGCTTGTCTACTGTGGTCTATACTACCTGGTCTCCATGTTCAATAGTCTTGGAATGCTCCCATTCACAGATTTAGAGCTGAAAGGGGCCTCAGAAGTCTTCTAGTGCAACCCCTCCTCATTTTACTGATGAGGAAACTAAGGCCCAGAAAAGTTATATGCCTTGCCCAAGGTTGCAAGAGATAGAATCAGGATTCTAACTTTTGGTGCTAATTCTCACACCCTCTCCACCATACCATGAGGTCTTATTCTTTTTGGAACAGGAATGATATATCAAAAACAAATAAAATGTAGTGGACATACTTAAGTTGAATGCAAGGAGCATGAATTCCCCATCTTTGTAGAAATTCCTCTCAACACAGAGCACAATGCCTTATTCATAGTAGGTTCTCAAAATGTCCATTGAATTGAATTGCATTAACCATTTACAATAAAATAATAATTGCAAACCTGGCCACTGAGAATTTTTGTTAATTTCAAGAGAGGGTACCTATGAAGAAGAGATTTTCTGAGTGAATATATTGTGCAAACTAAGCTGTTAATCAAATGATTTTAAGCCAATTAGGACAAATCTTTATATGGCTTTGAAGAAGTTATTGCATAGAAAACAATTATGATACTGTTTATATTAACTCATCTTCCTTTTAAAGGCTAATAACTGAAACAGTGATGGTCTTTTTTTTTGAAAGTCTCTTTTTCTTGAGTCTAAAGTTCCTTCAGTTCTGACTGTAAAATGGAACTCTTCTCCCTGAGTGTTGTTCATGGAGTTCTCTCAGTCATAAGATTGCAGT
Source organism: Phalanger gymnotis (assembly GCA_028646595.1). Classification (NCBI taxonomy): domain Eukaryota; kingdom Metazoa; phylum Chordata; class Mammalia; order Diprotodontia; family Phalangeridae; genus Phalanger; species Phalanger gymnotis. The sequence goes on along the minus strand of CM053624.1, from coordinate 148,281,257 downwards.
TCTTTTAAAAAAAATTCTATAATTCAGACTTTCCCTTAATTCAAATTGGCCTTCTTCTCTTTAAACTGAATTAGATTTTCCTGAATGTTTTTAGCAGAAAACATGGGGATCATCAAACAAATATTATTTTTCACAAACAGTTCTCACCTAAATTACCACTTTAAAATTTGTGACTCTGGCACTGAAAAAAAATGCTTATGTTTCCAATAAGAACTGGAGGAAGCCCCTAATAATAGAATCATATTTCTGCCTCCTATCTCACTTTTTTTTAAGTAAAGGATTTCCATCCTTTCAGTTTATGTCCTTATTACAACCAATATGAGCAACTTAATTTTATTCTTCTCAACAATCTTCATTAATATGTGCATATACTCTTTTCCTCACCCATTTATGGTGGCTCTTAAATTGTTGATTTAGCTGCATTTTTTCACATTAAAAGGTGAACTACAGTCAATGTAAACTTCTTGAGGGTAGAGAGTATCTTATTTTTTTTTTGTCTTTATATCTTTAGTTTCTAATTCAGTATGTGTACGTAGTAGGCACTTGATAAATGCTTATTGAATTTAATTGAATTCAGTCATTATGTTGCTATTGTGTGGACCCTGTATAAACTAAAGTACTGTTTTGCTATCCTCATTTTGAGTTCAGTTTAGAAAACTCTGGTACTGTTTATATTTTTATAAGCACATAATATATTCTTCTCTGGATGATCACTTTTTCCCTCTTTAAAAACTTTTACTTTTTGCCAAAAAGTGATATTTGAGTTATCAGGTGTTTTCAGACTCTTCATATCCTTTTGCAAAATTCATGCTTGAGGGAAGTTCTTTTTCTCTCTTCTAAGTCATTCTTACTTCTTATAAGTATATTTCAAAATTCTCATGGTTCACTTCATTCATTCAACATTTTGCTTTATGCCAAGCACTGTGCTAGCTGCCATAGATATGAACACAGCAAATAAAAAAAAGCCTTATATTTTACTGGTTTCTGTTATCTGTTCTTTGCTCAACCTGTATATTTTTTAATGCCATGCTCCTCTTGGACTACCTTCTTGGATACTATACAGTCGGCCTTTTCTAAAAGAGATCAAACTTGTTTCAGTATATACGCTTTTATTTCTGTTTTCTGGAATTTGTACATTTGATTGCCTATTTCTATGTTGTATCTGAAGCGTCTATCTTTTGAAAGTAATTTTTAGATAAATTTAGGGGACCCCAGTTTGTCTGAGATATATATGCTGCTTCTCATTGGTATTCTATTAAAATGTATTGTCATATTCAGAGTTATAACTATGGCTTAAATCTACATAGTTCTTTATTGTTTACAAAGTGCTTTGCTAGTTTATCTCATTTTATCAGTCAGAATTCCTACATTCTTGGTGCTTTACCAAATATTCTTAATTGCTGGTTTTGGAACTAAAAGGAAGCCTGGACTTTACCTGGTGCAACCTTCTCGTCTTGGAGATGAGAAGATGGGGCTAGAGAAAGTAAATAACTTGTCCAATGATACCTAGTTAGTGGTAGAGTGAACACTAGAATCTAGGTCTCCTGATTCCCACTTCAGTGCTCATTCATTTACTTATCCAAGTAACATTTATTAAGTTCCTATGGTGTACAGAGCATTTTGTTGCATACTAAGGCAGATTTAAAACTAAGATTAGATACCGTCCCTACCTTCATGGAGTTTACAGTCTGGGTTTGAGGGAGAAGGGACACAAGCACACAAATACAAGGTTCTATCTGCCGTACTGATTTGGCTATTATAAATGGTTAAATACAGGACTGAGGAAAATTGCCCTATGTTCTTGCCTTTCTCATACCCTTGGGCATCTTTATAAAGAATGTCAGTATCAATCTAGAAGGGAGAAAGAAAGCATTATAAAATAGGTTGAAAAGTTTGAGTAGAAAGGGAAAGGGCAGATCCACTAGATTTGTTTTAATAACACAAGCTGGAAAAAGAGGAGATAATGAGTCAATTTTCATATGTATATATGACACAGGGTTTTAAAAATTAATTAATATTCATTTATTCCTTCATGTATCTATACCTATCTATTTATCTATTTATTTGTTCATTAGTTCATTCATTTTTCCATGCATTCATTTGTTTTTGTTGCTCTTGTTGTTTATTTGTTTGTTTATTCATTCGTATTGGCAACTAGGTGGTGAAGAGGACAGAGTCCTAGGTCTGAAGCCAGGAATATCTGAGTTCAAATCTAGCCTCAAACAGCCGTGTGACTTTGGATAAGTCACTTCACTTCTGTGTGCCCTGGTTTCCTCAACTGTAAATGAGGGTTGATGTGAGGCTCATATGAGATAATATTTATAAAGTGCTAAGCACTGTGCCTGGCACATAGTCGGCACTATATAAATGCTTATTTGTATTTTCATTATTATTTAGCAGTAGCTAACCATTAGCACTTTGCCTTTGATCAGCCACCTCCTCAAGTCACCACAAGCTTCCAATAGTCAGGGATGCTCTGAAGTAGACGATAGAAAAAGGCAGTCACTCTGATTCGGCAAGATCCTGGTATTGGCATTCCTCTGGTTAAGGTCTACCTCTATAACACATTAGTGCATATAGATGATGCTGGATTCTTTCAAGCCATTCTGGTAAAGCAGATTCTGGCAGGTCTCAACAAGACGGAAAGACTTTGATTCCTGTCCCAGTGGTGGTTCACATGCCTGTCAGCCGGTGACTGATCTAGCTGAATTCATGGTGAGTCATCCAGGTTGGTTTTATTCTGACAGTTTCTTGACAACAGCTCTTACAGGGCTGTAGAGAGGTTTGAATTTGTGTCAGTGGAGGAAATACCTCTCGTTGATGAAATCACAGATCCTGGAAGATGTGTGGGATTAGATAGGTCTCCTTTTAGCTCACTCCATTCCTTGGTTGATTATGGAAGGTGCCTGGTGTTATTTTTATTTTTGTGCGAAATATTGGCGAACCAAAGACAGAAATTACAAATTCTTTTTTATGTCTATGCAAATTATTGTCTTGCAACACATTCATTTCTTCTAGCTCTGTTCCTAGATTAGTGGTGGCTAGAGTACTGTCTTGGAGTAAAGAAGATCTGGGTGTGAATCTTGCCCCAGACACTTATTAGCTTGTGATTATGGGCCTCTCTCAGCCTATTTCCTTATCTGTCAAATGTGGATAATTATAATGCTTACTTCACAGGTTTGGTGTAAAAAATGTATGTAAAATGCTTTGTAAACTTTAAATTGCCATTTAAATATTACGTATTATTATGTGAGAACCTCTATATCCTTTTTGGATGATTCATTGTAGGGCAGAGGTGACCCTGAGTTCTCAAAGGCTCTGTCAGTGGAGTGCTAGCTTTGTCAGGTTATTAGATAGTATTGAAGAGGCTTTGGGGGTTCTTAGCAAGTGACCATGTCTGCTTTGTGAGGACAAGCCTAGCTAGTACAGAAAGACTTATCCTCAGCAGGCTGGCCACTTGGTGATGAATTCATTGGCCACTGCATCCCAAAGAAACAAAACACAAAAATTTCTCTTGCTCCTTTGTGGTCCCCTTCTGATAGTGATGTGGTGATGAATAGAACAACTGAAAAGTGGGAAGAGGGTTGTAAGAATCATTCGATTTTTGGACCATCTCTAAACCTAATAACTTGGCTGTTGGTACTCTTAAGGGTTGAGATCCTTGTTTGGTGATCTGTGAATGTTCATATTGTTGAAAGAACTGAATCATACTGATCTTTACATTCTCAATATACATATAAGATAAAAGATAAAAGAAGGATATATAAGATAAAAGATAAAAGAAAGTTTGCAGCCAAATGGAAGATAGCTTATAGATTTGCCTTGAAGAAGAAAATAAAGATATTGTTTAAGATAGTTTTACCCTGTGCTCATATTTTATGAGGCACTTTGTTGTTTCATTGCAATATTCCTGAACAGTTGGAAAAATATCACCATGGAGATAGCTTATAAGCCAATATCTGCTGGAGGGGATAAATAAGTAGAGAAGCCCAATGAAAAAACTTGAAAAGTAGAATCAAGTAGAATTGGTATAAAATTTTATACTTGGTGAATTCAAAACAAAAGTAGACCTAGAGATGAAGGCAAAAAAAATATGTTGGAAAATAAAATTTTGGAGAAAGAACCAAGAAATGGACAAGGCTAATAGGCCACAGATACTTTTGGACATGCAGAAAAGCAAAAACCATCCCAAAAGATAAAACGTATCCTATTTTAAGAGACACTGGTTACCAGTGTTTTTGAATCATCTACCTCTGCATGGTTAGTACACTGAATTGTTAGAACAAAGATTTGAATCAATCACAAATTGAAAGGATAAAGATGAGATGACATACAATTGAGATAACCATAACTCCGTCTCTTTAAATAAATTGTTAATGCTGAAAAATGGGAAATGAATCAAAAAGTAAGATTGAGAGAAACCATTCCTATTTCCTAAAGAAAGTTAGCCATCATAGATACATCAATCATCAGAATAAAAAGGCCCAAAGAACCCCAAAACTCTCTAGGTACTTAATTTCTTTCCTGGGAAGAAGGATATGGCAACCAAGGGCAACAATGTTTTAGAGTATAAACTGATTTGTAAACTTGTTTGGAGAGATGTGGTGAAAGGTTATGTGGATTTTTGTTTTTTGCTTGATAAAATACTAAGAAGAAGAGGAGCGGGGGGAAAAAAACAATAAGTTTATAGAAATCTTGGCTAGAATCCCCAATAAGCAAATTCATCCAATGGACACTTATGTTGTTTTTTTTTTTTTGGCAGGGCAACTGGGGTTAAGTGACTTGCCCACCGTCACACAGCTAGTACATGTGTCAAGTGTCTGAGGCCGAATTTGAACTCAGGTCCTCCTGACTCCAGGGCTGGTGCTCTAGTCACTGCACCATCTAGCTGCCCCCACCCCATGGACACTTATGGATGAAACTGGAAGGAAGACAAAAAAAGACAAAAAGTGGAAAACGTAAACTTTCTGTAGTAAGGTATTCTTCCATCAGGGACACTGCAATCACCCCATTTTGTCTCTAACATCTCAATCTCTGATACACTCATGAGGAAGGAGAAAAGACATTAAAGAAATCTGAGAAAAGCATCTAGGTTAGACCAAGTAGATACAATGAAGTGATACAATTTTGAAAGCACTGGGGGATTGATTACAAAACATCTGAAATAGAGCAGGGCATAAACACTTAGAAAAAATCTCAGACATTTTCATTATAAATTGACAAAAACAACCCAGAATATGTTAATATCTGTTTACTCATAAGCCTGCTTTCTCATCTTTGCAGTCTTCATGAGAAAAATCACATGCATCAAGAGTACCCTTGATGCGGGTTTTAGAGGGGATTAAGCAGGCTTTTACAAATGATATTATACGGTTTTTGTCATCGAGAGATTGCCTAAAAAGTATAGAGGAGAAAGGATCTCATCAGGATTATTGATTGTTGACTAAAAAAAACATTCAAATCACTGTAGCCAAATTGCAAAATGCTGCTTTAAAGTCTCACCTCTGACAATTTATTTCCCATAAACATGTCAAAATCATACAAGATAAGTAATAATAACAATTTCATTAAATAATTATTACTATCAAGAGAAATAAAAACTTGAAGACATTTGATATCCAACAATGCTCCCTACCATCATGGAAAATTTTTGGTTCAGAATTCAAATGAAATAGGGATTCCCTATAGGTGGTAAGGTACTGCTGATGCTCTTGCTTCTGCTTAACCATATCAAGCTCCAGAAAATTGCAGAAAATCCTGAGTGAAGATAAGTTATAGAAGGCCATATGCTTTACTGGTGTTTCCTCAATGTCAAAATATCTAGAGTTCATCTCTGTTTGATGGATTTATGGGAAAAAACCATTACAAGTCACAGAGCTAGGGCAGATGGGTTGTGATCTCCAGTGTTTGAGGGAATATCTCCATATTGTTGTGATCACAGATCCATGAGATACTGAGGTACATATGTGAAGGCAATTGAGAGGAGACCATTTAGGCACCAGTCCACCAAGTATTTTTTTGTCTAGCCAAAATAATTTTTAAGGTTCTTCTTTCATTCCTTTTATTTTTTGATGTTATTACATAGAAACTTTCTAATTCCTCCATTCCTCTTAAAAGCAGAATGAAAATAGTATTCCAAACTGGACTGGTCCAAGGAAGTAGGAAAAAATATTACTTTCTGGTCTTTATTAGTTATATTACTTTGGATAGTTTCTGAGTATTGCATGATTTTTTTTATTTACATGGCACAATGATCAACAGGTTCTCTATTTTCTCTCTCTCTCTCTTCCACCCCCCATCTTTCCACTATTTGGGCTCAAGAATGGGCCACCATCTTTTCTTGTGGCTTATTAATGCATTAGCCAAATACAGATTTCATTACAGAATGCATTCAATTTCTATTGAATTAAAAATATTACTGTTTTAATTAATTCAAAGACTGTGCCTTGAATGGAGCTTGTTTTTTTTTTAGTTCTATCTTTGGCTTAGAATTATTTGCCTCAAATATCTAACTCTTCACCTCTTTGGGAGAAGGCTTGTTCTAGTCTTTCCATTTTTTATTTTTAATAGAGAGCTTAGATGAGACAGTTTGCTATGCTGGTTTGACTGCCTGCCATAACATACAATGCAGTAAAATGTACAGCTGGTGAAAATCTATTTAGAATTTTAAAAATAAAATATAAAATAGAAGACCAGGTGCTTAATTTTTACATGTTGCATTTCATTAAAAAATTCACACTATCTCTTTGAATAAATTTTATCCATACAGATGTTTAGAATATTGTATGCAAAATTTACCTTTTTTGTAGTTGTTGTTTCCTTTTCAGTACAACCTTTATACAAACAAGATTAGTAGAATAGGAGGACTATATGATCCAGTTAACATGGTTATTTATTGCAATTAGTAAATTGTAAGCCTTGGAAGGCTGACTGCCTCAATTTTGCTGAGTCATACCAGAAGAATGGTATTTGATTAATGTATAATAAAATAATTTTGGAAATCTTTCCTTTGACCCTTCTATCTCTTCTAGCCAACTACTCATCCTTCCTTCTCTGCTTATCTGCCGTTTACTGCTAAATGTTTTGGACAAACTTGTCTGGATTCAATGCTTCTACTGCCTCCATACCTATCCACTATTCAATCCTTTACAATGTTGTTTCCATCCCATTATTTCAGTTAAACTACTCTTTCAAGGGCTTCTGATCTTTACCACTCGCCGAACCAAACCCAGGGACATTTTCTTTTTTTTTAAGTTCTTTTCTTCTTTGACATCTTTGCAGCTGGTGTTCTGTTGGGATCTTTTCTCCTCCCTTGGTTTCAGAGACATCACAGTCTAGTTTGCAGACAACCATTCGCAGTTCTCTACTTCTTTAATGCCTCCTTAACTTTGGGTTTACTGACTAGATTTCTTTCTCAAAAACTGCACCTTAAACCAACCTCACTCTGGAGCTCATAGATTGGACAATATGTCCCTGCCCTCTTAGCACAGAGTGAATGTATATACCAAATAGTAACTTTTTCTCTTTTGGCCAGGAAAACTGAGGGTCTTCCCCTCCCAGTTTGATTTCTTTCTTTTTTTTGGAATTTTGATTAAAGGGGCCATCCCTTGATTAACTTCCTAAAGAGGCCTATTTACTGAATGGGCATTACCTTACTCTGAGTACATGAAAAGACCTTAGCCTGAAAGGGCCAGGGTCTCCCAGTGCATCCTAGGTCATTTGCAGTTCTTCTGGTCAATATCATGCCACTGCACCCAGATGGCTCTGGAGGAAAAGGTGAGGCTGGTGACCTTGCACAGCCTCCCTCACTCAAATCAAAGTCCCCTGCAAGTCAGGTCATCATTTCCCTGATGTCATGGTCCTCTTTGAGAATAAAGGACAAAACACAACAACAACTTCTTTAATGGTCAATTATTTTCCCTAATGGTTAATTACTTTCCCTATTATGGGAATATCATGTTTGGGAATTACATGTTTATGTCTTACCTCTTGCCTAGTCTATAAGCTCCATGAGAAAAGGGAACAAATGTTTCATAAATTTTGTGTCTATGCATTTACTACGATGCTCTGTAGGGAGTAATACTTAATGAATGTTGAATGAATGAATGAATGAATGAGTAAACTTAAACATTGCTTCCCCAGAATTCTATATAGTTGGCATGTGAGAATTTTTAGAACAATGAAACAATAGAATCTGAATTGGAAGAGTCTTCCCAGGTCAACTGGGCTTACCCATACCTGAAAAAGCACCTCCTCTACAAAACAGATAGCCATCTAGACTTTGTTTGAAAATGTCAAATGGAAGAGAACATATTATGGCTAGAAATAGTCCATTCTATTTTGGGATAATTCCAGTAGTTAGGACAATTCTAATTGTGTAGAGAGCTGAAATCCGCCTCTCTGTAGTTTCTACTCCTTGTTCTCATTTTGGTCCTCTAGAACAGAGGTTCTTAACCTGGGTTATGAAAACTTGGTTTGTTTAAAAAATATTTTGATAACTATTTCAATATAGTTTATTTTTATTTTAATTCTTTGTTTCTTGTTATTATTGTTGCTTTAAGCATTTAAAAAGATTACCTTGAGAAAGGGTCCATAGATTTCACCAGACTGTTAAAGGGGTTTATAACAAAATGAAAAAGTTAAAAAATCCTGCTCTAGCACCAAGCAAAACAATGTCAATTCTTTTTCCATATGATAGTCATGCAGATACTTGAAGATATCCTTCAAGTCCCCTCCTAGGTCTTCTGTTCTCTAGGATAAAAATCCTCATTTGCTTCATCAGATCATTATAAAGCAAAGTTCCAGGTATTAATAAAAGGCAGAAAGATTTTTGGTTTTAGAGAGTTGCAATGAGCAATTTTGGTATTCAGTGCAATAGTTTGCTGGGAGTAAGCAACACAAATGCCCTTCAAATCAATTTTGCAATTTAGATATGAAAAATACATAAAGTAAGATAAATATATTTGAATATGAATTGAAATTAGTTATTATATTAAACATACTTAGCAGTCTCAAAATTTCTGTATCTTGAGACAAAGTTCAACTGGTCTGATCTAGTCATATTTCTGAACGAGAGGATGGATTAAAGCAGTTTATATGTTTCACAGACTCCAGATTTTTTGTAAAATGTGATTGAGAAACTTATTCCTTCATTGCAAAAACTAAATATTGACCTCTTGCTATGTGCTGGGTAGGTGCTGTGGGCAAATCCAAGGATAAATAAGATGTATTTTTTTGAATTTAAGAAGCTTGTAATCTAGACAGAGAAAGAAAATATAACTCTTACAACTATAATGGGAATAAGAATATAAGCACTTAAGAGAAGAACAAAGTGTGATTTGAGATTGAGGAATTAGGCTTATTCTTTTGTCTTGGAATTCAGCAGGTAAGCATTTTAAGTAATTTTGTTTCTTGTAAGGTGACAAGGTGTTGATTAAGGCAGTTCTGCTAAGGGAAAAAAAGGAATCACCAACTCATCTAAAATTTTTGTCCAACCTCTGGCCTGCTGAAGTAATATACAGTTATGTAGTTAGAGTGATGAAATGACCGCTTACTTGCCATCAATTGTTAGTCACCACGGGCAAGTGGTTATTTGCAAGATTGGTTAATGGATGAATGGTCTAGGAACATCATGCACATTTTGTGAGTTATTTCTATCATTTCAACAGCGAAGAAAAGGATGAATTCATCAAGAACTAGGCTACATTTCTATATTTTAGTAATTTTTCTCTCTCAAAGTTATGTTATCCTGGCAAGAAAAAACACTGATGCATTTCTAACAGACAAATCCTATTTTTACTGAAAATAATATTACTTAAAACATATTTACTTATCACTATTTATTCCTCTGACACAACTACTCACAGGAATATTTTATGTGCCCAAGAAACATTGATTTCCATAGGATAGTGCTCTATTCTGTGAAGAAAACAGGCCTCTCTGTTTTTCATCAATCGATTCAAAAGCACATTTTGAACCAAAAAAATTTTGTCAGAAAGGAAAAGCCATTGTCTTGAATGCCTGTATTTCATGCTATTCATAAGTTTGAAATTGTTTTCCTGATTTTCCTAAAAATAAAAAGTCAGTCTTCCTGTTAAGGTTAACTTAGGGTATGTAAAATAACCCCATTCTCAAAAAAAGGAACAAATTTGAAATATTTGAACCTTGATAAGAGTGACAGTCTTTGTTTCCTAACTATAATTAGATTGTCTCAGTAGCCATCTTAAGTAACTGGTTGATTGAGCTTGCAATCTTATTGTGACATAACCCTACATAGCATGTGGGACAGCAGGGTAAAATCTGCTTATTGACAACTGGTCCTACCTACCATGTTGCGAATATGAGAAACTATATGCGCTATATCATTCAAAGGTTTACAAAATGTGATTAGTTTTTCCTTTGATTGTAGAATTACACTAAACATTCATAGGGATATAACAAACAATTCAAGCTAATAAAAAACAGTTTGTGTTGGTGTGTGGGAGGTGTGGAATTGACTTGATTTTGTGCCTTTGGAAAAATTTGACATCTGCAGCAAACACAACACATTTTCCTCATTTTCAATATAGTCTTGGGAAGGATAATATTCCTGAGGGTTTGTCAATCTTTTGATAAGTAAAAAACAGCTTTTTTTTTCCCCACAGCCAACAATTGCCTCTCTCATTTCTCCATGGCAGTGTTGGCGCAGTGAACAGTGGAACTGAAGTTCAGTCAAAGTTGAATTTCATCACAGTGCATCACTTGCTCTTGACATTAATAGGAGGCACATGGTCATGGACTCTTGGCCCAAATGGGAAGAACATGGATAGATAAGGAAATAATACAGGTTGTGAAATTGCATGCAAAAAATCATGAATAAAATAATCTATTGGTGGTTGAAAAACTGGCTCTACTTTCCAAAATTCTTCCATTTCTCAACTTTTTTTTCAAGCCTGAAAAAGAATGAACAGTTGGAGAGGGGATATTAGAAAAGAGACAAATGCTCGGATAGTCAGAAATGGAAAATGGAGTTACCTAACCCTCACAATGTTTTGTTAATTATCAATACTAGAGTGTTGATGTTTCTGATTGACATTTGGGAGAAGGAAGAAGATAAAAAAATGAAAATATCTGGCAGTTAGAGAATGCTTTGGGATTTGTGAAGTACTTTGTATCTCATTTAGTGAGGTAAGGTACCACATGTATTGTTATCCTTGTTTTACAGATGAGGAAATAGGATGAGAATGTAAAGGTCTCACCCAAGTTCCTCTAGGTAGTTAGTGATAGTGCTGGCATCTCAACTTAAGTGCTTTGATTCCAAACCAAGTCTTTACAGAGGACGATGTAAGTGTAGTCTGCTACTGGCTGCTACCTCCCCAGAAGTGAAGGGCACAGAAAAGAAAAAGAACCTTTCTATCAAATGCCTAGGGATTTCTCTAAATGAAGTAAAATTAAAGAGAAATTCCAAATCTTAGACTGATTATGCTATATACCTAAATTTGTATTTGGATTAAAAAATACATTTATGTATGTTTTAAAAAATGAAATGATTTTTAAAAATATGCTCTTAAAGTTTCCATTTCCATGATGCATTGTGGTCCAGTGGCAAGAACACTGGTTTTGAAGTCAGGGGACATGAGTTCAAGCCTTAGTATTGATGAAGTTTAGTAGAATAGAAAAGTCACAGGCTCTGAAATCATAGGTTCAAGTCTTAGGTCTACCATTTAGTACCTCTGTGACCTTGGGCAAGTAATTTTAATTTTCTGGATCTCAGTTTTCTCATATGTAAAATGTTAGATGACTTCTACGATCCCTTTAATCTCTAAAATCTATGATCCTAAATTGTAGACAAATCACTTAACTTTTCTGGGCCTCATAAAATGAAAAGGTGAGATTAGATGACTTGTCTGGCCATTTCCAGCTCTAAATCTAAGTACCTATGTTCCAGAGGGGTTATTTCTAAAGTCAATAAAATAATTTTCATTATAGTAGTTAGGAAATGGTTCCAATTATGGAGCTTCTCATATGTGGTGACTCTTGAAGTAAGGTCATTTGTGGTAAGAGTAGATAGAACTTTATAGGATTCCAATGTTCAGTGGACCCCTATGAATATTTCTGCCTCATGAGGAATTACTGACATAGACAGGAGCAAAGTGGTAAGAGATTTTTTGGAAGGGCCAGAGACCTTTTTTCTGAGTTCATTAACCAAATAAACATGGCACTAATCAATTACTGACCTTTGTTTCCACATATTCCAACATAAAGGGATACACATTTTGAAAGGGAAGAGAACAAAGTGCAAACCTCTCAGACGGTTATATCATTTCTCCGACATTCTCACTGTTGTGTGGGATTTTTCACAGCTGCTCTGGAATAGCAGCCAATAAAAATATTGTGAAACTTCCCTTTTTGTGCTATGCAAATGCAAGGAAGTGAAAATTGCCCTTTTCACATGATAACACTCGATGTGAGAACCCATCCTATTGTTAGCATCTTCACCAAGCTGTCATGGGATCAAAACTAAACCCTAATGTTGGTAAGAGGAGCTTGGCCCAGGGATCAAAGTGTCTTCTTTTCTAAATGTACCAAATAACTCCCCGTATGGTTCTGCTTCCTAGATTAGGATCCTCTCATGGTCTGTCTCCAAAAGATGCCTTGTTTATTCCTAATCCAAGACTTTGCTCATGCTGCTTCCTTTGCTTCAAAGACCTTTTCTTCCCTTTACATCACAAGGAATAGTGCTCTTAAAAGGAAAGTCAATCAACATCTATTATTTAGTTTTAGATGAAAAATGTGAGGTCTGGGGATGATACAGAGTTTAGCTAAGATGGAGTCTTTGCCATTATGTAGTTAATGATCTAGTTGGAGAATGTTACTGATAACATTACGGGATTCATGTCGAGAAGAGATTTCGATGGCCATAGAGTCCAGTTCTTTCATTTTACTGATGAGAAAACGGAGGTCAAGAAAGGCAAGAGTTCTGGGATTTGAACAAAGGTCATAAAATTGAAAATTTTGAGCTATAGGGGCCCTAAGCAGCCCATCTTACTCAATTCTTTCATTTTTTGGCTGAGGAACATGAGGCCCAGAGAGGTTAAATAATTTGCATGAGGCCACACAATTAAGAAGTTATAAAGGAAAGATTTGAACTGAGCACCCTTCATGCCAGTCATCTTTCCCACTCTGCCACACTGTCTCTCAGTCTCTGTGACTCCAAACTTATTCATTCTTTAAGGTGCAGTTCAAGATTCTTTTATTCCAGACAACTCTATTTTATTTTTTTCTTTTAGTTCTCTGAACTCTTACAAAACTTATTGCCTATACCAATGTTTGGGGGCACTTATTCATATGCTGGTTCATAACATCACCTAAGGATTTTGTTTTTGTATGTATTCTATTAAGGATTTTGTAAGCTTCTATAAGGCAGGGACATTTTCTATCCAAGGGGAGTTTCAATGACTGTTTCAACTTTGCTTTCAAGAAATAGCTTCAAAAATAAATTCCAATGGCATAGAACCTAAAAGTAACATCATATTATGGCAGCGGGATAATAACTTAATCGTAGTCAACAAAAAAAATTATCTTAGTGGGGGGCAGCTAGGTGGTGCAGTAGATAGAGCACTGGCTCTGGAGTCAGGACCTGAGTTCAAATCTAGCCTCAGATACTTATTAGCTGTGTGACCTTGGGCAAGTTACTTAATCCTCACTTGCCTCCAAAAAAAAAGTGGATGAAAATGATCTTAGTGAAAATGATAGATTTCCTAAAAGTTACCTAATAAAGAAAATTCTTTCAAGTCAGTTGATATTCAACCTATGTCCTAAAATACAAATTTAAGTTTGTGGATTTCACTAAGTGGATATCCACAGCATTGAAAAGTTACCTGTCTAGAATTCATTTAAACCATTTATTATCTATCTTTCTTTCTTTTTTCCTCTGTTTTCTATGTATTTCATTAGTAACTTTTGCTGCAAAGCAATTTTAAAGCTATTCTTATTGACTGTATTTTTTTCTGAGCTAATTAGGTCTAGTACTCTTTTATCTTTTGTTATATAGAAGCCCAGACTAATTTCCATTAATCAATGCATTGTCTCTTTTCTGGGACTCTTCTATATCTGCTAAAAACATTTCTATTTTGGAGGAGGGATTGTCAAAACTCAAATGGAATATTCAAGGCAAAAACATCCAGTCATTAATTTATACATTTCAATTGTATATATGAGATAATTACCATGTTATTTCTCTCTTTGTAATCCAATGAAGTGACTCACATTTTGACCATTATTCAACATGCAATAAAAATAACTATTTATACAGTGATAGTTTAAATGAAGAATCAGCAATTCATTAAGATCCTACAATTATTTACTTCCAAGGTGCCAGTGTAAAGCTTTGGACCTGTAACATAGCATGGGGTTTGTGCAAGATGCAAATATTCAAAAGTTCTCATTTATTGCCACTCCATGAAAAAGTAGAAGAAAAGAATGAGTTCAACATGAGTCTTGGGGCCATATCCCTGGGGTACTTAGGAGGGCATCACGAATCTGACCCCTCTTCCCCAACGAAAGCAAAACTTCCAGGAGTTCTCAGTCAGCTTATAAACAAAGAAGAGAACATACAGAAGTAATGAAATTTCCAACTGTGGGAGAGAGAGCATTTTTTTAAATCAGGGAATGATTGATGTGGTTGCAATTTGATGTTTGCTTTTAAAGAAATACTTCATTTCACAATGGATCTTTCCCTCCTCCTTTCTCCCACTATTTTATAGAAAAGGAATATTCAGTTGGTTCAGAATCCCAGGATGGGACTGAAAGGAGTTTGGCTGATGTTTTCTATTCAACCTACTCTCCATTCTCTGGTAATATTACACTTGCAACATTAATAGAAGCCATAGCAAAATCATTCAGTATTCAGATTCTGTCCTCAAACCATTTTAGGAGTCTTATGGAAGAGAGTGGAGTTTTGTTCTGGAGGTTACCATGAGGCCAATTTTCCATTTTTTCTTGAAGTAAGTTTTACCTCATCCTAAAGTATCCATGATAACAGAGTCATATGAGTCACAGGGCTGGAATGGACCTTAGAATCCCCTTTTAGTCTCTGATCAAAAATAAAACCCTCTGATTGACTTTTACACCCTTTTCTGTCTTTCCAACCTTCTTACACCTTTCTCCCTCCTCCTATCACCATACTCTGCAATCCAGTGAACCTGGCTTATTTTCTCTTCTGTTTCTTGCATATGACATTACATCTTCCAACTCCTGGAATTTTCACCAACTGTCTCCTATGCCTAGAATGCTCTCCTTCCTCATCTTCATCTTCATTCCCTGGCTTGTTTCAAGTCTCAGATGAAGTCCCACCTTCATCAAGAAGCCTTTCCTAGTCTTCCTTAACCTTTGTACCTTTTCCTTGTTGATTATTTCCAACTAATGCTGTGTATATCTTGTTTGTACATAGCTCTTTGCATTTGGTCTCCCCCATTAATTAGACTGGGAGTTTCTTGCAAACAGGACAGGTTTTTTAAAAAATTGTTTAATTTTATAAATAAATATTTTAATAAAAATTAATAATAATAATAAAATATATAAAATAAAAATAAAATAATAATAATAATAAAATAACAATTTTAATAAAAAATATCCCTAACACAGCACAGTATCTGGCACATAGCCGGCACTTTAACAAATGCTTGTGAACTTTCCGACTTGGATATTTGGTAATTTATCTATTTCACTTTACTGAAGGGAAGCTGAGGCCGAAGGAAGTAAAGTGATTTTAAGTTTTCTGTCAATGTGAACCCTCCAGTAACTTCTAAATATCTATTGAACAATAAATCATGAGATTGTGTACTATAGCAAGTTTGTAGAGATTGAAATTTCACTGGAAATGTGCTATGGTTTTAGGGGTAATTGTTTTTAAAATCTTATTCTGCACATTTTTGAAGTTTTAATATGTTCACACTAGAAGGTAAAGTAATACTAAACATACTATAGTTTTACCTCTCTATGAGTTTCCATTTTAAGAACTCAAAAAAATTGTTTAGTGTGTTATATTAGCCCTCCATAGATGAAGAACTGGAGTGGAGTGAGAGGCTATATGGGATAATGGATAGAACACTGGTCTTAGAGTCAGAGAAGATCTGAGTTCAAGTTCTGACTCCATCATTGATTATTTGTATGACTCCAGGCAAGTCAACTCATTCCCTTGGACCTCAGTTTGTTGATCTGTACAGTGAGGAGCTTGGACTACATGAACTCCAAAGTCTCTTCCAGATCTAAAGCTATAGGGGTATAAGTTGCTTAATTTCTCTGAAGGTCAGTAAGTAAATTTGGAAAATGGACAAAATTACACTGGCACAACCTACCTCACGGGATTATTGTGAAGAAATGGTATTTTAAGTAGTAATTGTGAGTCACTATTGTATACTGTTATTTCCTTAATTTTTTAAGGATCCATGGTTTTCCTTTTTTTGTGTAGATTGCAAGCCCTTTATATCTTAACAAAGAGTCTGCATGAGCTATTATGGATGGAAATAAAGCATCGTCTAGAGCCAAACATCCAGTGATGATCTTTTCCAAGTTTGATAAGGCTGCTCTTCAAATGACAGAAATAAATTATCTTATTTTATTCTCACAACAACTGTGTGAGTTTCTTATTGTTTCCATTTTAAAATAAGGAAATTAAGTCTCAGAGAGTGACTTGTCTAGGGACATAGAAATAATAGGAATCTAAGGAAGGGTTTGAATTCAGTTCTCTTGTATAAACCCTCTTTGCTATGCCATGCTATCTCTCTCCAAAAATGCTAAATCAGCTCCTCTTCTACATGACAATCCTTCAAGGGCTAAATCAACTAATGATTGATTTAGCAAAAAATAATCTGAATTTTTCATGACCATTTCTATATTTTCCTTTCCCGCTTAATAAGATTTCCCAGACCTGGTCACCTCTAACACTCCAATGAGAAACAAGAGCAGGAGTTTAGTAGAGATATTATCATGATGATTATCATTTTTAAAAAGAGCAGAAGTATAGATTGAGCAATTTAAAAAATTCTATTCTTTCATTTTGATTTGATTTCCGTTGATAGATTTTGAGTTGATTTCACAAGGCAGAGAGTTGACTATGGAAAGATTTGCGGGAGATCAGACTCTTCCTCATTCTTGCTTAATATGGGATTGACTCCTGATGGAATAGGGATGAGGACAATTTTCAATAAGATTAATATATACACATAATATATATCTAGATGTGATAAATTCAACTAAACTATGCTAAATCCTAGTCAAGGCACATTCCCAATTTGAGTTTTTTAGTAATTTTACACACAGTAGTATATGACTCTTTTTGTAGTAGAAGCCAAGAATAAATGTGGGTAAAATTAAAACTTTTCCTTAATGCCAAAGATGTGTCAACCATCAAGTAGATTCCACAGTTTCCCCTAATATACGATGATATCATTCATTTCAGCTACCTGAAAACTTTCTGTGAAGGTTGGTTTCTTTCTGTCTTCCTCCTCTCATGTGGAATCCCTTGCCACTGACTAGTACTTAAAACCATTTATGGCTTTAGCAGATGTTTCTGATTTAGAAACCAGTGAATACTTTTTGAGTCATTTCTTCCCATCTCCCTTCCCCCTCAGCACCCCTCTTTCACACTCCCCTTTCCCTCTTCTCTTTATCCCCACACTCTCCCTTTCTCATCTCTGCTCTCCTTACCTCCTCCCCCAGGATGCCACAACTAGGAGCTAATTCTGTTAGGTTAGAAATTATAAGCATGATTTTAGTGCCTGAAATGAAGTGCTGACTGATGAGTAGAGGTAAGGCTTGAACCAGGGTCCTGAGGAATAGAGTTTAATAGATTAGAGTATCAGTCTACAGAGAAATGTGCCAGTCAGAAGCTTGATTTTCTTTCAGTCCAACTTAATTTTTCAGAAACCATAACGGAGGCTGGCGGTTCTGAGCAGCTCATTCCTCCAGCGTCTTATTTATCATCAGAAGGTCAGAGAATTCTTTGGGGCCTGTTTCTCATGAGCAGTGATAATTATGCATGTAGACAGCCCTACTCATATTATGTAATATACTGAGTAAAGTTGGGTGAATGGTTTTGATTTAAAATCAGAATTACCATCACTGGACCCAAATACATCCAACAGACCAACTAACCCAGAAATTACCTTTTGTGTTCTGGATCAGATCCATCAACACACCCCCAATGAGGAAACATCCTTCTCTTTATGGCTATTGATGGGCTTTCAGCCTGACAATTCAGAAACGTGCCATTGACGCAGGCCATATTCAAGAGATTGCCTTCTGGGATTTTTCAAGCATCAGCCTAAGTGGGGGCAGTTTGGTGGCGGGAAACATTTCTAGATAATGCATTCTTTTAATTTCTTTTTTGAATGCTTTGCACCATAGCTATAAATCAGGGAAGCTCCCACTCCTCCCTCTCAGTGACATCAACCCATTTGGCCGGGATTTTTGCTGTACAGAGGATTAGCAATGTTCAGTCTAATGTAGGACAAAGCAAATATTTCTACTCTGTCTGTATCTACTTATGTGATATTTAACACCACTGTAACTAAAGTCATTTCCAAGCCAGAGGAGGAATGTCAGTGAATGTCAGTGAAAAAAAAATACGTTTTATCATATAGCATGTGCTAACCCCAGAACTTTGATACTGTTACAAGCTATTCAGGAGCCAAAAAATAATTTAGTTGTCTTTAAGCACTTTAGAAGTACTTATACTTCTTCCCCAGTAGATAAGTGGGCAAAGAATATGAACATGTTTTTCAAAAGAATAAAAGGAATGATCAATAAAATTAAAATTAATTTAATTATTAAATAATAATATAAATGGAAAACTCTCAAAGTTACTACTAGTAACAGCAATTCAAATTAAAACAGCTCTGAGATTTTACCTCATATCCAGCAGAAGTAATAATAGCCTGGAATATTCAAGGTTGGAGAGTCTATAAGAAAACAGAGACATTAATATTCTGTTGGTAGAACTGTGAACTGGTTCAACTTTCTGGAAAACAATTTGGAACTATGCTACAAAAGGTGTCCCAATTAGTACAAATAATGAATCTCATGAAGTGGTCAAATGATTTTAATTTGCACTGCATATTTCCATTGAGATCCAACCAATTCACATGTTTAACATATGATTTTATTTTAAATAGCTTGAATTCAGATAATTCAACCACTTGAAAAAATTCATTATCCATACTAATCGGGACCTGATTAGATGTCCTAGAACCCTATTATATTACTACTAAGCACTTATGCCAAAGAGGATAAAGAAAGAGGGAAAGGACCCACAAATGCCAGGATATTTACTGTAGTAATTTTGTGGTAGCAAGAACTCAAAAGTGCCAATCAAGTGTAGAATGTCTGCACGAGACGTGGTGTGTTAATATCATGGGATATTATTTCCCCATAAGAAATGACAAATATGAAGAATTCAGAGAAACTTTGAGTTAGGTGAACTAATGCAGTGTTGAAGTTAGCAGGATGTAGAGAACAATATACACAATAATCATAATGTAAAGACAACACTAAAAGACTTTGAAACTCAATCAAGGCAATGACCCATCTTGTCTCCAGAGGACTGTGAGGAAACATACCTCTCTCTTCTCAATGGACAGGGAAATGACAATGATCTTAAAAATATCAATGACATTAAAAAAGAATTTATCGTTGCAGATATTAGATTGAAATAACACATGCTTATTTTGTAGAAAATTATAGAAGACAAAGACGAGATTGGCTTGGATGACATCTCATAACCATCCAAGAGTTAACTAGGTGGCACAGTAGATAGGGTACTGGAATTGAAGTCAAAAGGAACCCTGAGTTTGAATCCTGCCTCAGATATTTACCATGTCTTTGACCATGGGCAAGTCATTTAGCCCCTTTCAGTCTCAGTTTCTTCATCTCTAAAATGGAGGTAATAGCAGCATCTCCCTCACTAGGTTTTTGTGAGGGTGAAATAAGATAACATGTAAAGCACTTTGGAACCTCAAAGCATTACATAATTGCTAGCTATTATAATTATCATTGTTGACCCAGCAATACCACTCCTAGGGTTGTATCCCAAATAGATCACACAAGTGGGAAAAGGACCCATATGTACAAAAATATTTATAGCAGCTCTCTTTGTAGTAGCTAAGAATTGGAAATCACAGGGATGCCCATCAATTGAGGAATGGCTGAACAAGCTGTGGTATATGAAGGTAATGGAATACTATTGTGCTATAAGAAATGAGGATGATACGGACTTCATAACAACCTGGAAGAACCTACACGACATAATGCTGAGTGAGCGGAGCAGATCCAGGAGAACATTATACACAACCACAGATATATGGATTCTGTGATAACTAACCCCAACAGACTTTGCTCTTCTCAGCAACACAATATGCAGAGACAGCTCCAAAGGACTCACGATGGAGAGTGCTGTCTACATACAGAGAAAGAATATGAAGTATGAATGCAGA
>CM053624.1:148246497-148260286 GCA_028646595.1 Phalanger gymnotis | reverse complement strand
GAAAGAATATGAAGTATGAATGCAGATCGAGGCACACTTCATGCTCACCTTCCCCCCCCTTTTTTTTCTCTCTTTTGTATTTGTTGTTGGGCTGTGTTTTTTTTTTAGTTCTGTTTCTTCTTTCTCATGATTCATTCCATTGATCATAATTCTTCTCCACAACTTGACTAGCATGTAAATTAACTCAAGGCCAAGTTATACGTGGAAGTTATATGGGATTACATGCCATCATGGGGAGGAAGCGGGGGAAGGGAGGGAAGAAAATCTGAAACTCAAAATTATGTAGAACTGTGTGTTGCAAAGTAAAACTAAAAATAAAAAAAATGAAAAAAAATAATTATCATTGTTATTGAAACCTAGATTTACAAGTTCAGAGAGTGTAAGAGCTGGAATGGACCTCACCCATCATCTCGTCTGGTGGTGTCAAACTCAAATAGAAATGGGACCTTAAATCATACGTTATTGTCATTCAGTCATTTTTCAGTTGCGTCTGACTCTTCATGACCCCATTTGGAGTTTTCATGACCATGATACTGGAGTGGTTCGCCGTTCCCTTCTCAAGCTCATTTTACAGATGAGAAACTGAGGCAAACAGGATGAATTGACTTGCCCAGGGTCACACAGCTAGCATGAGTCTGAGGCTAGATTTGAACTCAGGAACATGAGTCTTCCTGACTCCAGGCCCCAGCACTCTGTGCCACCCAGATGTCCTAAATTACAGGTAAGTATACCTTTAGGCTGTTTATTTACTTATTACTTAGAAAACCACATATTAGCATTGCTTATGTTCTATTGTATTTCATTTATTTTGTTAAATATTTCCCGATTACATTTTAGTCTGGTTCTGGCAGCAATCAGGAGTGTTACTGGCCTTGTATCTGGAGTATATTTGATAGCTCTTATCTACTCAATTTTTGTAGCCCCAAATTGGTTTTAAGTGACTTCCTCAGGGTCACATAGCTACTTAGTTCTGTTGCTGGTATTCAAACTTAAATCTTCTGACTCTTGGTCCAATGTTCTTTCTACAACATTTCTATAGTACTGTACATAAATAAATTACCAAATAATTTCATCTTCAGACTATATCTAGTTGCCTTCTTATTTGTAATTGACATTGCATTTTCAGTCTTTTTTAAACCATTGCACATAGAATGTTAGAGCTAGAAGGGATGTTTGAGACAATCCAGTCCATGCTCCTCATATGGCATTTAAGGAAACCAGAACCCTAGAGAAGTTAAGTGACTTAATTAAAGTTACGTTAAAATTTGGTGTCAGAGTCTGAATTAGAATCCATGTCTTTTGACCCCAAATCTAATGTATTTTCCACTATCTCATATTGCTTCTTTGCAAACTTTGAAGCACTATATAAACATAGCACTTTGCAAACCTCAAAGCACTGTGTAAATACCAGCTAATAATAATAATAGTAATAGTAATGATAACTATGATTACTCATGAATTCTACCAAAAATCCCCTTTTAATCAAGGTTTCATTGAAATTGCTATTGGACTCTACTATTATTTCATATTTCACATCAAGATAATTTATTTTTCTCTCAAAAGTCTAATACGATTTCTCTATTCCTGGAAAGAGTGCCATTTAAAAGTCAACTATTAAAAGCCATTTTGTTTTCATAAAATGTTAATATGAAATACAATGTTGGAAAAAACAGTGGTTTTCATTTAATAAAATATGATAGAAATAGACACATTCATAAGCACGTATATTGTATCAAACAGGAGATCCAAATGAAGCAATCTTGCTATTGGCCACTTTCTAACTTTCCTAACATCCCCCAGGATTCTGTCTTTAACAAAGCCCTCTTTCTCCTGCCTATGTCCAAATTAGAGGACTAAAGAAAGTATTTTGCTTTTTGATGTTAAAGAAAAAGAGTTAAGGAAGGAGGATAATTAAAAAAAATGTATATACTCAAGTCAGATTTGGGAAGAAGGACAGCAAAATTAAGGCAACGAGAGTTTTGGACTGAGCGAAGAAAGATCTTGTCCTTTGAATTATTAATGAGCATTTAGGCAAGAAGGTAAATAAATGCCCATGGTAAAACAGCCAGATCTAATTTTATATCCTAATATGAAGCTGAAGCTTGTTCCCGTGACATTTTGGAAGACGGTATTAATCCTAATGCTAATGTAATTAGTTCAATAGCAGATCTCCTTCTAGAGTCCAGAAAATTCACAACGACCCTCCACCATCTCCTTAAATGCCTATACATCTAAGCACAGGTTTGACCAAAGACCATTCAGTGTGCAGGATTGGACAGACTGGTAGAACTCATGCAAGCCAATTAGTGATTTCAGCTAATCAGGGAACTGTTTATAACAACTCAATCCTTTTTCTAACTTCATGCCCTTTCCTTCTGCTTCCCTAGTGACAGTTTGTGCTGCTGATGAGGTAGGTAAGATTCAGATCTATATCAAATGATGCATAAACCAAGCCACCCTGCCTTCTGGCAACCAACATTTGTCTGTGCTGGGCTCAAGCCAGGTTTTCACTGGCACAGACGATTTTGCTGATGGTGAAATGGGGGAAAACTACAGTGCCAAAGAAGCCAGGCTTTCCTCTCAGATGTAAAACTGCTTAAAAGGGACCTTTGAGATGATTTCTCCTTGAGCTTGAAGCTCTTAACACCCATCTGTGTAACAAATTTT
This sequence comes from Phalanger gymnotis, assembly GCA_028646595.1. Taxonomy (NCBI): domain Eukaryota; kingdom Metazoa; phylum Chordata; class Mammalia; order Diprotodontia; family Phalangeridae; genus Phalanger; species Phalanger gymnotis. The sequence continues at coordinate 148,257,619 of CM053624.1, read as the reverse complement.
AGACAACCATTCCATTGCAGCTAAGCTCCAATGTATAGGAGTTTCCCTGAGTATGTGACCTTTCGTTCTATTAACTCCCCAGAGCTGTTCTCTATCCCACCCTTCCATTAGTTTCTGTTCAGTACCATTTTCTCAGTGGCTTAAAAAAAATATTTTGTTCTTAAAGTTTCTGTTTCTGTCATGAGTCACTTATCTTCCATTATGGAACAAAAAAATCAACCAGATTGTGAAAATTTCCCTAACCTGATTGACCTCACAGAGTTGTGATCCAGGCCTAGTTTGCTTTTAAAAAAAAGTCCCTAGTCCTCAGATATTACAGCCACTAACTGGCATTCCTCATATCTGTAGCTGAAATAGTTGAACTGTCAGTCGTACATCTTTTTAGGAGACCCAACTCATTGCATGAAAACTCAACCACACATACATATAGAAGCACATATACATGCACATACATACAAACAGAGCAGCCCTATAGATTTCTCTTGGGGCTTGGGGGATGTGGGGGTGCGGTGAGGTTGGCCTGTGTCTGGTGGAATTTTAGCAGGCCCAGGGCTGGAACACAGTCGTTAATTTCATATCAGATTTCAGCCAGCCAGCAGTTACTCTGGTCTGCCGGTAGACTACTTTCTCTGTCACTTAGTATTAGATGTATTACACACCAAGCAGTAATTATCTTTGACACATAATTATTATGGTTTTGATGACAAGAAGGTCTTTTCTTTCCCCGCTTTCATAACATATATTCCTGAAAGTTCAGGCTTGCAGAATAGAGCTAAAATTTAAAAGCACTTGGCTTCAGATTGAACTCCAAGATGGGGAATAAAACAAAAGAGACGTGTATGCAGGGGGGCGGGAAGGACAGCTTAGATTGGATAGAGAGGAGGAAAAAAAAGAGAGAAAGAAATAGACCATTTGAAAGTTCCACAGATGATCTCACACAAGTAAATTTCTGAACAGGAAAGAAAGCCTCCAAGTGTCATTAATGCAAAGGGGAAAAGGGCTGCCTGAATGTAACCATGCCAGATTCCCAGCAGGAAAGGAGTGCCTTTAAAGTTAATAAACTGAAGGAGAATTGAAAAAAAAAAGGGTAGGGGGGAGGAGAAGGAGGCTCCTGGCAAGACCACATAAACTACACAAATGAGTTTCTAATCTTGCCACATGGGCATTTTCCAGCTCTGCACTCTGAGTCAACCCCAGCTGCAGGCCTGGATGAGCAGCTTAACAATCTTTGCCTTTTTTTTTTTTTTATGGTCAGAATCAGGAGTATCATGTTTCTAGAGCCTGGGGGCTACGTGGTATTTAAACGGGGCAAGAGCCTGGCATTCCTCCAATCCTTACCTGCAGCTGTGTTTCTGGTAAGGTCAGAAAACCTAAATTGTTGGAGAGGTTGTTGTACTCTCACTCCTACCCTTCCCTCAAACCTTTTTTTCAGAACATCTTGAGTGGAGAGGGGTGGCGGTGTGATGATATCTGGATGGGGGGAAAGGGGGAAGGGAAAAGAGGAGGGGGAGTGTTCTAGGGGACTTTCAAAAAAAAATCCCAAGCATTATCAGACGTGCAATAACTTAACTCCAGGGAGCTGATGTTATCCAGAATCTGATTAGCACAAGTATGAGCTGGGGGATCGTAGATGAACAGACACCGAAAGAGTGCTTTCCTTTTTTCCCATTGGAAAGTCAACTGTGGGCAGCAAGGAAGTCAGGGAGTACCCATGGGGAGTTTCACCTCCCCATAGACCTCTCAGTCTAAGTTCAAACAATGACAATCATATTAAACACAATCAAAAACAGCCCTAATTTTAGTTCATTTTATTATTTAGGGATAGAAGAGTGGAGGAGGGGAGGAGGTGGAGGCTGCCATCTATGACTAATACTGTCTCACAAGCTCTTAAGCCACATTTAGTAACATGGGGTATAAAAATAAGCCTTGGGTTCCAATTTTTTTTTAAACTTGACTTCTGTTTCCTTTCTTCTATTCCCTCTCCCAAAGACGGATTTAACTAATTACTCTTTCAGCTGAATGCTGATAGACGGGTATTTATTATTGGTGCTGTAAGCTGGGCATTTTTTTTTTTTTTTAGTGAGGCCACAGACATACATATACATTAAACTGCGATCCCTGGGGGCCATCAGTGTTACTGCCGGCCCAGGGCAGCGCAATATGATAAAGTTTTCAGGCCCTGTTTAGTTAAGACTAAAGAGCTGGGACCCAGCCAATCTCCACCACTCAGGGCTCTTTTCACAGTCCAAAATGATTTGGCTTAAACGTTTCCAACTGTGATGAGGTCCCATTTCAGTGATTATGCAGTCATTCACTTTCCACATCAACATCAAAGTCATTAACAACTGAGTATTATTGCATTGGCTGGAATTCAGTTAAGGACTAGAGGGAAGTTATTCTTTATTAAGATAAATCATTGCCTTGGTTATGTCACCCATGAAATAATCAATTTACTGTGTTGGTTAATTTCCTCTTTCTTTGATCTGTGAATTAAATTCAACAGATCATTGTTTCACACAACTACCATTGGAAAGATGTTTTTATTGGGGGGGGTGCAGAGTCTACACACATGTTCTGATAGCAGAAGTCTTGCAAAAATGATAAACAACATAGAGGGCTAAGCATGGGGCTTAGTTCATGCCATCATTCATTTCAGCAGTTATCTTATCTCCTAAATTCCCAGGGGGCAGGGTCACACCCTAGTCTAGATGGGTGATCCTCCCTCCCTCCAAATTCCAGAAAGATTTCTGACAGGGAAGAAAGAGTGGAAGAGAATTAACCTTTTTTTTGGGGGGGGGGGTTGGGGGCTTAGAGGAAGGTGGAATGGGGAGGTTTGAAAGAACAGACTGGTGTCAAAGTCTGTCAGAGAGATATCTTTGGCCAAAATTGAGTTGGAATGCGAAGTAAGTGGTTCATGGGATATCACTCAGAAATGTAAAGTATCCTTTGCCCATAATTCTTGTTGCTTTAGGAGAGGTAAGTAAAAGAATCCTGGTAGTCAAGGGAAGTCCGTTTGTATCTTTTATGTCTCCTTGCCTTTATAATTCCACTGAGGAATGTTCCTACCCTAGGTTAATTAGGAATAATTCTCTCATCAAGAACCAGGCATCAGTCAGTACTCCCCAGTCTTTTTAAGCCTGGTTTCCACAGCCAAAATGAGGTGGAGAATTGGTATAATTACCAGAGTAATTCAGATGAAAGTAGGAATTACTCCAATAATTGCCTCAGTTCTCTACTTTGTTTCCTAGTCTGGAGGTCTGGCTCTCGGTTTTGGCTATATAGCCAAAATAAAGGGAAGGAGACATGCCCTTAGCTGATAGATTTCTCACAGCCAAGTAGGAAGAAGTAGAGAATGATGGTAATTATCCACACAATTGAGGCAAAATCTCTGTGTGTCTACAGGGTGAAAAATAAAGTGTAGGACTGTCTAGTCATCCAGAATTGGGGATGTTGCACAAAGTCAGTTATGTTACTTAAGATTCAATTCAATTCAACATACAAGTGAGTAAGCACTGGAATCTGGAATACAAAGAACAAAACTGAGAGTCCTTTCCTTGAAGTTAATTTTTTAAAATTACTTTTTATTGATGTCTTCTGTTTTTTACATTATCATAGTGATCCCAAATATCCCTTCTACTTCTCATCCCAGAGGACCATCCAGAAGACAAATAGTATTTTTAAGAGAAGAAAAAAAATCAGCAAGCTAATCAATACATTAAAAAAGTCTGAAAACATGTGCAATGTGTCATACCCAGGGACTAGAGTAGGTTGGAATTGTGTTCTAATATCTCTTCCTTCCAGTTTTGTTTAATTTTGACAATTTTGTTACATTCACTTTTGAATTTTTAGTGTGTAATGGTTCTTTCCATTTACATTGTTATGGTTAAAGTGTGTATTGTTTTCTTGGCTCTGCTTACTTCATTCTGCATCAGTTCATATGATTCTTTTTCATGTTTCTCTGTATTCATCACACACACATCATTTCTTATAGCAAAGTAATAGTCTATTACTTCCATCTACCAACACTTGGCTAGCCATTTCTCAATTGTTAAGTGTCTACTTTGTTTCCAATTCTTCTCTGTCACAAAAAGGATGCTACAATTATTTTGAGTATATGCAAATTTTTTTTCTTATCAATGGCTTCCATATTTTATGAGCCCAGTGATGAAGTCTCTTGTTCAAAGAGTATGGATATTTTGATCACTTAATTTGCATGATTCTAAATTGCTTTCCAAAATGGTTGTACCATTTCACAGCTCCACCATTATGTATTGTAATAGTTCACCTGTCTTCCCACAGCACCCCCCAACATTAACTGTTGCCATTTTTTATCATTCTTTGCCAATTTCAGTATGTGAGATGAAATATCAGGGTTGTTTTGCTTTGCATTTTTCCTATTGTCAGTGATTTGGAGCATTATTTCATGTGAAAAGCTTATATTCTACCAAGAGGATATATGCACAAACATAAATAAATTTAAAATATGTACAAAAGTAAGTTAACAGAACCTGAAAGTTCGAAAGGTACTTAGTGGTCACCTAGTCCAACTCATCCATGAAAGGAATCTGTACTATAATACATCCAACCAAGTTGTTAGAAATTTACGTGAAGACCTCTGAGGAAAAGGAATCCACTACCTCTTGAGAAGCCTAATCTACTTTTAACTACTGTAAAGTTTTTTTTGTTGTTGTTGTTTTTGTTTTTAATTTTTTTTTAACTAACATTAAGCTTAGATTTTCCTCTTTGCCACTTCCATCCATTGCTTTTGGCTCTTCACTCTGGAGCCAAACAGAGCAAATCTAATCTTTTCTCCACACGGATGTCCTTCAAATATTTGAAAGACAGTGATCACATCACTCCTGAATCTTTGCTTCTTCAGTGTAAACAAACTAGTTTCCTATAACTGATCTCCTATTGACATTGATTCGAGACCCTTCACCATTATGATTGCCTTCCTTTGTTCAATCTCTAGCTTATCAATGTCCTTCTTAAACTCTTATTCTCAGAGCTAAAAACAGTACTCTAGATGAGGTTTGACAAGGATAGAGATTGTTATCTCACTTTTCCAGGAAGTTATGCTCCTCTTAATGAAACCCAAGATCGTAATTAGTTTTTTTGGCTTTAAGAGATAGAGAGAGTTTATAACTGGGGAATCAGAAAAGGCCTATAGAACGAGGCAATTCAACTGTGTCCCTAAGTAAGATGGGGATTATAAGAGGAAAATATTAGTAGGCAGTATATCAGTATATTCATTGGCAGTACAGTATAGCCTTTACCTCTGCAAAGGTCCAGAGATGGGAGATGAAATTTCATCGTAGAAGAAGTGCTAACAGGCTAGGCTGATTAGAATGGAGAGTGCGTGGAATACACTAATAAAATTAGATTGAAAAGATAGTTAACAGGCAAAAGGTAAGTGCCTTAAGTGCTCAGCTAAAGATTTGTATTTTATTCTAGAGGCAATAGGGAGCCATGGAAGATTTTTCAGTGTGTGCATTGGGGAAGTAGGGGTGTCATCATGTTCAGATCACTGTTGCAGTAATATTAGTTTGGTAGTTGTGTGGAGCCTGGAAAGAAGAGGATAGACCCTGGAAGCACTGAGATCAGAGATGGTTGCAATAGTTCAGGTGAGAGGGCCTGAACTGAGAGTGGAGGGAATGGATCTGCTATCATGTGGATAAACTAATAATAATAATTAAAATAGACAATCATTATCACTTAGCACTTACTAAGCAACCTTTTGTGTATAGTACCATGAGTATATGGATTTTAATGTAGTTGTATGGGTACTATGCAAATACTTTTAAATTGACTTGGCCTTCTGCCATCTAAACGTGTATTAGGAAAGTCACACTGGTAGAGAAATATACATAGTAGGTAGAATTAGGGACTGGATCTGTGATTTCATTGATATAGAAAATGCTTTTTAGAGTGCAGGTGAGCATCTTCTTTATAACTTATTATCTTTGAAAGTTATGTTGCCCAATGTTACATAGCTAGAATTTGTGAGAGGTAGGACTTGAACTCACAACTTCCAGTACTCAAGGCAGCTTCTCTATCCTTTAATTCCTTATGGCATTTTTATACGTATGTACACAGATATACACATATAAATCACACACATATATGTATATATATACAGACACAAATATATATATAAATATGTACATATATGTATGTACACATATACGTATATATACAGATACACATATGTATATATGTGTATATATACATATATGTGTATACATATATACATAGATACACACACACACACACACATATATATATACATATATATATATAATACACACAGGAAACCATGGTACAAACAAAAAGGCCTCAAAACTGTGATTCCTTTGGAGAATACAAAGTCTTCTAGGGACTAAATTGAGCACTGGCTGCTTTGCAGTTGCCCAGTTTCCCCTTTCTATTTAGCCTTAGGCATCCAGATACTTCAGGCAAAAAAAATCTGGTTGTTTTTGTTGACTGTTTCCTATTAGAAGACAGGAAAATGTACTATAATTATTAGAGCAGGTGGCATCCTTAGGCATAGGCTCAAGAGAGGTCAAAGAAAGAGGAAAATGTCTTCAAAATGCTTAATAGCAGTTGTTTTTCAAGTAGCAACATAAAAAAAGAAAACAAAGTAGATTCCCGTTGATTGAGGTGTGGTTGAACAAATTGTGGTATATGAATGGGATGGAACACTGCAAGAAATGAGACATGGAAATATTTGTATTAATGGATGCTGAGTGAAATGAGCAGAACCAAAAGGATGATTTCTGTGCTAAGTACTGGGCTAGGGGCTAAGGATACAAATTCAGAAGCAAAGACAGTTCCTGCCTTCAAGGAGCTTACGTTCTACTTGGGAAAGCAGTGCATATAGAGGGGTGGTGGCCATGGAGGAAATCATTTCACTATCCCACTTCAATGTCTATACATGGGGACTTTTCAACATCATGACTGACTAATAGTTCAGCCTACAGATTGGTTTCATAATTTATCATGTACAATATAGTATTCCTTGTAAAGAGGCAATATATTTATGCAACAAAGATCCCAATGCATTTTTGTTTGTAAAAAACTTAATTATAAAATTCACTATCATTGCATATTCTTAGCATGTCTACTGGAGTGTCTGGCTCATGGTGCTTTTTAACTTAGATTTACTGAGGTAAGTAGGTAACTAAAATTTCCTAGGTAATGTAAGAAAAAAAAACCTCAAGATTTACCTGATATGGGGATAAAATTGAGCAAACATTAAGTGACTACTGCTTACTGGGCTTAGTCCTGAGGGAAACAGAAAGTTTACGTAAGACAAGTGTTTCCGCCTAGATTGAACTTGCATTCTGGTATCATTCTCTTTCTCACATTTTTAGGTGATCACAGGATGATAGATCATAGCTGTAAGAGAGCTCAGAGATACTAGAGTTCTGAAAGAATGTTTGAAGTGGAGAGGATTAAAATAAAACTCTGAAAAACTGAGGCATAATGCCATCATTTCAAAACCATTATTTTATAGATTAGGTGATAAGTGACTCATCCAAATGCACACAAGTAGCAGGCATCCAGAGGTGGAATTTGAATACAGGTCTTCTGACTCCAAAGCCAGCAGTCCTTCTCATAGAATCACAGGATTTGGAACTGGAAAGTAGATCATTTTGTCTAATACCTTCATTTTACAGATCAGGAAGTTGATGCCCAGAGCATTGTGATTTGCTTAAATTCAGACAGAGCTATGAATCAAAGTTAGATCTTCTGACCTTCAAAACTAGCATCTTTCTACTGCACCACAAGGGTATTGTGACTGGCAGGAAAAGTCGGGTGACTGGGATAAGAAGATGTGAATGTGGCTTTCTCTTTAACATAAAGTAGTAAATGGCCCTAACCAATGTGTACAAAGTACCTGTCCAATGAGTCCTGAGAAAATGTGTGCTTGTTCTCCTGAAAGTCTCTGATAGCTCATAATGAAAGGGCCAAGTTCTCCAAATGTGCCTGCTCCCAGGACTCATTAGATAAGCCTCCATTGCTCAGCCCTTTCTCAGTCATGCCCAACTCTTGGTGACCCCATTCAGGGTTTTCTTGGCAAAGATACTGGAGTAGTTTGCCATTTCCTTCTCCAGCTCCTTTTACAGATGAGGAAACCGAAGTAAATAGAGTTAAGTGACTTGCCTATGGTCACACAGCTAATACGTGTCAGAGGCCAGTCTTCCTGACTCTAGGCCCAGTGCTCTATCCACTGTGCCATCCAGTTGCCCCAACCCCCATTATAATAACTTAAATCCCAACCAAATTTTCCCTTTCTAGCCCAATACTGGGACAATATCATCTAGGAGAGACAATGTGATGTGGTGAAAAGAACATCAGTCTTATAGTCAGAAAGCCTAGGTTGGAATTCCTGTTGGAACTCTAGCAAACTTCATTATAAAAGCTGTGTGACTTCCTGCCTAGTGTTTAACTTCTCCAAACCTCAGTTTCCTCATCTGTAAAATATGGATAGTACTTACACCATTTACCTCACAGGGTTCTTGCCAATCTGAAATGAGTTAATGTACCTAAAGTGTTTTATAAATTGCCAGGTGTTATGAAAACCCAATAGTGGACACATAAATATTATTTGGTTACTGATGCTTTTAGGATGGAAAGAATTATTCTTATCAAAGGTGACCATCTCTGACTTGAGCTTCCTACCCCTACTGTTACAGTAACATATTCTGGGGTTAAAGACTTGAGGCCTATGATGTTAAATAAGGCTTCAAGATTAATTGGACTTGCCTTGTAAATGACCCTATAGAACTGTATTTAAAATTTACCCGAATTGGACACAAGCCAGTCAAGTGGTTAAAAATTATCACATTTCTTTCAGAGTTCTCCCCAGTCTCTAACAATTCATATTTTATATCATTACTGTCTCCAGATTACTAAAGTTGAGCATCGTTTCATGGCAGAAGACAATTACATTAATGAATGACTCTTGTGTTGTCAAATCCCATGAAAACCATTTCATTGAAATGGAATGGAAAACCTGTTCTGCATTTCAGAGTAGGGAGCCACCTCTTTGCTAGGCAAAGCTTGGCCAAATTTTGCCTGCATTTACTAACATTTAGTTCCTGCTCAGAATTTTACCCAGAGCAAAATGGCTGGGTAAGCTTATATCCAAAATGACTTTGAGTCCAGTGAAACAATTCATCATTCATTGGATAGGATATCAAGAGACAAGCATAATATTATACTGATGATTCCAAGCCTAGTAAATTTTATTTCTAATTCAGGTGAAAAAAGTGAACTTGGCATTACTTGTGAAATTTCCGAATTAGAAACCATTCTCTATTTTAAGTGTATTTCCATATGGAATGAGTGAAGGTCCTTGATTGCTTTCCATTGTTGCTAAAATTGTTTCTTGGTCGGTGCTGGAGAAGTTAGTCACTTCATGTAACAATTGGCAGGCTTGAAAATGCAAAATACTCATTCGGCGAAGACTCATTCGGACCTATTTATATTGGAGCCTGGCCTATTATTTCTCACTCAGCAATTCAAAAGACATCTCTTGAGTATGGGTTGTGTATAGCATAGGCACTTTGATAAATGCTATCAAGGATATGAAAATGAGTGAGAGAAGGTCTCTGCCTATGATGAGTTCACAGTTTAGTGGAGGAGATAAGGCATTGACAACATGGATTTTAATGTAGAATACAGTGTTAAGTGCTACAGAATTGGTACAAACTTCTCAAACTGGGTAATATATAGAAAACAATTACAAATTTTTAAGAACCATATAAATAATAGTCATTATTATCATCTTCATAGGCATCTCATTCTCATCTTTTTTCAATCAGGTTCAAGTAGAAATAGTCCTGGGACAAGCCACTCTACTGCTATTATTCTTTTATATCTAATCTTCTATGGATTATTGCCCTGGTAGATAAGATAACTGCATTTTGTAATTAAATGAGCATGTCAAAATGTAACCACATTCTCTATAGGGTCACTGAAAACATCATTGACATGGCTACAGTTGTAGACAGGACAACAGAAATGATATGTACTTCATCTGGCTCCCATCTGATTTTCATCTCCTCCTCTAGGTCTCTATAATTTGTTCCATGTACCTTGAAGATTATGAGTATTAGGGATAGCAATAACTATTAAAAATCCCAATTTTGAATTTTTACGAATCCATATTGTAGCCAAGTCATTGTGAGAAATAGTTTGGCCTGGGATAATGCTCCAATTCTAGTATAGTTCATTTGTTGAGCTCTCATGGTCTGTATTTGTAGGACATGGCTTCTCAGAAGATCTGAGTTCAAATCTTGTCTCTGAATGATATTGGCTATATGACTCTGAGCTAATAATTTAACCGCAGTGTTCCAGACTAATGCTGTGAAACAAATTGAAATGGATCCCTGTGGCTCATATGGTGACTTAGAAAACCACAACTTGATATGATCTTTGTTTTATTCTATATTTATTTTGTTAAACTTTTCCCAACTATATTTTAATCTGGATCAGATTGTGAGTTTTGAGGGCCACAGTACATAGTGAGTTTGACACATTTGTTCTAAACAACTCTCTGACTATAACTTGTACAGATGGTACAAAATTGAATTAATAGGGGACTTAGTTCACTCAGGAGTTTCCTACATCAATGAGGTCACAGGTCCAGTAGCTATCCTTTTTGTAAGTTAAATTTGTTAAGTTCTATTTTTCCAATTTTTTAAATTGTATATTGATGGGTATTACATAGATGCTAATTGTTTTAAGGGTATTCTTCCCATTCCACTTTAATTTTGGCATTCCAGTATTCAGTCCCACTGCCTTCTCCTTGATCTCATGTTTAATAGGTCTTGACTAGAGAAGATGAATGTATTTAAAGACATCAACTTCAACCATCCATTCAATGTGACTTCAGGATTCAAGCTTGAAGCCTTTACTCTTTGTCTTTCCTTGGTGTATGTAAAGAATTTTACAGTTTATTGTTTAACTTGGAACACATAGTCCTATTTAGGAGAGATGACAATTTATAGCTAAAAAGAATTGTAATTGCCTTAAACTGTTTTTCTAAAAATGCCATGTTTTATATACATTTTCTTGGCATTATAGTGTTGGTGATATGTTCTACTGTAAATAA
>CM053624.1:148108997-148241497 GCA_028646595.1 Phalanger gymnotis | reverse complement strand
AAGTGAGCTTGTAAACCCCTTAAAGTTGCTTTCCTTAGAAAAGCAGATCAAAGAACATGTGCTAGCAGCCCTTCTGTGTGCTGGTGTTATTGGTCTTACACAGCCACAGTAGTAGCAAGGAGCATTATTGTTACAATGTTGCAATATTTTTTTTTCCAGAAGTGTTTTATGTCTATGTTAAATTGAATGGACCAAAGGATAATCTATTGAATTCTCCAGGCAGTCAGTTAATAAACATTTATTAAGCACCTACTATGCTCCAGGTAAAGTCATTTAGGTGGTAAAGTGGATAGAGTACCAGGCCAAGAGTAAGGAAGATTCATCTTCGTGAGAGAAAATTTGGCCTTGGATCTTTTAATAACTGTGTGACCCTGAGTGAGTCACTTAAACTGGTTTGCCATAGTTTCCTCATCTGTAAAATGAACTGAGGAGGCAAATGGCAAACCATTCCAATATTTTTGCCAAGAAAACCCCAAATGGGGTCATGAAGAGTTGGATATGACTGAAAGATGACTGAACAGCAAAATATTCCAGGCACTGTGACAAGTGCAGGAGATACAAACAAGGGCAAATGATAGTCTCTGTTTCCAAGAAATTCACATCTAATGAGGGAGCAGAGAGGAAAAGATTAGGGTTGGAAGATAACTGTAGAGATCATATAGTTTCATCTCCTCCTTTCAGAAATGAAGACATTGAAGCCCAGAGATGTGAAGTGACTTGTCCAAAGTCACATAGGTGGGTAAGTGGAAGTGATCATATAACTTAGAAGATTTGCTTGTTTGTGTCTACTATTTTACTTAATGCAGTTGTGGTTGTCTTGACTAGGCAAAATTGTGTAGTACCTGAAATTTTACCCAACTTTTGGCATCTGTCTTTGGCATCATCTGTCCTTACTTTCAGTGTCCTACTGTGTCCTTCCAGAAGGAAAAGAGTAGCAAAAGTTTTGATTTTAATATTCCTATTCCTTCACCTCCCCAACATTTTTTTAGAAAATGTTCTTTTCTCATAAGAAAATTGATTGATTGTGAGGCTATATGGAAGCTCCCTCAGTTAATGATAGTTGTCTTGCCTTGTTCTTTGGAAGGCACCTTAGAGAGCGTGTAATCTAACACTTTTGCTTTTAGAGAGGAGGGTACCAGGATCCAAAGACATTAAATGACTTATTCAAGGTCACACAGATAGTAGTTAGAGGATTCAGGAGCTGAAATCACATTCTCTGCCTCCATGATCAGGAGGTCTGTCCACTACAGTCACTGCCTCTTCTATACCATGCTATGTCCTTTTATTATCCTTAGTCGTATTTATGTCTCTGGAGAATTAGTCAGTCAACAAGGATTTATTAAGTACTTATCATTGTATCGAGCTGAAAGAGAAAGAGCAAAAATCATCCCTGCCCTCTAAGAGCTTATATTCTAAAGGAGATACTATGTATATAATTAGGATTATACAAGAAACCTAGAAGAAAGGTCACCTTAGAGATAAAAGTTTCTTATTAAGTTTAACTTAAAAGTCTGTTCTAACGATCTTAGAATGGAAATTATTTACATCCTGTCTCCCCAAGTGGTCTATAAGCTGCTAGAAGGCAGGAAAGGCATCCTGCACAAATTAATATACTCCATTACTTCTAAGACAGTGCCTTGGTCATAGTAGATATTTAGTAAAAGTTTAAATGGAAATTGTCATCGATCACTCATAATATCTGTTTGGCAGAAATTATTATAAACTTATATTCAGCCATGTTGTCATATTTAATAAGAATAACTATTTGTTGCATTTGTGTTCAGTGATTTTGTAATTTAACTGGCACCTAGATATAAACTCTTAGTTCATGCTCTGAGTTGTTAAAACATTAACAGCTCAAAACTGTACCAAGACTTTTGGGATATCCTGTGTTACCCTACTGATGACAAATGCACATGCTAAATAGTTATGATCTCTACCCCTTCCCCTCTTCCTCTCCCCAGGAAGGTTCTTTACCTCCTTACCTTACCCTTCACATTCTGCTTGAGTGCTTATGCACATATCTGGATCCTTTCCTCAAAGAGATTACCTGGTTTATTTTGCAACCTGGTGTAGACAGACTGCTGCTAATTTGACACTTCAACCCACCCCCAACTTACTGAAAATCAGTTGCTTTAGAGAGCATTTGGTTGTTAGTGTTTCACAACATGTAACAGGAAAATGAATTCATCATGGTAGCTCAGGGTCTAGGCATCTACTTCACATGTTCAATTTCCCTTCCCAACAGAATCTCCTTTGGTGTGTTCCTCTGATGAATCCCTCCCAAGCTAAAGCTAAGCAGAGACCAAACACAAATGATTCTTTATCACTGGGCAGTGACCCAAGAACAACCACAACCCAAATTTGAGGGAGTCAACTTCCCTGGCATTCCTACCCCAGGCAGTGTGATAATGAAACCAGACACAGACACTTCCTTCAACTTCTTCCAGACGCTATGTCTTGGGTGAAGTAGATTACAATGAAGGCTGCGGAAAATGAAAGGCATGTTGGAACCTCCCAGGACAGAGGAAGAGGAGCTTCAGTTTCAGAGTGACCCCATAAGTGGAGTCAAAATTCAATTGTTACATCATCCTTTAAGCATTCCATTTAAAAAACATTTTTCAGATTATAGTTAGCTCTAAAATATCTGGTCTTACATATGATGTAAACTTTTTTTCCCCCACAGGAATATTAAAAGACTTAAAATGAGGATAAAATAAATGCCACCCTTTTCTTCTGAGTTGCTCCATTTCCTTCTCTTGCTCTCCTTCCTTCTCTATATTTTGGAAATCTTTGGATTTTTAATTGACTATGTGATAAGGAAGACCTTCATTTTATAATGATAGGTTCACCTGAATATTCAGCACACATTCCTGGTAAACTCAAAACAAGGATATTTAAATTCCATTTGTAGAACAAAAGGGATTAATGGGATCATCAATTCTGAACTATAAGGGAACTTAGAAATTACTCTAACATCTCCTTCCAGGTCACAGGCTCATAGTGTCATACATCTAGAATTGGAACAGCCCCCCAAAGTTGTCTAAAACAGAGGTGTCAAACTGGCCCCTCAGTGGTCCTGCAAAAATCCTGAGTTCAGCCTAAACCAGATCAAAATATAATTGGAAAGTGTTTAACAAAATAAATGAAAATACATCATTGATAATGTTAACGTGTGACTTTCTAAGTCAAAACGCTGCCAACAGGGCAACAGCCAATATCTATTTGAAATTTGACTCTACTAATCTAGTCCAGCCTCACTTTACAGCTGGGGAAACAGAGTTTGCAATGACTTGTCCAAGGTCACATGCTTAGCAGAACAGAGGCTCTAAATCCAGTGCTTTTCCCATTACACCACACAGCAGCACTAATTACTCATTTCATTCTCCCACTAAAGGCATCTAGGTGCTACAATGAGTAAAGTGCTAGACGTAGAATTAAGAAAACTTGAGTTTGAATTCAGCCTCAGACACCTTGGGCAAGTCATTTAAGCTCTTTGCCTCAGTTTCCTCAACTTGAAAATGGGGATAATAATAGCACTTAGCTCCCAGGGTTGTTAGGATCAAATAAGATAATATTAGTAAAGCGCTATTGCTGCTGTCCAGTTGTTTCAGTCATGTCCAACAACTTAGTGACCCCATTTCGGGTTTTCTTGACAGAGACACTGGATTAGTTTTCCATCTCTTTCTCCAGTTCATTTTACAGAGGAGCAAACTGATGCAAGTAGGGTTAAGCCCGAGGCCACACAACTACTAAGTGTCTGAGGTCACATTTGAACTCAGGAAGTTAGGTCTTCATGACTCCTCTATCCACTGCACTACATAGCTGCCCAATAATAACAACAAGAACAGCCCAGTGTTGTTAGTATCAAATGAGATAATGTTTGTCAAGCATTTAGCATGGTGCCCAGCACATAGTAGGTGTTTAATGAATGCTTGTTTAAGAAATCTTAAAATCCAACACCTATGACTCATCATGGAGGGATGACTGGGTTCTCAAGGGTGATAAGTGTGTGTCTAAGTTGAGTAGAGGATCAGTCTAAATCTATATTTTGAATAGAGGATCAGCCTCAGCAAGTCTGTGGAGGTCCATCACCTGAAGATTGACCACTAGGTGATTTTTTCCCCTTTTTTGGCTAAAGAAATAAAGACGTTTTTACTAAGACATTGAAGAGTTGTGATTTCATTGGTCAATGGAGTATTCACACTGACAAAAATCACTTATCCATGAAATATTGAAGTTAATATCCATTGCTGTTTGCGGGATCCCACTGTATATAACACTAGGAACTGTGTTATAAGGCTATATTACAAAGAAATATAATATGTGATTTAGAATAAATTGGATACCTACATGATATAAACTTTTATTTAGTGCATGATAGTACACTTACTATCAAAGCCCTCTATGAAGTTAAAGTTTCTCTTTCTTTTTTGTTTTGAGGGGCAAAGGTAGGGCAATTGGGATTAAGTGACTTGTCCAAGGTCACACAGCTAGTACATGCATCAAGTATCTGATTCTGGATTTGAACTCAGGTCTTCCTAACTCCAGGGCCAGTGCGCTACTCACTATACCACCTCGCTGCCCCAAAGTTTCTCTTTCTTAAGGGACAATAACTGGTTTGCTACCTAATGATCCTTATTGCCATATGAAATGCTATGCAAGATGAAGCTATATAAGATGGAAAGGGGCAGTTGCAAACAGAAATGATAGCCAGTGAAAAACCAGTTTGTGTTAGCTCTCAACCAGCTCTTCTAATCAAACAATGGTCCATAAACTCCTGGGTCATGTTCTAATGGGATAAGCAATGGGATCATTTCATCATTGTTCTAGAACTGGAAGATAACTCAGAGGCCATTTAGCCCAACTCCTTCAAGAAACTGAAGCTCGGAGTTTAAATGACTTGCACAAGGCCAGAAAGGTAGTATTAAAAGAGAGTTCCTTAAAACTCCTCGGTTCCCTAATTTGCTCTTTGATGAATTGGGATTCAGTTCAATTCAAATAAATTCAATTCGGCAAAGATGTATTAAGTACTTACTTTGTTCTAGGAACCAAGACACAAAAACAAAAATGACACAGTCCCTGCCTTCAAGAAATTTACGTTTAACTAAAACTTTCAAATATGCTTGGATTAAGCAAAATACAGTTATTCCTTCCACCTCCAGGGAGTTCTATGAGATGTGGAGAATCCATGTAAAATTTTTTGTCTTCCCTTCATACCAGAGAAGAAGGCTATTTTTTTTCTTTTTCCTTTATGGGGTGTTTACAGTGCCTTATTGTAAAATTTGGGTTAAGTATTTGCTAATAGGATATATGTAGGTCAATGTTAAGTAAAAATACTATATAAAAATAAAAATATATGAAACAAATATGAAAATTAAAAACATATTGGAAGACGAGGCAAAGAACATGCAGAGTGGTGGAAGTACAGCCTCCCGTAAGTTGGCGGTAATTTCTTTTGCCACCCTGATATATTGAAACCATGATGGGGAAAGTCTCAATGTGGAAGGGATAGCTATAAATACAATGTAATATGAAACAATTTCAGAAGTACAAGGGTACTAATAACTAAGGAAGAAAGGCTTTGTGTAGGAGGTGGCATCTGAGCTGTGGTCTGGGAAAAAAAACAAATCTAGGGTTTCTAAGAGGTAGAGATGAACAGAATATGCGTTAAAGACATTGAACAAAAGCATGAAGATGGGATATTGCTGCTAATCTAATTCACAGGATCTCTCTATAATAGCAGGTCAGCTGATGATTTGGCTGGTAAAGAAATCTTAACATGGTACAATTTTTTTTGTTGTTGTTGTTCAATCTTTTCAGCCATGTTTGACTCTTCATGACGCCATTTGAGGTTTTCTTGGCAAAGATACTGGAGTGATTTTCCATTTCCATCTCTAGCATCCTCCTTG
This sequence comes from Phalanger gymnotis, assembly GCA_028646595.1. NCBI lineage: Eukaryota > Metazoa > Chordata > Mammalia > Diprotodontia > Phalangeridae > Phalanger > Phalanger gymnotis. The sequence continues at coordinate 148,235,585 of CM053624.1, read as the reverse complement.
ACAATTTAGCTTGCCTCAGAAATTGCCTCCATATTTGGTGGGTGGTCCCCAGACAACCATTATGGGGGCTTCTTTTAGATAGGAATCACATTATTCTCTCAATTCAAGAAGACAGTGAGAGGGGGCTTCAAGGCAAAGAGAGACAAATAGACAGGACTACCTGTTCAGAACCACAAATAATCAGGGAGATGATGGTCAAATGGCAGAGAATTTTATCACTTGCTGAATCTCCTATCTGCTTACTCAGAGAAAGAAAAGTAGATAAGGTAATTACCTGGATAATTCCTTTTAAGTGTGAATTCAACTTTTTTATTTTACTTGTTTATAAAGATTTGGGCTTTTTATCTTATAAAATATATTGATTTTAAAGCACTTTTTTGAACACAAGAGGTTAGAGGCAGATAGGTGGCACAGTGGAAGGAATGCTGGGCTTGGACTCGGCAAGGCCTGAGTTTGAATCCTCCCTCGGACACTTTTCAGATGTGTAACACTGGTCAAGTCACTTGACCTTTCTCCAAGTCCATTTCCCCATGATAACACTTACTACACAAGGTTGTGTGAGGATCCAATGGGATTCTATATGGATGTAAAGCACTTTGCAAATCGTAAAGTCCTATGTAAATGCTAACTATTATCATTATTAGATTGATGCTGAATAATAAATAAGAAATGACACATGCTAAGATAAATTGGCTTATAACCTATTTACTCCAAGAACTCAGCATGTCCTTGTGTATCTTCCCCAAGGAAGGATTAATTCACTTGGCCGAATTTGTTTGGGGGGTGGGGGTAGGGGTTGAGAAATACTTTATAATGTTAGTGGCATGTGCAATTCTAGATTTTGATTCCAGGAAAAAAAATATTGCTATGGAATACATTCCACCATGCATCTTTACTCACGCAAACTTAGAAAATGTGAAACTTTTAATTGGGCCTTTCTAGGCAATCACAATTTTATAAGGCATTGGCTGACAAGATAAATCTTGCGATAAGAAATTTTCTCCAAGTTCCTCGCAAAACCAAAAATAATTAAAAATTTAAGAATTTTGAGAATGTAAGCAGCTTGAAAAAATCTTCTTAAGTTGTTTATGTTTTGCATTTCACATGGGTTGAATAATGAAACTAAATTGGTGGGTTTTTCTTTTATACCTTGTCTGTTTCTAATCAGTTTTCCTTTTAGATTTTCAATGCACTCTAGAATGCTGTTGTTTGGGGATGTATACTACAGGGCATTATTTAAATCCCCAGCAAATCTATTCTCATTGAATTCTTTTCTATCATAAAAACTTTTCAGTACATGTTGGGGTTTGTAAAGACTTGAAAACTCTGCTATGGGAAACTTGAATTTGGGGTTAAGATGACTTTGACAGGAATACTAATGAAATTATGTACAGGCTGGATTCATTCTGGAATGGAAAAGTTAAGCTTTATCAGTTCATCTATATTTTCTCCATTGCCTAATAAATCTCGCAATTATGTGGAATCTCATTCAAGTGCTGCGCTGTTAATGAATATTTTACTAGATTTTTTTTAAAATTTCGCTCTGTTGATATCTGTTATAAATTCTGGTAATGTAGGCTCTGTATATGTTTTAATAAACACAGCTTGGATTCAGCATATACTTCTAATAAGTGTAAGGCAAACTCTGTTAGGATTTTAAATCTATGCCAGCTATATTAAACACACAGAGCGAATTTTGGCAGGCACAAAATATCTTTGATTTCTCCATCATAATGTGTTACCATTAATTGCCAATGTAAAAGAACAATCATGATGGACATTGCCATTCTATTGTTAAAATTCAATTCTTTAAAAATATGCATAGTTCAACAATATATAGCTGAATCTAACCATTTATGCCATGTTCTTCTAATTATTTCAGTATTTACAATTATAGAAAAGTGCCACTGCTTCTGTCGATGAGAGGAAACCAAGGCCACTCTTTCTCATCAGTGGCTGACTGATCATTCATTATGTTGATTACCTGGGCCACTTGGGTCTGTTTTCTTCAGTGCCCTGACTTTTGGTTATCTCATTATTCATGAGAACCCCTACCAGAAGATATGGATGAGAGGAGGGAAGTAAATTTGTTTTACTCCTTTTCAGTAACTCTGGTAAAAGTTAGGGGGACAAGATTGTTGGAACTAATAGTAAAAATGAGGATTAGGGGTCTCAGATTGAGGGTTAACTCAGGTTTTCATTTATCCCATTTCCTTACTAAGATGTCAAATCCAGACTTGGTTACACTTTTATCCCCTAGGTCCAGGTTGGGGAACCTGGGGCCTCGAGGCCACGTGTGGCCCTCTAGGTCCTCAAGTGCAGCCCCCTGAATTCAAATGTTCTGTGAAATTTGGATTCAGTCAAAGGGCCACACTTGAGGACCTAGAGGGCCACATGTGGCCTCAAGGCCCCAGGTTCCTCACCCCTCACCTAAGTCCTTCTTTACTTATGTCTATTTACCTGAATGTATGGTGCCACCCTGACAGGATTCTAGTCTCTCACTTAGTTCTGACAAATAACAATTTACTGAGAAATAGGGTCCGATGGATGTTGTATGGGGAGGCGGTGAAAATGAATACCAGTTCTCTCTGGTTCTGAGAAACTGGTGTTGTTATAAGCTGTTCTGTATCTCATTGAAATTTTTAGAATAACTTTCCAGGGTGATTAGAAGGAGTAACCACTACTGGCAATGATGTTTCATAAGTGCTTTTGAAATTCAAAGTGCTATATTAAGGTTAAGCACACTTGTCAAACATGTGTGTATATACCCATATAGAGACTTATATAAATGCATATATACATATATGCATGTATGTGTGATATATATATTATATACAATTGTTCACATATAGTAAATGTATGTATTTTATGTAGGTATATGTTGTGTTACGTATTAAATGTATATACATATAAATATGTGCATAATACACATAGATCTAAATATATAGTCAACCTGTGACAGGATTCTAGCCTGTCATTTATTTCTGACAAGTTATAACTTACTGAGAAATAGGATACAACATGAGAATATGTACATGAGAAATAGAGTAACACACATTCATGTGTGTTATGCAGCATTTTATATATTTACATAGATATGTATATAAATGTTTAATAATTATATAATTCAATTTAATTGATTACAGCTTAAACTTTACTAAGACCTTTGGGGCACCTTGCATGTACATTATGAACACACATACTGAGATACATATACATACGTAATCCATGGAGAAATTCAGCTGATTTAAACCTGAACTTTGCTATTAGGAAGCCCAAGGTAGAGAGGTTAAACAGTCCATGCAAGGGCATCCACAGTGTCCTTAGTAGACCCTGGATTAAGGCCGAGGTCTCCTGATCTGAAGCACCATCTCTCTATAGACTCTGTTCCCTCTTCTGTCAAACCCATCAGTAACACCAGCCCTAAGGATGTACACCTGCCAGTTTTTAAACAGCTGCTACAAGACTAACTCAAAATTACTGCTGATCTCTCTCTACACGTGACAAGATATTTGATACGGAGAAGCAGGCCTTAGTATATGGCTGCTGCTGTTTTAGTGAGAATTAAGTGACCGAGATTTCTTTGATGCCCTTTTTTGGGTGTGGATGGAAAGTGGAGAGGGGCTCATTTTAGCATTAAAACTGCAAATTGCTTCTTCAGCCTCCTGCTTTATTGAGAACTAACTTCTTTTTATGATGATTTGTATAAAAGATTTTAGGACTTAAAGCCTCATTTTTATAGGCTGTGTCCCATACCTCAAATGGCTGCACTAGAACTCCGGAAGTTGGTAAAGTTTCTATCAGTTCATCAGGCATAGCAAATAAGTGAAATCTAATTTCTTGCTACTCTTGTTTCATTTCATCCCATTTAAAAGTTAATATATAGAGAGAGCCAGCCATTTCCTTTGGGTAAAAATGGATGAAACATCTTGAATTAAAAGTGGACTACAAGGTCCTCTCCACTCGATAGAGTGGCCCTGCAGCAACTCCCATCATGAGGGAGGCTCAGTTGACTTCTTTCTCATACCAGACAGTCTATGCACTCCTTAGCAGGGGTGGGGAACTTGCAGCCTCAAGGCCACATGTGCCCCTCTAGGTCCTCAAATGCTGCCCTTTGACTGAACCCAAATTTGTTCCCCCCCGCCTCGCCCTAGAGTTAGAGAGAAGATTGGGTCCTTGAAGCAGCTCCCTGACATTGAACCAGATTTGTGTAGCATTTGTTCCTTTCCCCCCATAAATCCTCCTTACCCCTTTAACTCCTTTCATCCACCCTAGCCCTATTTTACTAATGAAGGAAACAAAATTCAGAGAGGTCTAAACATGCTTAAGATCTAAAGTAAATACGTAACAGAGCCAAGATTCAAATGCAGGTCCTCTGACTGTGAATTCAGGGCCCTTTGTCCTGTATCCCACTGACACTCATTATATTGATTATTTTTTATGTCCCTCCACTAAAATCCTATCTATATCTGCCATAAAGTCCCATAAAGGCTATTGGACTGTTTAAGGCTAGGAATGCCAGCAGAGGGCAAGTCTTCAAAAGTCCCAATAAGTATAACAATGAACTTTCTGCCATATAAGGAACAGCCTATACAGCTATGATAGGACATATCTAATGATTTGATTTTTGGCTACTGTAGGCTAATAAAGAAGACTAAGGTGTAGAAGAATAGCCATCTGCATCAGTGAGAGTATTGACATTGATAAAATTAGGGATCTTTTGAAGCACTGAATTATAACCCATAGCATAATGTGATGCAACAGTTTAGATCATTGGCTTTAGTGTCAATAAAGCTTGGATTCAAATCTTGCCTAAAATGTGTATTGGCTTTACAGATTGGGCAGGTCATTTTTTCTAAGTGCTCCAAGCAACATCTTGACATTAATGTAGGATTAATTTCTCTTAAACTAATTTTGTACTTATTTCTTAAGTTTTATATTGGCTTATAAGCCTATGTGATTTTAGAAAAGTCACATAATTTTCCAGTGCCCCAGGCAACTCTATTAAGATGATAAACCAATAAGGGCAGAGCCAAGATGGCAGAGAAAAGACAGTACCTTTCCTGGGCTCTCCTCAAAACCCCTCCAAACACCTTTAAATAATGCCAAAAAATGGTTCCTAAAGTGGCAATACACATAAAAGGATGGAGTGAAATATTTTTCCAGTCAAAGACAACTTAAAAGATCAGCGGGAAAGATCTGTCACACCTGGGTTAAAGTACCGCACAGTCCAGCACAGGCCATGACAGTGCAGACCAGGCTTCAGCAAACCAGGAGCAGGCTCTAGGAGTCACTGAATCAGGGGCAGTGGCTGCTTCTGGAGGTCTCAACCCACAGGCAGTAAAGGGATTGAACAACTGCTCCGGATATTACAGGGATCTTTTTGCTAGAACTGAGGCAGGGCTCTCTTGCTTTGTCCGTACTAGGATCTGGGTCACAGCATCAGGTGTCAGTCCCAGGGCCAGGAAGAGCACCAGAACACCTGGTTGCTTGCAGCTTGCATCTTTCAGCTCCAGTGAAGCAGGGACCCTCGTCACAGTTCCAGGCTAGTGCTTGTTGTCATTCATCAACCAGAGCACAAACCAGGAGAGTAGTAGATACACCTCTCCTTAGAGCATACCACCTTGGAAGAACTGAAAACTTACAAATCCCTAGAAATATCTCTGAAAACAGTTGGATAAAATCCTTGAAGATTGGGACTGTGTGCCCTCCATCCTGGAAGCAGAGCCCTACTTTATCAAAGAGTTAAAAGTAAAGAAATAGACTTGGAAAATGAGCAACAAACAACAGAAAAAATTCTGACCATAGAAAGTTACTATGGTGACAAGGAAGATAAAAACACACAGTCATAAGAACACAACCAAGTCAAAGCTCCAACAGCCAAAGCCTTCAAGAAAAATATGAATTGGTCTCAGGCCATGAAAGAGCTCAAAAAGGATTTTGAAAATTAAGTAGGAGAGGTAGAAGAAAAATTGAGAAGGGAAATGAGAAGGATGAAAGAAAATCATGAAAAATGAGCTTGGCAAAGGAGACACAAAAAATACTGAAGAAAATCACACCTTTAAAAAAAGACTAGGCCAAATGGTAAAGGAGGTCCAAAAAGCCAATGAGGAAAAGAATGTCTGAAAAAGCAGAATTGGCCAAATGGAAAAGGAGGTCCAAAAGCTCACTGAAGAAAATAATTCCTTAAAAATTAGAATTGAGACAACTTCCATTAATGAATTTATGAGAAATCAAGAAACAATAAAACAAAACCAAAAAAAATGAAAAAAATAGAAGACAATGTGAAATATCTCATTAGAAAAGCAACTGACCCAGAAAATAGATCCAGGAAAGCCGATTTAAAAATTATTGGACTGCCTGAAAGCCATGATCAAAAAAAAAAAAGAGCCTAAAGATCATCTTTCAAGAAATTATCAAGGAAAACTGCCCTGATATTCTAGAACCAGTGGGGAAACTAGAAATTGAAAGAATCTATTGATCACCCTCTGAAAGAGATCCCAAAATTGCAAGAATATTGTAGCCAAATTCCAGAGTTTCCCAGGTCAGGGAGAGAATATTGCAAGCAGTCAGAAAGAAACAATTCAAGTATTGTGGAACCACAGTTAGGATAACACAAAATTTAACAGCTTCTACATTAAAGGATTGGAGGGCTTGGAATATGATATTCTGGAGGGCAAAGGAGTTAGGATTAAAAACAATCACCTGCCCAGTAAAACTGAGTATAAGCCACCAGTGGGAAAAATGGATATTCCATGAAGTGATGGACTTTCAAGCATTCTTTATGAAAAGACAAGCACTAAATAGAAAATTTGACTTTCAATTCCAAGATTCAAAAGAAACATAAAAAGGTAAACAGGAAAGGGAAATCATAAGGGACCTAATACGGTTAAACTGTTTATATTCTTTCATGGGAAGATGATACTTGTAACATAATAACTTTCTCATTATTATGGCACATAGAAGGAGTATACATATAGACAGAGGTCACAGGAGTGAGTTGAATATGAAGGGATGATATAGAATAGGTACATTATCTCACATAATAGAGGCAAGAAAAAGTTTTTACAGTAGAAAGGAAGAAGGGTGAGGTGGGGGAAGTGAGGGAACCTTATTGTCATCAGAATTGGGTCAAAGAGGGAATAAGACATACAAGAAAGTATGAGGGAAAAGGGATAAGAGAAGGGAGGAGGTCACAGAAAGGGGGCAGATTTTGGGAGGTAGTAAGCAAAACACACTTAAGGAGGGTCAGGGTGAAAAGAGAGAGAAAATAAAATAAACAGAGTGGGGAATATGATGGAGGGAAATACAGTTAGCAATCCACTTGTGAAATAAAATTTGAAACAAGTTTTTCTGATAAAGGCCGCATTTCTCACATATATGGAGAACTGAGTCAAATTTATAAAAATAAGAGCCATTCCTCAATTGATAAATGATCAGAAGATATGAACTCTTTTGTTGTGTTGTTGAGGGGGTTATGCTACTAGTAATAGGCTATACGTGACTACTTTTGGACTTAATTCAGGATATTTTAAAAAATTTTGATAGTGATACTTTAACACAGATCCTAATTATCCATGTTTTAATTTGTACATTCTACAACTGGTATAGAAGTTGGTGAAAGATTTTATGCTAAAATTCCTAGTGGATGAAGGCAATAGGAAGTGGTTACTTTAGCTAACTATCAGTCTTTGCTCTTAACTAGTTAGCCATGAAAGATTCAGCATTTTACTCGATTTCTCTGGGCCTTAGTTTCTTCATCCATAAAATGAAAGAAGTGGAACTAGATGGACTCTAATGTCCCTTCCAGTTCTGATATTTTTATCTTATGAGTTGCAAGTCAATAAATTTGATTAGATTTGCACTGATAAACTGTATGGGAATAATATTTGTTTTAACATTTGAAAACACTGAAAAGATATTCACCCCCGTCATTCAATGTTAGGCAAATTTTCAAGAAGAGAGTTGATCTCAGTGTAAGTTAACAGGACCAGTTAAGACCAGTAACTAACCCATTCTGCAACTCGCCAAAATATTTGACATGTGACATGACAAAATATTTGACATGACAATAGTGGAGAAAATGGTATTACTTTTTAACTATGCATTGTGGAATATTTTACATGTAACAAAAATTATTTGATGGAGGAGTAGGAAACCTAAGCTAATAGCACGTGAAGTCACGTGATTCCCGAAATCCACTGCCATGGGTGTGACAGGGTCTTTCATGGAAAGTGGAAAGACATGGAAAGACATGACTGTCTTTCATGGAAAGACAGTCAGCCTGTCTCACATTGATAGCATTCATGTCAGCAAGTCTCTAAGCCTTGGAATTTGGGGAAGAAAAATTATATCCACTCGATGCTGGCTTTAAATTATAGGCACTGGCCCCTCATGACAGGGCTCAGAAGGCATGGGCAGCAGGGGACATGGCCACAGATGTCAAGGAAAAAAATCCATGCTGCCACAAGAGCAGACATCTGACAGGCACGTGTGGAAGTCACCTTCTTGCTGTAAGCCTTGTGGGCCCTGGCCCAGAGAAATATGAGAACATGAAAGATGGTAGTCACCAGCCCTTAATATAGTAGCAATGTACTTACAGGCTGTGCCCTTGTATGATAGGGGTGCTTGGCACTAGTGAGAAGCACATGAGGAGGATTCAGAAGGACAAGGATATCCAGCAGTTGGCATCTATTTGTCATTAGCTCTAATTATACATGGCAGATAGAGAGAGAGGGACAACCGTCGCACCAAAATCTTTGCAATGCAGTACGCTTACTGTGGTTTGGCATTTCTCTAACAATTCCTATTTGCATCAAACTTTGAAAATATTAATTTAAACTTTGAACTTTCATCAGTATCTTTGGATAACTGAAATGGAAGAATGAAAGATAATTGTTTCCCTTGTTATTCTAAGCAAGGCAGGGAAGTGGTTGACTGTCATCCACATTTCTGCTACCTCCATTGGTTGTTAATAACAATAGTTCCAACAACAACAGTATCTGATATAAAATATCCCTTTTGGGGTCACAAAGCACTATGTGTACATACATATATATGGGTGCATATGTGTATACATATATATGTTATGTATATATGCACATACATAGAGATACATACATACATACATGTGTATATTTATGTGTATGTATATATGTGTATACACACATAGATATATTACACATACACAGAGATACACATACATATACACATGCATAGAGATACAGACATATATATATGCATGTACATGTATATATGTGTATATATGCGTGTACACACATAGATATATACACATATATGTATTGCGTGTATGTGTGTGTGTGTGCAATTTGATTTATACTTATAATGAGACCATGAGATAGATGCTTTTTAAAAAAAAAATCTTCATTTTATAGCTAAAGAAATTGAGGCTGAAAGTTGAGTGATTTTCCCAGGAACACACAGCTAGTAATTACAGGAGTAAGGAGTCAAATTCGACTCTTCTAAATGTATCTTTAGTACCATACCATGCTGACTATTGATGAACAGGCAAAGATATACATGTGTTCCATCTTGATCATGATATGTATTTATATATGACATGCATATATATGTGTATGTATATATACCTTGTGTACATAGGTATGCATGTGCCTATATATATATGTATATGCATGTACACATATGCATATATATTACAAACTATCCTGTGACATTTCACTAATGCTTATGGCTTTGGGGACCTTACTGAGGGTCAACTGAGGCATGACAATTGTACACTCCCAAAGGAGAAATAAGAGTATTTTTGTAAGGCTGACCATACTTTGGTTTTCATCCTTCTGGTATTACTAAATCATCAACTGGGAGGATGGGTTTTACTGAAGAATTTGGGAGGGGCTTTGGACATTGAAACAGCAGAATTCCAATTACTCGAGAACATTATTAAAAGAATCTTCTTCCCTGATTCCAGTTCATATAGTAGTCCTCTCATACCCTTCAGGTCCAAATAAAAAAATGATTATATTTCTCTCCACATATGTGTCTTTTCTATATGTACTTATTTATTTCTGTTTAGGTTACCGACCTCTTTCCTAAAACCCAGGTTTGTAGCACCTAGAAATCATCACTGACTGTGTCTTAATTCACCCTCCATAACTAATTAATAACAAAGTCTTGTACATTCTATCTCATCTCCAATATGCAATCCTTGCTCTTCAGTGACATGGCACCTCCCTAGCTCAGTGCCTCATTCCTTTTCACTTGGATTATTACAATAGTTTCCTAATTGGCCTTTCTGCCTCCAGTCTTTCCCCTCTCCAATCCTATTCTGTACATAGTTGCCAAATTCATATTTCTAAGTCATAGGCTTAATCATGACAGGCTCCTACTAAAGAGCTTTAGTAGCTTCCTATTGCTCCAAGGATTAAATACCAACTCTTTTGTTTGACATTTAAAGCTCTTTGAAATCTGGCTCCAAACTCATTTCCTTGGTTTATTGTATGTTACTCTGTGTTCCAACCAAACTGGACTATTAGATTCTTCACATATGATATGCCATTTCATTTCTCCTTAAAACACACAGGTTGTTCCTCATGTCTGGAGTGCATTGCTCACTCATCTTAGCTCGCTTCTTGGACTCCTAAGATTCCTTCAAGGCTCAATTTAGTTATACCATCTATATATAGCTTTTCTCTATTCTCCTGGGTATTAGTGCTCCATCCCAGAGAATTATTTCTGATTTCTTTTTTATATATTTTGTACTTAATTATAACAAATAATAATGTATTATTATAATTATTAATAATCATACCAAATTATTATAACCAGCAAAATATTTGCTATAATATATCATATTATTAATTATTACATATTATGATATATTTCATATTATGTAATATATTGTTAATTATTAATAATTATAATATATTAGTAATAATTATAACACATTATATAATAGAACATATATTATATTATAGTATTATATATATTATAATAAATAATAAAAGCTCCCTAAAGACAAACACCATTTTTTTGTGTGTGTGTCACCAGCATGTAGTTCAGTGCCTGGCACATAGCAGATGATTAAGAAATTTTTGATGAACTGAATATGTTCCCCTTATTACTATATATTCTTTCCTTTTGTTAACTTACCTTCCCCTGGGTACCTTATCAATGCTTTCTGTCCCTATCTCTCTGCTGGCCTCTCTTCTTTTGGGAACTGTGCTCATTTAGATAACAACATGAAATGTTATATAGGAACCCAGCTCTCCCACATGTACTTCAACAAAGACCTAAAAAGGGCATCGGATTGGACCATAATCAAGAAATCCAAGGAGAGGACTCTCATAAAGATATTGGAATGGGAGGGAGTAGTATAGCTCAGCTTTCTCACAGTTATTTCAAAAAAGTTTGGGAAAGAGCACCAAACCAAATTGTAATCAGAAAATCCAAGGAGAAACCACAGTAGATCATTTTTTTTTTTGCCCAGGTCAGCAGAAGGACACAGCAAAAGCTTGCTTACAACGGGGGTGGGATCTATCCAGGAACTGGGTTGAGGCCCAAGGCTGCATTTGGGCAGGAAGCAGGAAGAGGAGTGAGCTAGAAGTTGTGTTTCTATGACCCCTGAGTAAGACAGTCTAGTTTGGACCGAGGCTGGGATTTCAAACTAAGCAACTTGGGCAGAGACAACTGCCCAGGGGTGGGCCTATAGCTGTGTTACTCTGACATAGTTTGGGAGTTATATGTGTATAACAACATCTCCCAAACCTGAAGACAGTGAATCTAAACTTTGGATGTCTCCCAGTGCCCAGCACACTATATACTGATGGTGTATAATAAAATTTTGTTGAACTTTTAAAAGAGTGATTTATCTACCAATGGGAATGACTTTTCTCTCCTCTCTATTCCTATGGTACGGAGTTAGTAGTGGTGGTGGTGGTAGCAGAGGTAGTAGTAACAACAGAACTTTACATTGATATTAAATTTTACAAAGTGTTTTGCAGATATTATCTGACTTGTGGCTAGTATTATCCCCATTTTACAGATGTAGCAAATGAGGTTTAAAGAAGTTACTTGACATACTTAGGGTCACACAGATACTAAATATTTCAGGTGGCGTTTGAACCTAGGTCCTCCTGACTTGAGCACTACTGAATTGTTTTTTTGTTTTTTTTCCTCAATGTCTCACTTAAAGCAGTCTGCTTTGTAGCTAATGTCTATTAGTTGATTATAAGTTCCTGGAACAAAGAGACCACCTCTTGTGCATCTTCATGTGTGCTCAACAAATATTGCCTGGATGAATGGTGTGAGAGGAAAGTCTGTCCTTGGCTGCAGACACAACTACATATAACAAAAAACTTGTTTCATCCGCTCTGTGTTCTTTGGCCTATGTATCTGTGGATATTGACGGATTATTAAACAAGTTAAAAACAATGACCCAACATCCAATAAATGAGTTGGGTCTCCACAGCAAGGGTAGCGATTAAAAAGATTATTTTAAGCAAACGAAAAACTAAGACTCCTCCTGGGCACAGTGGTTGACTAGAGAAAATGCTCTACCATTTCCCTAATGGAAACATTAACCCTTGGAAACACACTCTGTTGGATAAAAGTTAGACTCAGTTGGAGTAATATGTCCAAATTACATAAAGCGGTAGTAAAATTTAAAGGACCATTGACCAGCGTTCACAGTTCTCTATCTTGGCTACACCAAACTTGTCCTCCCTGAGATGCTGGGTAATGTAAGAACTCACTGAAATGGTACTCATTTATATGGATCATTTATTAACATCTGTTTATATGAATCACGTTTCTACATGAGACAATATGTTTGATAGGTATGTATTATAGAATGCTCTCTTGCTTTCTTTGCTCTACTACAATTATTTTATTTTATTTCTCTTTGATACGTTCAGACTTCAATAAGGATCTTATTTGGGAGAAATGTCATCTACAGCCCCAACCTTCTCTTGTAGATATTTTCATTTCTCCTTTTTTTCCCCTCACAATTCTGTTGCAGTAAACATAAAGCCCTACGCTTTTAAAGACACTTAATATAAAAAAGGTTACTCAATTTCTCTCTCAGAACGAAGACTCTCGGCATTTCATAAATGTCCCCACTAAATACAATCTGTAATGTGTGAAATAATTTCACATTTCTAACTACAGTTCATTCACCCCCTGAAAGCAACAAGATGGATGGAATAGGAGAGAAGAAAAGAAGAAGGAGGAGGGGCTGGGCAGAGAAGAAGAATTATAGGAGATTATTGGAGGCCAGCTCCCTGACCCTGCCCTACCCCCACTGCTATAGCCACTGGTCAGGGTGAAGTAAATCTGACAAGAGCTATTTATCATGCTTTAAGACTAGAATGCAAAATGAAAACCACGACTACCTCTCAGGATGCAAGTAATGTACAAGAAAGGATTAATCAATTGAAGATGTTATCTCAAAGAGAATAGGAATTCTGATTAAATTTAAACGTGGTTCTTTCTCTCTCTCTCCTCTCTCCTCCCCCTTCTCTCTCTCCCCTCCCTCTCTCCCTCGCTCTCTCTCCTCTCTCTCTCTCCCTCCCTCCCTCTCTCTCCCCCTGTCGCTATCTTCTCTCTCTCCCTCTCTCTCTCCTCTCTCTCTCACTCTCTCCCTCTCCTCTCTCTCCTCTCTCCCTCTCTCTCTCTGTCTCCCCCTCCCTCCCCCCTCTTAAGCTTCCTTTTTTCCTCCCAAAGTCTGATATTTGATTAATCAACTTGCTCTATAGTGAATAGCTACTCTGGCCTCTAACTCTGGGCATTGGAAACAAAGGTCCTAAGAGCTGCTTTTATTTTTAATCTCTTGATGTGAAGTAGGTGTGTTTCTACTGTCATGCATCTCCTACCTATGTCAAAGAAAGAGGCGTCATGCCACTGTAGAGAGAGAGTGGTGGGTTGTGAGTCAGGAGTTGTCGTTATTTAGTCATTTTTAGTGGTGTACAACTCTTCACCATCCTGTTTGGGTCAGTAAAAATACTGGGGTATTTTGCCATTTCCTTCTCCAGCCTATTTTACAGACAAGGAAACTGAGGCAAACAGGATTAAGTGACTTGCCCAGGGTCACACAGCTAGTAAGTATCCAAGTCTAGATTAGAACTCAGGAAAAGGCATCTTCCTCACTCTAGACCTGGCGCTCAATCCATTGGGCAACCTAGCTGTGAGTCAGGAGACCTGGCTTCAAATTTGGCCACAAATCTTTAATTTCAAGTCACTGAATCTCTAAGAACCTCAGTTTCCTCATCTGTACAATGGGGATAATCCTAACAGTTGCCTTTCAGGGTTCTTATGCAGTTCAAATGAGTTGGTGTCATAAATGCATTTAAAAGCAAAGCTTAGTAAACTGAATGAATGTTGGCTTTGGGTCCAGAAGCCTTATATTCAAATGTTACTTCTGATACTGTGTGACCTTGGATAAGTCAGTTAGCCTCCATAGGCCTGGATTTCCTCATTTATAAAATAAGAGGTTGGACTAGAGGCCACTGTTTCAACTCTAGATTTATGGTCCCCATGAATTCAGTTGTGTGGCCTTGGAAATAATTTTCTAGGTGTGTATGACAGTTTAATTTCAAGTAGATTGTCAAAGGAACTTAAAACATTCTCTGTTTAGAGCAGTCAATTCAGTTCTAATTGGCTCAGTTCAACGACAGTGACTAACGTCTCTTATCGTGCTCTGGTCAGTGCTGCCTATGTATGTTATAGCCCCTGAAAAAAAGCAAACTCCTCAAGGGCCAGGACATTTTCATCTTTGTCTTTGTAGCCTCAGCTCTTTGCATAGGGCCTGGTGGGTTGTTGTTGTCATTATTTGAGGGGGGGAGGGCTTCTGATTTTACTGATCATAGCAGTTTTTGATGAGAAAACTCTATCAACATAGACTGGCAGGTAAGCCAACAGGCTACAAGCATTGATTAAGTGCGTTTTTGTTCAGTTGTTTCAGTCATGACCCCATTTGGGGTTTTCTTGGCAAAGATACTGGAGTCGTTAACATTTGCTTCTCCAGCACATTTTACAGATGAGGAAACTGAGGCAAACAGGCTTAAGCCACTTACCCAGGGTCACACAACTAGTGTCTGAGCCTGGATTTGAAGCCAAGTCTTCCTGACTCCAGGCTTGGTGCTCTATCCACTGCACCACCTATGTGCCAAGTGCTGGGGATACAAATAAAAGCAATGAAGGACAATTCCTGCCTTCAAGGAGTTTACATTCTAATGGGAGAATACAAGACAAGAAAAAGGAGCTTAAAAGGTTGGGTGAGGGGAAGTGGGGAGAGTCCACCACAGGAGCATAGAGTCAGAAACACATCCATGAGGGAAAGGCAACTTTAAGGGGTCAGCAATCTTTAATTACATTCACTAGTTTGGGGGGAAAGGTTAGCACCCTGACTGTGGAGAAAATACAGAGAAAATACAAGCAGAGAAATTAGCACAAAGAGCAACAAACAGGGCTCCAGCCATTTGATCAAAGTAATACAACCACCTACATATACCACTGGATTGGAGGAGCACAGATACATCTGAGTAGTTGCAGGGGGCAGGAAGTGGGGGTGGCTCTGAAGAAATGGCTACTTAGAGTCTTGTCCAGGGAATCAAAAGGTCCTTCTCATAAGCAAATCCCCAAAGCAAAATAAATACCAACCTCAGGATACACATACACACACACACACACACACACATATGTATATGTATATATATATGTATGTGTGTGTGTGTATATATATACACACACTTATACATATATATTACATATATGTGTGTGCATATATATATATACATACATACATACATACATACATTTTTGCTAATAGGTTCAGAGCCAGAAGGCATCACAATCCTCATGACTCAGTGCCTAATTAGCTTAGTACCCACAGGTGTGAAAGCCTTCCTACAAGCAAGCCTCCCAGTAAGCAAGCCTCCTCCTAAGCAAGCTCCTCCTTAGGCAAGTTCCTCCACCAATGGGCTCTATGTGACTCAAGAAGTATCACAGCTGTGATTGAACACATGTGGTCACATAGGACTGTCAATGGATGTGGAAGATCTTCCTACTCCATTAACATAATAATTGGTCAAGGAAGGTTTCATAGAGGAGGGGGAACTTAGAGGAGGAGAATTTGAGCATTGGAGACCTAGTAGGATGTGGATAGGGAAGATTTCCTGCTTGTGACTAAGACCTGAGTAACTTAAGCTTAGGAACACTAACCCTGGGGCTGAGGATGAGTCAACAGCTCAAATACACATGGGAGCAGTGCTGGTCCTAAAGTCTTAGCTACTTTCTAGCTGTGTGACCCCAGACAAGTCAATTAAGCATTCTGTGCCTCAGTTTCCTTATGTGTAAAATTAGGATAATAATAGCACCTATCTTACAGAGTTGTGAGGATCAAATGAGATTATATCTGTAAGGTACTTTGCAAATCATAAAGTGTCATATAAATCATAGCTATGCTGCTGCTGCTGATAGTGATGATGTTGATGATGGTAATGATCTAGCTTGCTAGCCCCAGGTCATGTTGCATATGCTGTCTAATAATCCAACTTTGGTCATTTCCTTGTCATTTATGATTTTCCCCCCTCCCATTATCCTGCTTCCCATTTCTTATGAGTACAATAGTTGAACCAATATTGCATTGTTTTTAGAAGAGGTATGGCAATTGAGTGCCATATGGCTCCACTCACTATTCCTGTGACTTACCTGGCCTCCATCTGCATACACATGTGTATACACACATATATACATGTGCATATCTCCATTACTAGAATATAAACATTCTGAGGGCAGACACTCTCTGACTTTTGTATTTGTATCCCCAGAATTTAGCACGGTGTTTGGTACATAGCAAATAATCAATAAATCAAATAAATAAAAAGCATTTATTAAGTTCTGATTATGTGCTGGGCATTATGCCTAATAAATAAGTATATTTAATACAAGTTTTTTTTAAAATTTAATTTTAGGATCATAAAGCAGAAGGGGAACATGAATGAACATTGAGCTCAACCCCACCATTTCATGGATGAGGAAAATGAAGCATAGAGTGATTAAACGCTTTGACCAGGGTCATACAGATAGTAAGAGGATAAGCCAAGGTCTTTCCCACTCTAAGTCCAATGACCTATCCAATGCACAATTCATTCTTCAATTCATTCAATCATGCATCCATTTATTCATTTGGGACCTCCTCAATTTAACAAAGAAAAAGCACAATATTTAATCTGACTCAAAGGCACTCCTATGGTTAAGTAGAAGGAAGAAACTGTCTGTACTTAATATGGTTGCCTACATTCCCCTAATGTCTTAGCATTAACCCCAGTACTTATGATTTCTATCGAATTGGTGCCAGCTTTGGCTCATCAGAGATGCCAGAAGTAATGTAATTTTAATAAATTCTATTGTGTTGGTGGCTTCCTTATGAAGATCCAGCATCTTATTGCATTTCTAAACTGACATGAGTTTACCAATGAAGACATTGATTTTTTAAAATTGTTTTATTATTTAATATTTTTTAGTTTTTAACATTGATTTCCACAAAAATTTGAGTTGCAAATTTTCTCCCCATTTCTACCCTACCCTACCCCTATGCCAAGATGGCATATATTCTGATTGCCCTTTTCCCCAGTCTGCCCTCCCTTCTGCCACTCCACTCCACCCCTTTTCCCCTTTCTCCTTACTTTCTTGTAGGGCAAGATAGACTTCTATACCCCATTGCTGTATATCTTATTTGCCAGTTGCATGTAAAAGCAACTTTTTTGAGTTTTTGTTTTTAAAACTTTGAGTTCCAAATTCTCTCCCTTCTTCCCTCCCCACCCACCCTCCCTAAGAAGGTAAGCAATTCAACATAGGCCACACATGTATCATTATGCAAAACACTTCCATAACAGTCATGTTGTGAAAGACTAACTATATTTTGCTCCCTCCTATCCTGTCCCCCTTTATTCAATTTTCTCCCTTGACCCTGTCCCTTTTCAAAAGTGTTTGCTTTGGATTACCTCCTCCCCTGATCTGCCCTCCTTTCTATCATCATCCCTCTCTTATCCCCTTCCCCCCTACTTTCCTGTAGGGTAAGATACCCAACTGAGTGTGTATATTATTCCCTCCTTAAGATAAATCCAATGAGAGGAAGATTCACTCATTCCTTTTCGCCTGTCCCCTCTTCCTTTCCAACAGAACTGCTTTTTCTGGCCACTTTTATGTGAGATAATTTACCCCATTCTATCTCTCCTTTTCTCCTTCTCCCAATACATTCCTCTCTTCTTAATTGTATTTATTTATTTTTAGATATCATCCCTTCATATTCAACTCACCCTGTGCCCTTTGTCTTATGTATATTCCCTTCAACTACCCTAATACTGAGAAAGCTTCCATGACTTACAAATATCATCTTTCCATGTAGGAATGTAAACAAAGTAGTTCAACTTTAGTATGTCCCTTATGATTTCTCTTTCCTGTTTACTTTTTCATGGTTCTCTTGATTCTTGTATTTGAAAGTCAAATTTTCTATTCAGCTCTGTTCTTTTCATTGAGAAAGCTTGAAAGTCCTCTATTTTATTGAAAGTCTATGTTTTACTCTGGAGTATTATACTCAGTTTTGCTGGGTAAGTGATTCTTGGTTTTAATCCTAGCTCCTTTGGCCTCCAGAATATCATATTCCAAGCCCTTTGATCCCTTAATGTAGAAACTTCTAGATCTTCTGTTATCCTGATTGTGTTTCCACAATACTCAAATTGTTTCTTTCTGGCTGCCTGCAATATTTTCTCCTTGACCTGAGAACTCTGGAATTTGGCTATAATAATCCTAGGAGTTTTCTTTTTGGGATCTTTTTCAGGAGGTGATCAGTGGATTCTTTCAATTTCTATTTTACCCTGTAGTTCTAGAATATCAAGGCAGTTTTCCTTGATAATTTCTTGAAAGATGATGTCTAGGCTCTTTTTTTGATCATGGCTTTCAGGCAGTCCAATCATTTTTTAAATTATCTCTCCTGGATCTATTCTCCATGTCAATGGTTTTTCCAATGAGATATTTCACATTGTCTTCTATTTTTTTCATTCTTTTGGTTCTGTTTTATAATTTCTTGATTTCTCATAAAGACACTAGCTTCCACTTGCTAATTTTAAGGTGGCATTTTCTTCAGTGGTCTCTTGGACCTCCTTTTCCATTTAGTTAATTCTGCTTTCCAAGGCATTCTTCTCCTCATTAGCTTTTTGGAGCTCTTTTGCCATTTGGGTTAGTCTATTTTTTAAGGTGCTATTTTCTTCAGTATTTATTTTCGGGGGTCTCCTTTAGGAAGCCATTGACTTGTTTTTCATGATTTCTTGCATCACTCTCATTTCTCTTCCCAATTTTCCCTCTACTTCTCTTATTTGCTTTTCCAAATCCTTTTTGAGCTCTTGCATGACCTGAGACAAATTCATATTGTTCTAGGAGGCTTTTGAAGGGCTCTTTGACTTTGTTGAGTTCTTCTGGCTGTAAATTTTGATTTTCTTTGTCACCAAAAAAAGATTCTGTAGTCTGAGTCCTTTTTCACTGCTTGCTCATGTTCCCAGCCAAGTACTTGACCCTTGAGCTTTTTGTCAGAGTGTGACTGCCTTCAGAGTGGAGAATGCTTTGTCCCAAGCTTCAGGGGTCTTGCACTGCTATTTTCAGAGCTACTTCTACACAGCAAGCTCTGCCACACCAGCACTCCTCCTCCTCCAAGAACCACCAACCAAGATGATGACCCAGATCCAAGCAGGGCAAAGCAAGAGAAATCTGCCTCTGCATCAGCAAAGTGCTCCCTGCACTCCTGCTCTGATCCACTGCTTGATTCCTCCCACCCATTGAGCCTAGGGCCAGAAGTATCCACACCTGGAGCTCTGGAAGCAGCTGCAAGACCTTCCTGCTGCTGCCACTGCACCACCGCCACCGCCCTGGGGCTGGGGCCGGACTGTGCATTTCTCTCACCCAGATCCAGCAGTTTTTCCACTGACTTGCTAAGTTACCTTTCATGTTTGTAGGTTGAGTAAGTTGATAACTGCCATAGCTCAGTGATTCATGGCCCTAAGTCCTGTTCTTCCTGATCTATTCCCAGCCTGGTTGTTCCTGGTGCAGCCCATCCTGGGCTGTGCTCCATTCCCAGTATGGTATGATAGACTCTTGCCAGCAACCATCCAGGAAGTCCTGGGCTGGAGACTTGCTTCTCTCTGTTGTTTCATGAGTTCTGTAGCTCTAGAATTTGTTCAGAGCCATTTTATAGGTGTTTGGAGGGATTTAGGGGAGAGCTTAAGTGAGTCCCTGTTTTCCAGCTGCCATCTTGGCTCTGCCCCAATTATTCATTGATTAAAGACAGATAAATCACTCTTACTATTGCTAACTTTTTTTTTTAAATCCAAACATAAATTACACTAAGTTTCAGAAATATTTACCTGTGCTTGGAAGAATCCCTCATATGAATAAACAATTCTTTCATGTTTTACTCTGATGGAAATGAACATTCATGACAAAACTTTCATTCATCATACAAAAATAGGGTGAGCTTTTAATTAGCTATCACAGAGAAACTGGTTCTCAGTGGCTAGGTTGAGTCTTTATTAGTATCTCTTGAAATGGCTTTGGTTCATAAAGTGAGTAAATTTACTTCTATTCAATTAGTCTTGACCATATGCACATTTAGTTCAATCCAACCAGAGCTTATGAAGATTTGACTGAAAGAAGCAATGTAGCATAGTAGAAAAGAGTATTTAACTTGGAATCAGTAGAGATTTGGGCTTATATCTTGCCTCTTGACACTTACTCTGAGTCATCTTGGATAAGTCAGTTAATCTCTCTCTGAGCCTCAGCTTTCTTATATACAAAGAAAATTGGGGGGGGGGACATGAATGCCAGGTATTGTGGGTAGCCTGTGCAAAGGCAAAGAGATTAGAAATGAAATGCTGGAATTGAAGAATACCAAGTAAACAAGTCTGACTGCATATGGAATCTAGCAACAAAAGAGATAAGGAAGGAATGATATAAGAGGTAAGATAATCATGCAAGTGCAGTGTCATGGAAGCCAAGAGAGAAGAAGATTATCAAGACATAGATGATGGTTGACAATATATCCTCTAACAAAGAAGATGAGGACTAATAGTCAATGAATTTTGCAATGGGGAGGGGTCATTTGTGATCTTGGAAAGAACAGTTTCAGGGAAGTGGCTATTATGTAAGGGTTTAATAAGGAAGCAGAAGCAATCTACCTTTCTAGAAGTGTGGGGGTGATGAGAAGAGAGAGAGAGAGGATACTTCTGGGGATGCTAGGAACAAGGGATAGCTTTATGATGAAGGGTAATCTTGATTTAGAAGGGAGAAAAAGATTCAGATTGGCAGAAAGGAGAAAAAAATTTCCTGTGAGAGAAAAAGAATCAATCAAAGTCTCCACTATAGCAGTTGGGAATGCATTTGATATGCTGTCTATTGGGGTGAAGAGACTGGCCTGACTAGAGTAAGAAGAGCTATCCTTGAGAGTAGTGAGAGGTAAGGATGGACTAACTGGTGATGCATCTGAAAGCCATTTCTAAGGCATTCAGAATTTGGAGTTGTTTTGATAGCTAATAGAAAAACATTATAGCATTTCGAGTAGGAGAGCAATAGGAGAAAATAATGCTGAAAGACTGATATAGCCATAGAGAGGCAACTTGGTATAGGAGATCGATAAGTGAGACTTAGAGCCAAGAAAGCTCGAGTTCAATCCTATGCAAGCCTGGTCAAGTCACTAAACCTTACTGTGCCTTAGGTAATTGTGACGCTAAGTTGTATAGGGGCTGCTCACTTGCATTGACTGAGGGAGTTTGCTCGCCGGGAAGCTGCCTAAGTATCGAAATCTAATACCTACTATCTACTGATATAACAATGGAGTTCAGAATGAACTGGAGTGGGAAAGATTAAAGGCAAGGAGACTAACTATGAAGGAGCCAGAGGAGGACAAAAAAGCAACCAGAATCTAGATTGAAGACATGAGAGGGAATATTTCCTCTCTAAAGACTTGGGAGGGCAGCTACAATTTCATCACCCTTGGACTTTTCAGATGAATTCAGAGATCATAGAATTCAAGAGGGCAAGTATCTTTGTTTCCTAATTAGTCCTCTTAGGGACTAGTTATTTTCCTAAAATGGTCACTTAGATTCACTTGTCATTACTAGAAACAGGATTACATGCCTCCATTTTGAAATGCACAGGCTCCCAGACCGAGGTTAATAGTCAATCCCCCACAGCAGATAGCCAAGATTTTCAATGATTCCATGTATTTTATATGTAAGCATATTGGTTCTGCGGTATTGAAATCAAAAGAACCTAACATTTGAATTAAGGTCAATAAGCATTTGTGACCTACCTACTTTGTATAAGGCACCATGCGAGACACTGAGATAAAATGATTAATATGTCTAATAGATGAATGGAGTGCCCAAGATAGAATTTACTTAGATATTTATTAAAATTCGACAAAATCTTTCAGAATATGCTTGTAAGGAAGATGGAGACAAGTGGGTTAGATGATGGTACTTAAGGAATGCTTGAATGAGTGGACCCAAGAAAGTATTCAATATTAAGGTATCTATCCTTGGTCTTGTGCTATTCAAACTTTTTATTGGTGACTTAGATGAAAGAATACATGAAATGCTCTTCGAATGTTCAGACAGTATAATGCTTGGAGGGATAGTTAATGTGTCAGATGATGAGGTGAATATCTAAAAAGGAGGCACTAGACTAGAACAAAGGACTATATCTGGCTCCAGTAAAATACTATTTAATGGAAAAATATGTGTATATTTATATCTATCTATACCATCCATTCATCAATCTACTATATATGTAGCGAATCATATGTAATTACATATAGATATGCTTCATATAGGACAACTATGTAGTACAGTGGAAAGAGTACTAGGCCTGGAGTCAGAAAGACTCAACTTCCTGAGTTTAAATCTGACCTCATTTATCAACTGTGTGAATCTGGATAAGTCATGTAAAGCTATTTGCCTCAGTTTCCTCATCTATAAAATGAACTGGAGAAGGAAATGGCAAACCACTCCAGTATCTTTGCTAAGAAAATCCCAAATGGGGTCACGAAGAATTGGACTCAACCGAAAAATGCTACATATGTGTATACAGGTAGATCTGTCTATCTGTCTATCTATCTATCTATCTATCTATCTATCTATCTATCTATCTGTCTATCTATCTATCTTTCATCTGTCTATATCTAATCACATACCTAGGTTTAAAAGAAACTCAGCAAATATAGAAGTTGCTAGACAATAAACGATACGAAAAAATCCTGGGTGGATTTTAATGGCCTGCTCACTTAATAAGAGTCAACAATATGACATAGCAGCTTTGTAATGCAATGCCGATCTACTTAAGACAGGTATAGCCCAAATAGAGGGAGGTACTCTAACAATGACATCTGGGGTATTGGGTTCAATCCTATTATAAGAAAGGACTTCAGTGCCTTTGAATATGTTCAGGAAAGGGTGACCTAGATAACGAGAGAAAGTTAAAACTAGATCATATGGTTAGTCGAAGGCACTGGGAATATTTGGCATAAAGAAGACTTGGGATGCGGGTAATGATGGTGGCATGATATCTGTCTTCAAATATTTGAATAACTCTTGGGGAAGAGGAGTTAAATTTACTCTTCTTGGCTCAGAGGGCAGAACTAGGAAAAATGAATAAAAAGAAGGTGCAGAGAGGCAGGCAAGGAAAACATCTCTGGGATGGGAGGGAGGGGAACAAAAGAAAAAAAAGAAATTTACATGGTAACTTTATTACATATTTAAAATGAATAGCAAGTTGTGCATAACAGATTTACAGTTTCATGTGCAATCATTTTTATTATACTATGTTATGGAAATTCTTGTTGCATCTCATGAACTAGAAATAAAATAAATACAAATATAAAAAAGGAAAAGGAAAGCATCCTAAGTAGATTCATCCAAAAATGTAACAGGTTGCCTTGGGAGATGGTAGATTTCCTTTCCTTGGGTAAGTATATAGTATTCATTTAAGATCCAAGAGTATGTATTTGGAGTGGATTCAGTTGCCATGTTTTAGTAATTTCCTTTAGTGACATGCTGGAGGAGTAGTAGTGGAGGTGGTCCATGGTAGGAATTACGCAAGGTTGAAGGTCAAGGGAACAAGAGATACAAGGGCAGAACAGAGCACATTATTGGAATAGCTCACCAGAGGATCCAGATTGGGTAAGGAGGCAAGTGAGACCGGAGAATGACTGATAGCCTGAGAGAGAAGAGAGGAATTGAATGAATGACTGATGAGTATTATGAAGAACAGGCATAAGAGGAGTAAGGAAGTTGAAAAGGTTTAGGAATAGAAGATTGTAGCAAAAAGGGAGATTTCCGAGTTCCAAATTTGGGAGGCCACTCAGTTTTGAATCATGGTGAGGAATGCAATGTGATAGCTTTGATTGGCAACTGAAGTAGCATGGATACAGAGGTCATAGAAGCCAAGGAGTGCAAAGGGCTTGATGAATTTCCTAACTCTGATCTATGCTTCAAAGTCAGGAGGTATCATTTTGTATAGCTAATTTGTTTTGAAGGATAGAGAGAGGTTCTTTTAGTGTCTTTCATGTGACAAAGAGAAAACTGGAAGTAAAAAAAGTGAATTTTAGGAAAAAGAAAAACTCCCAAGTAGGTGAAATCCCTTTCAGGGACATATATGTAGAAATTGCATTTATAGAATGTTCTTTATTTTTCAAAGTGCATTATTGATTGGACTCACTTGTTACATGAAATTTCACTAAACTAGGAGACAACAGGTTTGCATGCAATGTATTCTGGATCCTTCACATTTATTCTTACTTACAATAGTGCTATGTCATAACAGTATTCCATCTCTGCTCATCTGAAGATACATATTTTTTCTGTCAAAATATCACAGGATCCTAGAATAAGGACTTGGAAAGGAACTTAGAAATGACCTAATCCAACTGTCTCATTTTAAAGCTGAGGAGTCAATGGAGGTCTGGAGAGGGGACATGACTTACTGAAGATCATAAGATTTTAAAAAGAAGCAATTGAGATTGTGGGAGTGATCTAGTCAGAAAAATTGAGTATTATACCATATTGTAAATTCTTCTTTTTATTAACAATAATAATAATAACAGATCATGTTTATAGAACACTCTAACATTTACAAAATGACTGCTTTACAATAACCCTCTGACATAGGCAATGCAAATAGTCTTGCCCCCATTTTATAGATGAAAAACTTCGGGCTGAGAGAAATTAAATGATCTGCTTAATGACAGGTCTCAAGTGATGGAGCATATGTTTATCTACATGCTCTAATATGAAAGATTCCATTTGTAAATGGAATTGTAGAAAATTTGTACAAAACCAGTTTAGTAGAAAACCAATTTATACATAGGATTCCATTTGTAGATTAATTTGAGACTGTCTCAAGATTTGCTATTATATCCATGATTTGTCAAAGAAAATGCATAATAATTCTCTCCATATACTGGGTCCAGTGTATTTTTCATTGGATTTTTAACCAGGTGCAGCAAAATATTTTGTTTACTCTCTTATCTCAGCTTAACGCCGAAATATCAAGCAGGGTTTGACATATACTTATTGGAAGGACTAACATTATGTAGGCAGTCATGAGGCAGTGATGAAAGACTCTCTTGATTCAAACTGGCTAACATACTAAAGGTACGATCCCAGTGAATAACCCAGCAGCAGTTAGAAATGATGGGGCTCTATTTGAATTAAATGGGCAAACAAGTTCTGCAAAAAGGAGAAAGATCTGCCCTTAGCGACAGATCTTGGCAATAGCTGTGATGGAGGCTAAGCCATAGGACCATATTTTGAATAACAGAATCTTAGAGTTAGAAAGATGTTAGAAAATTTCCTAATCCAATCTCCTCAGTAATATTTAATTGCCTTCTGCAACATGTCAGCAATGAGACATCCAGATTCTGCTGGAAGAATTCTAATTCTAACTTACTACTCCCTGAGTCAGCCTGTTTCATCGAATCATACTAGAGATCAGTAGTGTCAAACTCAAATAACAAGAAGAGCCATGAAACTATACATTGGGGATCGGCCACATGTTTGACACCTTGGTTGTAGATCATAGATGGAGTTGGAGAAGGGATTAAGAGGCCCACTGGTTCATGGAAACAGGATATGGAATATCATGTATAAGCAGTGGTGGGCTGGTAAATGTTTAACTGACTCTCTAAGGAAAAAAATTACGCTAGAGACACTTTTGAGTTTAATCTGCATTATTAACATTTTTAATCACTTTCTTAAGTCCAGGCAATCAACAATAAATGTAGTGTCTAAAATGTAGTAAGCCCTATATACATATTAGCTACTATTGTTAGCTATTAATTTGTAATGCTTGCTCATTTCTGAGGTATAAATGTTACCATGTAAAATTTAACAATTAGCTCATCCTATGAGTAGGCTCCACCATATCCCTGTATGAGGAATAGCCAAGGCCTGCCTGAACCATAGAGTGCAACAATGTTTAATTAGCTTAGAAAAGGAGGTTGGGTGGTTGATCGTGAAGGGCTTTAAATGCCAGGCAAAGGAGTTTGTATTTGACCCTGGAGGAACTAAGGAGCCACTGAAATTTCTTTAGCAGGGGAGTGACATAGTAAGGCTTGTACTTTTATGCATATCATTTTGACAGTTGTGCTGCAGACTAATTGTAGAGAGGAGAGACCTGAGGAAGTGGATCCAATTCTCTATGCTAAACATCAGCTGCTTTTTCTGCTAACTCTTACATGGCACAGTTTGAATTTCATTTATTATCCTGGATTCTTTTCAGCTTGTCAATATCCCATGTAAAATGTGATACCCAGAAGTGATCAGATGTGTCCTTACCAGCAAACTACATGATAACTATGCCTCCCACGCTCAGGTCACTGTTTTTATGTTAAGACATTCTCAGATGTAACAACAATGTTGCTAGCAGCTGTTCTGGCTGTGTAAGGCCAACAATACCAGCACACAGAAGGGCTTCCAGCACAAATTCTTTGATCTATTTTTCTAAGGAAAGCAATTTTAAGGGGTTAACAATCTCACTTTAATCAAAGATACATATATAATTCACTTAATTCAAGAGGAAAAGCCAGCACCCTGAACTTCAGAGCAAATACAAACAGAAATTTCAAACAGAAAATATCAGCAGATCAAATAACACGAACGAGTAGACAGGCTTCTAGCTTTCTTTCCAATATCTCGGTACATAGTTACCAGGGAAGCACCAACATCTGGATTTTCAAGGCGCGGTGGGCGGGGAGGGTGGGCTCTCCTTAACAATGGCTACCCAGAGTCTCCTCTGATCAATTCACAGGACACTCCCAGAGAGTGTGACCCCCAAACAAAATGTTAACCTCTGAGTTTGTGTACCTTTCTTAGGGCCAGAAGGCTCCACACCTAATCAGCAAAAAGGTGTAGGCCTGGTGTTTAGCACCAAGCAAGACTTAATCAAATACATTTGATTACTTTAGCATTCTAAAAGAGAAAACAGTAAAAAGAAAAAAAAAAACATCCCACCTTAATTACCATTACACCAAGATGACAACCTTTTCTCAAATATATCCTATAAGAGAGGTAGAAGGTAATACCAGGAGATCAAGAGGGGAATGATTCAATACAGAGGAATGACTTCAATTTGAGAGGAGGACATACAAAAATAGCGAGCATTTGGCTTTGAGATTTTTAGGAAGGATAAACTTCTATATCAGAAGAGGGAGAAGTAACCTGAAGTAGTGGATAGAGGATTAGCCTTGGAATTAAGAAGACCTGGGTTGAAGCCTTGCTTGTGACACATATTAGCACTTTGACCCCAGGCAAATCATTTGTTCTCTATGGGCCATGCTTTCCTAATCATTAAAATAAAGGGGTTAGACTCAGTGACCTCTAAGCTGGAAGTGTCTCCTCCAGCTCCAAATGGAGGATCCTATGACTCTCTAAAATTACGAGTGGGAAATCTACATGTTGGAGGGCCATTTTATGGAGTTCCTCATGTTGGTAAATCACAGGACAGGTCCAAACTGAATGAATACAGAAAGAAAGAGAGGTTAAAACATGAGTAGTTTATCCTAGTCTGTCAATGCCAAGAGTGGGCTACACTAGAAATAGTTAAATGAGCATATTTTGGTTGTGGAAGGAGTTAGGAAAAGCTATAGCTGGCTATTGTTATAACCGTCTTGATCTTATGTATCACACAGCCACTTAGAGATACGTGTTTTGGAGAACTAATTACTGAATTGCTGCTGGTACTAAATATTTAATAAAGTTTACACTGAGAAAAATATTATTTAGTGTGATTGTGTGGGACACATAAAATTCCACTACTAGGAAGGCAGATTCAAATAACAGGACTATCAAGTTAACGAAAGTATTTTGAGGCTCAGGTTTCCAATATCGAGTGTTGATTTTCTAGCTTTTCCCTCCAACCCCTTCAGTGGAGTGATAGCACCGAACTGGCACTAGATAATTTCTCAGCTTTGATTTTCTCAGGATTTTTCTCCTTTAGGAAAGCAGAGAAGGAAACTGAGATTATGGGAGAGGGAAGATTGATAAATATATATATACGCATATATATGTGTATGTATGTATGCGTATATACATACATATGTATCCATACAATGTATTTAATTCAGAATCTCATGCTTAATGTATGTTTGTGGGCAGTAATATTCTCAAGTACATTTTATTTTTCTGCACCATTTTGATTATAACATTGCTGTGTCAAGGGAAAATGTGTGTTGAGAGTCATATATGCATGTGTGTATGTATATATACACATACATACACATACAAAATTTTATGTATTATATATGCATATGCATAATATATTTATACATATATACACACATATGTATATATACATACATATATGCACACATATGTGTGTGCATCTATATATTTTCCAGCAAATTTGAAAAACTGAACAGTGAACCCTGGATCAGAAAAGATCAGTTTATATCCCAGTCCTAAAGAAGGGCAATGCCAAGGAATGTTCAAATCACTGAACAATTTACACATCAGCAAGGTTATGCTTAAGATTCTGTAAGCTAAGCTTCAGCAATATATGAACTGAGAATTACCAGAAGAGCAGGATGATTTTTGAAGAGGCAGAGGAACCAGAGACCAAATTGCCAACATTCACTGGTTTATGGAGAAAACAAGGGAATTCCAAAAAAAAAAAATAATTGTTTCTGTTTCATTGACTACACTAAAGCCTTTGACTGTGTGGATCATACCAAAATGTGGCAAGTCCTCAAAGATATGGGAGTGTCAGGTCATCTTACTTGTCTCCTGAGGAATTTGTATGCAGGCCAAGAAGTAATAGTTAAAACTGAACATAGAATGACTGATCGGTTTAAGTTTGGAAAATGAGTATGATGAGGCTATATATTGTCACTTTATTTATTTAACTTATATGCAGAGTACATCATACAAAATGCCAGATTAAGTGAATCAAAAGCCAGAATTGTTTCCTGAAAGAAATATAAACAATCTCCAATATGCAGATGATACCGCTGTGATGGCAAAAAGTGAAGAGGAATTATGAAGCCTCTTGATGAGGGTGAAAGAGGAGAGTGTTAAAAGCTAGCTTGAAGAATAACATCAAAAAAAAAAAAACAACTAAGATCTTGGGCAACTAGTCCCATCACTTTCTGGCAAATAGAGAGAGAAGAAATGGAAGGAGTATTGGATTTTATATTCTTAGGTTCAAAGATCACTTCAGAAATTGACTGCAACCACGAAATTAACAGACTCTTGCTCCTTGGAAGGAAAGCTATAACAAACATGGACAGTATACTAAAAATCAGAGACATCATTTCACCAACATTGGTACATGTTGTCAAAGATATGGTTTTTCCAGTAGCAATATATATTTGTGAAAGTTAGAATGTAAGGAAAGCTGAGGACCATAGAATTGATGCTTTCTAACTTTGCCACTAGAAAAGAATTTTGAGGGTCCCTTGGACAGCAAAGAGATCAAATCAGTCGATATTTAGAGAAATTGAATCAGTCTGTTCACTGGAAGGTCAAATACTAAATCTGAAGTTTAAGTACTTTAGCTGCACAATGAGAAGATGATACTCATTGAAGGGACCCTTATGTTGGGAAAGAATGAAAGCAAAAGAAAATGGGGGATAGCAGAGGATGATGTGACTAGATAATGTTATGGAAATAACAAACATAGACTTGGACAGACTTTGAGAGATAGCGAAGAAAAGAAGGGACTAGTGTGCTATGGTCCATGGCGTCATGACTGAATGGCTGAACAATAAATATATCACTGCCTGCATTTCTTCTCAGTGTATTTTTGCTCCCCTCTCCTCATTTCCTGCAGGTAGTTAGAGGCTTAATTGGATGGTTAGAAACATTTAGCTTGAGATGAAAAATTTTTAAATCATCAAATATTTACAGGCACCAATTCTGACAAAAGTATGCTTTAGGTAAGAGATGAGTAAGAAACATTTAAGAAACAGCCAGCATAGTGGGGTTTTCATGCAGTTCTGCTAAGGAAGGAAGAAATAAAGAAAAAGACAAGACTCTGTTTCCTAATTTGAAGGTCTTTGGGTAAAAAAGTCATATCTACCATACCATGGAAAGCATGGCTTTATGATTCCAGAGCCTAAAATTAAATAAGTGGCAATAAAAGTTGATCTGTCCTTTAAAGGAGGAAAGAGATTGAAGGATCAAAATACTCATGCTAATGTATTTGCCCGATTGAGGCTTTATACTATCCCAAGTCTTTCTGTGAACATCCCACCTTAGAATACTTAATTGCCAGGATGAACTCCTCTTACTGGTGAATTCTTCCTAGGGTGTCTATTTTGTGAAGTGGCCTATACTGGCCAGAATTCATTCCTCTCTCAACTCTGCTTGCGGACTTCAAAACTTTTAGACTTTTGGACTTCAAAACCATGCATCAGCTACTGTTTCTTTTTTCCTTTTTTTATATTTTCTTTAAAAATTTTAACATTCATTTTATAAAATTTTAAGTTTCAAATTCTACCCCTCCCTGCCACTCCTTCCCCACTGACTGAAAGGGCAAGAAATGTGATGTCAATTATTCATATGAAGTATTGCAATTTATATTTCCATTTTAGCCATGTTGGGAAAAAAAGACAAAAAAGCAAGAAAAATAAAGAAAGCTTAAAAAATACTTCAATATGCACTCAGTTCATCAGTTCTCTTCCTGGAAGTGGATAACATTTTTCATCATGAGTCCTTTGGAATTGTCTTGGATCATTGTCTTGATCAGAGTAGCTAAGTCTTGCACAGCTGATCATCACTATAGTTTTGCTGTTACTATGTACAAGGTTTTCCTAATTCTGCTCACTTCGCTTTGCATCAGTTCATATCGCTTGTCAGGTTTTTATTAAACCATCCTGCTTGTTATTTCTTATTGCACAATAGTATTCCATTGCATTCATATACCACAGCTTGTTCAGCCATTTCCCAATAGATGAGCAATCCTTCAATTTCCAATATTTTGCTACCATGAGTAGGGTTACTATAACTATGTTTGCACGGGTAGGTCCTTTCACCTTTTTTTAATGATCACTTTGGGATGAAGACCTAGCAGTGGTATTGCTGGATCAAAAAGTATGCACAGTTTGGTTGCCTTTTGGGCTTAGTTCCAAAATGTTCTCCAGAACTGACAGATCAGTTCACAACTACGCCAACGGTGCATTAGTATCCCAATTCTCCCACATCCTCTGTCAATGATATTTATCATTTTCTTTTTCTTTTTTTTGTCATATTAGCCAATCTGATTCGTGTGAGGTTTTCGGTATTTCAGAGTCATTTTAATTTGTATTTCTCTAATCAAAAAGCAACTTAGAGGACTTCTTCATATGCCTATAGATATTTTTGATTTCTCATCTGAAAATTGCCTGTTCATATCCCTTAACCATTTCACATTTGGGGAATGGCTTGTGTTTTCATGCGTTTGACTCTGTTCTCTACATATTTTAGAAATGAGGCTTTATCAGAGACACTTGCGGTAAAGATTGTTTCCCTGCTTTCTGCTTTCCTTCTAATCTTACATTGGTTTTGTTTGTACAAAAGCCTTTCAATTAAATATAATCAAAATTATCTATTCTACACTTTCTTATGCTCTCTATCTCTGATTTGGTCATAAATTCTTCCCCTCCCCATAGATTTGACAGGTACACTCTTCTTTGCTCTTCTACTTTGATTGCTTTATTGTCTATGGTACCTTTTAGGAAGACTTACTTTCCTTCTTTATCTCTTTTAATTAGTTCTATTTTTGTTTTAACTTGGTCTAAGATCAAGATTGCTATCCTTATTTTTTAATTTTTTTTTCACTTCGGCTGAAGCATAATCGATTCTGCTTCAGCCCCTTACCTTTACTCTGTGTGTGTCTGCTTTAAGTGTGTTTCTTGTAAGCACCATATTGTTACATTATGGTTTTTGACTCACTCTGCTATCTGTTTCTGTTTTATGGGAGAATTCATCCCATTCACATTCAGTTATGATTACTACCTGTGTATTTCCCTCCATCCTATTCTTCCTTCTGTTTATCCTCTCTCCTTTTACCCTTTCCATCCTCACCAGTGTTTCACTTCTGTCTACTACCTCCCCTGATGTGCCCTCCCTTCTTTCAGTTCTTCAACCCTCCCTTTACTTAATCTCCTTCCCTCCTACTTACTTGTCAGGTAAGATAGATTTCTACATTTAACTGATTGTGTGTATTATTCCCTCTTTGAGCCAGAGAGTAAGATTCAAGTGATGCCCATCACCCACCCTCGCATCTTCCCTTTCATTATAATAAGTCTTTCTCACCTCTTCATGTGAGATAATTTACCCCATTCTACCTCTCCCTTCCTTCTGCACCCACCGTATTCTTTCTCATCCCTTAATCGTTTTATGTCATTCCCTCAAATTTGCCTTATACCTGATCCCTCTGCCTAAATATATATTCCTTCTATTTGTACTGCTAGTGATACAATTTTTAAGAGTTATAAGTACCATCTTCCTGTGTAGAGATGTAAACAGTTTAGCCCTATTGAATCCCTTGTATTTTCTTTTCCTTTTTTTATACCTGTTTATGCTTCTCTTGAATCTTGATATTGGAGGTTAAATTTTTGGCTTAATTCTGGTCTTCTCCTAATAAAGGATTGAAATCCTTCTATTTTGTCAAATTACCATTTCCCCCCCTTGATTTATTATGTTTAATTTTGCCAGGTAAGTGATTCTTGGTTGTAGTCCTAGCTCTTTTGCCCTCTAGAATATCATGCTCCATGACCTCTGATCCTTTAATGTTGCATCTGCCAAGTCCTGTGTAATCCTGTTTGTGACTCCCCAGTTTTTAAATTGCTTCTTTCTAGCCACTTGTATTTTTTCCTTGACCTGATAGTTCTCAGATTTGGCTATAATGTTCCTTGGGGTTTTTATTTTGGGATCTCTTTGGTAGATTCTTTCAATGCCTATTTTGCCCCCTGGTTCTAGGATGTCAAGGTAGTTTTCCTTCATAATTTCTTGAAAGATGCTGTCCAGATCCTCCTTTTGATTATGGCTTTCAGGTAGTCCAATGCTTCATATCATTTCTCCTAGATCTATTCTACACTTATTTTAAATGGAATCTCTCATTCTTTCTCTTTGTGCAGGGTTTTATTGGTAATATATAGAAATGCTAATGATTTATGTGGGTTCATTTTATATCTTACAACTTTGTTAATGTTGTTAATTGTTTCAACTAATTTTTAGCTTATTCTCTAGGGGTCTCTAAGTATACCATCATATCATCTGCAAAGAGTGATAGTTTTGATTTTTCATTGCCTATCTTTATTCTTTCAATTTCTTTTTCTTGTCTTTGTTTGCTATAGCTAGCAATCTAATACAATATTGAAGAATAGTGGTGATAACGGACACTTCCAGTTTATCCCAATTACGGGTAATGCTTGCCCTTTTCGATAGATGCTATATAAATTCATAGAGCACAGCACCTTCTCTGATGTGGGCATGCAATGCTGAGTGGTCCTGTGCCAGTGGCTCCCATGTCATACAATTAATTCTAAAGTTCTTGAGACAGACCTTGAGAATGTCCTTATATTGCTTCTTCTGACCACCATATGAACACTTGCCCTCTGTGAGTTCTCCATAAAATAGTCTTTTTGGCAAGCATATGTTTTGCATTCAAACAACATGGCCAGCCCATTGGGATTGAGCTCTCTGAAGCAGAGTTTGAATGCCTGGCAGTTTAGTTTGAGTAAGGACCTCAGTGTCTGGTATCTTATCCTGCCAGGTGATTTTCAGAATCTTCCTAAGACAATTCAAATGGAAACAATTCAGTTTCATGGCATGGCGCTGGTAGACTGTCCGGGTTTCACAGGCATACAACAATAAGGTCAGCACCACAGTTCCATAGACCTTCAGTTTGGTAGTCAGTCTAATACCTCTTCCCTCCAATACTTTCCTGCAGAACCTCTCAAACACTGAGCAAGCTCTGGCAATGCATGTGTCAACCTCATTCTCAATGTGTACATTCCTGGAAAGTACACTACCAAGGAAAGTGAACTTAACCACAGGATTCAAAACTTCTCCATTTATTATAACTGATGGTTCCATGTATGGATGGTGTGGTGGTGGCTGATGGAGCACCTGTGTTTTCTTAATGTTAATTATTAGGCCAAAATTAACACAATCAGCACAGAATTGATCTATACTTTATTGCATCTCAGCTTCAGAGACTGCACTGAGTGCACAATCATCTGCAAACAGAAAATCATGCACCAACACTCCTTCCACTTTGATCTTGGCTTGTAGCCTTTTCAAATTGAAGAATTTACCATCAATGTGATACCTGACTGTGATGCTGTGTTCATCTTCAATGAAAGCATTTAACAACATGGCTGAAAATATCATGCTAGAAAGCATGGGAGCAAACACACATCCTTGCTT
Organism: Phalanger gymnotis; assembly: GCA_028646595.1. NCBI lineage: Eukaryota > Metazoa > Chordata > Mammalia > Diprotodontia > Phalangeridae > Phalanger > Phalanger gymnotis. The sequence goes on along the minus strand of CM053624.1, from coordinate 148,200,654 downwards.
CACTCCGTTGGTGACTGGAAAGGCATGAGAGCATTATCCATTATCTAGAACCCAGGCAAATGTGCCATCGTGAAATTGATATAGAATGATGATAAACTTCTCTGGGCAACCAAATTTTGTCATAATTTTACATAGGCCTTCACAACTTACAGCATCAAAGGCCTTGGTCAGATCTACAAACATTGTATACAGACCTTTGTTCTGCTCCTGGAATTTCTCCTGGAGTTGTCAGGCAGCAAATACTATTATCAACTCTTCCTCGGCCCTTTCTGAAGCTACACTGGCTCTTAGGTAGATGACCATCTCCCAAGTGTGTAGGGTGTGCTCAGGGAGGATTGGCATCTCTGATGTGATGGCTGCCGAGCCTTTTCAGGGCTGTTTTCTACCTTTGGTGTCCACCTGTTCCACCCAACTCTCACCTGTAACTCCAAGAAGATGTGGCATGTACAGCAGCCACACCCTGGTAGACCATTTTGGCAGATGGGCTGAATGAGGTTGAGAGTAATCAAAGGGTCTCAAACCCATTGGTGAGTTAAGGGGGTGTCTACTCCAAGCATGTGCAGACTTCCCCTGGTGTAATGGATGGATGAGAACAATTTGTTTCAATGGATATATGTATGCATATATATATATATATATATATACACACACATATCCTAGTGTTTAGCACAATGTCTGGCACATAGTAAGTGTTTAATACATGTTTACCTCTTTCTTCCTGTATTTTCTTTTTGATCCCTTGTATGACGTAATTATAAGAGAATGTTATCATATATGAGAGACTGCAAGTAAAGATAGAAGTATTCATACAATATTAATTAGAATATATAATATAATTCTTTTGCTCACGCATTATATTCCTAAACATTATAAAATGACTCATGGTGCAAGGAGCTCATTATATTGAACTATGTGTGATTGTAAGACAAGGAGCCCTGAAAATCTCATATCTTGGGTGTATGTGATAACCTGTAAGGACAGTCTGTACACTGGACTCATCCTTTTTTATATCTCAAAGAAATTGTGATGCCCTTTGAAAAGGAGTAATGAAGATTTACCTCATAGGTGTATATCAAGCTGGTCTCTGCATTCCCATTCTTTCCACAGACATATTGACATATGTACAAGCACAGGAGATGTGCCCTCGGGACAATGCATTGGCACGTACGATGATGTACTATGATATCATTGGCCATATAAGACTAACTGTTTGAGATATTTGTATGATGCCAAACCAAATAAAAATAGAAACAAGGAGATGTAAGCATATGTGGCCTTATTTTGTTTTTTTCAGTAAGCATTTTTAATAGGGATAGAGAGAGAGACCTTGAAAGTAGAAGAGACAGATCTCCTTACATGCCTTTATTTGGCTGAACCAAGTGTATGCTCATTCTAATGCTATAGCTTCCCACAGTCCCTAGACAGGCTGAAAGCATTGTTCTCTACCATCTAGATGGAATTTAGTGGTTAAAGGGCACTCTGAGTTTTAACTAAGTAAGTCAAAACCAAGTCATGGTGTTTAGCATGTTGGTAGTCACTAGAATGCTAATACAATGACAGATTGCTTCCTAGAGAGGTGAGGAACTTTTGTGTATATGTGCTACAGAAAACAGTATGATATGTTTCTACTTTATTCTTTACCCCCCACATGAAAAGTTCTTAGCCCCTAGCTTTGCCTCAGGCCAAAGCCATGGAGAGGGAGCCTAAAGCTCCCCATAAATCCTTATGGGCTTTCTGGTCAGAGTTTTTTCGGGTGTAAAACCATACAGAACAAATGCTTTACTTTTCATGTCTACAGCTTGAAGGCTAGGGGCAAAGATGCATCACTGCAAAAAAAGGAAAGAAACAAAAAAATGAAATCCCAAATTATTCTCATAAAGCTATGCTTCATCTCTTCCCATTTGTGTATGCGGCAAATGCTAAATATTACATTGCCTAGCAGGAAGTCAAATATGAGTGCCCAGTGTGTTTTAAATAAAATAAGAGGCATGTTCATTTAGAGAACATGAGTGATAATTTGACATGAAAATCTGGGGGCAAAGAAATGATCTTGGGAGCCTCTGGGCAAACCTAGAGATTTGGCACATGGGCAGTCAGCAACCAGTGTTTCCTTGATTACCAATGGGAGGTGCATTGCCTTTTTCCTCCTGTCTTTATTCATTTTTCAACAGCCTGCCACATGCAATATGCCAAACATCATACAAAAGGAGCCCCATACACACACACACACACACACACACACACACACACACACACACACACAGGAGCTAAGATTCTCCAGCAGACTCAGCATTGACAGAGAATAAAAACTGCCATCTGTACTGATCCAGGATTAATTCAATCATGCTTGGAGTTATTTGTTTGGTTTTGGAATGTAAAGAGCTCTGTTTGATTTCAGGAACTGTTCATACAATTGTACCATTTTCAGAACCAAGATGCCCCTGATCCCTAGATGCTTTGGGCATTTAGGAAGAGTAGATGAATAGCAACCATGTCACTCAAAAATGCACTTTTAACCAAATGCATATTAGAATCCCTCTATCAAGTCACTCACCTGTCTGGATTTGACAAAGACTGCTGCTATTGAATGCAGAGGTGAGACAAAGTTCACAGGTTTAGATGCCTTTGGCAAATCAATCATTTTTCAAAAGTTTAGGGGATTAAAATTACAGAGGACCCTTTTGGACAAGTTTGAACAGTGATGTTGGGGAAGTTATGAGTGGCAGGTTGGTGATTTACAAAACGATATCTGAATGAAGACTTCCTAAAACTATGTTGTTAACACCTACCTAGTTTCCGTACCATTGATGACTGAGTTCTTTCAACATCACATTTCCTGACTTGCTTATGAGAAATGAGCTATTCTTTTTTACTTTAACAAAGTTTGTTTAGTATACGATTTTGGTAAATTCATGTACTACCTTTCTGGCACCACTATGTTGACAACAAAACCCTTGTACACCCACAGACAAAAACAGGATAAAATGCTATATGGTGATGAAGAAGTTTATCATTGTGCAGCTATTTTCAGTTCAATCCATAAATTCTAAGTGTTCAAATACAACATAGAATGATGGTTGCCTTTATTCATCTGTGATAGATGTCACATTACCTCTAATAAGTGAATAATGTATCAAGATAAGTCTATCAATTACAGGATGTACACTATTAATGTTCAAAGTATAAATCCACATGTAGGTAGAGGAAGCTGCTAGAGAATAACCTGTATTCCTTACAACTGATTTCTGAGTCCAGAGATAAACCTTGTTTCTTAAATTCTTGCAAGTAGGGATGGTTTCATTTCTCTTATCTGCATCCCTGTTGCCTGGCACATATCTGATACTTAATAAATACTTATTAATTGGCTGATTGAGTTGGAACTCTGCATTGTATGTAGATGTCGAAAACATAAATATATTAAAGTCCTGGGCAAGTCACTCTCTCTGTGCCTTGGTTTTCTTAAAATGGTGATAATAGCATTTACGTTCCAAGACTGTTTTGAGTATAAGATGAGATAAAATCTCTAAAATACTTTGTAGGTCTTAAAGAGCTGTGTAAATGCTAACTGTTACTATTATAGCTATTTACTAAAATATGCACATTGAAGGTTATCTTGTGGCGATGGGACTGAATATCCTTACTATCACCAATACCAGTGGGTGAGCAACTGCCAATAATGGGAAGGTAAGCTTTGTACATAATAAGTGCTTAATAAATGCTTTATCACTCATTTACTTATGGTACATAGAATGTGTTTGTTAAGCTCAACATCTAATATAAATATTAGTAATATTGCTATAATGATATAATCTTATTATTGTTTTTATTTTGATGAAGTTCTGATTTAAAAAATGGTCTTAAATCACATCATTATCTTGCTAATTGTCCTGCATTTAATATTATGTGGACAGGCACATCAACATAACTACTTTTATTTTGTAATCAAAATTTTGGAGGTTTTTGTCTTCTGTAAATTTACTGAAAGTGTTTTTTTTTTCACTATTGCTAAGATCAGGAGTCAAAACTCCAGTTTGAAATTTAAATCTCTTCACAATCTTCACCCTTCCTATCTTTTCTGATGTCTAACACGTGGCCACCCTCCTAAAGCTCTATAACAGAGTCAACTGACCCAGTGGCTGCATTGCCCACATGGCACCCTGTTTTTATCTCTGTGTTGTTAGGCTGCCTTCCTTCTGTGTCTGGATTGTATTCCCTCCTCTCCTTACGCTTTTTATAATCCATGGTTTCCTTCAAGACTCAGTTCAAACAATACCTTCTAAATGAAATCTTTCCTCACCCCTGCCCTCCATATACTTAGATGTGTTTGTATTGCCTTCCTCATTAACATGAAAATTCCTGGAGTGCAAAGATTGTTTCTCTTTCCTTTTTGTACAGGGTGTCCCAAAAATCTTAGTGCTGGTTTAAGCTATTGAATCTTAAAACTTAATTCAACTAGTAAAGCTTAAAACTTATTTAACCTATTAAATCTTAAAACTGTATCTCCAGGGCTTAGCAAGCGCTTGGCACATAATAAGCACTTAAATGATGATAGATCGATTCTCCTTTTTTGTTATTGTTCTATTGATTAACACAATAAATTTTTGATTTGTCATTCACGTAGTTAAAACCCATGTATCCTGGTCATTTCTTTAGAAATGGTCACTTTCCATTTTAACATCACAAGCATTTAAAATGTTTAAATGAACATTTTAAATTTTAGACCAAAGTCATCTAAAATGATGTTTTTGGACTATAATAATCAGAAAGTCTTTTCCAGGGTTAAAGAGAGCTTATTCCAGCCAAGGAGGCTGAAAAAATGATTTACATTTTCACACACTATTAAAGGTGTTCATGCTGGTCTAGGATTTGCAAATGAACCAATCTTTCCCTGGCTCCAAGTAAGAGTACATGGGGGAATTCAGAAGGACTCATAGGAGAGCATATCAAAGAAAAATGCCACATGAGAGAAGTGAACATAAAATCAAATGCTCTTCATTGTAAAATTGGGCACAAAGCCATTCTGATGAGTAGCCAAATCACAGAGAAGTATGTTTTGCCTGTTTCAATATTTAATTCCTTTTTGGAGCTTTTCCTCCTTATCCTGGGCCTCAAGTTCAGTTAAGACATCTCTTTCATCTCCAAGTCACACCCATGGCAAAGAATATAGGCAATTCCTTGCGGGCCATCCATGCAACCTGTTAAGGTCCAATTGCTATGTTTTTCTTGCCTATTACTGAAGAGTCTACATCTAACCGCACTACCTTATCTATTAGGAATTGTAGGAAATGCCACAAGTCCTAGAAGATTAATGACAGACAACAGGGGAATGGCTTGATTAGGAAAGTGTATCCATTCAGCAAAAATCAAAGGGTTCTTTTGTGGGGAAATGATGGGACTAAGGGTGAGATAAAGGTGGAGAGTTGAGATTCACTGTAGTATATCCCTAGATTTCCCCTGCCGCTCCCCAGAATCTCTCAGAATATCAGCATGCTTGCCTTATCCTTTTCAAGGGGGGCCCTGAACCTTTGGTACCTCTCAGGACTGTTTTAGACATGACTTCAAACCCTGGGCAGGTCAAAGACTTCTGAAATGACCCTAAGGATCTTAAGGCCTAACTTTGTGTATGTTAGTTACCACACTAGTTCTTCACCTTATACCTCTTAGATCTTTCTTTTTTAACATTTTTTCCTCACTTGTTTTTTCTATTTTGAAATCTGTAATGGTAAGATAGTGACCACTGATCATTATACATGGTTTTGGTCAAAAAAAATCTTCTTTACTGAAAGTTAAATGAGATCTCTCTATGTCATAACGTTGCTTCCAGAAAGATGCATAGTTTGCATGTATCAGTCAGTGTAAAGTCAAAATAGAAAAGTCAACAAAATGGATTGTATGCTAGATAACATTTCAATTAAAGTAAAACATGAGACAGAGGAAATGGTGGCTCTGAAAGTCATAACACCTTTTGTATTCTTATCATGAATCAATTTTTGGAAAAAACATTTATTAAGCACTTACTATGGGCAAGGCACTGTGTTAAGTGCCAGGGCTAGAAATACATGCATGTAAGAGAGTCCTTGGGCTTGAAGAACTAATACTCTGATAGGAGAAAGACAATGCATGTAGGGAAGTGGTGGTCAGTGAAGGACAGGGAAGTCAGAGGCAGTGGTGATAGGAGTCATAGGGAAAATGATTAAACCTCCTTTCCAAACCATAGTTTGCTAGACCCTGGACCCCAAATGTCCCTTCAAACTCCGAGATTGCATTTGAAGCATTTCATAGAGATCTTACATCTAAGCACAAAACTGAAACCATAGTAAGAGACTTTGTTAAATATTCAGAATAAGTGCCTTACTATAAAGTAAATTAACTGCTGAAGGAGGTTGTGTACTCTGTATCCTGGATATCCTTACAAAGAGGAAAGACATCTTTCCTATTATGATTTAAGTTTTTATCAGCCTGAGACAGGGGGATAGACTGGCTGACTGATTGCTAAGGTCCTTAGCAGCCAGGTGATTTGGTGGGTACCAGTTGGGAAACAGTCTTTGCCAAAAAAAAAGAAAAGAAAAAAAGAAAAGTAACTTGTCGTGAGTTCATTCTTTATGGTCCTTCTGCTCTTCTTGTCTCCAAAATGCAGTAAGCCTTTGAAAGGCAAAAAGGAGCTAAGACTGACAGTGAATTTCATGAAAGGGCATCTAATAACCTACTTCAAGTAAGGACCTGAATCATCCTACTTCTCTACTTCTGAGTTATTAGGCCACATCTCACTCAAAAGATTAAACATTTTATCTCAGGGGCTGTTCCATTTTATTACAGCATTGCCTTTAGCAATGCTATAGTTAAGGTTCTGTCAGTGTTTCCATTATACACCCCTATTTTCTGGAATTTACAACTTAAGGCTAAAAATTCCCTCTGAGCTGAAAGTTGGCAACTGCAACTCACTTCTTTTACCTGGGAAAGAATTTTTTCTCCCTAAAATTTATTTTTAAAAGAATTACTCCAGTTAAGCTGAAAGGGAGCACCAAATATAGAAAATTGGACTGAGTATCTTTTCCTACTCTCTAAAAACTATTCTTTAAAAAATATTTATTGATATCTTTTTTAAAAGCACAGCCTGCATTTCCCAGTGTATCATCCCCTCTTTCAGAGTGGCAATCCCTACACCAAAGAATGAAGAGAAGAGGAAAATAGTTGAGCAAAATTAATCAACGAATTGAAAAAGACTGATGTACCATGTAGTGTCCCACACCAAAACTCTCCTACCTCTCTCTGCATGACAGCACAGAAAGGTACTTTCTCATAGCTCCTTTTTGGAGCCAGGCTTGTTCATCAGAGTTCTGGAGCATTCAGGTTTAATCATTTTGTTGTTCTTATTATTTTCATTTTACTTGTAGTAAATACAATTATTGATTCCCTAGTTCTGCTTACTTCACTGTGCATAGTTAATATGTCTTCTCAGGCGTCTATGTATTCATCATTTTCATAATTTCTTGCAGCACAGTAATATCCCATTCCATTCATGTGTGATAATTTGTTTATCCAATCCCCAATCAATGAGCATCTACTATTTGCAGTTGGTTTCCCCCCCACAAAAGTACTGCTATGAATATTTTGGTGTATGTCAAAACATTTTTTCCTATATTTGGCCCCCTTGCTGGGTGTAAAGTGAAACCTCAGTGCTGTTCTGATGTGCATTTTTCATATTATTGGTGATCTGGAACATTCTTTTAAATGACTGTTGATGGCTTGCAATTCTTTTGAGAACTGGTTAAATCTTTTGACTTGTATATTAGGAATGACTTTTGATCAAATATTTGTCTTAGTTGGCCATAAATTAGGATATCAAACCCATATGTCACAGATAACTTATCTAAAGATTTTTTTAGTTGAATATTTCATTATCCTGCTGCATTGATTTTGTTGGTGAAAAAGCTTTCCAATTTCTTGTCATTGAAATGATCTACTTTGTATTTTGCAGTCACATCTATCCCTTATTTGGAAGAGAATTGACTCCTATTTATATCTATAAACGCTACCTGATTTGGTTTCCAAATACTTTTCAACTTTCTCTTGCTTAATGAGTTTCCAACTTCTCAGTCACTTAGCCTTAAATCCAAGACATATGCCTTAGAGGGCAACACTGAAATTAATGAGGTTTTAAAGATTTTGTGTGTTCTTTATCATGATATTTTGCCAAGAAGATTTCATCTAAATGTAAGTGATTAAATAAGTAGCAATTTTTTTTTTACTGAAATTAATGAATTCTGATGGCAAATCTCTGAGATAATCAATAGTTACCATGGTTTGTTAAAATGTTCTGTAGCATCCACAGTTATCTATTTTGAGGAGCTGATAGCAAAGAAGTTGAAGGCTAAAATGCCAAAGTTAGTAAGTAAAATCCACAGGAATTATTCTCTTGTGCATGTCTTTGTAACTCCAAATGACATCAAGAGGAATGGAATACTTCAACATACCTGAGAAAATGTCCCTTCAAAGGGTCACCTTTCTTCTTTTGGGTCATATCTAACCAGAATTTTTTCCCTATTTAAAATTATAATTTAACACATTTTCTTTTTGCATTATCCAAGAGAAGATTAGATATATTCATTTTCTGAAATTCTGAAATCAACCAACAAACATTTTAAGCACTTGCAATATACCAGACACAGTGCTGGGTGCTGAAGATACAAAAACAAAGTAAAATAGCTCCTGCCCTGGGAGAATTCACAGTTTAACCACAAGAGACAGTATATTCATATATAGGCATATGAAAAATGGACAAAATATAATTTTGGGGGAAGGGCACTAGCAGCTCAGATTAGAAAAGGCTTTCTGTAGAAGGTGGCATTTGAGGTCAGCCTTGTAAGAAGAGAGGAAGGTAGCTGGCCATTGTTGCTAGAGCACTGGGTTAGAGTCAGGAAGACCTGAGTTCTAATGCTGTCCCAGACACTTGTCTGCTGTGTGACCTAGGTAAGTCACTTAACCTCTGCTATCCTCATCTGCAAAACAGAGACTAATATTCATCCCTACCATAGAGGGTTGTTGTAAGAATTAAGTAAGATTTTATATATATATGTGTATATATATATAGTATTTTGCAAAACTAAAGCATAAAGTATAGATATCATAGTTGTTAGAGACTATAGGAGGCAGAAGAGAAGAGGAAGTCTGTACCGGTGCAGAGGTATGGAGTGAGATGATTCAAAAATGCATGCTGAGTTCCATTGTTTTCAGTGGGAACTCTAGACAGAGAAATAATCAAAGTTGGTGAATCAGTGGGTCAACCCAATATTTATTACATACTGTATACTAGGAACTGTGCTCAGCTCTGGGTATGCAAAGAAAGAAGGAAAACAGTCCCTGACTTCAAGGGATTCACATCTAATGGGAGAGAACATATACAAATAACTAGATCTGTATAAGATGTATACAGAATAGACAGAGAGTGATCTAAGGCAGAAGAGCAGCTGGAGATATCAGGAGAGCCTTCCTGAATGAAGCCAAGGAAGCTAAGAAGTTGAGATGAGGAAAGAAAAGAATTCCAAGAATGAGGGGGGCAGCCAATGCAAATGCATAGAGTTAGAACATAGTGTTATATAAAAGAAAAGCAAATAAGACAATGTATCTAGTTTATAGAGTGCATGGAGGAGAACAAAGTGTAGGAAGATTAGAAATGTAGGAAAGGACTGTGCTGTGAAGGGCCTCTAAGTGTCAAAATGATTCTGTATTTGATCCTGCAGATACTAGGAAGGCTCTGGAGTTTATTGATTGTTGTGGGGGGGGGGGCGAAGGGGGTCTGACATAGGCAGATCTATGTTTTTTTAAAAATTCACATTGGCAGCTGCGTGGAAGATGTATTATAATAAGGAAAGATTTGCAAAGAGGGATTAGATCCAGTGGGTCAGGTTCAGTCTGACTCCCAAAGTCTCTAATTTGGGACTACAATTGTCTGACCCCACCCCACCCCCAACTTAAAAATAAATACAATCATCGGCATTCTTGTGACTCTGCTGTCTCCAGGTACAGATCCACAGTAATAAATGCAATATCCTACCTCTGTGTGTTTTTTTCTTCTAGACTTGATAGTATTTAAAAGTATTTTACTTACAATTTAATTTTTCAACCAATTATGTATATGCATGTGTGCATGTCTGTGCTTGAAGGGAGATATTCACATTTTTATGTCTTCTTTTTATTCCACATGAGTAGATTTCTCATTTATATTTTATTTTGATTCTTAAATCACTCAGAGTTTTCATGTTAAACTAAATAAATATATTTGATTCCAATTCAATACTGATTTTTTTAAAGTTAACAAAGTTAAAAAATCAAGGTCAAACTAAGTTGGCTTTGTTTTTCCCCCTTTATAATAAATTTCTTCCCAAATGATGCATACATATATATTTTGAAACAATTATGAGTGAAAATGTGTGCTGCTTTGTATTAGCATTATTTCAGCATTCCTACAATAGGGGATGGTTTGGAGAAAAGAAGAGGATCTCAGTATACATACACACGTGTATTGAGAGATATATATATATATATATATATACGTATATATATATATATACATATATGTGTGTATACATCTATGTGTATACATATAGATGTATACCTACACACACATCTATATCTATCTATCTGTCCCTATGATTACTATTCCAGTACCTCCAGCTACAAATCCAGTATCATACATTTCTCAGAATTCAGAAGAAGGTTTAGGAAAAAGGCTTTTAAATAAGGAAAACGAGTCCAAGACACATACTTCCAGAATCATGTATAATGTTTTTAAAAGATGATTTATTTTTAAAATCTTTGATTTGTTTCACAATTAAAGATAAAATTTATTTCTTTGAGTTTATGGTCATGTAACAAAACTTTATGCAGTAACATAGCACTTATAATGGGTCAAACCTATGATCTATCCAGAACAGTCCACTCTTGCCAGCACTACATCTAAGAGAGGCAGCATATTGTTGTTGTTTTTCAGTTGTTTCAGTCATGCCCAAGTCTTTGTGACCCCATTTGGAGTTTTCTTGGCAAAGAAACTGTAGTGGTTTGCCATTTCCTTCTCCAGCTCAGTTCATAGATGAGGAAACTAAGGTAAACAGGGTTGAGTGACTTGCCCAATGTTACACAACTAGGAAATACCTGAAGTCAGATTTGAACTCAGGTCTTCTTGACTTCAGGCCTGACTCTCTATCCTATATGCCACCTGGCTGTGGTATAAACAAATGTTCACTGCACTATAATTCAGAAGGCTTCAATGGGTTTGATATTTTTTCTTTCAAGTAAACTAGGACAAGTTATTTTACTTTTCCATGCCTCTGTTTCCCCATCTAGGTGGGTACAGTGCATAGAGTAATGGTTTTGGAGTCTGAAAGAATCTGGTCTCAGACAGTTACTAACTGTGTGACCCTGGGCAAGTCATTTAATCTCTGCCTGCCTCAGTTTCCTCATCTGTAAATGGGGATAATCACAGCACCTTCCTCCATGGTCTCATCAAATTAGACAATTGTAAAGAGCTCAGCACAGTTCCTGGAATATAGTAAGTACTATATAAATTTTAGCTATTCTCCTCCTTTTCCTCCTCCTCCTTTGCTTCCTCCTCCTCCTCCTCTTCCTATTCCTTCTCCTCCTCTTCCTTCTCCTCTTCCTCTTTTTTCTTCTTCTTGCAATCAACAGACAATAAATAATTAAGGAACTAACAAGCGGATTGCCATATTCATTGTTCTTAATATTATTCCTATATTAATGCAGACTGAACATCATTTTAGATGTTTTTGGTTTTCTTATCATTGTTGAATGATATTGACCTTGCAGACCCCTAACCCTCCCCAATCTTTTCCCATATGAAATGTTGTCTGGCTTTGTTTTCCTATATCTTGTACCATTCTAATTTTTTAAAACTATCTGGAATTTTTATTCTGGGCATATTCAATCTATTTGGATTTGACCTTTATTTTAGTTTTTTTTTTCAATTTTGTGTAGTGTCTTAATGATTCTCTCTCTCTCTCTCTCTATATATATATATATATATGTATCTATCTATATATATATATATATATACACACACACATCTGTTTTAACTGTGTTATTGTCAATATTGCAATCCAAATAAATTGCTAAGAAAAAAATTTTAAACAGAACATGACCATGGACAGATGCTTGGGGATCTGCAGAGATTTACTTTCAGGTTTATATCCATCAATTATGGTTACTCTTTGGGTGCAATATTTCAATATGTTCCAAGTTTACCTGACTATACTATGGCTAGACCACATTTCTCCAGTGTATATTCCAGGAAAGCATGAGAGACTTCATCAGATGCCTCCCAGGTATATAGTATTTTCATGATTCTCTAGATGTACCAGTCTAGTAATTGTTTGAAAAAAATGAAATAAAAGATCTGGAATGATGATGCTTTTTATGAAATTATGTGGTTTTTAGTGACCATCATTTCATTTCATAAACTCTCACAGACTTTCTGTTTAATTTAGCACTTAAAATTTTACCTCTGCTTCTTAAAACCCTTACCTCTCCTCAAGTGCCATCTCCTAGAAAAGAATTTTCTAGATTCTCCAGTTGATAGTGCTTTTTTCCTGTTCACAAATGATGATGTATTTATTTTGCACATATTTTGTTTTTACTTAACTCTACCTTGTTTCTTTCCAGTAGAACACAGCCTTCTTGAAAGCAAGAACTATTTCTTCTTTGTCTTTGTATAATAAGGACCAAACACAGTACCTAGGATGGAAATGGGAGTTTAATACATGATTACTGAGTTGTAAGCAATTAAAATCATGTTGAATGTTCTATAATTTAAAGAATTTTTCTCTCTTCTTTTGCAAACAAGGCATAGGACTATCACCAATCCTGAAACTTGTCCTTTATTTTTGAAGTCAATAGGTGTGTAATTGATAGACTGTTGGGCCTGGAGTCAGGAAGATCTGAGTTCTAATCTTGCCTCAGACACTTACTAGCTGTATGACCTTGGGCAAGTCACTTAATCTCTGTTTGCTTCAGTTATCTCAACTGTAAAATATCAATAACAACATCTACTTCCCAGGATTATTGTGAAGATTAAATGGGTTGATATTTGTAAAGCCCTTAGCGTATTACCCAGTATGTAGCAGGCATTTAATAAATGTTTGTTTCCTCCCTTCTACACATTTTTTCAAAGATTATTGACTGTAGATTATCAAGAAAAGAGTCAATTTTTTTCAGTGCCATCGATAATTGTTCACTAAGACCTGGTGAATCAAACTAATTTCATTCAATTATACTCCTGTCATTACTGCATTATTTTGGATTTCATTTCCTTTTCGTCGCTTTTATTCTTTCATCTAATACAATTTTTCTTAGAAGAAGTAGAAGAAAAATAAGAATTGAGTACATCTTTCTTCTTTCTATCATCATTTATAACTGTCCTTTCTGCCCTGAGCTGCATTCTTAGCCCTTCTTTGATTCTCTTCTTGCTCCCAGCCTAGTTTTAAAGCGAATCCTTCTCTCTTATCTCTAACACATATTGGTAACTCTGATTCCATTCTGACCCAATTCCTATAGCATCATTTCACTTTTTGTATTCATCCTCAGTTACCTGACTTTAATTCCTTCTTCAGTGCCTGCCTTAAAGACATGAAAGTTGGTTAAAGAGTCTCCCATGCATCCACATTGGTAGCCTTAGACAGTTCCCTCTTTTCTTCCTCGTTGGAACTTTCATTGTCAGATTATTATTATTGAGAACAGCCTATACTTCTTGGGTCAACATGTGCCATAGACTTTTTAAAAGTATAGAGTGCTACTTATCTTTTACATTAACTCTTTAAATTCTTGTTCTCCAATTATGTCCAGTTTTCCGCTGTTTATTTGTTATGACCCTATAATGGAGTAGTCACTTTTTCCTGGGGTTCCTGTTATTTATTTCCACTTAGCAACCCAAGTCTTCTGACTGCTACTTTAGGACCTTGTAGCATGCTATAACAAGCCTGAAAAAAATGAATGAACCGGGCCGTTGTTTTTCTTATATTCTATTATAAAATCTTTATGAGATTTGAATATATATCCAGAAAGATACATGTAATGGAATTTCTAGGTAGTTTGTTCTATGCATGTTGAGAAAGCAATGGACAAAAGCTCCTTTATATCTTTGTATAAGTTTTGTTGTATAAGAATATTGAATACAGACCTAGATAGTTTAAATAATTGAGGTAACATGCACTAAAGCTAAATAAACAATCCTGTACTTATATTGTATTCATTTTTTAAATTAATTTTTTAGCTAACAGAAGTCTATTTTCTCTCTCTTCCACACAAATAGAAAAAAATGAAAAAAGCTTATAACACATATAAATATTCTAGGAAAACAAATTCCCTCATTGGTCCTGTTCAAAAAATAGGCATATTTATAAAGTAATACTATATTCACAACAGTCAAGGTCAAATTAATGACTTGACAGAGCAAATGATAGCCCCAACATCTTTCCTTAGTTCCCATAAACTAGTCATTTAAGCACTCTGGACCTCAGTTTCCTCATCTGTGAAAGGGTGGAGCTAAATTCAGATAATCTCAAAAGTTCCTTCCAGGTCTATATTTTTTGATAGGAAGCTGAACCGATTAGGAGAAATTCTGGCTGAAGAGAGGTGAAGAAAGGTGAATTGATGTCTTTTCTTAAAATTATCATTTCCTTCCAAAATGTTGTTTGGGAGCCATTACTAGTTCTTGAGGTGAAAAATGAGGGGTGAAACGTGTGGCACGGAACCAGTGCTTCATATTGAGCTAAGGCGATTTTCCTTTCTAAGTAGCTTCTGTGTTGTCATGTGTCAGAAGGATAAATTGTAATCTATATTCTCTTCCTCCTGCATCCCTCCTGCCTTCAACTTGTAGAGTACTCAACTTGAGACCTTGTTTTTTCTTTCAAAACGTTCATTAAAGCGCAAATGACTTTCCTGCTTTTGATGTTGCCAGAGGAACTTGAACACTATGTAATTAAATCTCTGTTTTAAAGTACTTCTCTCAACAAACACAGGCTTCGAAGATGAAGACTGCATAATAGGTGTTATTAGCTATACACATAAATAGCAAATGTGTCTTGTAAAGCATTATATTTGCTGAATGAGTTTGCCTTTTTCCAAAGTCATCTCCTTACTAATGACTCATGAGTTTCCTTTCCATTATTCAAAAATAATGTAATTATAGGCTATTCTGGAATAATTTGACATATCTTATGTTCATATCTGAACCTATTAATTAGAGGCAGCATATGTATTTATAATGCGCTGTATGCCTTTATTATCCAAGTTAATCCCTTTAATCCCGTTTGAATGGATGAGCTGGGGGAGAAGTTAATCCTCAAAACATCTTTATAAACAAACATTTGAATTCACCTATTTCCATCTTTGTTCTCTTTAGCACCTACACTGAAAGCACCAGCATACATGATTGGGACTCAGACAAACAGTAACCAAGGGATCAGGAAAGGACAGCATGCAAATCATTCCACTCTGCTAAGAAGGGGTATGTATTCATGAAACCTACAGGGGTCTAAAGTCTCACGGTATTATTTCATACAGCCTAGTAATAGCTTTAGAAACATATGATGCAATTATTCTTGGAGTTTAGGGTCCTCAATTTGCTATGGTCCTGTGGACCCCTGACTCTATTACTATGATCTTACTTGTATCATAAATCAGTCAAGTGACTGTTCCAAGAATCTGTAGCCCAAGAGACTGAGCTTAAGTGCAGGGCTCTGAGGATTCTCTGGAGGGTCTCTTGCACTGCCTGTAATTGACCTGGCATTCGCTAACCTGAAATAACAGAGGGAAGCCATGTTGAAGGCAATTTTGGAGTCTCTTCCTAGCACTATGATCTGCACACATGCTAGGTCACTAGAAACAGGAGAGGAAGCAATTGTTTTTCCCTGCTGTGAGCAATAGATTTGAACATGCTTCACACTGTTTTCATGCTGGGTTTTCTTTCCCTCCCTTTCCCCCATAACGCAAATGCAAGCTGAGCTCATGAAAGTCCTTTGGGCACAAGAAACAACACAGCCTGCCCACGGATCAACTTATTATTTTATTTCATTTTTTCCCCAAGAATCCTTGTTGACTGAGTTGCCTCTGCAGGTGACAACTTCTTTGGGCAAAGAAAACTGGGAAAATGTGTTGATTTTATTTATGCATTTATTTATTTGCATGCTAAGAGAGGAAGTCTACTATAGCTTGGAAATCAGAAGGACTCTATATATCTTGCTGAGAAATTGAACATTTTTTTGAAGATATGTCTGGGCAGACAGGTTATTTTCCCCCAAGCCAACCAAGAGATGGCTTGATGAACAATTTCCTCTTGCTTTTGTAGCATGTTGCTCATGGGAGTTCATTTATCAGTTTGATGTGATTACTGGGATATGAGCCATCATTTGGCACTTTGATTATATCTCCTTACCCAGGGCCTAGACATGCCCATTGTCAAGCTCATTGAAGAGATTAAAGATATTTTCTGTGCTTCTGGGACTTGGGGAATGGGCAATTGGCCTGTAGAGGATTCTGCCCATGCACAGGCAATCCCTCAGGGGTCAATGTCCAATCTCTGATCTTTGTTTTCTGCTCTTTCTGATATGTCTGAAAAGGAAAAAAAAGAGTTGAACGTAATGAAGGCCTTTTTTTGTAGACTCAGCATAAAGGGCTAGGTGCCTTTGACCCACAAAAGTTGAGGTAACCAATTTGTATTGAGAAAAAAAAAGAGTCCATATGATTTGGTGGTCAGAGAGCCTGTCTTGAAACCAGGAAGACCTGGATACAAGCCTTGCTGCTGACATATTCTTGCTGTGTGACTCTGGACAATTTACTTAACCTTTCAGTGTCTTAGAACCTCTAAGAATATAAGTTTCAAATAAGGTATCGATGAGCAACTGTATAGGGAATTTCCTCTTCCAGAGAATTCTCTACACCAATAAAATAACAAGTCTAGTTTCTATCTCCGTCCTACTTAAAAGATGGCCTGAATTCCCCTCTGTGATGGGTAATGCCTACACCCTCCAAATAGAGATATAATCAAATTCCTAAACAAATGCTGATTTCCCTATAACTTTACAAAATTGATCAAGGAGCTCACCTGATAAGACTCTTTGACACTTTTAAAGAGCAAAATAACAACTCATTTAATGTGAGAAAATTTTCTGATAAAAAATCTCAAGAAAAGGAGTGCCTGATAATACTGTTTAGATTTCTTACTGAATGCTGTTCAGATAATTCTCCTTTATTCAATAAAGAACAATCTAGTTGGTGTCCTGTGACAGCCCTTTTCTTCATCAACTAGTTTGCCTTTAACTATTCCTAAGAACTTATTTCCTTCTATAAGAGGCAAAGGAAAAGAGGAAGCCTACACAGCACTGTTTATGTATATTGCCTGTGAATCCTGAAGCAGCCATTCCATCGCTACCTTGCAATGTTAGAATATTTTACTTGACTTTTTAAGAGCAGGAAAAAATCCCTCCCTCTTCTTTTCCTGATATTTAATTAGCATAAGGGTTTACAAATATGTTTGGCACAAGTGTCCATTTAATCCTCAGAAATGCTGAACTATCTCCTAATTTATATAATTGCAGTATAATTCATGGTCCCCCCCCTCAATTTGCTGGAATAATCAAGGAATTCTGGAATTTTGAATCCGTCCTCTAAACTCCAAAAGGTTTCTTTTTATGTTTTATTGTATCTTTATTTATTTTGTTAGATATTTCCTAATTATATTTTTTGAAATTTCAATTTTTTTATATTTAGCATCTTTTCTTTTAAAATTTGAGTCCCATGTTCTCTCTTTCCCTCTCACACCCACTGAGAAGGCAAATGATAAAATATCAACTATACATGTAAAATTATGCAAATATTTCTATACTCACCGTATTTTTTAAAAGAAAAATCAAAAAAGGTAAGAAAATTATACTGCAATTTGCACTCAGAGTTCATCAGTTCTCTCTCTAGAGGTGTATAGCATTTTTTCATCATTAGTCCTTTTGAATTGTCTTGGATTATTGTATTAATTATAATAGCCAAGTCTTTCATAGTTGATCATCATAACATCAATGCTGTTACTGTGTACAATGATCTCCTGGCTCTCATTTCACTTTGCATCAGTTAATATAGGTCATGCCATGTTTTCCTTAACAGTTAATATAGGTCATGCCAAGTTTTCCACCCCCCTCATCATTTCGTATAGCACAGTAGTATTCCATTGCAATCATATGCCATACCTTGTTCAGCCATTCCCCAGTTGATGAACAACCCCTCAGTTTCCAATTCTTTGCCACCACAAAAAGAACAGCTATAAATATTTTTGCACATATAAGTTTTTTTTTTCCTTCTTCATTGATTTCTTTGGGATTCAGACAAAACAGTGGTTTTGCTGTGTCAAAGGATATGCACAGTTTTATAGCCCTTTGGGCATAGTTTCAAATTGTTCTTCAGAATGGTTCAACCAGTTCACTACTTTACCAGCAGTTCATCATTGTACCTATATCTCTCTCATGCTCTCCAGCATTGGTCACTTCTGACAGGTATGGGGTGGTACCTCAGAGTTTTTAAAATTGCCTTTCTCTAATCAATAGTGATTTAGAGGATTTTTTCATATGACTCTAGATAGCTTTTGAAAACTGCCTGTTTATATCCTTTGACTATTTATAAATTGGGGAATGGCTCTTATTTTTATAAATTTGACTCAGTTCTATATTCAGTGTAAATTTAAGAAATAAAGCCTTCATCAAAGAAATTTGTTGTAAAAATGTTTGATATTACTCCATTGTCTATGGCATCTTTTATCAAAATTTAATTTCTCTGATTATCTCTTTTAATTAGGTTTGTTTTTGTTTTTGCTTTGTCTGAAATCATGATTATTACCCCCGTCCTTTTTATTTCAGCTAAAGCATATTGAATTCTGCTCTAGTCCCTCTCTCCCTTGCCCATTTTTTTAAACTCTTTGTGCTTTCAAGTGTACCTCTTGTAAACAATATTATTGGACTCTAATTTTTAATACATTCTGCTTTCTGCTTCCATTTTTTAAGTTAGCTCATCCCATTCACATTCACAGTTATGATTATTAACTGTGTATTTTCCTCTGTCCCATATTCTTCTGTTTCTTCCTTCCCCTCCTCTTTTTATCCAGTCTCTTCTCAAAATCTATTTTGTTTTTAACCACTGCCTTCCTCAATCTGCCCTCTCTTTTATCATCCTCCTGCACTTTTTTCTCATCCCTTTCCCCTCCTATTTTTCTATTGGGTAAATTACATTTCCTTATACAATCGAGGATGTTTATGTATGTATACATTACATATGTGTATATATGTGTGTATGTGTATATATACATATATATTTAGATTTTACATATATATTTCCTCTTTGAACCAATTTTGATGAGTGAGGTTCCACCATTGACCACCCCCACCCATGCTTCAGTTTCCCCTTCCAATGCAGAAATTCTTCCTTGTGTGCCTCTTTTATGCGTGTTATATGTTTCTAAATAAGCTCTAAATTATAAAAAGATTGTTTCTCATACCTCCTTACTTCTGGGAACTCAAATAGAATGTTCTATGTGCCTTCTTTGTCCCAGATAATTATTTAGATTACTGAGATGGAAGTATCTCCATACCTTAATCCAAACAGTTAATCTCCTGATGGCCAGGCTTCTGATGATGAGTCTAAACTTAGCTAGACTTATCCACAAAGCCATTCTGGCTTGGTAGAAATTGCCATAACTGATACTTATGTGACATCACCTTTGAAAACTTAGGGTAAGCTCCATGAGGATGTGGCATATAGATATGGTGGTGGTGGTAGTAGTAGTAGTAGTAGTAGTAGTAGTAGTAGTAGTAGTAGTAGTAGTAATAGTAGTAGTTCTATCAGTGGGTACCATATTAACTATTAAAGAGTCTTTATTGCAAAGAGCTTACAACTAGACAGAGATAGGAAAACTAATGAATCTTCAACCTCTCAAAATATGTCAAAATGTATACTGTACTCAGAAGAATCAATTAAGGAGAAAAGATGAATAAAAATTATGGCCAAAAGTTGGGAAATGCATAGAATTAATTTACAAAAGGATTTTGAAAAGCTGTTCTTTGTGAACAATGTCTTCCCCATTACTTCCCCACCTCTAAAAGCTCAAACTAATATTCTATCCAGCACCTATCCACACAAGCAAACTGAAATAGATACTTTAGCTAATTACCCAGATAAATCAGATTAAAATGGTTTTCATTCTAAATAGATGATCTTTTAGGACTACCCTATGACCAAATTAATACATCTTCTGGTGGGCAAGATCCTGATGTGCTTTGAACCATGAATTTGAGCAGTGCAAGTTAGAATGGCTCAGGGGAACTTGAGCAAGTGTTTGGAAGTAGGAGAGGAAAGCCAGGGTATAAGAAATAAAGGAAGGATGAATTTGACCAGGATGGTTGGTATGGCCTGGGGCTAACCAGAAAAAGGTAAATAAAAAAAAGTTGTAGGTGTCGCTTCTTTGCAAGTTGGTATATACTCATTTCATGGCCAAAAGAAGAACTCCAAAAGTACAGTTTCTAGGAGGCTACAGAGCAATATAGTTATACAACTTCCAAGATGCTGACAAAAAGGGAACAGCAGGCGCAAAACTGAAATTTACACTGAGCTGGTCATAAATGCCCATAATGACAATTCCTTGGTGTTCATGTTTTCTCTCTCTCTTGGGTCAATTTGAAATGAAGACGCTCCATTTTAATTTCTTTATGGTGGAATGCTATCAGGAAATGAATATCCTGGGACCCTTTTTGAGTCAATAGCCAACAGAGCAGCAAATCTGTTAAAAGATACATTTCCTATGTAATGCATGCCTAGCATGAAATATCCTGAGCAGGACTTGAAAATTAGTGTTTTTTTTTTAAAGGAAACTACCTATATATCAGGTTTTAAAAATGAAAAACTTGGTTCTCTAAATTTATAGCTGAATATTAGGTAGGAAAAATAACTCCTATTTGTTCTTTTCCACATTTAAATGTAAGTCCTAGTTTTAAACCAACAACAAAATTGATTTTTTAAAAGAAAAAACATATTAAGAAGTTGGTATCTTTACGGTTTCTCATGTTTGGCTCTTCATCTCCCAACTCTGGGCATTTTCACTGACTGTCTGCCCATGCCTGGAAATACCTTCCTCCTTATCTCTCTTCCTCGGTTTCCCTTGGTTTCCTTCAAGTTCCAGCTAAATCTCCAGCTTTTGCCAAAAAAAAAAACCAAAAAACAAAAAACAAAAACCAAACAGATTATGCCCAATTTGTCCCATACATATCTTATTTATACATACTTGTTTGTATGTTGTTTCCTTAGACTGTAAGCTTCTTAAGGCTAGGAGTTGTCTTTTGACTTTTTTTTAATATCCAGGACTTAGCATGGTGTTTGGTACACAATAGGTATTTAATAAATGTTTGTTGTTTTGGTATGTTGACTTATTTAAGATCTTTTACAGTAATTTTGTTGTTATAATTTTATTGTAAAGAGTAGTTGAGACACTGGGATCCCGTCTTCAAGTGAAGTCTCTAAAACTTGATTTTACCCTTCTTTGCCTTGATAAAAGTTTTTAATATGGAAGACAGTAACTAACGATTAATAGTTTTAAACATATTTCACTGAAAAATGTGGAGAAATAGGATCCCATTGAACTAATTTTAGGTAGATAGAACAAAACATCACCTTAAAAGTTCTCTTCAAACAGCTTATCTCCCAAGAATATATTCAGTCATTTCTCAGTTGTGTCTGACTTGGTGACCCTCTTTGGGGTTTTCTTGGCAAAGACTCTGAAGTGGTTTGCCTTTTCCTTCTCCAGCTCATTTTACAGATATAGAAACTGAGGTAAACAGGGTTAAGTGCCTTGCCCAGAGTCACATAGCTAGTAAATGTCTGAGACCATATTTGAACTCAAGAAGATGAGTCTTCCTAATTCCAGGCCTGGCAGTCTGACCACCTAGCTGCTGAAGCATATACTACCTCCTATAAAGAGACAGCAACAAATAAGTGAGTTTAAATTGCAGCAGGAAGTGTTCAGCTTAGAAATATGTAAGAACTATCTAAGAATAAGGACTAGAATGCTAGTATACTAGTGTTTTTTAAATCTTTTGAAAAGGCTATTCAGTCTCATCTTCTATTAAATATTAAAAAAATAGGCAGAAATCCATTGATCCAGAATTATGTGGATGAATTAATAAACATTCATGGACCTTTAATCTTTTAATTCCATGATACCATAATTTACTCCATTTACATTTGGTTTTTGTCCCCTCCTACTGCCCATCAATCAATGTGCAAAATAAAAAATCACAAAATGATTATAATATGTAATTTTTTATGTCACAGTATAACTTTCACATACATACATATGTGGAGTGAAGTGGGTGGATTGTATTACACATCACTAGAAGACAACAGTACAGAAAGAGCAGAAAAGAAAAATGGTTACTGTGAAATTTAGTACTGAGGAACATGCACTATATTTTTCACCATTTGCCATATTTATTGGAAAATCAATGGCAGATCTCCCGTAGTGTGACTGCTGGGTGACAAACTCTTATTATAGGTTAACATTCTATTATACCAGTTCATTTGTGTAAAACTTTTGCTGGATTGGCAAATATTGAGAGTGTTCTCAAACTGAAAGTAAAGGGAGAACATCCAAAGATATAAGTTGCCAAAAGGATATCAGCGACAAATAACGGTGCTCGTTAAGTGTCTAGAGAAAATTTCACTGGGTGGTGAGGGAAGCAAGCTCATTGCATGGTGTTGCTCTAATGAATAAAATTTGACCTTTGATATTTTTGTAAAAGTTGAAATAAAAATTGAAATAGGGCAAAATGAAATTAACAGTCATTGGAAAGTTTTAATTGTTAAAAAATAAAATTGAACATAAAAAACATGGGGGGAAAGTCATTGTGTAAGAAGGGGATTAAAATTTATACAACAATATTTTTGCCTCTTTTAAAAACACAAGATCTATTTATTAACTTAGGAACATAGAATACATCATGTATACTTGATTTGCTTATAACATTTTCATGCTTGACATGTTTAAAGATGATGAAGTCTAGGAAAAATCGAGAAAATGATTCTTCCCTGTTTTATGTTGTAAAGGATAGTAAAGTATAAAGCAAAATAATTCCCCCAATTTTTGTTTTTCCATCAGATTTTCCAATCTCTCAAATCCTCTTTATCATGGCTTTTAAGTACTGAATCATCATATGCCACCAACCATTTCATTTCTTAGCTTTCTAGGAACAATACAGTCATGGGGCTAATGTTAGTGTTTTCTTAGCCAAAGCTATCATTAAGAAATCTAGATCTCTCCACTGATCCAATGTTATTCTTGCTGACAGGGAACCAACGAGAGAAGTGAAAGTTGTGTACTGACTTAAGAGATGATTTAACGTCAGTAGGTCATGCCTGAGGACCGGGACCCAATGAATGTTGGAAATTCAACTGTGTTCACCCTGATCCTGAGCTGGTGAACTGGTATCCTCTCGACAATTTCAAAGTGGTTCTGACCGTGTTTAACTTCTTTCCCTGTGGGGGGCTAATCTCATAAAGATTTCAGCCACACAAGCACCAATGTCAGGGGTATAATGATCACTTTGAAGTTTGTTTGCTTTCCAGTGCATTTAAATAGTTTAAATGTTCCAGGAATAGGATTAGATGCCCCAGTGAATTCATTTCATTTACCCCCAGCAGTGGTTTTCCAATACTATGCGGTGTTTACATGGTATCAATTTAGAAGCATGCTGGTTTTTAAGATTTGTCCCTTCCCCATATCAATTTTCTACCTCACCAAAGGTCTAGTCTAGAAAGAACATCTTAGCAGACAGGGTTCAATAAAAGAGGGCATCATTATATATCTTGACACTCAATAGATAATTTTTTGCACCATTTTCTATAGGTTTGCTAGCCAAAGGGAAAATGTGTAGGAAAGGAGAGAGAAGGAGAGAAATGATGATAAAAATATAAATCCCCTAAAAGTTGTGAAAGTTAAAGCAGGAAAAAAGGAAAGCATTTGAGATGTGTTGGTAGGAGACCTGCCTCCTAATCCCAGTTCAGACTTGTAAGTTGCTTCCTCTCTCTGGGGTTCAGTTTCTTTATCCATAAAAAGCAAAGTTTGGACTAAACTGCAAAATTCCCTTCTATCTCTAGGTTTATATTTCTGCAATCACAGAAACTTAGGATCTCAGCAAGTACATCCATTTATGCGAGGTAAACAAAACGATGAAACACTGACTCTATACAAACTTGGAGAAAATTATTTCTGTTTTAACACTTAGTGATGAGGGTATGATTCTGTTTTATTTATTATAATCTCAAAGGACTGCTTGAAAATGAATATTAGCTTTTGGTCATCACTAATTACTGGCCAGTCCTTTAACCTCATATAGAAACTGGGACCCTGATTTATAATGAGTTGAAACAGATTTCTCATCTATCTTTTGAAAATGGATTGAAATAATATGAAATAATTTTATATGAAATAAATATGAAATAATTTTAGCTGTATCTCCACTAGCAGCTAGGTGTTGCAATGGATAAATGATTGCTGGCCTTGGAGTCAGGAAGAGCAGAGTTCAAATCCAGCCTCATATACTACTAGCTATGTGGCCCTGGGCAAGTCACTTAACCTCTGTTGGCCTGTTTCAAGTGGATTATAAAATGGGCATAATAATAGCCCTAACCTCCCAGGGCTATTGTGAGGATTAAGTAAGATCCTATTTGTAAAGAATTTAGCACAGCACTTGGCCCAGAGTAGGGTACTAGTTTGTCTACTTGAGAAAAAAATATCCTGGAGCTATAAGGACTAAAAATAACTGGGAGATAGAGGATATCACGAGATTCAGTATTCTATGTGTGTGAAATTTCCACAAAAATGAAAGAAAATTTGTGCTGCCTAAAAGATGTTATTTTGTAATATCCACAATGGAATGAATGCATATATTTTGACTAAGGTTCAATTTTTGATTGGTTTTATTTGATGCAAATCCTTTAGTTTCTGGCAATGGCTTGATGGATCATTTCTTCAGACTGGATTAAATGTCTTTTTTGGACCCTTGGCTAGTCTCCTTTTGATATACCACTTGCCATATTCAGAGCTTATTTCACAGCTGATACAAGGAAGGCTGAGGCATCACACCAATAGTTCACATTTAAAACATCATACAAATAACTCACATTTAAAAATCCAACTCTTCTCCAATGATTCCAATTGTTAACATTAAAGTGGATTTTTGCCCAGAAATAGTTGGATAATGACCCCTACTCTGTGAAAAAACAGCTCCAATATTGTTGGAAGATATAAGTAAAACCTCAATGTGTTAATTAAAAAAAACAACAACAACAACAAAAAAAAAAACAAACCTTGATAGTCTTCCCCACCCCCAATTTGGTCTTAACATCATGATAATGCTTTCACACTTTCTGTTTTTCACTTAAGGAAAAAAAAAAAATCATCTCCCCCCACCACCTTGTCCCTAACCCACAACAAAAACAACAAAAATAACTTTCTTTTTTTAATGTGGAGCAATCATCTCCTCAGCTGTTTCCACTGTCTAGATGGATTCCTCGGGGACCTGCTGCTCGTCTCGGAGTAGGGTTTGCTTATTGTATATGAAAGGCTTCCAAATACAAGAAATTCTAGCTTGCATCACCTTGCCTGATCCTGTTTTAAGAAACTCCTATCAGCCCTCACTATTAGCAGCAATGTATAAGGAGGCCACCAAAAAGCCATAATGGCCGTGCTTGTTCTGATACAATCTTTACTGAGTCCTTGCCAATAGGGATTGTTTCATTCTTGTATTTATTCTCCGCTTCCCAATACTGTGCCTGGCTCACAGTAGGTATCTAATAAATACTTTGTGCTTACTGGCTTGATTAGTCACGTGATAATTAATTGACTCTACTTCTAGTGACCATTAATTTCCAGTATTTTCCAGTCTCTTGTGAACTGAATTAATTATTGCTTGCTCATGTGGTACCTGCTAGTTTCTGTTCAGTCTTCAGGTCTTCCCAGTGATCCAGAAAAGCCTTAGATGGATCTCTTCACTGTACCGTTTGCTCAGCAACACTAAAATTCACCCTGTGGATCAAGTGGGAAGAATTCGGAATCATGGGACCTGAGTTCAAATACCAGCTAATCCATTTACTACCTATGTGAGCTTATTATGCAAGCCACATGACATCAATATCTTGACTTGTGAAAAGGAGGTTTGACTAGATGGTTTCAGAAGTCTATGTTGGTTAAAGATGTATGATCCTTCTGCTTCTATGAATTCGGATCTATTCATCATCTCTTTCTGAAAATAAAGTGTAATTTAACCTCTCTAAATTGAGCCATGACAAAATATTCTGTTGGATATTTATGGAGACATTTTAAAGAAGGCCAGGCTTTTGCCCAAATGGCCAGCTGTGATCCACAAGGCCACAGTACTCTTCTTTATAACGTTTCATCTGAGGTGATTTCTGTCATTATATGGTATTTTCCACAGTTATAAAACTACTGAATGGTTATCTTTTAGGGCAAAAAGGCCTTTACCCTGCTTGGACCTATGAGAGATGGTATACAAGTCTTCAACTGCGCTGGCTGTATGAACAAACACCACTTAAGCCAGGCTTTGCTTCCTAAACAAGTATTTAATTTCCTCATTAAAGATATATGAAACTAAAAATCGATGAGCACCGGTGGTTAGAGCTTTTTAGTGGAACTAATGGCTACACCTTGTCTAACATCAGAAGCTTCACTTGTGGTTTACAGCTACTACAAGAGGAGAAACATGAATCCAGAAAGAAGGTCCCTGTGTATAATAATAATTAGATTGCGAGTTCTGGATAAGCAGGTTGCGTAAATCTATAACATAGGAAATAAAGCATTTCCAATTAACCCCCACCCCCCCATACTCAACAGACATGGCAAACTCTCACTCTTAAACTCTAGGTAAAAGGCACTAAAGTGCTGTGGCTTACATACAGACTCCATGGAGTCCCATTAGAAAAACTGTTATAGTTCAAATTGCAAACCTCTGACATGCTGACATCATGGACTATTTGAAAGGAAAAGCACTTGACTAGGTCTGATTGGGGAATATGAGTAACAGATTTCATTTCATCAAGTAAACACCAGATGAAAATGTTGGAACCTCCTGGCCAAATAAAAATCAAGGACATCCTGATCATTTTAGATAAATGCCCACAATTTCAAACCCAGAAATGATTTTCTCTAGCTAGGCTACTGTGTCTAAGATGCCAGGTTATATGTCTATGGCTTAGAGAAGTATTTGTCCGCATAGCATATGTGTGATATATATATATATATATATATATATATATATATATATATATATATATATATATATACACATACATATATACGTGTGTGTATATATATAAATACACATGCATATGTATACATATATATATGTATATATCTCCATACTTTTATATGTATATGCTATCACCCCAATTGCATATAAGACCATTGAGGGAAAGGAGTTTTCCATTTCTGTATTTGCATCCCTATTATCTAGCATAGTACCTGCTGTATAAATGCTCATTGATTGATCAATAGAATGATTCAGTCCCTTTGCCTTCCAAGTTAATTCCAATTATTACAAATTATTTAATTTTTGCTTGATATTTTCCTTCCCTTTCCCTCTCTTCTATTCCTCCCCTTCTCTTCCCTTTACATATGATAGATAAAGTATTTATTAAATGCTTACTATTTGCCAGACACTGCTATATGGATTCTAAACAAAGACGCAAGAAGAATTGATAATTCTTTGGTAAAATAGGGCTATTCTGAAAACCAATTCAGGCCATTCATTTGAGGTCATAGTGGATCAGTGGTCTGCCTGTCTATAAAGCCCCATCTTCCTGAA
Source organism: Phalanger gymnotis (assembly GCA_028646595.1). NCBI lineage: Eukaryota > Metazoa > Chordata > Mammalia > Diprotodontia > Phalangeridae > Phalanger > Phalanger gymnotis. The sequence continues at coordinate 148,172,737 of CM053624.1, read as the reverse complement.
TAATGATTTTTATTGCTGCTTCACTTTTCATTAGATAGTTTATCTGTGCTTCCACTGTTCATAGACAGTCTTAGGAAAATTAGAAAAAAAAATTTCTTACAAAGGATCTTTCCCTTACTAAGAGAATCTCCTGCCTGCTCCCAGTCCTGGTAAGCTCTTCTCTATGTGGTCATAGACTGAATAAACTTACCCATTTCCTGGAGCCTGTTGACTCAAGAAATATGCTGTTTGTTTGTGACTCTATATTGTTTTATACTTCTGTTTTTAACCATTATGTATAATGATGGTTACTCCTTTGTGTGTGTGTGTGTGTGTGTTTTAATATCTCTATAAATTTCATTTGTACTTTGGTCTTGAGGGGGTCAAAATGTATTGTTATTATGAGGGTTAAAATTCTGTTTTTAGAAGATGTTCTGTAGAAGGATAGCAAGTGAGCACATTTAATTGGGGGAGTAAGAGAAGAAAAAAACAATCATCTTGTTGTAGAGGTTGTTTTTTCAGTCATGTCTGACTCTTTGTGACCCCATTTAAGGTTTTCTTGGCAGAGATACAGGAGTGGTTTGCCATTTCCTTTTCCAGCTCATTTTACAGATGAAGAAGTGAAGACAATTAGAGTGCAGTAACTTGCACAGGGTCACATAGCTAGTAAGTGTCTGATGCTGGATTTGAACTCATGAAGATGAGTCTTCCTGACTCTAGGTGTGGTTCTCTATCTACTGTGCTGCCTAATGGCCTTCGTACCTTGAAAGAAAGGAATTGGGTAAGAGGAGGGAGAATGATTAGACCCAGGGGTTGATAAATTTGAATTGCTCATAGAGAAGGGAAATTCTGGCTTTATTTGCCTATTCCATTGATCAGGGAACAAACCACATAAAGAGATCAAAGGAGAGGGTATATAGAAAATGATAGACAGATGGACATAGATGAGTTTTTTTAGTTCAAATCTAAACTGAATTGTTCTGATTTAGTATATAATGTAGCCAACATACAATGTTTACACAGGAGAAGGATTCTCCTACTGTGTTCTATTTGTTCCTGTTTCAATAATTCGGCTAGCAGCTGCTGTGGGCGTGAAAGACCGACACAAGCCCAACAACAAAGATGTTGCCAGCACAGGTTCTTTTGATCTTCTTTACTAAGGAAAGTAATGTTAGGGAGTTAACAATCTTATTTCAATCCAACATACAAATATCATTCACTCAGCTCAGGTGGAAAAGCCAGCACCCTGAGCTTCAGAGCAAATACAAATGGAGCAAATAAACACGAATCAACAGACAGATTCCCATCTGACAAAATCACAATATACAGTTACCAGAGAAGCATCAACATCTGAATTTTCTCCAAAGCCGAGGAGCTTATAAAAACGGCTGGTCCAGAGTCATGCGCCACTCCTGCTGTGGCTCAGAGCTCCAAGGGAGAAAGCCAACCTCTGGGTTTATATATCTTGTTCAGGGTCAAAAGCGCGTCACACACGCGACTCACCCACTCGACCTAAAATTGTCACAAAAATGAGACTTAAACCCATTTGGTCTAAAAGCCTCTGGTGTAACAAACATGTCACTTCAGCCCATGTAAACTAGGCTTTCCCTTGAGGCAAGGAGGTCATCAAGAAATCCTAATTTAATCAAGGAAACAAAAGCCAAACTCTTCAAGGGCACTTGGTTGAATAAGTGCTAAGAGTCCATCTTGATTGCCAACACAGTTCCTTAATACCCAATAAATATCAAACAATAATAAAATATGCAGGGTCTGTCTATGTTGCTGTGGGAACAATAACCTAATTTATTTATTTTGCATCTGGTTATTAATTTGCATTTAGTGCCTTTGTAAAATCACCGAAAATGAGACAGAGAGAAAGAAGAGAGAGAGAGAGAGAGATCTGAACATTTTTTCTGAAGGAATAAAAGGGACTATAACATTAATGACACTTTGTTAGGGAAACATCAGAGATGGGAGCACTTCAGAACTCAGCAGTTTTTTAATCCTTATCCCTCTTTATCAGTTTGTGAATGTTGTTTAATGGGCACTATAATGAGATTTTAAAAGAGCTTTTGTCTTTTAAAATAAAAGTATAAGGAAAATAAAATCTGAGACAAGATTTTTATTGACTAGTCAATGATGAAAATAGACATTCTGCCATTCTCTGTATCGTGAGATAATAGCATGGGTATTTTGGACCTACATCTAACTTAGAAAGACTGCTCATTTCTGCCCACTGGAGCTGGAAGGCACTTACCTCTTTCTGCCCTGTACCCAGCCATTGCAGTCCTAGGGAAGCCTGACATCTAAGGGAATTAGGCACCTCATTCTCAAACTGATCCCCCATCTCATGTATAATGCTAATTATAGTAAAACTTATGGCACATGCCTAGAGCTTCCAAAGTGGGTAATAAAAGAAGAATCAACATATAATATGAATTGATATGAGATAGATAATCTAATCCTACCTATAAAAAAAGGAACACTAAACATAAAAGAATCATAGCACTCGTAACAGAGTGATTAGAACAGTAACAACATATCCTTTTTTTTTTTTTGGTGATGGTATGGGGAATGTATGAGATATCCCTGCGAAGGTATTCTGTATTCTACAGATGAGACAAGAATATTTCTAAACCAATCATTATTTTTTTAAGTGCCTACTATGTAGCAGGCATTTTGCTAAGCCCTGGAAATACAAAAGAGCAAAACACAGTCCTTGCCTTCAAGGAACTTGCAATCTAGTGGGGGAGACAACATGTAAACAAACGTATGCAAAACGTGCTATACATAGGATAATTAGGGAATAGTTAAAAGAGGGAAAGCAATGGAATTAAGAGCAGATAGGGAAGGCTTCTTGTCAAAGGTGGGATTTTAGTGGGAATTAAAGGTAAGCCAGGGAGGTTAAGAGACAGAATAGAGGGAGAGCAGCATCACATGTATGGAGAACAGACAGAGAAAATGCCTGAAGCTGAGAGATGAGCATCTTGTCTGCGGAACAGTCGGGAGTCCAGTGTCACTGGATCAAAGAGTATGTTTTGGGGAGTAAAGTGTAAGAAAACTGGAGGGGGCTAGGTTATGAAAGGCTTTAAATGTCAAATGGAGCATTTTGTATTTGATCCTGGAGACAAATGGAAGGCACTGAAGTTGATTGAGTAGGAGGGATGATATGATCAGATTTATATTTTAGGAAAATCATTTTAGCGACTGAAGGGGAAATGGATTGGAGTGAGGAGGTTAGAAGCATGCAGACTCATTAGCAAGGTTTTGCAATAATCAAGGTGTGATGCCATGAGGGCCTGCACTAGAGTGGTGGCAGTATCAAAGGAGAGAAGGGGGCTTATCTGACAGATGTTGCAAAGGTGAAATTGATAGGTCTTGGCAACAGCTTGGATATGGGAGGTGAGCGATAGTGAATGATATAGGATGGCTCCTAGGTTGTGAGCCTGAAGGACAAAGAGGATGGTGTTGCCCTCTGCAGTAATAGGGGAGGTAGGAGGAGAGTTTAGGGGGAAAGGTAATGAATTCTACATATATTGAATTTAAGATGTCTACTGAATATCCATTTTGAGATGTCTGAAAGTCAGCTGGAGATGCAAGATCAGAGGTCAGCAGGGAGATTGGAGAAGAAAAGGTAGATTTGACTATCAACATAAAGACAGTAAATCCATAGGAGCTGATGAGATTACCAACTGAAGTAATACAGGAGGAAAAGAGAAGTGGGCCTAGAACATAACCCTGAAGAACACCTATGGGAAGAAGGTGTGATCTGGAGGAGGATCCAGCAAAGGAGAGATTAAGAAAGAGCAGTGAGCTAGGTAGGAGAACCAGAGGAGAGTGATGTCTTTAAAATCTAAAGAGAAGAGAGTATTAAGGAGGGGAAAGTGATCAAATGTCAAAGGCTGCAGAAAGATCAATGAGAATGAGGACTGGGAAAAGGCCATTGGATTTGTCAACAAAGAGGTAATCAGTAATTCAGGGTAATATGTAATTAATTAAATTAAAGAAGAAGTGAGGATAGGAAGAGAGAGAGAGAAAGAAAGAAGGGAGGGAAGGAGGAAGGAAAGAAGAAAGAAAGAATTTGTTTCCGTAAAATTTTAGAGCTCAAAGGAAACCTAGAGATAATCCAGTCTAAATTCCCTCCTGGTATAGGAAACTCCTCCACAATATTTCTAAGTAGAAGCAGTAATCTGGCAAAATATTTAAACATTCTGCTATGTATATCACAAGCTGATTCTATTGTTCCAAGGGAGTTGGCTTTATATTGATTCTAACTTCCACCCATTTATTCTAATCTGGCTCCTCGGAAGGTACACAGATCAAGCCCAATGCCTCTTCCATGTAACCATCTTTTATATATTTGAAAACATATCCCCTCCAGCTCCGCCAGTCTTCTTTCCTATGGAACAAATACTCTCCCCTTCTTTCAACTGTTCTTCATTTGGTGTCCTTTCATATCTCCTCTTTATTCTGGTCTGTCTCCTACAGTTTGTCAAAATTACCATTAGAGTATGATGCTCCGAACTGAACATAATACTCCAGTTGTGGTTGTAGCAGAGCAGAATATAATGAGCCCTCTCTTATTTGTATATTGTATTTCTGTTAATGCAGTCCAAATTAAGTTCTCACATATCATTAATAGGTTTTTGCCTAGGATTTTTCCAGGGATTGAGATCAAGTTCACAGGTCTATAGTTTCTGTAATTCATACTTTTTCCTCTTTTTGGAAATCAGAATATTATTTTTCCTTTCTCCAAAAGATCTTTGCAAACTCTCTGCTCTGAGACAGAACAAAAGTAAACTTCAGCCAAGCTCAAATCAGTTTATTAAAAATTATAATTAATCACATCTGAATGAATGAAGTTCTGCTATAGTCCTTTTGTTTTCTTTCCCGACATTTCTCACTATCATTTGGAGAAATATTGCATTATGGAAGGTAAACCACTTCTAATTTAGTAGAGCCCCTGAAATAGCCTTTAGTAAGAGCCTTCAGAAGAAATTAAGCAGAATGTCACTGCAGTAAATTATCAACTGTATTTCTATTTCACTTGAAAACTTCTCAGTGTTTTAAGATCCTTCCAGGATAATAAAACTGAGCTGAGTGGATGGAACTTATATTTAGCAGTAGCAGAATATGAACTTACATTGCTATTCAGGAATAACACCTACAGTATATCTAGTTCAAAGCCATTGCTAGTCCACTGCATACTGGGTGATTTCTTATGTGAAATTATTAAATCCATTAAGTGTGTTTGGAAACTTAAGGAGAGTAAATATAGTTTTTTTCTCTCTAGTCAAGGGTAGTTAAGCAGAACAACAATACATAAATAGTAACCTGGATTTCCCTTCCTAGCTCAACCACTTTTTGTGAGAGCAAGGACAATTCTGGTGTTTTCCCCACCTAGAAAATGGTAATTTTATGTCTTCTCTTGACCATTTCAGGGAAAATAAATAAATAAATCAGATATGGAATGTAATTTGATGTCTTTGAAAAGAAGGTATTATGTAATGGTTATCATCATTATTTTAAAAGAGATGTTATATAAACAATTGAATAATCGAGGTAAATACAAAGTATGTTAAAATACTCCAGGAAAGCAAAGCAAAAAAAAAAAGTTCCAGAGGCACAGTTAGCCTTTAAAGATGTAAGTATGGCTTTTTTATGTTGGAATCCATGCTCTGAAGTAAAAGCTGAAAGACTCCATCCAGTGATCTTTCTCATTTCTGGCTATTTGACACAGAATAGTTGGCAAGTGGTATGTACTCGTACGTAGTATCTTATCTCTTTTTTCTAGTGTGACTGAGTCATATGGATTTATTAGGAGGAACAGGGGTTTATGATGGCAATTCACAATCAGATCATTGCCACTAGAAATTACAGAAGGGTCTTTAAGGAGCCTGGGGTTAATTGATCAATGTAGATTATGAAAGGCAATGGTGGAAATTGTGCAGCATATCACTCAGGCTGTAACATTTAGCACCTACTGAACACCTAACAAGGCCTAACCTGGTGGGTAGAATTATACATCAGAAGCTTAATGTCTTTTATTAATTGACAGATGACAAATCCCTAGACTCCAAATATAGACCTCAAAGTATTCTGGAGAACTCAACAAATGAAATGTACTGAAAAGGGACTTTTATTATAGACCAATTTATTTATTCACAACTGCCAGAATATAACATTTATCTATTAAATATCAGAAAAAGCATTATAAATATATGTCACCATACCTTAAATCCATATTCCAAGCAATGTGAGGGGGAACAACTTTTTAAATAGAATATGTCCCAAAAATCTTTGTGCAGTTTGAAGCTTTAACAATTTGAGAAACGTGCTGGTACAAACTTTAAAAATCATTTAAAATTTAATTATTTAAATTTGTTGTTTATTTTTATGAATTTTGAATAGCAAATTTTAATTTTGATTTTAACAAGATGGACCACCCTGTAATTATGCATTGTGTACAGTTTCTGGATTATACTTTCTCTGACAGCGAAGAGGAGGTCTTCTCACTTGGTCACTTCCATTTTCTTTTCCTCAGACCCCTATCCTTAAATATGAATCACTAACAATTGCCTAGGGTATTATTTACAAAATCATGCAAATGATACGTACTTTAAGGGTGCATTTATGCACGCGCCTTAAAAATTAAAACAATGAAAACTTTGATCACTTAAAAAAATCTATCAATCTCTACCAATTTATTTTTCTTGTGGGGCTGCAGCAAAACTATTATGCATGCAGCAAATCTGGTCCTCTGAATGATTTTAAGGCTAAGATTACAGATTTTATCCTTTCCCTCACCAAATAGCAGGTTATGAAAGTTTTCACAAAGTTCAAAAATCTACAAGAATGACATATAGCTCAACATGTCGGTTATGTTGAAAGTGAATAAGATTCATGTAAATATGCTAAAATGTAAATAATCACCATTCAAATGTCTAAATGTCCTAAGTTTGTAGCATGTATACTTCTGAAGTTATTGAAGCTTAAAAATACACTGATTTTGGGATGCCTTGGATAGAGACCTAGTAGAGAAGATCAAAATCATGTGGGTACAGGATTGGCCATTCAAGAAACTCTAAGCACCTACTATGCGTCAAGCACCGTGTTAAGTGCTGGGGTTACAAAGAAAAGAAGACATCCTCTGCCCTTCAGGAGCTCACAGTAGAGTGAAGGGGATAATATGCAAATAATTGTGTACAAATAAGATACATATATAATATATGTACATATACATTATATATATATATATTATCAGTTGAGTATTATTCCTTTTCTCTCATCTGCTGCAAAACATGCACTGAAGATGTTTTCAGTGAGTCTGCCGAGGAGATGCTTATATTATCCTACTTGTATTCAACTATAAAATCCATTCTTGTATCTACCTTTAGAATTATCCATTGAGCATTATGTTATACGATATATAATCATACATGTCATATAAAATTATATCATCTAAGCTATTTTGATATTATGTATCATTTATGTGATATATTTATTTCACACACATATACATACATACAAACATTCATACATGTATATGTGCGTTAGTAGGATAGCAGCTTGTCCCAACACCATTTCTATTTGAACCTTATAAAAAATTCAGTCTGGAATAAAAGTAATAACCATCATAATTTCATCCACCAATTGTTTGCCAAATACTAAACACAAAGGATATCGGTCTGTCCCGGAACTCCATCCAACATAAAGATAAGAAGGAGATTGCAACAATAACAATAACTGACATTTACTTGGCACTTCAAAGTTTGCAGGATTCTTATAATTATAACATATATTATGTATATAATATACAATATAATAATATTCTATATAATTATAATACACATTATCTCACTGGAACCTTATTAGTAACTATATCGGGTCCTATGGGAATCACAGTGCCCAGTTTACAGATGAGGAAAATAAAGTTCAGAGAAAGATTGTCTAGGTTATAGAGCCAGTATGTCAGAAGCAGGATTTGAGCCCAGTTCTTTGTGATTCTAAGCCAAGTACTCTCTCATCTCCCTAAATGATAGTAGTTCACATATGTGCATGTAGTAGCTTTAAGTTTGCAAAGTATTAATGCCTTTCCATACATTATAAAGTACATTCCACACATTATCTTATTTGATCCTTACCATGCATGCCCTGTGAAGTAGGTATTAATATTATCCCGTTTTCTAGATAAGAAAACTGAGGCCTCCTTGTAGTTAAGTGACTTGCCTGGGTTCACATAGATAATAACACCCTGGAGGATAAGGGAAAGAGGCTTAGGAATGTTACACCTCTAAATCAGTCTACTGATAAGAGATTTTTATGGACTAATAATTCCATGCTCTGTCTAAACACCAAGTCTTCTAAGTGCTTATGCAGCCATTAGGCTCATTAATCCTCCCATTTTCCTGTGAGCCTCTCAGTGAACACGAATTAACCCCACATTTACTGGGCCTCTGAGGTGATATGCTTTGACCAAACGGCACACGAATCAACATTGGCTACTTCAACATGAGAAACCCTTCTCTCCTATACTTTTATATTCATTCCTCATGTAAAAGGAATGAATGAACCCTGAAATCCAAATCCCTTTTGCGTTGGTAACTGAAAGCTTGAGAGACTCTCCATTTGTTAGAGTTCCAGATTGGTCAGCTTAGTGATAACAGTTACCCTGAGTTGTTCCAAGTGGTATTTTCTTTAGCTCTCAGCCTCTTAGCTTCGTGGGGAGTAGGAGGGGATATGAATGACAGTGCCAGGGTCAAAAAGGCACCCCAGTTCCAGTACATCAGACAATAAGGACACAAACAAAGCTCCTTTTACCGGCTTCCACTGACGCATGAAGAAACCTATTATTGGGCCATTTGTATGTTTTCTCTAAAGTGCCAACCCTTGGCAGTGATGTCACAGTAACTATATGTTACAATGCACTACAAAAAGCTCACACAGAAAAATACTGTTGAAACCCAGTCTCCTTCCTGTTATGGAGAAAGGTCAAGCTCATGTCGCTCTTGCTGACATGGCAAGATTACTAATCTCTGCACTTTGCAGTCACCCTTTAGGAAATGGAACGGGCGCATTAGACAGTTGTTTCAGGGTTCCCAGTGGCTGGAGCTGTAAATTAGCCAGGGCCCACATATGCACAAACAAAAATCCCGGTTTAGATTTTCTTGCCTAAAGTACCATAATGATAGCCCTAAGACCTGCTATTACTTCTGAAATTACAGTCAAATGGCTATGATTTGGCAGATACCACAGGAAAGGATGCTTTTGTTGTTTCATTTTGGCGAGATCACTCTGCACTGTTGGGATGCTAAAGAGCGCCATGGTACAAGACATGAAAAGGATGAGAAGGGGGGGTGGTTATTGGAAGTGTTTTAATAGCTGCTAAGTGGGTGGGAAAGATTGAAACCTACTGTGTCTCCTGGGAGGGAGGTGGAGGAGTACTTAGAGATATATCTTATATATGTTATATATCTTATCATGGGTTCAGGGGTGGTGTGCTGTTTCTTCCATTGATCCTAGCCAGCCTACCCTTTAAGAAATCTTATAAATCAGGAATATTATTGTATCAGAGGGATGGAAGGAATTAAAGATTTCTTTACAACCTTAGGATAGGACCACCATTTTACACTGATGAAAAAGATATAGCCTATTTTAAACAGCAACAAGAAGGTATCAACTTTATTTAACAAGGACTAGTTCTGGGATTTCATTAATACAAGGAACTCCATCTACCAAAGCAAGTTGGCACCTTCTTTACAACATATAGTCTTACACAGTTACCTGGGACTCTGAGAGATTAAGTGAACTGTCCAGGGTCACGCAACCACTAAATAGTAGAGAAAGGACTGGAACCCGGGTCTTCCTGCTGCCAAGGCCAACGCTTACCCATGATGCCAAGCTATCTCTTGTTTACACTAAGAAATTATTTCTACAGGAAATATTTGAAATCCATATTTTCACATATGTCATGTATATACTTCTTTTCTACAGTAACCCAAATGCCCTACCTTTTTTTTTCCTTGCCCTTTTTGAAATCTTCAATTTCTAATGCATGTGCTGTCTTTCTTAACAAGTGACTAATAGTATTTTATGCTTCTATGGGCTTGCCCATTCTTACAATTGCAAAGCCCTTTTATTCCTTAGGATTCTAGTATATCTCAAATCATATCACTAATTTAACCTATGAAAATATGCTCCGTATCAGCTTCGCAGGTACAATGTCATATCATGTTATAAATCAGCTCAGCAACATGGTGTAGTACAAAGAGTACTCAATTTGGAGGTGGATAACATAAGTTCCAATCCTAGTTTTGCTATTTGACCTTGGAAAAGTCACTTCATCTCTTTAGGCTTCAGTTTCTTCATCTGTAAAGTGAAGGGTATTAGATTAGGTGATCATTAAAGTCTTCCAATCCTTTCGAAATCTTGATTTCATAAGTAGAATTCTTAGACTTTACTGTCATTTGGTTTAATGTAATAGCAGTGCTATTTGGAGGGGGGAGTGGTGGTATCAGTCAAGTAGAATTTTATGTGGCATGTGTTTGTATTTAAACATTTTGTGCTTTTCTTTTTCCTCTGGAGGAAAATCTTGCATGCCCTTTGCTTATATTTGTTTTCTGGTCTATCTTTTTTTTTCCTGGAACTTTATCTCTCCATGTACTAAGAAAGCATTTAGCCAAAAAATGATTTATTACTGTGTATTCCTGTATCATGCCAGTCGCTGTTTTAACTTAAACATTCACTTACCCTAAATGTTGCTTTTTGAACAGAAAGGAGGTTGAGAGACATAGTGCAGTACTTCCTATTGTCATGACTTGAACACATAATATTGGACCCTTATTTGAAAGTTTTGCACAACATTCAGATTCATAGCTAACTTGAAAAACCTTTTCTACTCTGTCCTGGTCAGACCAGATCCAGACTATCATGCTCAAGCCTGGGTCCCATATTCTAGGGAAGACAATGAAAAGCCAGAGACTAAAGAATCAACTAGAAAAACAATTGAAACAACTAATAAATTTAGCAAAGTTGCAGGATATTAAGTAAACACACATAAATCACCAGCGTTCCTGTATATTACCTACAAAACTCAGCAGAAAGAGCTAGAAAAAGAAATCCCATTCAAAATAACTAAAGAAGGTAGAAAACATTTGGGAATATATCTACTAAGACACACCCAGGAACCATATGAATGTAGCTTTTAAAAAGCCTTTGCAGAAATAAAAGACAGAACCAACTCGGGAAATAATTGTCATAGATAGATTCAGCCAAAGTAGTAAGAAAAAATGAAATATTACATAAATTGACTTATTTTCTGCTAACCCAAACTACCAAAGGATTATCTTATAGAGCTAGAAAAAGTAATAATGAAATTCATAGGGAGGAACAAAAGGCCAAGAATAATAATGAAAAAAAAAGTGGGAAGGAGGATCTATCAGTAACAGATTTTAAACTATATGGTAGGGCAATAATCATTAAAACGATGGATGCTGTTTTTTTAAATAGAGATAATGAAAACAAACACATACACACACAGACATACACATACACACACATATATATATATGTACACATAGTGTTTTTGTATTTTTAAGCTGGATAGCAACCAGTGGATTTAGTATTTATTTTGTTATTTCTGAAATACATAAAATTTCCTTCTAATTCTTAGGACAAAATTTTCATGTATCCCTCCATCAATCACTAAAAATTGTGGGAAGGCAAATTGTGGTTCAATATAAGAAAGAACTCCCTAATATTTAAAGGCTTGCCCCAAATGGAATGGGCTATCTTGTAAGGTAGTGACTTTCCTGTCACTCGAAGTACTCATACAGAGCCTGGGTGTTCATTCTTCAGAGCTATTGTAGAGAGGATTCATGTTTCAGATGGATGTTGGACCAAACTACTCTGGTAGTCCATTCTGACTCAAAAAATCTCAATTACTATAAGTATTAATTTGTCTCATAGTCATCTTTATTGATCTGACTACTTCATGTATTTTTCTGATAAAGAATAGAGTGAAGCGATTAAAGTTTCTGGGACCATTACTATAGTGGGTGAAGAAGGTCGTAGACACAGACCAAGAAAAATAACACTAAAATGTCATTAATGTATTAGCTCAGCCATAGAAACACAGAGCGTGTTTGGCTAAGAGGTAATGCTGTTGTTGTTTAGTCATTTTTTTCAGTTCTTTCCAACTCTTCATGACCGCATTTGGGGTTTTCTTGGCAAAGATACTGGAGTGGTTTGTCATTTCTTTCTCCAGCTCATTTTTCAGATGAGGAACATGGGGCAGAGTTAAGTGACTTGCCTAGTCACAAAGTAAGTGTCTGAGGGCAGATCTGAATGCAGGAAGAGGAGTCTTCCTGACTCCAGGCTGGCACAATATCATCCACTGTGCCATCTAGCTGTCCTAAGAGGTAATACAGAGGCATAAAGAGGCACAAAGGGTATTAGGTTCATAACTGGTGGAATTTTTTAGTTTGATTGCTGGTTTGTTTGTTTTTTAAGGAGAAAACCATAATGGTTTTCTAATTCACTTTTTTTTTTGTGGAACTATGAATTAGCCCAATCATTTGGAAAACATTTTGGAAAAAAAAGTATTTAAAAAAGTAACTAAAATGTCCATACCCTTTGACCAAGAGATTTCACTAGAGCTCAAGGAGATCAAAGAAAGAAGGAAAGGGCCCATTCACAACCAAAATATTCATAGAAGCACTTTTTGTGGTAACAAAGAACTAGAAACTCAATAAATGCCCATTTGTTGGGGTATGGCTAAACAAAATGTGTTACATGGACGTAATGGATATTACTATACCATTAGAAATGATGAATAGGTAGAATTCCGAGAAGCATAGGAAGACATATGTCCTGATGCAGAGTGAAGTTAACAGAACCAGGAAAACAACATACACAACTACTACAAAAACGTAAACAGAAAGACTAAAGAAATCAAGACAATGCTTTTTAACTCTGATGACCGCAATGTTCCTGGAGAAGAATTGAGAAAATGAAACCCTACTTCCTAGAGATAGGGGACTATATACTGTCAGACTTCACTCATATATTGGCTAATTTTGCTAAATTGCTTTTATCACTTTTTATTTTTTTTTTCTTAAGAGGTGATCATTAGAGGGCAGAGGGCTATATTCTTACATTCTGCATTGAAAGTGATGTCCAAAACAAAAGATGTCTTTTTTTTTCTCAAAAAGAAGAGAAGCAACAAAAAATTGTTGGGGGTGGAATTTTGGAACAATGCAATCTTCTCACAAATCATTTCAACTCTTTGGACGTCAGTTTCCACATCTATAAAATGAGGGGTTTGGACTAAATGGTCACTAAGTTTCCTTCTAGCTCTAAATCCATATTGCCATGTTCCAAAGAAAGGAAAAAGAAGGGAAGCAGAAAGTAACAAGCATTTATATAGAACCTGCACTGTGCAGAGGAATGCCCAGGAGTCTGCTTCCAGCTTTTAAACTTTCAGCCCAAATCGGCTTGTGCTACCTGCTAGAGTACTTCTGTATGGACTTCCACAGCTCAGTGTTTCAATGGCTGTGCAGTCTATAAAGGATGTGCTAGTAGAGGAAATAGTAAGGAGACACTCCAAGAAACCTTTTGCCTTCCTCCAACTGTGTTTTTCAGCATTCTCTTGGCTTTGCCACACTTGAAGATGGTAAATGGGTTCTTGTCCCCTCATGAAACATCACAAAGTCTCCATGCAGTTCCAAGATGTTTGAGCAAATGGGGTAACATTTCAGGAGCTACGTGGAGGAAGCACTGGGTGGTTTTCCCCTCTCTGTCCAAAGTCCCTCAGGGCAAAGTACTAAAACAATTATGACAATAGGAGAAGGAAATGGGGTAGAAATCATGTGACCGAATGACTTATGGAGAAACATGTTTTCCTGATGTTCTCATTCATTTATCTCTACCGTACAATGTATTTCTCTTGTTTTACTGGGTAATTAAACCTTCAACACTCCAGAGATCATAAGAGGCCTGAGTCCCATTGTGGGAAGATGCCTGATTTGATTCTCCTGTGGTAGTTATTGGAGGTTGGTCTCTTTCAAAGGGTTGGCTTTCGGTAACGTCAGACAAGGCCTCTGAGGAGAGTCCCTACTTGGTGCGAGTTAAGCACTGTCACATGTCTTGGCGGGGTTTGCTGAATTTTTAGGTCAACTTCTACAGCTGTTTCCCTCTCCTCCCTCCCTCCTCCACCCTCCACCCCCTAAATTTTGTTTTAAACTTTTAGCCTTGTCTCCTGCTTAATAGAGTAGGATCATTTTTCAGAGGTAAAGCTAGTCATTTCTTTCAAGTTACATTCTTACAGAAGAAGAAGAAAAAAAATCTACATCAAAGCCCATATGGCAGAGCCTGCAGGTTTTTTGCATGTGTCTCCTCCAGAGTAACAGTAGTCTGATAGCAATTCTAGGGATGAATTACCTAAAAGTTACACTTTCTCTTCTGACCTTTTGTATTTAAAGCCAGCTCGTGTGTCATGTGTCTTTAATCTGGAATGCTCAGTAATGCTCTGTAATTTGCATCTATTTGTTTTTTTGGATCCAAGAAGGGTAGGATGCAAGCATTTTCTCCTTTGAAACACTTTATTTGGAGGAGATAGTGTAAGTGTGTGGGGTGGGGAGGGTGGAGAAAGATACTGAAACTCTCTTTTAGAGTCTTAGATTTGCATCTTTTTTTTTTTTTTTGATTAGTAAAAAGAAGTTCTGAAATTCTTCCTGGAAAAGTACCTAGATATGTCTCCAACTTACCCAACCATAGCAAGCTTGTGCTATAACTGGAAATCTCGTGGAAGCTGACTCTCTTTCAAAAATATGCTTGTTTCCAGCAGTTCAGAGGTGGCCAGAAACAGAAAACACCATTTGAAAGGCTAAAAGAAATGTTTATGCTTCAAAGGAAAAAATATTAGAGATGAATTCTGCTTTACGATGGTACTCACTAAATTGAATAAGGGATGAAAATTCAGGTCAGGATTTATATAATCAATCTATCTATAATTGTCTGAGTTTTCAAAGGATAATGTAATTTGCCTAACGATGGATCTTATGTTTGCTAAAGAGAATGATAGGGTGCTGTTACCTTTGTCATGTCAAGTGTTTTTGTTGTTCATGAGAAAGGAGGAGACTTTAAATCTGTAGTTATCGTGTCATTTTGTGGGAAATCCAAATAGTGCCTTTTACCCTCTTGGTGAAAGGATCATAGATCTGGAGGTGAAAAGGACTTTCTGTCTTCTGGTCCAACTCCATCATCTTACAGATGAGGAAACTGCAGTCCATAGTAAATCTCAGTCATTTAATGTGAAACCCAGGTCTTCGGACACCACAGCCAGTGTTCTTTCCATCCTACTGTATTGCCTCAAACCCTTTCAGGAAGGGATAACCAAGGGGGAAAATGAACTGTTGCAGAACATTATTTCAGAAAGAGATGAGTTCTTTTATTAGAAAGGAAACATGATATAGTAGAAAAAGAGCACTAGCAAGGGATGGACTCTGTCTCTATGACCACACCATTATCTTCTCTGGACCTCAGTGTCCTCATCATATAAAATGGGTATGTTGAACTAGATGGTCTCTGTGTTTCTTTCCAGATCTAATACTCTATGACTAGATAGTTTGTAGAACATTTTTTTAAAAACTAGTTTGTACATTTATATAGAGGGTCTCCTGTTACCTCCAAGATCAGATAAAAAAAAAAACCACCTTGTTTGGCTTTCAAAAGACCTTCATAAACTGGCTGCTGTTATCTTTCCAGTCTTCTTACAATTTACTCACTCCCATCCACTGTGATCCAATGACTCTGACCTCTCTGCTGTGCCTTGCACCCTGCAGGCCATCTTCCTACTCTGAAGGTTTTTACTGGTTGTTGCCCATATCTAGAATTCTCTCACTTCCCATTTCCACTCCCTGTCTTCCCTGGAAATGTTGAAGAGTCTGCAAAAATCTTACTATGTAAAAGAAGCTTTTCTCAATCCCTCTCAATACTAATGCTTTCCCTCTGTTGATTATATCCAATTTATGTAACCAATTATATATTCATTTTATGTGTATATCTTGTTGTAATATAGTTGTTTGCAAGTTGTCTCCCCGTTAGATGATGAAATCTATGAAAGCAGAGACTCTTTGCCCTTCTTTGGGTCTTCAAGATTTACTACATTGCTTGGCACAGAGTAGGAACTTAATACATGCTTATTGACTGACTAACCAAAATATTATCACATATTTAGTTAAGACCACCTACACATCTGCGTACATGTGCACATGCATATGCACATATATTCATGGTTTGTGATTGTGGTTAAGTCATTCACTTCATGACCCCATGGACCATCACATGGCAATATTGTCCATAGTTTTTTCTTGGTAAAGACACCAAAGTGGTCTGCAGATTCCTTCTCTAGTGAATTGACAGACAGAGGTAAAGCACAGCTGTAAGTGTCTGAGGCCAGATTTGAACTACGATCTTCTTGACTCCAGGCCCAGCGCTCTATTCACTGAGCCACCTCGCTGCTTCCTCACAATATATACATGTACATATAAAGACATGGATGCATATGTGTATATATATCCATATACACATACATATACAGATATTGATATATACAAACATACACACCAAATAGGTCCAGACTATCTAGGTACTTATATCCATATATCCATTTATCTGTAATATTCATAATTCTAATTTCCTCTCTGAAACATTCGGTAACCCAGATAGCATTTTTTATTCCCTGTACTTACTTAGACAAATGCAAAATTCTTTTTAAAGAACTTTTAGAGCTAAGAGAGCAGAGTTCGTACAAATAAGTATCCATTATCAGTATACTACAGATTACATTTATAGAAAGAGCCAATCTCCAAGGCATACTTTGAAAAAAGAGTTGCAAGGATTACAATTTAAGCCATCCTAAAAGGAAAAAGAAGTCTCAAAAAGAAAAAAAAATATTTAAACACCATAAATAAACTTTCCTTACCCTCATGAAGCTTCCTTATCTTTTGTTATTTCTTCAGCTATAGTGACTGCATGGCTGGTTGGTCTTACACATTTTCGATTATGTATAGAGCTGCTTCCTCTCGATTGTGATTTAAACCTTCAACCCTATACATATAGCTTCCTCTTCCTTGCCAAGGTATTTGAAATTCCAGCATCAATCGCCTATTAATTTTTGGTCCTCAGGGGTCCTGTGTTAAAATGTATATACTTCAAGATCGGGTAGCATATTAATTTGGTTATTAGGTACTCCTAGCAAAAAGAGCACTGGACTTGGGTCAGAAATCTTGGTTAAGAGTTCCAATTCTTAGCACTTATTGGCTCATTGACCATGGATAAATTATTGATGCTCTCTGAGACAACCTATATTCATTTAAAAAATGGGGATAATAATACAACTTGCCTCTGGGTTTTAAAAAATGAATAATTATAACATTTGTTTTGTGGTATGTGTGATTGTCCCCATTTTGCAGATGAGAAAACTGAGGATCGAGAGGATTCAATGACTTACCCAAGGTCACTTGACTTGTAATTGGCAGGATCAACACTGGAATCTAAGTCCTCTGACTCCAAGTCCTTCCAATGAAACATGAAAAAAATGATTTGTAAATTTTAAAGTACCACGTAAATATATTATTTTAAGATCATAATATCTGGAGTTGAAAGGTCTCTTAGAGATCATTTGGTCTATCTCATTTTTTAGGTTAGGAAGTTGTAGCCTTGAATGTTGAAGTAAATTGCCCAGATCATGCAAATAAGTAGCAAAGTCAGAATTTGAACTCAGGGTTTCCTAATTCAAATCTAAAACTGTTCCCCTGGCACCATCCTGCATATAAAATTATCATTATTTGTTTTATTAATATGATGATAATAATTGTAATAATGATGATAAGTATTAAAGATAAATGGGTGGTAACAGTGGAGAGAGGGCTGGGCCTACAATCAGGAAGAACTGAGTTCAAATCCAGTCTCAGATAAACTAATTAACTGCGTGACCCCAAGCAAATCACTTAATCTCTATTTGCCTCAGTCTTCTCAACTGTAAAATCGTGAAAATCATAGCATCTGCCTCCCAGGGTTGTTGTGAAGATCAAATGACATAATTATAAAGCTCTTAGAATAGTTCCTGGAACATAGTGGGCTCTACATAAGTGGTAGTAGCAATAGATGGAACACTAAACAGCAATTAACAACAGTAGTAGTAGTAGCAGTAGTAGTACTAGTGGTAGTAGTAGCAGTGATAGTAGTAGAGGTAGTTGTTACTGTTCAGATACCCTCCAGATGATAATTTGCTCTGAATATTTTTGTTGAGTCATTTTATTCCAACTCTTTTAGAACCCATTTGGGGTTTTCTTGGCAAAGATTAACTCGAGTGCTTTTCTATTTCCTTCTCCAGCTTATTTTATAGATGAGGAACTAAAGTAAACTGGGTTAAGTGACTTGCCCAGGGTGACACATCTAGTAAGTATCTGAGGATTTGAACTCATGAAAATGAGTCTTCCTGACTCCAAGCCCAATGATCTATCCACTGTACCACTCAGCTGTGCCAACTAGAGTGTTCTGGGTACTCGGTAGTAAAGATGTATAGCCTGGACAATAGGTTAGGTAGGACTCTGTAAGGCATTGTAAAGGGAAACCAGGGATGATAGCACTACGTAAGAAGAGAAGGGTATGGAAGGTAAGGATTGGAGGGTGCCCAAAATTATTTTTGCCTTCTTCGTATTTCTTCTTAGGAGCAATCTTACTTGGCAGACAGCATAAGGAAGGTGAAGAGTACTTTAAGAACAAAAAGTTATCTTAAAAATTCTCAATCTAGTTGTTATGTATAATAGTACCAGCTAAATGCTCCAGTGGATAGAATGCTGGACTGGGCGTCAGGATTCCCTGAGTTCAAACCTACCTCAGACACTTTAATGGCTATTTTACCTCAGTCAAGTCACTAAATTTATCTCTGTCTCAGTTTCCTTATCTGTAAAATGGGGATAACAACACCACCTTTCTCTTAGAGTTGCTGTGAGGATCAAACGAGATATTTTTAAAGCAACTTGCAAAGTTGAAGGGGCTATATAGATGCTATCCATTATTATTACAACTACAAAGTGTTTTTCCCTAATCATTGAAGTGTTACTACCTAACAAATAAAAGTTTCTTTCAAGTTATCAATCCAAAGAATGATGTCTATAGACTTTAAGGAGTAGAATTCACACAGGGATCCTAAGGTATCAATATCTGGCAAACAGAGAGGAACCAAGATGGTGGGTGGGACTGGAAGAGGGTCTCTTCTCTGAAAATTGTTCAAAAACTGTATCTGGTGATCACTTGATTAACTATATTGATGACATCAAGAGTTTGTTACCATTAGACAACTGGTTTAACTGAATTTCTTCCCTGAATCAATTGATTATTGGAACTGATGAGGTAGGCTGTTGTACAGACATCATTAATTTCACTAGGGAAGGGAAATGTGAAGAAAAGCTTTTAGGAGATGCTAGTGTGGTTATTGAAAACTGAGCCAGTCTATACCTTGCTAAAAATAGCATATGTCTAGAATTCTTCATAAAACTCTGGGACTGTCTAGCCTGCCCATATTTCATATTTTGTCTTGTTATTTTCAGCCACGGTGGTTCCTCTTTAACTAAAATAAGCTCTTAAAGGCAATTTTCAAATGATTGGAATGGCCTCATGAAAATATTTTCATGTCTTTCTAGATCCTTTTCAAGGGAATGAAAATGCAATGGAATAGAAGGATAGGGAATGACCACATTAGATTTGAAGCCTAGGTAAAGCCAAATGCTCTGACCCTCTGTGTCCCTAAGCTGCTTTCTTTGGTATAAGGGGCTGTGCATAGCTCTGCGTTCAAGACACTCAGCTTCCCTCATCCTGCAGACTGAGTGATTGGGGTCACTGCTGTGGAACACTTCAAAATACTCATCTGGCTCAGTTGAAATATCCTCTTAGCCACTCGGTGATTCCTTCAGGTCAGGGTTGAGGTATATTTGACAGCACTGTTACTGACCAGAGAATTAACAGACCCCAAAAGATGTAATTGCTAGCAATATGAGGGGCTGCAGGAGACAGCGATGATTTTTTTTATCCCATTTCAAAAATGGCTATACCTTTCCAGCCTTGACAGGGAAAGTAGATCTTCTCGAAATGGTTTAACCGGCCCCTTTGTCTGGGTGACTATGAACACTTGAAGCCAAAAGCTGCCCTGATCCCTATAGCTATTTCCGTTAACTCCTTGAAAGCCAAATAATGTGCTCGCTTAGCTGCTGAGCTGCTTTAATGAGGTGCCATTGATTTTAATGGAGCAAAAAGATGGATGATTTACACCAGATGTCCAGAAGGGCCATGCGGGGATTGCTTTGCCGGACACACAGTACATCATGTTGCTCGTTGAATTCTTAAGGGGTTAACTTAACCTTTCCCTTTAACACAGCACTAAAAATAATGTAATTTCCATTCTCAGTGTCTCTTTTATTTATATGGTAAAGCTTCACGACAAACTCACCAGGCTGCTCATTTACTTCTCTGCCATCCATAAACCCTAGAGGGGGACCCTTAAAGCAAAGAGAACAGGGGCTGGTGGGATGCCTCCCTCCAGCTGGGTGGTGGGATTGTTTTATTATTAACACTCCCTAACTTGAAAGCTCTGAATATTTCCTGAATAAAGGTGTTTATTTTCTGAGGTTTGTTGGCCGATGATGAGAGCCTTATGTCTAAAACATCACTTTCAACGTGGTAAGTAAGAAAATCAATTCTTGACCCTTGGATCATACACACACATACACACATATACACACACACATTTAATATTAATAAGTATGTGTACTTATATATAATGTAATATATGCTATATTAAATAAGACAGGTAGGTAGAGAGATAGATAGAAAGAAAGAAAAAAAAGCAGATCTCTTCTCTTAATGAAACCTGAGGTCTAGAAAGAGAATTTTGAGTTGTTCTCGCATTCACTCTATGTGATTTTTCACTTTCATTGTTTTCACCATTTTTGTGAAATATCCAAAGTCATTTGCAAGTAATTGACTAGACAGAAATCGTTCTGTTTCTGAAATAGAAGTCTTTGCTTGGTCTTTCAATGGTTTCAGTAAGACCTTTTATTACAAAGAATCTAACTTCTTTCAGCTGAGAAGACCCTCCCCCACAATTCTTGAAATTGAGGCATTTGGGGGTGACAGTTGATAGAGAGGGAGGGTGTAGATTGTAGAAATTCTCTTAGTGATATTTTTTAAAGTTGTTTTTCCTCTTTTTTACTATGAACTTAATAAACATGAATAAATATGAACATTTCACTATATGAAAAAGAGGACTGTACATAAAACATTGGATTTCAGTTTTGTAGAACTTTTTTTTACAGTTTATATTAAATTTTAAATGGTAGTAGTTCTTAGAGATCTTAAAGGTCTATTGACTTTCAATATAAATTACAGTCAATCATCTGCATAAAAATATTGCTTTAGCTGCTTATCATCCGCTGTCACTACTTCAAAAAGAAATTCCTTGTTTTCCTCAAGATAGCAGTTGGTGTTGTAGATTATACTTGGTTGGAGTCAGGAAGGCTTAGGTTCGAATTAGGTTTGAATCCCACAATACCTGGACAGGCATAATCCTCTCTTGCTCCATCATGATCTCTGGGGAGGGGAAGAGGATTAGATTTACAATTCAACTCAGTTCCTATATTGTATAGTTCTACCAATTTCTAAGTACAAAGTTCCCCTTGGGCACCCTAACTCCTCAGGGCTTCCCTGCTGGTTTGGCAATGACATCTATCCTGGAATCCTGACTCCAAGGTCCCCACTGTTGTTCATCCTTTCTTTTCAATGATGACCAATGATATCACTGAATTGGATTTCAGAGGCAGTTTTGCAAAGTCATCAGCCTCACTCTCCCTTCCAGTCATCAAAGTCCAGTGGCAAGACAACCAAGTCTAGATCCAGGGGCATGTCTGTACCTAAAACTTAAAAGGACAAATGAAACAGACCAGACCAAAATCTCAAGCCCATTACTCTGGGGCTGTAGGAGTTAAAGCCGGGGTGGAGAAGCTTAGTCCATGATGCCCATGTTTTGAGTGAACAAGACCTTTGCCCTCACCCTGCCCCAGACATTAGCTGGCTGTGACCCTGAGTAACTTGCTTACTAAGTCACTTAGCTTCCCTGGGCCTCAGTTTTCTCATTTGTAAAGAAGAGATAATAAAAGCACCTAGCACAGTAATGGGCGCACAATAAATATTTGTTGAGGGTCAGCTTTTATTTTTACCTACCCAATTTCTTGGCTTGGGGAGGAAAAGCTAAAATGTGTTTTCAAGGATATAGTTGCCTAAAAGTTAAAAAAAACAAACTACCTAATCTCATGATTATTAGGTAAAAGGCTAAAGCATAAACTAGAGTCAACCCCAGTTTAATTGTGTGCTCTGGAGCTGCCCTTTTCCTTCTGCCAGATCTTGTGATCTCATCCTCTTCCCATCATGCTTTTCTGTGGACCTATTTGTGTTCCCTGCCAACCTCCTTCTGCTAGCTGATGGCCTTACTTCCCCTCTAGCACTTGCTGCTTCTTTTCACCAAAAACATCCGTCAGTGGGAGTGAAGGCCTGCTTGGTCCAAAGCTGGCAGTCATTTCCTCCCAAGCTGCTCTTGGATCTTCTTTCAGAGCAGTAACTCCCAGCTTTTTTGGGAGTTGTCCTCCTAGCTTTGTTTCTTTGTGATTTCATGATACCATTTTTGATTTTGCAATTGTCATTATTTTGCCTTCCTAACTTCTTTGTTTTAATAAAAATGGACTCAAATTTTGATGATTTATTGATGCAGTGTGATCAAATAGGAGTGTTAGATTTAGGTAAATGACCTGGGTTAGCATCTTGGCTTTGCTGCCTACTACCTACATGACCCTCAGCAAGTCATTTAACCTTTCTGTGACTCAGCTTCTTCATGTGTAATAACAATAATAATGCCTAGCATTTTATAGTGCTTTAAGAATTGCAAATTATTTTATATGTGGCAACTCATTTGATCCCCTTAGTAACCCTCAGGAGTAGATATAATTGTTTCGTCATTTTTCGGTGATGTCCAACTCTTCATGACCCCATTTGGGGTTTTCTTGGCAAAGATACTGGAGTGTTTGCTATTTTCTTCTCCAGTTCACTTAATAGATGAGGAAACTGAAACAAAAAGTGTTTGAATGACATGCCAGGTCACTGGCTGAGTCCAGATGTCACTCATGAGGGGTGGGGGGGCCCTTCAATTTCATTCTTGGACCTTCACTATTTCGTGGACTCCTAGGGATAAATCACTTATGATTACATTTGAAAAAAATCTGATGACGTGTTGGGTTCCTGTTGCCAACCCTAACTATTGTTTGGGGAAGTGATGCCTGTTTATTCTAAAAGTATTTCTCTAGTTTTTTGACTTGTTTATCATGTGTTCAAAGAATGTCTATCAATCTCATGATCCTTTTTCTGCAGGAAGTATTGATCTTCAAATAGATACCTTAGGGTGTTAAACTGTGTTGCAATAATATTTTATGGGTTTTGGACTAGATACCTTCTAAAGTATGTGGTTCATTTTGCTGTTGTTCAGTTTTTTTTTTTAGTTATGTCTAAATCTTTATGACGCCATTTTGGGTTTTCTTGGCAAAGATACTGGTTCTTTCTCCAGCTCATTTTGCAGATGAGGAAACTGAGGCAAACAGGGTTAAGTGATATGTCAGAATTGCATAGCCAGTAAATCACACAGCTAGTAAGGTCAAATTTGAACTCATGAAGATGAGTCTTCCTGAGTCTAGGCCTAGCACTCTATCCACTGCACCACCTAGCTGCCCAAACTGAAGCAAACAGGGTTAAGTAATTTGCATAGAGTGACACAGCTAATAAAGTGTCTGAGGCCAGATTTGAACTCAGGAGGATGAGGCTTCCTGTTTCCAGGCCTGGCACTCTATACATTGTGCCTAGTCACCCCATGGTTCATTTTACATACATGAAATTTTATATTTTTATTGGTATGCTTTTTTAATTGGTTTAATTTGGTTTAATTTTTTCATTTAATTGGTTTAAGTAATGTTGTTGCACTGTTTTGAATTTAGGATGCCAGAAAATAAATCTCATAAAATACCCAACCAAGGCATTTTAGTTTTCTGCATTCTGCATCTTGCCTAGAGAAAATTGTGGTACAGGTATCATCATCCATTGTTTCAATACAACTTTTTGATTCAAGCTCCAAGCTTTCAGTTACTGTCTTTCCTTGTATGTTTAGAATTTTTACTTATGGAGTCCAAATGACATTTTTATATCACTAAATATTCCATATGATAAAGAAACCATTTAGTGTATTTTGGGGTTTACTCAAATGCATGTCATACATGCATTTCAAATGTTGGTTCAACCCCCTAATTAATTTGGAAGCAATATTTAGTTCTCATAATAAGTAAGATTACTCAATGATCGGGGCACTAAAAATGATTTGTTGTAAAAATGATGGGGAGGAAGATAAATAGTATTTATATGGCACTTTACATTTTCCCTATGAATATTAACTCATTTGTGCCTCACAACAGGGAAAGTAGGTACCATTATTATCCCCATTTCAGATGAAGGAACTGAGCTAGACAAAGGTCAAGTGACTTGGCCAAAATCATACAACTAGTAAGTGCCTGAGGTCAAATTTGATCTATGCTTTCCATCTATGGGTCTAGTACTCTATCTACTTCTCCGCCTAGCTACCTATTTAGAAGAGATGATAATGGGCTTGAAGTCTAGGCAGAACAATATTGAGTTTAATTTATTTCCTTCAAAAATGCCACATTTTGTATGAATCCTTAACATTGTTGTGTTGATGGTAGGTTTTAAGTAGAAAACAATTTTCCACATGGACATCAAGTAGTCTAGTTTTCTCACTAAATTTGGATCTATTTCATATATTTCCAGTACATGATTAAGAGTAAGGAACTGGTGTATTTGGTACCGGCCCTTAGGGATATCCCTTGGTAGCTCCATCTTAACTTCCATGGTTCTTGCCATGACAATTGCTGGCGTACATACTGCTAAGTGCAAGTCCTGAAAATTCTTAAAAACTTTCTGTCAAATATTATGGGATAATCTGTTCATTAACGATGGTTGCAATTATAATGTTGTAGTATAATTAGGTCACTAAAAAAAGCTTTTTCAGAATTCCTATCTAATTATGCCCATCTCCTTTCCAAAATCATTTCAGATATTGGCATTATTTTGCCATCTATTTTATTATTGGTTACAGTTTTATAATTTGCACTGATTTTCTATGACCTCAGGTTATTCAACATTGCCCTCCTCAGACTTTAACAACTCCTTAATTCTATCCCTTATTTTGTCCATTCTAGACAGAGAGAGATAGGACCTTGCACTGATTGATCATACATTATTTTGTGACTTGGAGGTGAGAGTAATGTTGACAACTAAGGAGTATGAAGCTGTTGACTATAACTGATGATATCTATTTAGAATTTTTTTCTGATGTAGTATTGGCACACAATTAAACAATTCTTGTCTTTAGGCCAGTTTGTGCATACTTGCTGTGTGCCTGTTTTAGTGGTTAGAAGAATTTGCACTGAAACTTTTCTATCAGATGGGATATCAAGTGGTATTTCTTCTTTATTCAAGTGCTTCTTACCTTTTTATTATACTAGAACACAAAGAAGCACAATGTATTTCATTGTCCTCCATGCTAATGGCTTTGACTAGGGTCAGTCTACAATTTTATGCCACCCCTAGTTTCATAGGAACAGTTTCATTATATTGGCCAGGGTGCTAATCCAATTAATGGTATCATCAGAACTCACTTGACACATGTTTCAAAGTTAGTGGCAGGTCTTCATAGCTATTTTTTAGTCTCAGGGCACATAAGGTCTTGATTTTACCTATCCATGTCTGGTATTCCCTTCCTTTGCTATTGTCGCCTTCCCCTTTGGAATGGGCAGTGGGTTTGTTGTTGTTGTTGTTGTTGTTATTTTGGGGTTTTTTTTTGCCATAATAAGAAATTTACTTTTTAAAAAAATCCAAATGCTGGCATTGTCCAGAAAATTTAACAGGTTTATTTATAATTGTTATAAAGTTGAATCGTTGAAACTTGTTCACGGAAACATTTTTTTTGACCGCATTAATGCTTTATGTCAAAATTCACACACAAATGAAAATGGAAAAAACTTGCCAATACCTGATTCTGTCCCCTATTTTTCCATTCTCATTCGTATACTTAGGCACCTTTTGACCCCATGGGAAAAAAATATCTTACATTCAGAACTACCAATAACAGGAAGAAGAGATTTTTCTTCTGTTTTGAGAATGAAGAATGTTTCCCATCATAGCGGAGTTTAAGCACATTCTCCACGTATGCGGCGTGCTAGCTGGATATCTTTTGGCATGATTGCGACACGTTTGCCGGGATAGCACATAGGTTGGTGTCCTCAAACAGGCCAGCCAGACAGGCTTCACGTGCCTCCTGCAAAGCACCAATCGCTGCACTCTGGAAGCGCGGATGTGTTTTGAAGTCCTGAGCAATTTCACGCACCAGACGCTGGAAGAGAAGTTTATGAATCAGAAGTTGGGGGACTTCTGGTAACATCTGATTTCACGGAGAGCCACAGTACCCGGCCTGTAGTGATGAGGTTTCTTGACCCCTCCAGTAGAGGGCGCACTCTTGCGAGAGGCTTTTGTAGCGAGCTGCTTCCTGGGGGCTTTACCACTGGTGGATTTACGGGCAGTTTGCTTGGTACGAGCCATGTTCCTGAAAACTTCTTCTACACCCCCTTCTCTTTCGGCTTGGGCTCGGAGAGCGAGAGGTGGCCCTAGCGCTAGAGAGCTATCCAGTGGGTTGGGTTTTAAGGAGTTGTTCGTCACCATCATCAATTTCTTCCTTCAAAGATTTAAGGGGACTCTGGGAAGAGGGAACCTTCGGCGTGACTTTGGATCAGAATATATCTTTCAAGGATCTTACCTAGCCCCCATGATAACAACTGTATGCTATTATAATTACATCAGATTTCAAAGTATAGGTGCGTAATTAGAGACTTTCTGATGATGGTGCCCTCATTCACCAGTGTATAAATGAGTGGCTATAGAAGCAGACCTGCTGTTAGCACAACACTACACATTTTGATGCATGGCATATGGTAGTCATTAAATGGTAGTACTTAGGAACAAGATTGTGAGCTCAAGTTTGAAAACTGCCTTGTAATCAATGTAATTACCTATGACATGTTATCATCTTGAAATCATTGCTACCATCCTTTGTAATGTTGCTTAAAATGATGTCATCACAAAAAGCAGATCTACTCAGAGATGCCACTATGAATGGATGACCTCATTTTCTGTGTTCAACGTCATGACAGTCTCCCCACATCCAAAAAGAAAAGATAAAAGCTAATGGTTTCAAAAGACAGGGGGATAAAGATGGGCAGGATCTCAAAATTTGCAAAGCATCTGCTACACAGAGATGGTAAGCACATTTTATGAGGATTTTTAGTAACCATTCCAGCTGCAAATGCACAATATAATCTGAAAATTATACAGAGTAGTAATCATTTAAATGTGTAAATTTTATTGATGCTCCAAGAAAAGCTTCAAAGGTGATGATATATGGTATGTTCCATCAGTTTTGAGGAAAAGATCACCAGGCAAAGAGGGATAGATTACACCATTCAAACTTCTGTATTGCTTTGAGGCTTACGAGTTGCTTTCCTCTTAATTGTTCTCCAAAGTACATAGGACAGGCAGAATGATGATCACCATTTTTCAAAGGAAGAAACTGAGTCTTGGAAAAGTTAGGTGATCTGCTCAAGGTAACACAGCTTGAAAGAATCAGTTAGGATTTGAATCCAGGTCTTAAAACTTGAAAATCAATGTGGGTAGCACAGTGAATAGAGCATTGGGCCTGGAGTCAAGAAGCCCAAAGTTCAAATATAGCCTCGGATACTTACTAGCTGTGAGACCCTGGCCAAGTCATTTAACCTCTGTCTATTTTAACGTCCTCATCTTTGAAATGAAGATAAGAGGAACTACCTCCCAGTGTTGTTGTAAGGATCAAATGAGTTAATAATTGTGGAGTGTTTAGTACAGTACCTGGCACACAGTAAATACAATATAAATAAACTATATAAATACTATATAGTCACATTCTCTAGACAGGTGATTTTGTCGGTCTAAGAAGCCACCAATACACAAGGGTAACTCATCTATTAATGTCTCCTTCTCTTAGAGAGTTTCCTGTGACTCAGAAAGATTATGTGACTTTCCCATGGGCTCACAGGTAGTATTTGGCAGAGGCAAGACTTGAACCCTGATGTCCTGACTTCAAAACCATTCTCATTTCTACTATGCCATGCTGCTTCTCAGAGTAACTTACATGACACCTTAAGTTACATTTTAGCTTATCAGTCTTTAGAGGGGAAAAATGCACTGGAATGAAAAGCATTTTTATACATCTATTATGTTCCTTTCTGTGTATACATGTACATATAAAAAAGAACAGGGTATTATAGAATTAATATTGCATAATGTGATTATACCATTGAAATATATATTTACATACACATGTGCATAGTATAATGTGATATAACATAACTGCATATAGGGATATATGTGTGCACATATATGTATATATGTGGCTATACATATAGGTATGCATATAAACACATACATATTCCTTCTTTACATATACACATATATAGAGATGACAGATAGATAGAAAGATAGATAGATAAAGTAGGCAGACAGATAAGCCATATTTAGCTGAAGCAGCAAAGGCAACTCCTAAGGGAAAGAAAGGAGGCTGCATGTATCAGGTAAGTCAAACTTGGCCATTATCTCCCCTTACACCCCATGGAAACATCCCTAAATCCTGAGCCCAACAGCCTAGGGAATAGTAATAGTCTCTCCCCCAAAATAACCAGATCTGTTTCCGATTTAGTTCCCAAAGCCATAATTGAGGAGAGAAATCATCGCAGTGAAGGGGCCCACTTCGCCTCATCATCAAAAGTAATGACTGCCACCAACAAGCAGATAGATACAGGAGCCCTAGGAATGACGGCACAGTCCACCACCCACTACCACTCCTGCTTCTAGCTCAGACCTCACAGCTCTTATTCAGGGAAGCAACTCTCATAGAGTAGCCACTTGACCGCTAAAGTCCATGCAAGCAAGGCTGCCTAGGCACCCTGAAGAAGAGACAAGAGGCAGTCAAACCACCATATCCACTGTGACCACTAACTTCCCTCATACCCTGATGTAGATAGTCTAGAATCTTGAACCTAAGAGTCTTGGAAATAACATTGCTTCCAGCCCAGTGCCCTTCCCATTATCATGAGAAGCGTACCTATGGAGATGCAGTCGGCAACTGATCCTGCAAATGCTTCAGAGATCCAGAAAAGAAAGTTCTTGCCACCAAATTCCTTGTAATTGTCAAATAGTTCAACATTAGAAAATGACATGATTTTAACAATGAAAATGACATTAAAGAAGCACATCTACTTTATGCAGCACCCTAGGGACAATAGAATTTTTCCATCTGACTTGAAATTGAAAACTCCCCTATGTGCTATCTTCTCAATTAGAATGTGAGTTACTTGAGTGCTGGTACTATTTTACTTTTCTATTTGTAACTTTGGTCTTAGCACAGTGCTTCGCACATAGTAAATGCTTAATAAATGCTTCATTCATTAGTTCATTCATACATACATATAGATTCATACATGCATATATACACACATGAATTCACATAATTATATGCTTATAAACTAACAGTGTCCCTATTCTTCATTGTTTTGAAATTAAAGCTTTGCTGCGTATATTACAGGTGTTACTAGAAGTGTGTGATGTCTCACTATAAATTAATTGTCATCAGAGTTTGGGATGAGGAAGAAGAAAGAGCCCACAAGATCCATATATAGTTCATGTTGAATTGCTGATGGCCTCTTAGTATGTGAAGGGCAGCAGATCGTGTAAGATTATGGAATTGGGGGAAGAATTTGCTTGGTACCAGATTAGTGAGAATCCATCAAATTTATAAGACAGGAAAACCTTGAGTGTATTCTAGTGAATTATATATTAAGGGTAATACAGGGAGGGAGTTCATATAGTATAGTCAGGGGCTTCCTTGCCGCAGAGTCACAGAAAGGCCAAATATGGACCTCAGACTCAATCGCGGGGTTAGAGAGTGGGTATTCCACTAATTCCCCATCATCTTTACATCCCATTGACACCATCATGTAAGATCATATTCCCTGTTTACCATCTTTACCAGGTATGAAAGGGCAAGTGTTAGATAAGACAAGTATACTGAAATTTGTGTGTCTAATTGGAATTCAGATTTACTAGAGGGTGATCTTAGTACCATTCCTCAATCTACAATGCATGATATCTAGAGTTAAAGTCAGAGTCCTTTATGAAGCAACTTTGTTGCCCATGCATACGTATTTCATTTGTTCATTCCAACCTTTATGCTCCATACTCCAGTCATGTATTTATAGCTACTTCACTTTGGAGGAGAAGGAGTAGCAATTATCTGAGTTGGCTCCTCTGTGAGCTGATCATTGTGTTCATGGATTTCTATAGAGAGAATTAGTTACTAAAAAAATTTACTCATTCACTTTCAAAAAATCATTATTAAATTTTATTTTTAATTTATGGAGTAAAACAAGCATTTCTATAGTACAATGAAAAAGATGATTGCATATGAAACTGCAAATCTACTATCACGATTTGCTATTCTTTTCAAATATACAACAAAATTATAATGGAAATTTCTTCCCCTTCCCCTAGATATGGCTACGAATAGGTATGTATATATACATATATATATATACATATATATATATACATATATATGTATTTGCATGTATATGTGTGTATAGCATATATACACATATATGTATACGTGTATGTGTGTATACATATATGCATATATATATGTGTGTATATAAAATTATCCTGTATATACTTCTATTTATCAGCATTTTCTCTGGATGTGTGATAGCTTCTCTCTTCACAGGTCCTTTGTAGTTAATTTGTGTATTTACAAGTCAAAACGATTTAATCCCTCAAAGTTATTCTTAAAAAAATATTGCTGTTACTATATACAATGTTCTCTTGGTTCTGTTCATTTTAGTCTTCATTATTTCATGCAAGTCTTTCCATGTTTTTCTAAGACCATTGAGCTCATCATTTTTATAACACAGTAGTATTCCGTCAAGATCATATACCACAACTAGCTATTCCCTGATTGATGGGCATCCTCGCAATTTCTAGTTCTTTGTCACCACAAAGAGAGCGGCTATAAATATATTAGAATGTATAGGTTCTTTTCCTTTTCCCCCTAATCATCTTTGGAAATAGACCAAATCATGGGATTGCTGTCTTAAAGGGTATGGGTAATTTAATAACTCTTTGGGCGTAATTCCAGATTGTTCTCCAAAATGGTTAGATTACTTCACAGTTCCACCAACAGTAAATTAGTGCCCCAATTTTTCCCCATCCCCTCCAACATTTGCCATGTTCCACTTCACTCATTTTAGTCTGTCTTAGGGTTTGCTGTTCAGTCACTCAGACTGGATGAAGTCTTCTTTTGACATATTGA
This sequence comes from Phalanger gymnotis, assembly GCA_028646595.1. Classification (NCBI taxonomy): domain Eukaryota; kingdom Metazoa; phylum Chordata; class Mammalia; order Diprotodontia; family Phalangeridae; genus Phalanger; species Phalanger gymnotis. The sequence continues at coordinate 148,141,143 of CM053624.1, read as the reverse complement.
GACTTGGTGGACATTATCCTGTGATCTGTGCTATTTTCTTTAGATATTCCTTGCCTTAGAACTAGGTAACTCCTTACTGCAGCTATCTCTTTGTCTTTAAATTAGTTCTGAAAGCTGATTAGGAAAACCAACATTAATACTCTGCTGTCTTTCTTATTCTAATGATAGAGGAATGGTATCAAGCCAAATCTATAGAAGGTTATCTATGATTAGGAGGATGTTACTGTTCTGATTACTCTCAGATTCTTGGTGTTCAGGAGGGGAAAGATGAGTCTAATATCTTTTCCATGCCCCATTATTTGAGCAGAGAAAAGAGTGTTACAATCCAGATCTCAAAATCTAGTCACTCAGTCTGGCAGCTAGGATAGCCATCATCCTCCTATTCACAAGGATAGACATCATCAGGGACTACCATCCACAGGACAATAATATGGACCACAATGACCAGCCCATATTTTCAACTCTGAAGCTAAACAGGAAAAAAAAAGTTTTGTATGAAATTATAAGCTTCCCTTTTACAGTGCAATGTTAAATGGTATGTGGTAGATGCATTATTATGGGTCATTCTTTATTTCTGCACAAACAGATTAGACTTGATTTAATCTTGCTACTCTACTGGTTCTGAGAGAGATAACACAAATGGATGCAAAATTAAATCAAAGCTTTCCCTAGTTACAGGAGCCCACAGTAAATAGAGCATTGGCTAGGGAGGGCACACTGGAAATTGGTTTTTAAATTTGAATTCATTGGGGCTGAATGCAGATGAATTAGCCCAAATCAGTGCCAAATATTTCTTGCATCTCTCTTTTGTTGTACGAATAAGTGTCTCTGGCTCACTACCTCACTGTGGTATAACCTATATAATTAAGTAGATGGCATCACATTTAAAGTGGCATTTTGGAAGCACTGGGCCATGGAAATATTTTAAAGAAAAATATATACTAAGCCCCGCTTTGGCTGTCTGTTTGCCAGTGTTTGCAGAAACAAAGCCTCTCAAAGGCCTGAAAGGAAAAAAAATATTGTCTTCAGCTTTTGGTTGGCACCCTGAGTCATATTCAGTTTGTCTTATTCCTTATTCTTACTGTATATGAAATCAAAGATCACAGGATCGTGTATTTAGAGCTAGAAGTGACCTTGTAGATTATCTTCACTTAACTCTTCATTTTTACAGACGAGGACATTGATTCCAGACTAATCAAAACTTTTGGTTGATGAAAATTCTTTTCTTCCCCTCATAAGGTATTTATGATGTTGCTTTTAGGTATGGTGCTATTTGCTCACTGGGGTCTTTGTAGCTTTAAAAGATTCCTTTCTTCAGTGTGTGTCTACTTCATTATGAACTTCTGATTAAGACATTTCTATCAATCAATGCTGTTTTAGGAATAGTTCTAGAACTAGGTCACCAATTCTTTTTAAATCCTCTGGTCCTCTAAGGTTCACAAGGAACCTTCTCCTGTTAAAGAGAGGAGGTGAGAAGATGCAGACCAAGGCTGGGTTTCTTCTATTCCTCCAAAAAAAGAGAATTCTTTCTCAAGAGCTTAACTGGAGGAATGGTCCTTCATGCTGGTAGATACTTGAATCCCAGTTCCAAATTGGGTTGATAAGAATTTATGTTGTGTAAACTTAACAAGACCTTAATAATCACATGCCAATTCTTTTACTCTTGCCTAACTGCCTCTCTGGACTACATGGAGTATTCAGGAGGACTAGTCCCTCTGGTATGAGGATTTTCTGAGCCCTTTTCAGGACTGCTCATCCACCTTTGGTGTCCACATGATACACCCAACTCTCACTTGTGGCTCTGAGAAGCTGTAGCATGTTCAGGAGCCATGCCCCAGTAAACTGTCTTGGCAAGACAGGCTAAACCAGGTTGAGGGTAACTAACAGGATTCAAACCTGTCAGTGAGTTAGGGGGATGTCTACCACAAGCATGTGAAGACTTTCTCCAGCGGAATGGGTAGATGAGAACAATTTGTTCCAAAGGCCGTGAAAGCAGCTGAAATAGACTCTGTGCAGCTATTAGAGCTTGATCAGACATTGAAGATGCCAAGGTCATCCACTTCATCCTGGGTCATCAACAGTTTTGTTTTGCCAAAGGACTTCATTGACTCTGAAAGATAGGGTGAGGCTGAAGACTTTTTGCAACTCTGCCTCACTTAAATTTAATTTACTTACAAGTTAAGACATCACCTTTGATGTCATTGGTCCTCCTTGCAAACAAAGGACAATTATCTTTCTCTCTACACACACCCTGCCAAAATCTATTCCAAATCTTTCCAATTGTCTTCAAGCCATCTATACCATTTTGTACCCCCTCCCTCTCATCTAGGAACCTTACCCAATACTTTGTTAAGAAATTAAAGCTGCTCATCAGGAGCTCCCTCTTCTCCCCAATTCTATACTTCAGATCACCTTTCTGTCATCACCTATTCTAATTTGAGATTCAAAAGGAAGTTCAGCAACCGTCTAATCCAACTCATATACAAAAGGTATCTCTACTATAAAGTACCTCACCAGTGGTAGGTCACCCCAGAGGGGGTACTTTTGTTCTAATTATTAGGGAATTTTCACTGAACATTAAATCTAAATTTTCCCCTTTGCAACTTCCACCAATTATTCTTGGTTCTGTCGTAAGGCCAAGCAGAATGAAACTAATACTTCCTCAGTTTGATAGTCTTTCTGATACTTCAAGAAAGCCACCACATACGTCCTTCTTTTGAGTGTTCTCTTCCTTAGGCTAAACATGCTTGATCCTTTTAGACAATTTTCATATGATATTGACTCAAGACCCTTCGTCATCTCTGTAGCCCGCCTCTGGAGACTCAAGTTTATCGCTATTCTTTTTCAACTGTGACTTTCAGAACTGAACAATTACCCCAAATGAGGTCTGACAAGGACAGAGAACAGTATGACTATCATCTCCCTGTTTCTGTAAGCCATGCCTCTTCTAATACAGTTCAAGACTGTGTTAGCTTTTTGGCTGCTCCACCACACTGCTAACCTAGAAGCTTGCAATCCACTAAAACCCAAAGATCTTTTGCAGAATTATTGTCTAACCAAGTCCATTCCTGATTTGTTTCAGCCTCAGAGAAAGAGGAGGTCCTCCTCTCAATTAAAGCCAAACTGCGTACTTGTGTCCTTGACCTACGCTCTCTTCCATGTCCCTTTTTGATCATCCCTCTTTTCAGCTCCAGGAAACTTCTAATTATTTACTTAAATTAATTATTTACTTATAATACATTTTGTGTTTATTTTTCCATGTTCATATTGTTGCCCTTCAACAGAATGTAAGCTCTTTAGAGTCAGGAATTGTTCTATTGTAGTTCCATCCCTAACATCTAAAACAGTGTCTACCTCTCTGCAGTGGTTAAATGTTTATTCAAAATGTAGACAGTCAACGAAGGGAAAATTATTTTGATATACATCTGCCACAGCAAGCCATCTGAAAGGTTTAAAGATGGAAATTCTGTTAGGTCACTGAGGCCATTCTGTTCCAACATTAGATTTTTCTGCAGAATTCCTAGAGGCTTTTTCTAGTCCAATTCTAAATGACCCTAACAGTAGGGCTCCCACCATTTCGCCTGAAAAATGACTACATCACCTAATAGATTTCCCTGTTATGAATTTTTCCTGACTTATTACATTTTTAATAATGTAAACATGCAAACAATATAGAGGCTTTATTGATCCATTTCATTTCCCAACTATTAATAGCAAATGTACTTATAATGAAATATTACAAATAATAGCATATTAACCTTAATAACAGCAATAAAATTACAAAGCTTAATTAGCATAACATTGCAATTCATAATGGAACCTAGTGTTGTTTGCTCAAGACTTAAAATAAAACTATGCAACTGTTAACCTACAGCTGATATCTAAGAATTTCAAATTTGTAGAAGAACATAAAGGCTTAGTGCTGCAATTGCTTTTAGTTCCTTCAAGGTATGCCCAGGCAAAACATAATTAAATGGTGATCTACTTATGTTTGATCAAGTAGATAGGCATATGGGATGATTCAGGCCCCCAAAGAAATGTGCATTTCACTGAAATACATATGAATAAGCCAAGTCATTTCTCTGAAAGATACTAGAGATGATATTAAAGGACCGGTCATTTCATTCACCAGGACACTGAGGAGACTAAAAGAAGACAAAATTGGAGCATTGTGGACTAAACTCTTGGTCCCTCCTATAAGGGGAATCAATGTATTTTGCAGAATGGAATTGAGAGTGAGAATACTGGGAAGTGGAAGTGCATAAAAATGGGACAAGGATGTGGAGGATAAAGGGAAATGGGAAATACATCTGAATCAATTCCACAAGTGAACAGGAAAAATACATTGATTTCTTTTGTCTCCCTTTAAGAAGAAACAGTCCAGGAGAACGGGAAAGGCAGCAGTAGGTAAGTATTGAGTTTGAAAAGGGATGAATATCAACACAGTGATGGTGAGAAGGGCCTGCAGAAGAACCCTCACATGAGAGAAGAGATGCATGCCTATGATGCAAAACGAAGATCAAATGATGAATTTAATTTGGGAGGGGTCTTGTGAATTGGTAAATTACCTTTTATGATGATGATATTCTTCTATAGACAACATTCTGGCCCAAGAGAAAGGATACGTGAGATACTAGGGGAAGGTAGCAAATAGAATGTTGGGCATAACATGGATACTAGGATGAGATGACATGGTCACTGAGAGGGAATGTGAACAACATGGCATAGAAAAGTACTGAATGAAATGCATAATTACTACCATGCAGAAGCAATTGATTGATTCGTGGATTGTATCAACATGTATTTTCTTTTGGATTTATGTTTTCTAAGAGCGAGGCACAGAAAAATAAAGGGACAAGGTCTAAAGAAGTAATAAATAGAATTTGACTAGAAAAGGCAGCTCAGACTTCAGAAATCTTAACTCTACTAAGGATCAAACAGAGAATAAAGAAGGAATGAATAAGAACCCAGGATTCAGAGAAATCATTTCAGAATAGAATGGAAGAGAAGAGAATTAACAAAGAGAGCAAAACAAAGAAAATGTTCTTTAAAAAGGTTTAATAAATATGAAAAACTAACAAATATAAGAAAATGGCTCACTAGGTGGAGAGTACTGGACCTGGACTCAAGAAGACTCAAGTTCAAATCCAGCCTCAGACACTTACTAGCTATGTGACCCTGGGCACCTCACTTAATCTTTGTTCACCTTAATCCACTGGAGAATAAAATGGCAAACCACTCCACTGTCTTTGCCAAGAAAATCGTATGGACAGGATGGTCCATGAGATCATAAAGTGTTGAACGTGACTGAACAACAACAAGCATAACAGGTTGGAGGAGATGAGAGGAGGGAATATTTTGAATTAACCATTTAACTAACAGGGGAAAGATATGAGATTAAATAGGGAAAGAAATAGATAATTAAAAAAAAAGAAAAATAAATATTTCAAGTAAACCCCTACACAAGGGAAAGGATAGACAAACAGGAGTGAGGATAGAGAGAGAAGAGAGCCTATGGGAACAGAGTTGCATCAAAGCAATTTAAACAACAAAATTCAAGGACAATATATTGACTTTTAAAAAAGGAATGTTAAATAAATTTAGAAGAAATGATTTAAGAAATAAACGAAGGAAAACAAAAGCCTCTCATACTTTTGAATGTGAATGGACTAAACGATTCAGTGAAACATAAGAGAATGGCAGAATGATAAGAAAACAAAACCCCAGAATCAATTGTTTAAAATGCATGCAACACACACGTGTATCTAAAAAAGCAAAGACTCACAGAGAATAAAAATGAGACAGCGGAACAAAACTTCTTATGGATCGAGTAAAATGAAAAAAATCAAACATTGTAATAATACTTTTCAGCAAAGCAAAAACAAAAATACATAATATTAATAGAGATAAACAAGGTTATTTTGTTATGCTTAAAGGACATTTTTAGATACATACATACATAATGTATATGCCCCAAAAGACATTTAAATTCACAAAATAATGTTCACTGAATTGCAAAAAGACATTGTAACACAAAAATAGTAGAAAACATAAATATTCCTCTTTCAAAGAAGGAAAAACTTGGTGAAAAGATCAACAAAATATAGAGAACTGAGCTAACCATTGGAAAAGAGCTGAAAGACATCATATGCTGAATAGAAACACCAAGAATATACATATTTCTCATCATAACAAGGAAATATTTACAAAAAGACTATGTACAAAGACACAAAAAATACAAATAAGTTTTACAAAGTATAAATACTAAACATCTTTTACAGACCATCATCCAATAAGCACCATAATAAATACAGGAAACAGAAGCAAAAGACTTGAACTTATAGAGAGACAATAAAAAAATCCTAACAGAATGGCTCAAAGAAAAAATTGTAGAAACAAGTAATAATTATGTGGTATATTAGAAAAATAAGATAAAATGCCAATATTGTTGGGATAGACTTAAAGAAGTCCTGAGGAGAAAATTACATTCCTAAAAAAACATGCATTAAAAATAAAAGTTCAAACAGAAACAAAAAGTAGTTTAAAACTGATGTTTAAAAAAAAAAACCCTAATACCTCATCCTTTGTAAAGACAAACAAAATTGACAAACTTTAAGCAATTTTAATCAATATCATCTAACACCTAAGCCAGAGAAGAATAAAGCAAAGAGAAAACACTGTAGACCAATGTCATTAATGAATATGGATTTAAATTTAAAAAAATCCTGGCAAAGAGATTACAGTAATTTATCCAAAATCATTTATTATCATTAAGTTAGATTTATGCCACGGTTACAAAGATTGTTTGACATAAGGAAAACAATTCACATAATTAATCATATTAAACGCAAAAGCATTCAAAACCATATGATGTTATCAAGATATGCAGTAAAAGCTTGTGACAAAGAACAACATTCTTTTGTGCAGAGGAAAAAATCCCAACTCCATCAAGACTCAGTATAAAAGGATCTTTTTAATATGATAAAATATCTAGCATAAAAAGCCATGAAATGACTGTCATATTTAATGGAAGGGGGATTAGAAAATTTCCCACTAAAAATTGGGAAAGAAAAGATGCCCCATTTCCTCACTCTTCTGTTAAGGGTTTGACTCAGGCCAGTCACATGATTGTTTAGGTTCAGTATTGGAACAAAACAAGATACTCATGAGTCACTCAGCATTTAGCAAAAAGATGGTAAATACCTAGCCAAAGCAGGAGGATATCCAAGAAGTACACTGAGAACACCTCTAGTTGATTCAGCTAAGAGTAATTCCCTTGCCCGAATTATCCATCATGATCCAATAGCCAAATATCAGAGCATTGTTTTGCTGCTCTGTGCTCAGGTAGTGAAGAAGTGAAGTCGACATTCTGAGCATTTAGTTACCTGATCCAAACAGGTTTAGAAAGGTCTCAATAGCTTTTCAGGAAAAATTAGCCAAGTTTGTATGGGGAGAGAGGTTAGGATAGTGTTCCTACCACACCCCCTGTTATTTGACAGAATTCTAGAAATGCTATTAATAGCAATTAGGCAAGAGAAACTAATTAAATGCTTAAATGTAGGCAAAAAGGCCATAGAATGTCTACTATTTGCTGATGATACAGTTTATTTAGAAAAGAAATTAATAAAGATGAGAACTTTTGTAAAGCAGTAGGTTACAAAATGGGGAACAGGCACTAAACTTGATTTCATTGATATGGGAAACTCCAAGGTGAAGAAACTCCCCCTACTAATTAACAGCAGTACCATCTCTAAATCTTACAATTTTACAGAGTGCTATAGAACCCTGAGAAGTGAAGTGCCTTGTTTCTCAAGTCACAAAGCCAATATTTGTCAGAAACGTGACCTGAAAAAAGGCTTTCCTGGCTTCAATATGGGCTCCCTGTCTACTATATAAACCATCTTTTTATTTGACAATAACAACTAAATGGAAAAAAATAAAAAGGGTAATTCCAATCAAGATAGCTACAAAATATAGATGTCTCCTCCCTTAACCAACATACTGATATTGGGGGGTACTCTTTCTTTCCCCTTTCTCTATTCGAATTGTGTAACAATAATAAAAAACTCTGTCTTTGCTTTTGGGAAGGTTATATCAGTTTATTTTCATATGGTTCCACTCACCATTCCTGTAACTTTGTGAACTAAAATATCCTTTCCTGGCCACTATTTCCTTATATGTGTTGATTCCTCCATTTTAAAATATATGCCTTTGAGGACAGCGATTATTTTCACTATATGTTTGTATCCTCAACAATTGTTACAATGCTTGGTAAATCACAAACATTGAATAAATAATTTTATATTCATTCATTTAGAAACTATAGTAAACTCAAAATAGATACAGAACTTAGGTATAGGAGATCATAATGTAAAAATATGGGAAAAGAACTAGATTATGTGCCTTTCACAACTTTGTCTAGGGAGTGGGTTTTTAACTAAACAAGTCATGGAGATAGCTGTAACAGATAAAATAGATAATTTCATTTATATGAAATTGAAAAGCTTTTATATGAACAAAAAAAATGCAACCAGAACAAGAAAAGAAATAGTCAATTAAGGAAAAGATATCTTTGCATTCAATATCTCTGATAAGTATCTGGTATACAATACATAGAAGTAAATCAGATAAATATATAAGACCAGAAAATAACTAGTCAAAGGATATGAAGAAAGAGTTCTCAAAAGAATTGCAAATTATTAATAAGTGCATAAAAGATGCTCAAAAGCACTAACAATAAGAGAAGTACAAATGAAACTCTGCAGTTTTATCTTACAACTAGAAAATTGGCACAGATCGCAAATTACAGAAATAGTCGATGTTGGAGAAGATATGGGAAAAATGATCACATTAGTGTAGTGTTAGTGGAGATATGAATTGGTCTAAACATTCTGGACAGCCATTTTGAATAAAGTGATTAAAATATTGATATGCTTTGGCTCAAAAATTCCGCTTATAGACACAGAGCTGAAGAAGTCTATGAAAAAAAAGAGGTCTCATACACATAAAAATATTTATAATGTCATTTTTTTGTAGTAGCAAAGAACCTGAAACAAAGTAGATGTCCAAAAGTTGTGGAAGGGCTAAGAGCTGTATGGATGAAATGGAAAATTATAATTGTGAGAAACCATGAATATTGCAAATATGGAAAAACATAAAAACATATATATGAACTGATGCTAAGTGAAGTAATCTACTATGTACAGTAACTAAGACAATGAAAATAGAAAATACAAAAGAAACAAAATGAAAATAGAAAATAGAAAAGAAACAAAAGCAAAAAAAATCAAAATTGAAAACTGCAAAATTATAATGCCCAACTTAGTTCCAAAAAAGAGAGTAGAGGTACCACCCTCAATTCTTTGTAGAAGTTGGGGACTGTGGGTATTAAACATGGCATATAATACCAGTTTTTTTTGATGTGTTAATTAATTTTCCTCCATCATTGTTTATCATAAGGGATGGCTATCTTGAAGAGGTAAAGGGAAATAGAGATAATTTAAAATAAAATGATATCAATGAACATAATTTTAAAAGAGAGAGACATAGCTTCCAGAAAAGGGAAGAGATGATCTTTTTGAACACTGCTCTGATGTGGCCATATCTAAGTTCTAGACCTGCTCCTTAGCTCTGCCTTCTTATGAGTTGGTCAGAGGCAATCTTGAATATTTTCTATGTTCTGAGCTTTCACCAAATCTGAAGATCAGTTTCCCTTTTCCTTATCCCATAGCTTTCAAAAGGAATGAATGAGATTTTAACCAAGGGGTCCCTACCTTATTAATAAACAGAAAACCTCTACAATATAGTCAGCATAACTTAGGGCCAATATACCTGAAACCAGAATTGTTGATTTGACTGAAGCCAAATTGGCGAGGAATGCTGCTCTGTTTATTCCTCCTCTCCTCTAGCTCCATGACAAACAGATAGAAGATAACTTTGTCATTTGTCTGGAATATATGAGGTGTTCAGAGAGGACTAGCACCTCTGTTGAGAAAGCTTTCCAAGCCCTTTCCAGGGCAGCTCACCCACCTTTGGTGTCTACCCTTAACCCAACTCTCACTTGTGGCTCCAAGAAGTTGGTGAATGCGTGATGGTCACACCCCAGTAAACCATCTCAAGAGATTAAGGGTATCCAATAGTCTTTAGTTAGGCAAATGTCTAACTTAAGCATGTGAATAATTCTCCTGGAAGAATGGGCAGATAAGAACAATTTGTTCCAATGGCCATGAAGGCAACTGAAGAAAGGCACTGTGGAGTAACTAGAGCTTGGTAAGACATTGAAGATGCAAAGATCATCCACTGTATCCCAGGCCATCTCCATTCATCCTGACTTTTGTCTTGCCACTGGACTATGCAAGGCAAGATCTCACTCATTCATGATGATACTGGTCTTCAAAAACAAAGGATAAACAACAACTATTGCATGCAATTCTGGGCGCTACAGTTTATGAAAAATACCAGAGGATGTTCAAGAGTTGGATAGCCACAATGGTGAAGGGCCTTGAATACATTCCATAGGAGAATGGGTTGAAGCAATTTAGGGTGCTTTGCCTGGAGAACAAAATACATATAAGGGACATGGTAGCTATCTTTAAATATTTGAAAGACAATCGTGTTGAAGAGATATTAGATTTTTGGCTTTTTGCTTGTTTTAGTTTCAGAAGGCAGAACCAAAAACAGTGGGTAAAGTTGCAAGGATGCAAGATTAGTCTATCAAGACATCAGTCAGGAGAACTTTCCTAACAATTAGAAGTACTCTAAAATGGAATGATCACTTTGGTATGTTGTTGGCTCTCCTTCACTGGTGGTCTTTAAGTAGAGGCCAGATGACCACTTGCCAGGTATATTACAATGCTGATTCCTTTTCAGATTGAATATATGTCTGTTTCCTTCCAACTCTAATATTTGGCGTCTCACTGTTTCCAAGGGTCAATGCGAGCACCACACAGCAAAAGTGAAAGGGCATATTTCTTCTCTCTATTACAATTAGTAATCTATTTTGTGAGGAATGTACTTTATAGGGCAATTTGTTATGAAATATTTTTTCATAATATATAATTTTATAGATGTAGAGCTATAAGAGAACCTAGAAGTTGTTTTATTTCATAGTTAAAGAAGGAATCTCAGAGTTTAAATGACTTGCCTGAGGTCACATACTTCGTAATGAGCTGAGTTGGGATTTGAACCTATGTTCTTTTACTCTAAATCTCATGAAACAAAAGGTAGCATTAATTTCAAAAATTAAATTATGTAAATATAAGCAACAAAATAGTTATTTGTATCATCTTTAATAATAGTAATTAAATCAACAGCTATTTGTTGAACTACTATGTAGTAAATACTATATTATACTTTGTGGAGGACATGAACATCAATAAAATGTAGCCTTTGCCCATAAGGATTTCATAATTAAATACAGAAAACAAGATGCTTAGACAAATAATTCTATTAATAGAAATAGTGTATCAAGCAGTATAATAAAGGGATGAATAAAGTGCTCCCTGAGCTCAGAGGAAGGAGAGATTACTTCCAGTAATCGGGGAAGGCTTCATGGTATACTACTGGAGCTGAGCCTTGAAAGATATTTACTAGGAGGTCGTTGGTAATCTTCAGAAGAACATTTTTATTCTATGGTGGGGAAGGATGCCAGAAAGAAAAAAGGCTGAAGAGTGATGATTAGGAAGGAAAAATGGTCAGTGAGTATAGACCACTTTCTTGAAACTTTGACAACCAAAGAGAGTAGAAGGTTATGATGTTAATTCAATCAGGTAGCAGAGGTTAAAAAAGAGAATATTTTAGAACAGGGAGAATAGATGTATAAGGATGGTAGGATTGTCATAGAATGTGCTTGGGAAGATGGAAAGGAGAAAAGAAAGAGAGGGGGCTTGAGGAAATGAGCAAAAAAAGTAAATAATTTCTAGAGTAAGATAACAAAAGAGGTGGGGTAAGGGAGTAGAGATGATCGGATCAAAAGTGCAGACAGCTGCAGGTGGTGCCTCATGTCTTTATTCCTTGTTACTAGGGATGCTGGGGGTTCAAGATCACTTGAGCCCTGGAGTTCTGAGCTGCAGGCAGTTAAGCCTATTGGATGTCTGCACCAAGTCCAGGATTAATAGGGTGACTCCTGTCAAGGGGTTAAGATGGGAAAAATTGGCCCAGATTAGAAACAAAGAAGTTCAAAATTTTCATGCTCATCAGTATCCAGTCTATGAGGGGCCACCGCGCTTAATGCCTAGATGTGAGATAGGAAGATTAAAAAAAAATAAAAACAAGAACACATTCAACTTAGAAAGTAGAAGGCACAGAGAAAAGAGAGTGTGTGGAAGCAGCAAAAGTATTATTGAAATGCCTGACCATGTGGAACAGGCTGCCTAGAAAAGCAATTGAAGCCAGATTCGAGGGTGAGAGACTGGGAAAATAAGTTAGGGTGGAGGTGCTTGAGGACAATATGGGAGCAAAGAGCAGCCTCAGTAAGAGTGAGGGAGTGGGAGGAGGGGGCGGAACAAAGAAAGCAATCATACTTCTGTTTGTCCTTATTTATTTTCCAAGTTGAAACTATCACAAGCCACAATATTTTCACATCCTTGTGAACATCAGTCATTTTTCAAAGATGTCAACTGATTAAATCAGAAGAACCTACACTTCTTGGAGGTTCACTTAAATCTTAATTTTTTTATCCCCATTATTTCCAGTGTTCTCTAACTGCAGCTGATTATCAGCCCAAGAATGCACCCTTCAAGCAGCACAGAAGAAACAATACAAGGCATAATTAATGGAATTTACTGTTCTTTAACAATAGGAATATTTGACATTTAATTCTTTTGTATCCGTCCTTCATTACCATGGACATCCTGGCATACATTGTATGCACGTTCTCCAGGCAGCCAAAAACCTCAATTCATAGAAGGAAAAAACCCCAGTTACCCTGCAGATTTTCCTAAGAACTTTCATGTCAATACTGAACCAGTCACATAATTTGGACCAACACCAGTGTCCTGGAAACATCCACTATATGGTATTATGACTAGCTTCCAATGAAAACATTTGCTTTGCCAGAGAACACTTAAGAAAGCCTAGTAATGTCTATGTGAGGAGAATTAAGTTATCCTAAAGTCTTCCTGTTCAGGAAAGGAATTTACATGGAACATATTTGGAGTTACGGTTACCCTCCAATACCTTTTCCCTTGACATTTAAAACTAGGTTTTCTTTTCCAATTCCATATATAGGTTGATCTATATATAGAATGATAGATTAAAGCTAATATATGTATGCATATATAGAGATGTGTATATATATATTCTATGTTATATAATTACACATATTTATTTTAATTATTTATATATACTTATATATGTTTACATGTAAAGCTGCATGTATAATACTGACATATACAGTATAATTAATATATGTTTAAAAGAAAAGAAATATACATTATTTGAAACTAACCTAATGATTATTTCTAAATGTTTATATTTACAGTATGGAGTTCTATTGACTGAATTTACGCTTCCTTTATGGTAATCTTCATTTCTTTCATCTTCGGTAATAACTATTTACCTTTAGGTAATGTTTTAAAATGCACAAATTCTTTTACCTATTTTATACTAACAATGACTATCTAATGTGGCCAGCCAATTAGGTGGAGAGGCAGTGTAGTATAGTGGATAGCATCCTGAAGTTCAAGTCAGAAAGGCCTACAATCAGATCTCCCCTGATTTTTTTTAAAGACAGAATCTTCCAACTCAGTCCCCGTACTGATCAGCATGGAAGCTTTGGCCTGGTCTGTTTTGCACATTGGCTGGTTTACCCCTTCTTAAACAATCTGGTGCTGCCATTACCCCCAACCCCATCCTCCACTGAACTTGGTGCAGATCATCACTTGGTTTTAGCCTACTACAGCTCAGAACTCCTAAACTCAATCAGTCCACCAGTTTCAACTTTCCATTTTAGCTGGATGAGCCACCAGGCCCAGCGCTCTTCCTTATTCTTATGAATTATGCAGTTGTAGGTAAGTCACTCATGCTCTTTGAGCTTCAGTTTCCTCCTATGTAAAATTAATGTTTTCATCAGTTGATAAGCAACTATACATGTGATAAATGAATGTAATGAAATATTAGTGCTCCATAAATTTTGAGCATTAAGAATACAGAGAAGCATGGGAAGATTTGTATGAATCTTTGCAGAGAGAAGTAAGCAGAACCAGGAAAACAACATATACACTAATTTAGAAAAGGTAAATGGGAAGAACAAAAAAACCTTAAAATGAAAACTTTATAATTATAATATACAAATTTGGCTCTGGAGAAGATTTGAGAAAATGAACTTCCTTCTCTTCATTACAGAAGGAGGAGACCATGGATATGGATTTTTGCTTGCTAATGCGATCATACCTTCTAGCTTTATTCAAAGTTCAGTGCCAATACCTACAAGATGCCTTTCCTGATTCCCTCAGATAAATACTCTTTCACCCCAACTAGATGTTGTTTCTTCTCAATAAAAGAAATATATATATATATAAATAAATCTATATATAAATATATATACATATAAATATATATATATATATATATATATATATATATATATATATATATATATATAAAATAAGCTCCTTGAGGTCAGGGACTATTTTTGTGGAGTTTTTTGTTTGTCTTTTTTAATCTCTAGCACTGGTAAAACTAAGATGGCAGAGTATAGGCCAGGACCCAGCTTAATTCTCCTAACATTTGCCTCCAAATAACTTTAAAATAATACCTCAAATAAAATTTTGGAGTAGCAGAGCCAACAAAAGGTCAGAGGGAGACATTTTTTTTAGCCTGAGACAATTTAGGAGGTGCACAGGAGAGATCTGCAATACTGGTGTGGGTGTAGGCCTGAACATGCCAAAAGTACCAGTGGTGGGCCTTAGAGGTGATAGTAGCAGCTGCAGCTTTGGGAACTCTCCACCCAGAGATGGTAAAAGGGTCAGACAAAAAGAAAGACATCACAGAGGATGTTGGCTTGCAGTCCCAGGGTGGAGAGAAGCACTTGTGATCAGACATAAGGGAACAGGGGCCCTGGTCAAAGTTCAAATGTCAAGAGAAACCCTAGTGCTTAAAACTGTTAGAGAGCAGGGGCCCTTCCTAAGTAAAGGCCAGAGTACAGACCACAAAAGTGGTGATCACACCTCTTCCTGGATCACACCACCTTGGAAGCACTGGAAATTTACAGACTTCCAGAACTAGCTCTGAAAATAGAAGCATGAAAAAGCATAAAGCTTAGCATAGTGCTGCCCCACATGCAGGTGGGCAGACCCCAACTTTAAATAAAATTTAAAATGAATAAATAGGCTAGGAAAATGAGCAAACAGCAACAATAACAAAGAATTTTACCATAAAAAGCTACTATGAGTGCAGGGAAGACCAAGACAAACTTAGAAGATAGCAATGTTAAAATAGCCATAACAAAAAGGTTCAGAGAGAAATGTTAATTGGACCCAAGGCCAATAACAATTTCTGGACAGTTTAAAGAGAGAGCTAAGAGTGGTAGAGGAATAATTAGAAAAATAAATGAGCGATGTACTAAATTTGGACCCCAAAGAGCTTAAAGCAAAAGGAAAAGAACCTATATGTGCAAAAATATTTCTACCACTTCTTTTTGTTGGCAAAGCATTAAAAATTGAGATGTTCATCAATTGGGAATGGCTGAATGAGTTGTGGCATATGATTGGCAAATTAACCAATGGTTTATCTATTTTATTTTTTTCATAAAAACCACCTCCTAGTTTCATTTATTAGTTTTCTTACTTTCAATTTTATTAATCTCTTCTTTGATTTTCAGGATTTCCAGTTTGGTGCTTAATTGGGGATTTTTAATTTGTTCTCTATCATTTTTTTAGTTGAATGGCCAGTTGATTGATCTGTTCTTTCTCTATTTTGTTAATGTAAGTATTTAGAGATACAAAATTTCCCCTAAGTAGTATTTTGGCTGTATCACATAAATTTTGATATGCTGTCTCATTGTTGTAATTCTTTTTAATGAAATTATTTATTGTTTCTTGAATTTGTTCTTTTCCTCACTCATTCTTTAGGATTAGATTCTTTAGTTTCCAATTTTTTTTAAATCTATGTTTCATTGGCAACTTATTGTTATTTTATGGCATTATGATCTGAAAAGGATGCATCCAATATATCTGCTTTTCTGCATTTAGTTGTGAGGTTTTTGATGCCCTAATACATGGTCCATCTTTGTGTAGGTGCCATGAATTGCTAATAAAAAGGTATATTCCTGCCTATTCCCATTCATTTTTCCTCAAAGATCTATCATATCTAAATTTCTTAAAATTCCATTCATCTTCTTTATTCTTGTTTATTTTTTTCTTTGCTTAAATTTATCTAGTTTTGAGAGGGGAAAGTTGAGGTACCCCACTATCATAATTTTATTGACCATTTTCTTCTGTAACTCATTTAGTTTTTCTTTCCTTTAAGAATTTGGGTGCTATGCCATTGGTGCATATATGTTTAGTATTGATATTACTTCATTGTCTATGGTATCTTTCAGGAAGAAGTAGTTTCCTTGCCTATTTCTTTTCATAAGATCTATTTTTGCTTTTGCTTTGTCTGAGATCATGATTGTCACATCTGCTTTTTTTCCACTTCGGGTGAAGCATAATAGATTCTGCTTTCACCCCTGACCTTTACTTTACTTTACTGTGTCTCTCTACTTCAAGTGCACTTCTTGTAAATAACATTGTAGAATTGTGTTTTTTTTTTATCCACTCTGCTATACACTTCTATTTTATGAATGAATTCATTCCATTCACATTCACAGTTATGATTCCTCACTGTGTATTTTGCTCCATCTTATCGTACCTTTGCTTATCCTTCTTTCTCTCTCTCCTTTCACCCTATCTCTCCTCAAAAGTGTTTTCCTTCTAACTACCATCACCCACAATCTGCTGTCTCCTCTATTATTCCCCTCTTCTCCTACTTCGCTGTAAGGTAACATAAACATCTATACCCAACTGAATATGTATCTTCCTTCTTTTAGCCAATTCCGATGAGACTAAGGTTTAAGTATTCTGCACCCTCTATCTTTCCCTCCATTGTAAAAGCTCTTTTGTGCCTCTTTTATATGAACCTACCTCATTCTACTCTCTCTCTCTCCACCCTTCTCACAGTGCATCCCTCTTTCTGACCCCTTAACATTTTCTGTATGTCATCACATCTTAATAAATTCACACCCAAGCTCTCTGTCTATATATACTCCTTCTACTTGCCTTAATAATCACAAGAATTCTTAGGAGTTACACATATCATCTTCCCAATTAAGAATGCAAACATTTTAAACTTATTAAATCTTTTATGATTTTTCTTTCATGTTTAACTTTGTTATGCTTCTCTTGAGTCTTATACTTGAAAATCAAATTTTCTCTTTGACCTGAGAGCTCTGGAATTTGGTTGTAATATTCCTGGGAATTTTCATTTTGGGAAGTCCTTCAGAAGGGGATTGGTAGATTCTTTTGATTTCTATTTTACCTTCTGGTTCTAGGCTATCAGGACAGTTTTCCTTGATAATTTCTTGCAATAAGATGTCTAGGCTTTTTTTTTTTTTGGATCATGGCTTTCAGGTAGTCCATTAATTCTTAAATTACCTCTCCTTGCTCTATTTTCTAGGTCAGTCATTTTTCCAATGAGATATTTCTCATTTTCTCCTATTTTTTCATGCTTGTGACTTTTTTTATTGCTTCTTGATATCTCAGGGAATCACTAGCTTCTATTTTCCCAATTCTAATTTTTAAGGCATTATTTTCTTCATTGAGTTTTGCAATTCTTTTCCATTTGTCTAATTTTACTTTTAAGTTGTTTTCTTCTGTGAATTTTTGTATGTATTTTTTTTTCTTCCATTTGGCCATTCTGCTTTTAAAATAACTCTTCTCTTTAGAGGATTTTTTGTTCTTTTTTAGAAACATTTGGCTTATTCTGTTTTTTAGGTGTTACTTTCTGTGATTTTTTTTTGCTTCCCTTACCAGCTGTTGACTCCTTTTTCATGATTTTCTTATATCACTCTCATTTCTTTTCTCATTTTTCCTCTGCTTCTCTTATTTGATTTTAAAATCATTTGGACTTTTCCATGAGTTTTTTTTTTTTTGCCTGTGATCAATTCTCATTTTTCTTTGATGCTTTGTATGTAGCCATTTTGACTTTGTTGTCCTCTTCTGAGTTTGTGTTTTGCTCTTCCCTGTCACCATGGTAACTTTCTATGGTCAGGCTCTTTTTGTTTTTGCTTTTGCTCATTTTTCCAGCCATTTCTTGACTTTTGATTTTATTTTAAAGTTAGGCTCTACTCCAGGAGTGAAGGAGGCACTATCTGAAGCTTTGAGTATTTTGTTCTGTTATTTTCAGAGCCAATTCTGGGCATCTGTAAAGTTTCATTTCTTCTGAGGTGGGATGATCTAAGGAGAGGTGTAGTCACTGTTCTCTTGGCCCATACTCTGGTCTACGGAAGACCACAAATAATATTTTGCAGTATTAATGTGATCGAAGATCTTCCCACCCATTCAACAGGCCTCAGGTGGGTCTAGGTGGGAAAGCTCGATTATATCTTCATTTGCAAGTAGGCCAAAAGCCCTTACTTCCTAGGTGCTAATCCAATTTGGGCTTGAAGCCCTCAGGATCCTAAGGGGTGTGGCTAAGACCAGAGCCAATGGTATGCGCACTGAATTCTAGTCGATCATGAATTCAGTCATTCAGAGACCTGAGTTCTAGCCAATCAGGTGCTGACTAGGACTGTATAAAAGGAGAGCCCAGAACTGAAGAAGAGTAGAATTGAAGAGGAGAAGAAAATTGAAGAGGAACAGAACTGAGAGCAGCAAGAACGAGAGCAGCAGAACTGAGAGGAAGACATTGAGGCAGCAGACATCAAGAGGGCACTGAAGAACAGACATCAAGAGAACCAGCATTGGCAGAGCTGCACAAGAGAGTACTGAGCACAGAGTTAGGATTCATGAGTGATTATTTATGGGAAGACCCTAGCAGGGGGAAAGTTACAGGATGACTTGGTTCCTTGCTGTAATACTATGTTATAATTTCCTTGTTACTACATTGAGGTGGGTTTACTGGTTTTGGAATATAATTGCTACTGATTGAATTGGGGGTATTGGTTCTCAGATTTGATCCTCTGGAATCTAAATAAATGTTATACTTCTTCTGCCTTCTACACAGAGAGTTTTTCATACTTTGCAATTCCAAACCATTCAGGCATGTTCATGCTCATCCTCAAGGTCATGAATCTTGCCTTAATGATGTATATATTTTCTGCCCTGGAACTCTGACCAGGCTCACTGCTCCCCTACAACTGGGAGCTCCAGAATGGAAGTGCCCCTCCTTACCTGGACTGTGGCTTGGATCCCTGTATGGGCAATGTAACATAGTCCTTCACCCAGTGCCAGTTAAGGTCCTCTTTAATCTTTTTCTGATCAGTCGTCTGACCCCCTTACTTTATGTTGGCTGAGAGCTCTGGAAGTTCCTGTGCAGATTCAGTTATCCAAAAGGCCTGCTGGATTGTGCAAAGGCCAGGGCCTCACTGCTGGTTTATTGCAGGGACTTGGGGCTTTGCTGCTGGCTTGTGGGGTGAGGTTTGTGTTGGACTATGATTCATACTTTCTGCAGTGAGAAAGAACTTTCCTGCTGAGTTTCTAAGTAGTCTTGGGCTAGAATATTGTTTCACCCTGTCCTTTTGTTGGTTGTGACACTCCAGAACTCATTTTGAGGCATTATTTTAAAGTTGTTTGAAGGGAATTTGTAAGAGGTTAACTGAATCCCTCCCTTTACTCCACCATCCTGGCTTTGTCTTTGTGACGTATGATTGTGATAGAATACTATTGGGCTATAAAAAAAATGGCAAGGGGATGGTTTCAGAAAAAAACAGAACAAGACCTATATGAACCAATACAAAGTGGAGAACTGGGAGATCATTGTGCATAGTAACATCAAGGTTGTAATGATGATCAGCTGTGAAAGACTTGGCTACTCTGATCAATACAACGATCCAAGACAATTCCAAAGAACTCAGGATGAAAAAATGCTATCTACCTCCAGAGAGAGAACTGATGAACTCTGAATGCAAATTGAAGTATAATTTTCTCACTTTATTCCTTTTTTTGCTTTTTTGTGATAGGTCTAATATGGAAATTTGTTTGCATGATTTCATATGTAGAGTGGGACATGGATGGGAGGGAGGAAGAGGATCTGGAACTTAAAATTTAAAAAGAAAGGAATAAAAATGAGTAATATTTTTAAAAATAAGGAATTTATACCAAACTAAAAAAAAAAAATAACCAGCCCTAGCACCTATCATGATTCCTGTCACATAATGGTTGCCTAAAAGTTCTTGTTTAATGAATTGAATTTTTAGGTGCTTTGTCTGATGCTCATGGCTCATATAAATAGTCAAGCATTCTAGAAGAAACATTATTCATAATTGCTTCTGACATCTTATGCAGCACGGAAAACCTGGGGCTTCTGTTTGAACCTTTTCACCAAGTTGCATTAGGTAAACTGATGGAGACTACCTGGACTTTCTATGCATACTTTATTGATAATGAAAACTAGATTGGTAAGAAATTCCCCACTGTTATCAATGGCTGCAGAGATTATACTGCTGTGGGCTAGGAAGGACAACTGACTCCACAAGAGGTAGCTAGGTGGTATAGTAACTGGCACACTGACCTTGGGATCAGGAAGACCTGAGTTTGCATCTTGCCTCAGACCCTTTCTAGCTGTGTGACTCTGATTAAATTCACTTAACCTCTGCCTGCCTCAGTTTCTTCATCTTTAAAATGGGAATAATAATCAGACTTTCCTCCCAGGGTTGTTGTGAAAATAAAAGGAGTTAAGGACTTTGCAAACCTTTTAAGTGCTGTATAAATGCTAGTTATTATAAGGCTACAAGGTGTGCCCTTAGGAAAAATGTGGGTAAAAATGAATAATTGCTTCTTCCAGGACTGGCATGCTTGTGTGGTCTTTCCGTACTTCTTGCTTATCAGGCATCTTCTGGATGGGAAAGGAAATAACCACTTGCTGAAAAATGCATGATTTGCATTGATGAACAAATAAGTAACCCCAATGATGGAGTCTCAAGAATTAAATTAATAAGCATTTTAGAAGTTTCAATTCTTGGGTAGCTCCTTGGGTCATGGGATTCAGAGCTAGATAAGACCTCAAAAATAAACTAGTAAATAATAAACTATGATACGGATAAGGAAACTGAGGCCAGAGAAGGGTTGTGATTTGCCAAAGGTAGCAGGGCCAGGATTTGAACCCTGATGCTTTGATTCTAAATCCTATCCTCCCTCTACTCCTCCAAGGGGGAAAAAAAGCTACAGTGATTTGGAAATAATGGGTCTTCATATTTCAACTCACAGTCAATATTAACTAAAAAGTAACTTAGGGAATTCTCCCAATATGAAGTTCAAGCTCTTTAAATATTTTCAAGTCATCAACAAGATCATTGTTTCCTTTAGATTAATGATGGCCAGAGTTTACATTGAGTGTGAAAAGTCAAGAAAGATGAGAATGGTGCATTTTTTCTCTTTACTTGGTTTCCCACAATGCTTCTAGACTCCTACAACTTTTATCCCTCAGAATCCATCCTCATTCCTTGATTAGTGATTCTTATCTGGAGGGAGAAATAGAATTCACTGGATGGGGATTGGTTTAGTATGAGAGAGAGAGAGAGAGAGAGAGAGAGAGAGAGAGAGAGAGAGAGAGAGAGAAAAGGAAGAATGCAGTTGATTACCATAGCTTAGCACAGTATCTGACATGTAGCAGGTGCTTAATAAATGCTTATTGACTGATTGCCAACAATTTTATACTGTGGAAAATAAAAATTGCAGAAACCCCAGAATAAAGAATTAGGAAACCTAGGTTAAAGTCTCAGCTTTACTATTAATAATGAGACTTTGGGGAAAAATTTGGGTTAAATTTAGCCACTGAACCCTGCCAACCTCTGACTCCACATTTGTATAATGAAGAGGATTGATTTAGATCACAGATTTAGATTTGGAATCCATAATGGAGGTCATCTGGTCCAGTCCAGTGATGTAAGGAAATTGAAACCAAGACAGATTAAGTGACTTGCTAAAGGTCATATGGGTAATAAATGAGAGAGTCAAAATTTGAATCCAGGTGCTTCTGCAATTCCATACTGACTTCTAAGGTCCATTCCAGCTCAAAGTATCTATAAGAGAAATGACAAAATAGTATTCTACTTCATCTTCTCATACTTACATGGATCCTCCTTTCTTCTGTATATATTTTATGTAAAATTTAAGTTTTCAACATTGATTTCCACAAGGTTTTGAGTTACAAATTTTCTCCCCATTTCTACCCTCCCCAAGAAGGCATATATTCTGATTGCCTCATTCCCCAGTCAGCCCTCCTCTCTTTCACCCCATTCCCTGCCTCATCCCCTTTCCCCTTACTTTCTTGTAGGGCAGGATAGATTCTATGCCCCATTCCCTATATATCTTGTTTCCCAGCTACATGCAAAAAAAATTAATTTTTTTAAGCATCTGCTTTTAAAATTTTGAGTTCCAAATTTTCTCTCCTCTTCCCTTGCCTCCCTAGGAAGGCAAGCAATTCAACATAGATCACACATATATCATTATGCAAAACACTTCCACAATACTCATGTTGTGAAAGGCTAACTATATTTTCTTCCATCCTATCCTGTCCCACTTTATTCAATTTTCTCCCTTGACCATGTCCCTTTTTAAATGTGTTTGCTTTTGGTTACCTCCTCCCCTATCTGCCCTCCCTTCTATCATCCCCCTTTTTTATCCCCTTCCCCTTACTTTTCTGTGGAGTAAGATACCCAATCGAGTGTGTATGTTATTCCCTCCTCAAGTTGAATCTGAAGAGAGTGAAATTTGCTCATTCCCCCTCACCTGCCCCCTCTTCCCTTACAACAGAACTGCTTTTTCTTGCCATTTTTATGTGAGATAATTTACCCCATTCTACTCTCCCTTTCTCCTTCTCTCAATATATTCCTCTCTCACCCCTTAAATTTATTTCATTTTTTTAGATATCATCCCTTCATATTCAACTCATCCTGTGCCCTCTGTCTATATTCCCTTCAACTCCACTAATACTGGGAAAGGTCTCCTGAATTACACACATCATCTTTCCATGTAGGAATGTAAACATAACAGTTCAACTTTAGTAAGAACATATGAATTCTCTTTCTTGTTTACCTTTACACTCTTCTTTTGATTCTTGTATCTGAAAGTCAAATTTTCTCTTCATCTCTGGTCTTTTCATTGAGAAAGCTTGAAAGTCCTCTATTTTATTGAAAATCCATATTTTGCCTTGGAGCATCATACTCAGTTTCACTGGGTAGGTGATTCTTGGTTTTAATTGTAACTCCTTTGACCTCCAGAATATCATATTCCAAGCCCTTTGATCCCTTAGTGTAGTAGCTGCTAGATCTTGTGTTATTCTGATTGTATTTCTACAATGTTCAAATTGTTTCTTTCTGGCTGCTTGCAGTATCCTCTTCTTGACCTGGAAACTCTGGAATTTGGTGACAATATTCTTGAGAGTTTTCTTTTTGGGATCTTTTTCAAGAAGCAATTGGTGGATTCTTTCGATTTCTATTTTACCCTCTGGTTCTAGATTATTAGGACAGTTTTCCTTGATAGTTTCTTGAAAGATGATGTCTAGGGTCTTTTTTTGATCATGGCTTTCAGGTAGTCCAAACATTTTTAAATTATCTCTCTAGGTCAGTGGCTTTTCCAATGAGATATTTCACATAGTCTTCCATTTTTTCATTCCTTTAGTTCTGTTTTATAATATCTTGGTTTCTTATAAAGTCATTAGCTTCTACTTGCTCCAATCTAATTTTTAAGGTAGTATTTTCTTCAGTGGTCTTTTCCATTTGGCTAATTCTGCCTTTCCAGGCATTCTTCTCCTCATTGGCTTTTTGGAGCTCTTTTGCCATTTGGGTTATTCTATTCTTTAAAGTGTTATTTTCTTCAATATTTTTTGGGTCTCCTTTAGCAAGTCATTGACTTGTTTTTCATGGTTTTCTTGCATCACCCTAATTTCTCTTCCCAAATTCCCTACTTCTCTTACTCACTTTTCCAAATGCTTTTTAAGCTCTTCCATGGCCTGAGCCCAATTCATATTTTTCTTGGAGGCTTTTGATGTAGGTCCTTTGACTTTGTTGACTTCTTCTGGCTGTATGATTCGTTCTTTGTCACCAAAAAAGGAATCTAGAGTTTGAGTTTGAGTTTGAGCCTGAGTTTGAGTCTGAGTTCATTTTTCCTGCCTGTTCATGCAACTACTTGACCCTTGAGCTTTTTGTCAGGATATAACTGCTTGTAGACTAGAGAGTACTTTGTCCCAAGCTTTAGGGTCCAAGCTCTCCTGTTTTCAGAGCTACTTCTACTCCACCATCACCCCAGGCTCTGTCACAGCAGCGCTCCTCCTCCCCCAGGAACTGCCAACCAGGACCACAATTCAGATCCAAGAAGGGCACAGCAAGAGAATTTGCCTTTGTGCTCACAAAGCACTCCTTGCATTCCCACTCTGATCTGCTACTAGATTCCTCCCAACATGTGAACTAGTGACTGGGGAAGCCACTGATGCTGGCGCTCTGGAGGCAGCCTCAGCAGCTTCCTGCTGCTGTAATTGCCATGACTGCATGACCTCTGCCACCCCCTGAGCCGGCAGCCAGACCCCTCTGAACTCGATCCCACAGTTTCCCCCTAACCTGCTCTTTGGCGTTTGTGGGTTGAGAAGTCTGGTAACTGCCACAGCTCACTGTTTCATGGCCCGTAGGACTCTTCCAGCTGGCTGACTCCTGATCTGCTTTGTTCTGGCAAGGCCTATGCTGGGCTGCCCTCTGCTCTCAGCACTGTGGAATAGAACCTTCCCAGTGATCATCCAGGCTCTCCTGGGCTAGAGATCTGTTTCCCTCTGCTATTTCGTGGGTTCCACAGGTCTAGAATTTGTTCAGAGCCATTTTTGCAGGTGTTTGGAGGGATTTGGGGGGAGCTTAAGCAAGTTCCTGCTTTCCTGCCATCATCTTGCCCCCCACATGGATCCTTCTTAATAGGAGATGAGTTAATATCATACAACTAGAGGTAGGTGGTACAGTGGATAGAGCACTGGGTCTGGAGTCAGAAAGACCTGAGTTCAAACCCAGTCTTTGACATTTATTAGCTATGTGACCCTGGGCAAGTCATGTAAACTCTCTGTGGCTCAACTGTAAAATGGGGATGATAATAGCACCTGCCTCACAGGTTTCTTGTGAGGTTAAATGAGCTAATATTTGTAAAGTGTTTAGCACAGTGCCTGACACATAGTACGTCCTATATAAGTGCTTATTTCTTTCCTATTCCCTATCCCTTAGGCACATAAGGTATAGTGATATAGGTATTACTCTCATATCTTTTCAGTTATATAATTCTTTGGCACTTTAATACAATGGTAGTAAGATCAGAGAATCAGAGATTTGGTGTTGAAAGAAACCTCTGAGATCATTGAGTCCAACTCCTTTTTTATATATGAGGAAACAAGCCAAGAAAGCTTAATGAAATGATCAGGCTCGCACAGTCAGTAAATAAATAGTCAAATAACATTTACTGAGCACCTACTATGTGCCAGACACTGTGCTAAGTGCTGAGTACACAAAGAAAGACAAAAGACATCTGCTCTCTGGAAGCTTACAGACTAGAGGGATAGACAACATGCAAAACAGTTATGTACATGTACGAACTGTCAAACCACATCGAGAGAGAGAGGGAGAGAGAGAGAGACAGAGAGAGACAGAGAGACAGAGAGAGACAGAGAGAGAATAAACCAAGGAAAAACACTAGAATTAAAGAGGATTGGAAAATCCTTTTCCTATGGAAGTTAGGATTTTAGATGGAACTTGAAAGAAGATAGGGAAGCTAAAAGTTGGTGATGGGGAGCAAGAACATTCCAGGCACCGCATAGAGACAGCCAGTGAAGATTCACAGAGTGGAGAGATGGAGTGTCTTGTGTGTGAAGCAATAAAGGGGCCAGTATCACTGGTTAATAGCTTATATATGTGTGTTGGGGAGTAAGGGGAGGTGTAAAATGTAAGAAGACTAATAAATGTCTGAAGCTGAATTTGAACCCAGCTCTTCCTGACTCCAAGTTCAGCATTATATCCACTAAATCATTTAATTGACCTTTATAGAAAGGCAGGAAGAGAAAAATTATTATGTCATGGTAATTTACTTTGTCTAAAATTATTATCAGAACTTATTCTCTGCCACTAATTAGCTTTGGATTTAGATTTAGATTTAGATTTTGGACAAGTCTCTGTTTACTTGTCTGTAAAATGAGGGGTTCAGATAGAGGATCTCTAAGTTTCTTTCCAGCTCACATTCTCTGCTAAGCCAGACTAGCCTGAGTAAATAAGCTTATTTTCATTGTAGAGAAGCATCACTGCAAAGAGCAGAGTGCTCCTGTGTACCCTTATGTTTCTTATTTTCCTGATCAATCTGTTTTTACTAATTTTAATTTATAATCAGCACAACTGAAGCTCCCTAATCATATCAGGCATGCCAATCCTTTGAGAAACAAGTAGAATTTCACATCAAGGAAAATGGCTTTCATTCGCAGAGGAGGAGACCCTCCAGGCTACTGCTCTCCAGAAGGAGGGCTAGGTGTTTCGCACATTATCACAGTTAAGATTCAAACCAGATGCCCTCAAAGCCATGAGCAAATTGGCCACAGCAAAAGCAAAGTTGTGTCCTACCTGGTCCATACAAGCAGGAAGAAAGTGAGCCTGACCTATTCAGGCTAGAAATCTTTGTTTGGGTTTGGTAGAGAACACCTGTGAGTCAGTGGAATGAACCATGGCTTGGGAACACAAGGATGGGAGGGGGGCGGCAGTCAAGTTTTCCTTCTGATTTTACTACCTCTGTGATCATAAGCAAGTCACAATCTCCATTGGCCTTGGTTTCTTCCTATGTATATGAGAAAGATTGGAATAAATGGTCTCTGAGATTTCTTCTAGATGTATAATCCTATGGCTACAATAAAGTAGAAGATTTTGCTTTGAAACTGAATGGATTTTCACCTTTAATATCTTAAATGCCTTTTCCTAATCCTTCCAATTTGTTAACACTTCCCCTCAATTAAATATTTACATGTAAATGCATATACATATATAAATATATTTACATAACTAAATACATATCTATACATACATATATATATGTATATATAGTATAAACTTAACTGTGTAAATGTTGTTTTATCTCAGTATAATGTAAGTTTCAGAGGACAGGTACTATTTTCATTTGTGAATGAATGCCCAGTGCCTAGCACATAGATACTTAATTTGTGTTGTTGAATTGAATGAATCAGGAGGTGGGGGGCAATCAGTCTCCCTTATCTCAATTCAGTTTTGTGCTTTGTGTCATATCACAATTTAACATAATAGACAAATGAGTCTAGTCCTACCTTGGGGGACATGTCATGGTCCAGGAGGGCCCTTTGGTGGATATTTTTGGCTTGTAAAACCGAGAGACAGGATGTGTTCTCCTTGCTTGCTGAAAGTGCCAGCTCGTGTCAAGCTTCACTAGGCACACAAGGCTCTGATTTTGTATCATTAAAGGCTCATTATCTCTTTTAACTTCTGTTGGAAGCATTCATCCATAGCCACAGCTACTCCTGAAACAATAGAGCCTCCTAAGCTTGGTAATAATGCCCATTTATTTATTTATTTATTTTATCTATAGCAGCTTAAAGAGCCTTTAAAGGATAGATTGGGTTTCACAATATAAAGACCAAAAAAAAATTCTTGCTCATGGAAAATCTGGAATGTTATTTCTGTAAGTCATTTCAATCATAAAATGTGGAGAAAAATCAGCCCAGGCAAGTTTCTTAGAGCCAGGGGTCTGAGTACACCTGAATGTTAAATTCCTGTTGGGGAAATATTGTATTTTTCTGAAGGAGAATGGTATGCTTTGCTTCTGCTTAGCCACAAAGAGAAAAATACTTTAATAAGAATGAAACTGGCTCAGCGTATTGATCTTGCCAATTTGTTGGGCATTAATATATATCTGACTCGTAGCTAAACTCTCCATTGAATTCAACAGTGGATTATATGAACAGTAATTTCTACATTTGTGGGCTTTGTTTACACTTTCATTATACCTCTACTGCATTATCTGATGCCTTCGTATAGTTTTCAATCTTATAGCCACTTTAATCTCCTCCTGCACTCAGCATATCTGAGTGAGTTTGTTGGCATAAGGGAATTTTGAAGGTTATATTACAGTACATGAATCAACGGCAAATGAAATGCACTGGAGACGCGATCAGCCAGTTTTAATTCATTGCAGAAAGTTATAGATACCAAAATGCATTTAATGTAATCTGATCTCTTTATTCAGTCATGAATTTACGAGCAATTCACCAGGAGTCAAATGACAACTTTGTTTTAAAAATAGTAGTCTATATCGAATACCATTTTAATATATCTCTGACATATTTACATTTAAAGAGTGGGAGGGGGAGTGGAATCTTTAGACATAAATTTCTCTTTTCACAGGGAAAAGCCTGGGAAATATGATACTTTTGTTCACTAGGACATGATCTGTCATTATAACATAGGTCAGCTTGGTGATAACAGTTAAATAAATCCAACTCATCAGTACAGCTGGTAAACAGATTAGGATATCCCAAGATGACTGAACATTTCGTTTAAAGGAGGAGGCAAATTGTGTCATCATGCTTCATCCTGTAATTGACCATTTTATGCCAATGGAAGTAGGCTTGCTTTTTAGTCTAGAATGATCAAATGTTCATGGTTCAGATCGGTCAACAACAAGGAATGACCAATGACTTTTGAGTCAGTTTCCTATAAGAGAATTCCTATAAATGCCAAACATCTGGCAACTATTGTGTGACTACAGGACTTTGTCCCTCTCACTGGGTCCAAAGTCATGTTTTGTAACATTGACCTTGTCATCATTGTTAAGATGACATGATCCACCTGGATTAAAATAAGACAACCTCCTTTCCCTCATATCTGAGAATTTTTCTTTATTCCCATAAAGTACTTGTTACTTCCAGACAGATATAGTAATGAGCAAAATGAAAATTGTATTTGCTATTTCCATTAACCTTAAAAATCACAAGATCTTAGGACCAAGAACAAGAAGGAAGCTTAGCATTCACCTAGTCCATCCATAACCCATTTTAAAGATGGGGAAACTGAGACACAGAGATAAATGAAGTACCATGTATCACAAAGGTAACAGAGCTGAGATTTGAATCCCAATTTTCTGATAGCAAATCTAATGCTATTTTTCAGCATTGTGCTGTGTTTTTTTCTGGAAATGAAAGTGACTTCATGCTCAACAGTTTAAAACAGTTTGTTTTATTTTATGACAATTTATTTATTCTAGTTATCTGTCACTCAGAAACACAATACATTTTCACAGACTCTCAGTGTTAGCAGAGACCTTTGAGGACACATCAAGTGATGCTAAAACAGAAACCCCCTGTACAGTATTACCAATAAATTGCCATCCAGTTTATATTTGAAGGCTTCTGGCAACAGGGAACTCACTACCTCTCAAAGCAGTCCATTCCCCCAACCCCTTATATTTAGTAAAAATCTGCCTTTCAATGACTTGATATTTATTTCTCCTAGTTCTGTGATCTAGAGACAAAGTAAATCTTATCCCTCTTCCATATCAACAAACCAATAGAAATTTATTAGATGTCTACTATGTGCCACTTAGGGAAAGCTAGGTGGTGCAGTGGATAGTACACTGGACCTGGAGTCAGAAAGATCTGAGTTCAAATCCAGCCTCACGTACATACTAGCTATGTGACCCTGGGTAAGTCATTTACCACTCAGTTCTTCATCTATGAAACGGGGACACTCTGGAGAATGAAATGGCAAAAAAGTGGGACTTTTTTTAAACTGTTTTCTCTTTTAGAATGCTAAAGTAATCAAGTGCCTTTGATTAAGTCTTGCTAGGTCCAAAGCCCTAGGCCCATACCCTTTTGCTGATTAGGTGTGAAGCCTTCTGGCCCTAAGAAAGCTATATACTTGGAGGTTAGCATTTTGCTTTGGGACTCTCTCTCACTGGAAGAGTGTCTTGTGATTTGACCAGATGAGACTCTGGGTAGCTGCTAGAGTCCCCTGGCTTTGAAAACCCAGATGTTGGTGCCTCTCTCTCTGGTAACTATGTAATTCTTTGGTCAGACAGCTAGAGTCCTGTATGTTGATAACGGTGTACGTTTGCTCTGTTTATATAGTCTCTGTTTATAATTTCTGTTTGTATTTGCTGGCTTTCTCCACTAAATTAAGCGAATGATATATGTATGTTTAATTAAAGTGAGATTGTTAACCCCTTAAGGTTGTTTTCCTTAGAAAAGCTAACATGCTAATTCCTCCAACCGATCCCCTATAGTGTGATTTGGATTTCCCTCACCATCCCGTTGGCCCTGCTTTTCTCTAATAAATACAATGATACTTTGTCATCACCATCTTCCAAATTGTATGAAATAGAATCTGTCAGTACAAATTTTATATAATGGCAAAAATCACAGTGGTAGAAGTCTGAAGAAAGGAAATTTAGTATTATCCAATAGTTCATTTTGGGGACTAGAATACCATACTATGTCATTTCAAAGTTACAACAGCCACAGACAAGATTGTTTTTGAAATAGAACTGAAATTGCTAGCTCTTGCTTAATGGATGGTGTTCATTTCCATTCAAGGACTATTCCAAACCAAAAAAAAAAATGAGTTCCTTTCAAATATTTATATTTGATTTGTTGATTTTACTGTGGTAGAATTGTGAAATGAGACTAAACTTCTCATTCAATTATTCTTTTTATTCAATTACATCTTTTTTTTTTAAAGCACATAGATTGGTTTGGATAGGCAGCTGGTGGAGAATTAAAAAGTGGGATAGAGAGTATTGGCAGGGAGAAATATTTATTTTCAGAATTAATGGCCAAATGCCCTAACATATTCAGTTCACAGAAATCAAAAGAGAAAACATTTTGTTAGAGCAGCCTACCTTCAGCCAGTTCATATAAACTGATATCCCCTACAAGGGTGCTTAGCTCAATCAAGTTTAGATGATGCAAAGAAAGAAGGGGGGTGGGGAGTGGTCTAATGTTTCCCTTAAAAGAAAACTTATTTCAGAGTTCATGAAAACAAGAAACCCAAAAAATGTTTCTTAGTATACTGCCCAATTTTTTCCTTTGCTCAATTTCATCCAATTATTCCTAATTATTCACCCCCTGCTCTAGTTCCATTGTGTTTATGCCCTTCTAATCCTGGTGGACTTGTCATACCTCCCTCAGTTATCACCCAGCCAAGCTGAATTGAATTATTCAAAGCTTCATTCATAGATTAGTCCCTCTAACCAACTTTATTTCCTCCTCTCAGTCTGACCTCTTTTTGTGGCTATGGCTATTCCATAAACCCCAAGTTAGAGATGGCACCCAAAGGGTTCTAAATATCAATTGCCCAGTTCATGAACCTGAGATCACTATTAGTGTAGGTCCAACCAATTGGTGATACGGAAATGTCCAACAGTTTATTCTTCTCTCTTAACCCTTTGTTGTATATCTTCTGTTTGGAAAGTTAGTTTTTTCAGGGTGTTTTTAATTAAAATTAAACATTTTAATATTTCTGATGGATTTCATTCTTTTTTCTTGCAGTGCGCTTTCTGGGATATGCTGAGATTGCTGAGTAAAACCAGAATTATTGTCATTTACTTTTACTATCTTACTTTCAGTCACTTCGCTGTTTCCCTTCTGCAGCCATTACAAATATTCAAGACTATTTTCATGTTGTACAATTACATATCAAAAGTCAAAAGACAGTGTCAATAGAAGATGAAACAACAACACCATCTCCTGATACCTATCGTCTTCCCTTCTTTTTTTATTATGAACTTAACCATCATCGAAAACCACAAACAATTCAATATTTTTTTTCCTTCATTGAAATTTTTTTTTATTAACATCTTTAGTTTTCAGCATTAATTTTCACATGTGTTTGAATTACAGATTTTTCTCCCCATTTCCACCCCCTCCCCCCACTCCAAGATGGCGTACACTCTGGTTGCCCCGTTCCCCAGTCTGCCCT
>CM053624.1:148079664-148108497 GCA_028646595.1 Phalanger gymnotis | reverse complement strand
GAGTCCTGCTTCCCTCTGCCCCTTTGTGGGTTCTGTAGTTCTAGAATTGGTTCAGAGCCATTTTTTCATAGGTTTTTGGAGGGACTTGGAGGGGAGCTCACGCCAGTTACTGCTTTCCAGTCGCCATCTTGGCTCCGCCCCTCCCAATTCAATATTTGAAGAAGGAAAAAGATCATATGAGATTCTGTGAACTTTTGTTCCATATAATTTGAAAGGATTTATTAAATTTAACAAAGAAGTAACAAAACTACCCTTTTTACAAGTGCCCCCTTCAGAACTTTTCCTTTTATCTCTATTTTTTTTTTTAAAAAATTTTAAAATTCATTACTGTCCACTAATAATTCACCTTCTTCACATTGAACATCACACTTCAAATGAGATAAAGTGTTTAGCATCACGTCAGGCACATAGTAGGTGCATAACAAACATTTGTTTCCTCCCTCCAACTTTTAATAAATATTTCAGCAGAACAAATGAGCACATTGACCATGTCTTTAAAAAGGACATTTCATTCTGTATTTCTCATTCATTTACCTCCCTGCCAAGAGGCAGGGTGTATGCTTTATTATCAATCTTTGAAAGTTATGGTTGGTCAATGCACTGATCAGTGTTATGCAGTCTTAAATTGTTTGCCTTTATATTACTATAACTATCATGTACATTTTCCTCTAGTTCTGTTCATTTTATTCTGCATGATTTCATAAAATTCTCCACATTGTCATCACTTAGGATAAAAAACTATTCCATCATGTTCACATACCACAATTTCTTCAGCAATTCTCCAAAAGATGGGTGCCATCTATATTCTTTCAAAAAAAAAGAAAGAAAGATGAAACTGTGCTAATTGAGTTCACTGCAATGAAATTATATAATCTCAACTGGGCCCTCACTGCCGCAAGGCAACCCTTTTTAATATATCTAATTGATTTGTTATTTTGCTCACTCTCAATCAATCAATCAGTCAAAAGGCAGTCCCTGTCCTCAAGGAGCTCACAATCCTTCTCAAGCCTCCCATGTAACCCCCTTACCCCACCCTCTCAGTTGAGGACATTGATTCATACATCACCAAAAATTGAGAAACCTCATCAAGAACTCTCTTCAAGCCCCTCATTCTTTTTTCTTATCACTCAGACATCTTCCCCCACTATCTCCTCAGTGTTCATGAAATGGTATCCTTTCTTCCCACCCAGACCAACCCTTCACAAGTGATCTAAATATTCTTTCATCTTCTCCAATAGTTTGCTACCCTTCCTCCAGTCATCCCCACTCTCTGTTACTTAATCTTTCCTGATAAATGTGCCCATTTTACTCATCCTTAAAAAGCCTCACTTGATCTAACCAATTCTGGTAACTGTCATCTCATATCTCTTCTCTAAGTCTTGGACAAACTCTTTGAGAGAGTCATCTACACTATCTGCCTCCATTACCTGTCCTCTCACTCAATTTTAAACTCTCTGTACTCTGGCTTCTAATCTGAACTTCAACTGAAAATGGTATTTCCAAAATTACCTGTGACCTCTTAATTGCCTATTCAAATGGCCTTTTCTCAAGCTTCGTCTTTCTTGACTTGTCTACATCATTTGACAGTCAATCAATTGCTCATCTTGGTTACTCTCTACTCTATAGGTTTTTATGACATTGTTCCCTCCTGACTTTGGTTGTTGTTGCTCACTCCCGCCTGACTCTCTGTGACTTCATTCAGGGTTTTCATGGTAAAGACACTGGAGTGGTTTGCCATTTTTCTTCTCCAGCTCATCTTACAGATGAGGAACTGAGGCAAACAGAGGGTAAGTGACTTGCCCAGAGTCACACAGCTAGCAAGTGTCTGAGGTCAGATTTGAACTCAACAAAGATGAATCTTCCTGACTTCAGGCCCAGCACTCTATCCTCTGCACTGGTTCTTAGTCTCTATTTTTTGGGAGGTGGAGGGGTCTTCATGCTGGTCAGGCCCAGTAACCATGCATGCCCCCTAAGGTTCTGTCCTAGGCCCTATTCTTTTTTCGCTTTGTACTATTTTGTTGGGCACCTCATGAGTTCCAGTCAATTCAACTATATATGCAGGTCTATATATGCTAATCTCTTTCATGAGCTCTAATCCTACACTACCAATTGCCTTGGGACTTCTTAAATTGTTTATAAAATGTCCTATATGCATCTCAAACTCAATATGCCTCACACAGAAATCATTATCTTTCCCCTAGCACCTTTCCTTCCCCTCTTTCCAACATTTCTGGTTATGTCCTTGTAGGATTGGCTTTGCTCCTCCAAATGATTGAGAACTTTCATGCTTTTGAACACTCATCATAGTGGTGATACCTAGTTTGTTTTACGATTCTAACATAAGTGGATACTTCATGCTACAAATAGAAGCAAAAGCATAGCCATTGAAAATATGAACACCACATGACGTTAGCCTCCAGGCTACCAGTGATCTCCATAATACACTTGTGGAACCCAATGCTTCACAATTGATCAGTAATTATGTAGAGAGCCTTTGGATAAAACTGGCTTTACATATTGGAAAGCTGTCATGTGGAAAGGTAATTAGACTTATTTTATGTGGTTCAAGAGGACAGAACTAGGAGTATGGCTGGAAGTTACTGGACAGTAGATATTTTTTCTCAGCATAAGAAAGAATTTTCTAGCAATTAAAGAAGGCCCAGTGATACCATGGGCTGTTTACTAAAGTACTAGCTCTCATGTTAGTGGCCTAGTTCAAGCAGAAGTTAGATGACTACCTACCAAGGACATCATAGAGGAGATTCTTAAATGTGGGAAGAAAGTGGATCATATCATATCTCAGTTCTCTTCCAACACTATGATTCTAGGAAGCAAATTAAAGAGTGGTTGGATCCAATTTGGAAAGCAGAAAGATCACCAGATTTGTATCAGAAAAATTGAAGTTCTGGTTCTAACATTTAATTAATTAGTCAGTCATTCAAAAAGCAATGACTACTTTTTGAGCATTTCCAAAACAGAACTGATCGTGTTTCCTTCCAAATGCACATTTTTCTGAATTTCCCTATTTCTATTAAAGGCACAACTGGTTTTCTAACCTCTCAGGTTCACATTCATGGCATTAACCTCTATTTCCCATTCTCCCTTACACTGAATCTCCAAATACTTGTCACATTTTGCCATTTCTATTTCTACAAATACTCTTACATTGGTCTCATTCTCATGCTGACATAGCCACCACTCCACTTCAGGCCCTCATCACATCTGAATGATGGCTTCCTAACTGGATTTCCTACTTCCAGCTTCTCCCTCCTCAGATCCATCCTCAAAACAGCTTCCAAAGTTATTTTGCATAGACACAGGTCTAATCATACCACTTCCCTACTTAACAAATCCAATCTATTGCTGATAAGATAAGATGGTAAATCTCACCTTTGTCTTTTAGAGATCCTTACAACCTGGCCCAAATCTGTTTTTCTACCCTCCTTATACAATACTATACTTCCTGCAGTCTATGGTCCAGTCAAATTCTTTATCCTTTTCTCTGTTCCTTCTCACTGTCACCTCATCTGATCTCTCACTTCTTTCTACACTTAGCTCAAGCGTCATCTTCTACAATAAACATTTCTTGACCTCCCACCCCAAACTACTTGCACACTTCCCCTGTTGTCTACTTCTCATTTATTATATATTTATTCTGTACATATGCACACTCAAACATGAATACATATACCTACATATGTATATTCCTATTGTTTTCCCTGATAAAATGTAAATTCCTCCCAAGTAAACACTTTTCAGTTTTTGTACCCCCAATATTCAATGAGACACAGAGTAAATAATAACTGCCAATTGATTAATTAATTGGTATATGCCAGGTACTATGCTTGAGGTTGGAGGTACATATACAGAAGTACAATAATCCCTGTCCACAAGGAGTTTCTATTCTGTTTAACTAGTGGGGTGACTCCTGGACAAACCACTTAATTCAGTTTCCTATAAATTGGGGATAATAATCCTTGCACTGATTAACTTACAGAGGTTGTGAGAAAAGAACTTTGAAAAAATGAAAGGGTTTATATTTATTCGATATTATTAATACTTACATTAAATATATAATCAATAATATCAATACCAGTTAGACTTTTGATTTTGTGTATACGTATATATGCATATATATATACATATATATCCCTCAGAATTCCTTGAAATGTAAAAGGAAAAAATGGTTAGCATGAAACAGAATTGTTGAAGAAGTCCAAACAGAACACAAAAATAAGCCTGAATATGTTAGAGAAGACTGTGTCATAAAAGCTGTGATTTACAATCATACACATTAATTCATATAGTGACTGTAATGCACTTGAAGCAGTAAAAAAAAAAAAAATCTTGATAAAAGTGAAATGACCGAAGCCAATTATATGCATCAATTCTATCTCCTTGAACAATTATCATTCTTTCGTAAACTGCAATTTCGGCCACTCGTGTGTACCAACCCTTAATTGTGTTTAATTCTTGGGTTCTCAGACAGTTGGTAATGAGACATTTAGCATACAACAGTGCGGCTGCCAGCTATTTACATTGTGGGGTTGAACTCCCAAACAGACATCTAGAAATCATGGATGGCTGCCACTTGCAGCATCCTGATATGCCCATGTTTTTCAATTTGATTTCCAAAATTGCTAACTTATTGTAGGAACTGGTCACTCCTCTATAGGAATCTAGCCTAAGGCTATTATTTTTTTTCCTCCTCACTTCAAATTATCCCATCTCATGACATCTCTCCATGCCATGTCCGTCATACCATTGTTGAGTAAGAATGATGAGTTGATGCTTTACTACTTTAAAGCACCAATGAATTATATTAAACTAAAAAAATGCCTCTACTACATATTTAGGTATTGATGGGATTCTCTATTTCTCTCACTATTTTTTTTATTAGAACAAGAAAGGAAATAGGTCCTAATGTACACACCAAATTATGACTGCATATCTTTAATTTCTCAAACAACCTTAGTCTAGAGAGCTACTTTTTGGCATGGAAGCAATGTAGCAATGCCACAGAAGTTCAGGTTAGCATTTCCTGCCTTGCCTAAGAATGGATTCTCCATTTTCGCTCCTATCAAATGCCACACAATTTTTTATAAATAATATCTGACATATTAAGTTGGCCTTTGAAAGAGATTATATGAAAGAGATAGTATGGGAGGAGAAATGAGACCATATGATTTTGGCATGAGTCACTTAAAGTTTCTGGGACTCAGTTTCCTCACGCAAAAATAAATACATGTTAGTTTTGGAGCGGATGAAGAGGCAACATGGTGGAGCGCCTAGAAGTTGGCTTTGGAGACAGGATGACCTGGGTCCAAGTACTTCCTGTGACACGTACTGGGTTCATGACCCTGGATAAGACACTTAACCGTTAGTACTCCGGGCATTTAAAATGATAAATTATAGAGAAAATGCCAACCTGAATTGATAGAGTTTGTTCTCTAATCAGGAATTGGCCATATCAATGAAATCAATGATAAGTCCAATCAATCACAAGTCTTTCTCCTTGGAATAGATTGTCTCCAATGTAATTTCCACCTCTGCTATTCTACCATTTGAAAAAAAATAGTCGATGATCTATTTAGGTATATTTGCAAGAGTTCTCCCCTGGCCCTGCCAATTTTTCACACACCCAGTTTTTCTTATCTAGTGATATTAGCATCATTTTCTATCTATACCTATGTTCTTTACTTTTTTTTTTTAAAGAAAATTCAGGACTAGCAACTTTCGCATTCAAAGTAGTAAATTTTCTTCACATATTATTTGGCACAACGTTTGTCTGAGCATTTTTATAGCCCTTGAATTAGAAATATTTTTGTTTGTTCTCTTCCTGGTTGCTATCCCTCTCTCTAGGATTCTCATTCAGTTGACTACTCTAATTCATGTTCCCTGTTACCCACAGGTATTATGAGTTAGTCAGGAGATATTTCCAAACTTGAACTTCATTAATTCAACAAGTACCTATTCAGCACCTACAGTGTGCTGAGCACTATATTAGGAGCAGAGGAAAATAAAAAGGATAACATATAACCCTGCCCTCAGGAGCATACAGTCAATTTGTGGATAAGTCACAACATTATGTAAGTATATTAGAGAGATAGAGCACAACAGACTTTGTAATTTGTGAGGCAAAGAAGTCTTTCCAGCAGGGAGGATGAGGGCAGGTTTCTTGCAGCAGGTGCCTGGCATTAATAAATACTTGCTGGCTAATTGATTGATTGAAGATTTGATTTAAGATTTAAGACTTGGATAGGAAATTTCAAGCAAAGAAACTGGGAGATATGAGCATTCTAGGTGTAATTAACTATGTATATCATAGACAACAAGGCAGCGTATGTTCAAAAGACAGAAAGTTGTTCAGTTTTCTTGGTCCTTAGGAATTTGTGACAGCATGGCTGTGAGAAGGAAGAGTCAAAAACAAAACTTTCCAGGTGATTTAGAGGGTTTTTTGGTGGTTGTTTCGTTGTTGTTTTGAAATTTTTCCTTCATTATTTGAGGCCATCTTAGCCACTTGTTTTTGAAAGAGACTGAGATTATTCTACTTGGTCTTAGAGGGAAGAACTAAAAGCAATGCTAGAGAGAGGAGAGAAGTAGGCTGAGACTTAGTTAGTTAAAGGAAATATGCCACAAAGATTAAGCTATGCAAAACACAGAATAGGCTTCCATAGGAAGGAGTAGATTTCTCCTCAGTAGAGGTCTTCAAATTGGTTAGACGACCACTTTTCAGGTAGTTTTAATCTCGTTCATGTATTGTTAGACCATACGGCTTTCTGAAGGCTCATCCAAAGCTAAGGTGCTAGGATTCTGTGACCTAATGGCACCATGTACTTTGAGTCTGATTTATATTGTATGTGCTTGGATGAGAGGTAACCTGGCTTAATGGATGGAGAGCTTGCCTTGGAAGTAAAAAGACTCATGTTAAAGTCCTGCCTGTGACACACACTTCCTGTGTGACCTTGGACAAATCACTTAACCTTTCGGTGTTCCAGGCAATTCTATAAAACTATAAGTTATAGAAGCGTCCACCTGAACTGGAAAAGGAGTTTCTTTATCTGGAAGCTCCCTATGTCAATGAAATCATAGGTTCTCTACCTATACATATAATGTCTTACTGCTTCAAAAGTATTGCAAGCTTCCTATAGGCAGGGAATGTGTGTCATTTATCTCCGTGTCTCCTCCTTCCCACTCCCCAAGGCCTGCCACCCCCTCCCCCCAGCATAGAGAGCAAAGATCTAGGACTGAAAGGGACCTCAGAGATCACCTACTTCCCTCACTCCCCACTCTCCCCATTTCAAAGATGAGGAAACTGAGGCCCAGAGAGGTTGACGCTCGTTCAAGGTCACACAGCTCACAAGTGCTAGAGGCAGGATCACCACATTGCTTTGTACATTTGTTTTTGCTTAATGAATGTTTGTTAAATGAATAAATGAATTAGTGAATCTGACCTGCATTCTTTCCTCTATCTACTGTCTTTAAACTAAAGCTTATTGATCCTGATAAAAATCACTAGTTTGCTTATTTGTGCTACAGTATGTCATTGTTATTAAATATTTTATATTTGCAAAGTACTTTACAATCATCTATTATCTAACATAAAATACTACTTTCCCTGGATAGCTGTTACCACATTTCTCAGTCCTTTCAATAGCTAGTATTGAAGTTTGCAACATCTACCATATGTATTTGGTGTTTACTTTAATGTACTTAACAGAAACCGACTCTCCTGAGACTCTCCCCTTGTGAAACATGCTTCATCTCCAATTAAAGGTCTTAAAACCAGTATTTGGGGATTCCTTTTTGGCTTAGAGTAGAGAAGAGATTGTCCAGGGTATAGTCCCTGAGCATGGATTTGAAGTTGGAAAGGACCAAGGCCTACTCTCTCATTTCACAGAGTCTGAATTTACTATTATTGTTAAGGGCAGAGCCATCCTCCTAAGCACCCGGGTGTCATTGCTGACTCTTTCTCTCTCCACTAGTCCCATATCCAATGCATTGAAAAATTCTGTCAATTTCACCTTCATAGCATCTCTTAGATATGCCCCTTTCTCTTCTCTGATGTTGTCACCACTTTGGAATAGGTCCTCATCATCATCTTACACCTGGACTATCGCAATATCCTGCTGATAAGTTTTCCTGCCTCGAGTCTCTCTCTAATCCATCCTATCTTGTGTTCAGCTGTCAAATCAATCTTCCTAAAGCACAGATCTGACCATATCACCTTCTCCTTTATTCAATATTCCCCAGTGGCTCTCTATCATCTTCAGGATTAAATATGAAATCCTCTATTTAGCATTCAAAGTCCTTCACAATCCCTCCCCTTTTACCTTTTCACTCATCTTATACCTTAGTCCACCATGCACACTTTGTGATCCAGTGACACTGTTCTTCAAACAATATACTCTATTGCCAGATTCTGTACATCTTCACTGGCTCATCACCATACGTGGAATGCTCTTTTTCCTAAGGTTTGCTTCCTGGCTTCCTTAAAGTCTCAGCTAAAGTTCCACCTTCTAAAAGAAATCTTTCCTAATCCCTCTTAATTCTGGTGCAATTGCTCTATTACTCTGTCTGCCTCAGTTTATTCAATTATAAAATGAGAATCATAATGGCACCTACCTTCTAAAATTGTTGTGAGGATCTAATGAGATAATATTTGTAAAGCACTTAATACAGTGCCTGGCACATAGTAGGCACTTAATATATTCTTCCTTCTTTTCTTTCTTCCTTCCTTCCTTCCTTCTTTTCTTCCTTCCTTCCTTCCTTCTTTCCTTCCTTCTTTCCTTCCTTCTTTCCTTCCTTCCTTCCTTCCTTCCTTCCTTCCTTCCTTCCTTCCTTCCTTCCTTCCTTCCTTCCTTCCTTCTTTCTTTCTTTCTTTCCTTTTCTTTCTTTCCTTTCTTCTTTCCCAGGATATTAGTGATGGAATCAGTGTTAGATTCAGTCTCCCTGACTTCCAGTTTGGTGATCTTTCTACAGTATCATGAGGCTTTCAAAATCATGCACATAGTACTCTAAAAAAAGAAAGAAAGAAAAGAAAAGAAAAAGAAATATGCCTGAAATGCACAATATTTCACTTCGTCTTCTTCTCCTCCTAACCCTTTATTCTTAATCCCAATCCCAGTGCCTCTGCTACTTAATCTAGATCTTCTTCAACTAATATAATATTATTAATAATTAGGCTTCAGAAGAACCTATAAACTTTCCTTGTTGTTAATCTCATTATTGACTGACTTCATTCTTTGTTGGTCCTCCCCCTCCAGCCCCTATCCTCATCTAAAACCACATTTATTCCTAGTGGTAAAGGGTTAGTTGAAAAACATATTTAAACAAAACAAAAAAAACCCCAAAACTCTTTTCTTCTAGGTCATTTGTCACCCCATCCCCCGCAAATCCCCATTTCATAACCTGATGTTCCCAAATCGTCAGAGCATTCTCTTATATTGTTAAAACACTTCCAACAGAAATTCACTGTTTTAGCCTGTAAAGTCTCCTGTAAAGATTCCACCAAATCTTAGATTTCTTCTGGAAAAGATTTTCCTTTCCATTCCTTTCTTTCTTTATAGCTGCAAACCAATACTGCCATCCACTGTTGCTTTGAATAATCTTTTTTTCCCCCTCAGTGCTTTCCAAGATGGTCTGAAACAAAACTTGACAACAAAATTAAACCCTTTTAGACTATAAGGAATGTGTTGTTTCTCAGCAAGATCTTCACTATAGATTTCTCCTGAATTGAAACTGCCCAACTTTTTGTCTTTTCTTCAAACACTCAAGCTGAGAAAATACCCTTCGTTGCTATATTATTACTGCAGAAGGGGAAGGGGGAGAAGAAGCTCCCAAACTCAGCTTTATTCTGTTTTCCATTTACTCCATTTAGAGGAAAAGTGGAGGCAGAGTGTCCTGGTTTGGCCCCAGAAGTCCTGGGTTCAAATTCTACTTATGTCACCTTCCAGCTATGACCAAAGGCAAACTATTTAATCTTTTTCAGCCCTGGCAAGTCTAAAAAGAGTTGTCTAATTTACAGATAAGGAAGAAAGAGTTTCCTATATGAATTAAATACCAAATTCTTAAGTATAACCTCCATTCAGCTTCTGGTATTTGCAGGAGTTCTTCATGTTCTTTGAGAGATCATAGACTATGATAATGAGATATGGACCACAGGAGTAGCACGGATAGAGATGGGTAGCAGATGGATAGGGATCTTACATCAATGAGACCACAGATCTTCAACATATTGCCACCGTTCAACTCTCCATACTAGATTGTCGGAATCTGACCAAATTTATATCTTTCAAAATCCCAAACTATTTTTCCCACATAGGCCAGGAGGATGACTCTGTCCTTAACTGCACTATTGGTATATTCTTCCAGCTTCATCTGGATAGAAATAACTATGCTTAATATTGAATCTCACAGGCTGCTTATTTCAGATTCCCTTTTCCATAGCATTTGTTTTCTCGGTTCTCTCTCACTTTTGGCATGACCCTGCTTTCAGTTTCTTTTTTTTCTTTTCAGTTCAGCTTTCCTGCTGATGGAAACCAGAACTATTTGCTATTTTCCACCTTCTACTAAATTAAAACCACCTTCCACTTAGGGCAGATGGAATTATGGCACACAAAGGGAATTTGGGAGTAGTAGAACTGTAGTATATTTCCAACAATGGCCTATGAAAAAGAAGTAGAGGAAATGTAAGATTTGAAAAAGAGATTAGCCAACCATGTAGCCAGAGTGAGGCGTACTTGATGGTGGCTCAGAGTGCTAGATTGGTATCCATTATATATATGTGTGTGTGTGTGTGTGTGTGTGTGTGTGTGTACATATATATATTTATATAAAGACACACACATATATATACCTATATATGTATACACATATATACACATATATGCATATGTACATATATATATGTATATGTACATGTACATGTATATATATATATAATTAGAGCAGTAGTTCTTAAACTGGCATCTGTGAAGTGTTTTATTTTATTTTTGATAGCTGTATTTCAATATAATTGGGAATTGGATAGGACAATAAATGGAATTTAGGACTTATTA
This sequence comes from Phalanger gymnotis, assembly GCA_028646595.1. Taxonomy (NCBI): domain Eukaryota; kingdom Metazoa; phylum Chordata; class Mammalia; order Diprotodontia; family Phalangeridae; genus Phalanger; species Phalanger gymnotis. The sequence continues at coordinate 148,097,437 of CM053624.1, read as the reverse complement.
GATGTAGGACCCTGAGCAAGTCACTTAACCTCTGTTTGCCTCAGTTACTCCATCTATAAAATGGGGACAATAATAGCACTTGCCCCATAGTGTTGTTATGATGGCTCAAATGAGTTAATAAATGTAAAGCACTTTGTAAACCTTGCTATGTGAGTGCCAGCTATTATTCTTCATTTCCTATTTATTTTATTTTATGCATTTAAAAACATTCTGAGAAGAGATCCATAGGACTCCATACTGCCCAAGGGGTCCATGACTCACAAAAAGACTAAAAATCCTTGATAGAGGAAGGCCTCTAGTGCATCTGGGAGAAGAGGTCCAGGAAGAGAATAAGTATTCCTACAGTGCCTACTACATGTCGGGTACTGAGCTAGGCACTTTACAAATATTATCTCATGTGTGTGTCCCAACAACCCTTGGAGGTAGATGCTATTATTATCAACATCTTACTGTTGAGGAAACTGAGGCAAACAGAAATTAAGTGACCTGCTTAGGGTCACACAGCTAGTATAGGTGTGCAGCCAGATTTGAACTCATGTCTTCCTGACTCCAGGGTCAGCACTCTATCCACTGTACCACCTAGAAATAACACCAGATGAGAAGGCATAGGTAGTGCCAGTGGATACAATACTAGAATAGATTGCTGTTCAGTCATGTCTGACTGTTTGTGACCCCATGGACCATAGCATTCCAATACTGGCCAAGGGGTTTTCTTGGTAAAGATAGTGGAATGATTTGTCATTTCCTTCTTGAGCAGATTGAGGCAAACAGAGCTTAAGTGACTTACCCAATTTCACACAGCTAGTAAGTGTCTGAGGTCACATTCAAACTCAGGTCTTCCTGACTCTAGGACCAGCACTCTATCCATTGAGCCACCTAGCTGCCCTAGTAGCATAGATTACCTTTTTATCTACTCTTTATATATTTTGTATATACCTAGTTATTTACATATTATCTCCCCTATTAGATTGTATGCTTTTTGTGGGATACAGACTATGTTTTTTATTCCCAGGCACAATACCTGGCACATACTAAATGTTTAATCAAATGATTGTTGCCAGATCCTTGATAGATAAGATCACAGATACATTGACATACGAAAAGGAACCTTGCAGATAACAGAATCCACCTCCTTCAATATGAAGACAAGGAAACAGATCTAGAAGAGTGAATTTAATCACCCAACATCAAAAACCTGTTATAGCCAGAGCTAAGAGTAGAAGCCAGGGCATCTGCCTCCTGAGCTTTCCACAATTACTCCACAAAGAAGCATACTCCCTCCTTAAGCATGTTGACAAGTAAAACCAATGGATTTCAAGGTTGTAGTCTATAAAACTCAATGGAGACTCCTTTGTCTGTACACAGTATTTCTAAAGTCTGCACACATAGGCAAATATGCATATCTTCAAGAAATGAAATGATTGAAATTTTCAACAACATTTTATTTAATTGGAATATTAACAAATAACATCTTCAACTTCAAATGACATCATGTGATTTCATATTCATATTCCAAGAGTGAATGTGCTAAAATTGACAGCAATATTGAGTTGTTATTGCATTGAATTCACGTGAATCTTGCAAAGGGCATCAACCTTTGCATCGCAAATGATGGAAATTTCTCAGAGTCATTTTGGGGGTTGAATGAAATAGTGTATATAAAGTACTTAGAAAATCTTAAAACAATATAATTTCTTTTTTTTTATTTTTACTCAGAAAATGTTTGATGGAAGAAATGAGTCATAACTGAGAGAGATGGATAATCCTTAAGAGGAGGCATGGAGGAATTGCCAGAAGTATAAAATAGTCCAGTGAAAGTACCAGGACACATGAGGAAGAGAGCAAAGGTGACTAAAAAATGAGGGATAGTAATAGTTTGTTTTTATATAGCGCCTTATCATTTATAAGCACTTTCCTCACCAAAACCCAGAGAGTATTATTATCTATTAGAATGTAAGCTCTTTGAGGGCAGGGATTGCCTCACTTTTGCACAAATAAAAAGTGTTTCACAGGTCAGAAGAGGAGCAAATTGCCCGCAGCTGGACTGCTCCGAAATATATTCACAGATTAGATAGAATTTAAGGCTTGAAGAATGAACAAAGACAGGGTGAGAGGATTATCTTTTGAACAATGACCTTAAGTCAATAACTGGTTTCTGTGTGGGTCTCAGCAATAAATTGACTAAAGTTCCCAAGACAGTTTCTTCAGACAGTGTGCCTGGAATGCAATGCGAAGGTGTTTTGAGGATGAATGGGGGATCTGAGAGATGTTACAAGGAGGTAATATGGCATGCCTGCTTTCTGACTACTGAGAACAAGCTGTGAAGAGCTGAGAGTGTGAAAGAGGATGGAGAGAAAGAGACAAAGAGAAAGAAATGGAGAGACAGAGAGATAGAGACAAAGACAGAGATAGAAGCAGAGAGACAAAGGCAGAGACAAACAGAAAAACAGAAGGAATTACGTTAGATCTGTGGAAATCAATAGGCACTATATGAACAGATTTTTTCTGTATAATCTGTCCAGACATTTGAAACATTTGCCATGCCCCAAGACAGGTTATGTGTCTCAGAGGAGATTTTTTTCCTCTACTATTCACTTAGACATGAGGCTCTAATCCCCTAGAGTATGTGAAATGAGTATTTTCCACTCCTCTTGCTACTTGTTTTAGTCACAATTAAGCTTCTTACTTTTAAAATGTATGTTTCTTATTTGGTCTGATGGTTTGATGCAACTTTGTTTAAATGACCTTAGAAGTTTCCAACTGAGCTGAGGTGGGTGTTCAAGACGAATCTTATTTACCTTCCAATATGGCCCACAGATTCAGGCTATAGTTAGAACAGTTAATAATGTCGCCCTATATATATTTATAAATATATTTGTGTGAAACAAAATAGACAATGCATTTGACTATCGTGCTGAATGTTTCTTACCATATGCTGGTCTCAGTAATGGCTAGGTAGTTAAAAATTATATTCAAGAAGATTCTCAAATTCCCATCATCTTGACTTACCTCTCCCCTCCTCCAAATTTTCTTTAATAAGCTTCTATATAGTTACAGGCCTAGAACTGAAACCAGGGATGCCTTTGGAGCAACCATTTGACTTTCTGGTGAATTCTCAGTCCAAACTTGTCTTGTGAGTCTGTGGTTTGGATATGCCCTACAAGGCATGCATACTTGGGACTGCTGTACAAGCAATCCTTTTTTAATAACATCATCTATATCCAAGTGTTGCTGTGAGGATCAAATGAGATATTTGTAAAGTGACTAGCATAATGCCTAGCATATATAATGCTTAATAAATGTTTGTTTCCTGCCTTGCCCAAGGTTATACAGAAAAACAAAACAAAACAAAAACCCAACAACAATAAAAAAGAAAACAAACAATCCCTTTTTTCAGAGAGTCTACATCTTTGTTCTCCAAGTAGGACATTGCTTAGAGAACTGTGTGAGTGATCCTTTTCCTTCTCCAAGGTGTATGCTAAATCGAGAATTTCCCCTGTCTTTGTAACGTCTGGTGCCTGAACTCTCAACCTTAGAGAGTGTACTTGGGGATTACCCATGAGGCAATCCCCAAGGCTGGTGCCATTCATTCTTTGACTGGAAAGCTGTCAAAGGCTGCAGAGAAGTTAAGGAGAATGAGGACTGAGAAAAGGATTTGGCAAGTAAGAGATCATTAGTAATTTTGGAGAGAGCAGTTTTGGTGGAATGATAATATCAGAAACCAGATCATTAGTGGTTAAGAAGAGAGTAAGAGGAGAGAAAGTGGAGGCACCAATGATAGATGACCTTTTTGTGGAGTTTAGCTGCAAAGGGCAGAAAAGATATAGGATGATTGTGGGGATAGATCAAGTCAGGTGTTTTTTTCAGGATTGAAGAGACGTGGGCATGTTTGTAGGCAATAGGGAATAAGCCAGTAGATAGAGAAAGATTGAATATAATTGAAAGATTGGAATTGACAGAGGGAGCAATCTATCAGAGGAGACAGAATACAATGGGATCACTTGATTAGGGTTAGCCATGGTAAGAAGTATGGCGGCTTCATAATGTGAGATGGGGTGAAGGAAGAGGTGGTAAGAGAAGGCATGTGAAGGATAGGAGATAAGGAAGAGGGAGAGAAGAGGGAGGTCATAGTGAAGCAACTCATCAGATTGATTGGGTACTCCTCTGATCACCTCCCACCCTGCCACATTTATACCCAGAATGAATTTCAAGAAAGTTTGAAAATTTCAAGGATTTTACAGGCAGTGAAATACAGTCAATCCTCAACATTTGCGTGTTTAACTTTCACAACTTCAAATCAGTACTCTCATTTTCACTTTCATGTTGGCAACCCTGAACGTTCACAGCTACGCACAGTAGAGAAAAAAAAAATAGATGGTTGTGGAGCAGCTGGTACCCTACTAGGCGCTTCACTGGTCTAGTTCATCCTACCATTGTAAAGAGCTCCTTGTGCATTTGTTGCGTGTTTTCATTGTTTGCCCTTAAAACTCAAGTTTCGTGTTACAATTATGTTTCCAAAGCATAGTGTAAGTCTCATGAGATTGCCTAAACAAGAATATTATGTAAATATATCTCATTATATAGATATATGTATATAATTGTTGTGTTTGTCCTTTGTTCTCAGAGAGGACCGTGACATCAGGGAAGGATAACATGACTTGCAGTTGACTTGGATGTCTATAACAGAATCTTCATAAAAGTAGATTATGACACAGAGAAATTATAAATAAATGTTTTAAGGCAGAAATTCTAAACGCAACTTTTACAAATCATACAATAATAAAATTGTAATCATTACTGAGATCAAAAGATTCTATCACTTAGAAACTTTATCAAGCACTTGGTATATGTCAGACACAGTGTTAAATGCTGGGAACACAAACACAAGCAAAAGGAACACATTCCCTGCCTTCAAGGAGCTTAAATTCTAATTAGAAAAAAATGATACATAAAAGGAATCTGGAAAGGGCTGAGGGGAAGGAATCCACCCGAGATTCATGGCAGAAAATTAGTCTAGAGAGTAGGGGGCTAAGCTGGTTCAGAAATAATTATTGCAAGTACTTCCTCAAGTGGAAATTGCCACAAGAAGAGCTCACCAATCAGAAGAGGGACTTGCAGCAATATATGCATTGCTAAGCAACAAAGAGATATCTTAATGAAGACTTAATAATATCTGAATATTTGAAGTATTGTGTTCATTTAAACTTTCTGACTCTATTTTCTCATTTTTTAAAGAAGAGTTATATAACAGCACCCACCTAACCTGATTGTTAGAGAGATCATATGAGATAATATATGTAAAACACTTTGTATACATTAAAGCAAGATATAAATAATAGCTCTTACTATTCTGAGTGCCACATTTTAGGAGTGCCACATTTGATAAGCAAAAAAGATTAAGAGAAGGGCCGACAAAATAATGAAAGACTTTTTAAGATAATATATCAGTGGATCAGGTAAAAGACAAGAGAGTATTTTTTCCTTGAGAAGAGTAGACTTAATGGGTTCATACTACTTTTGTTAAAATATTTGAAAGGCAGTGACAATGTTGTATGACAATACAGAGATTTTTTTCTGTTGAATCCTTAATGAAAAAAAATGAGATACAATAGGTCAAAATTGAAAAGAAGAAAAATTTTACAATGCCAGGGGGAGGGGAAGCCTTCTTATCAATTAGAGCTAACCCAAAATAAAGTGGGCCGCCTCAGGAGCTGGTGAATTGGATGACTGTCTACTTGTTCATGGTTTTGTAGAGTATATTCATCTTTTCGATATTGGTTGGCCACTCAGGAGCCACTGATTCCTTCTAATTTTTAAATCCTGTGATTCTATGATGTCTTTTAGTTCTATAAGTATATCAGAAAACACTTTGGTATAAGAAATGACTGAATATAGACAATAAATAAGTCATCAGGCTACAATGGAAAGAGTACTAGACATGGAGTCAGAAGCTTTTACATAGTGGAAGCTAAGATTCAAATTTTAAAAAATGTTTTAGTTTTAAGAATTTTATTTTCTGTCCAGTATTTATAATACTTCCTTCCTGCATCATTGCCTTGTCATGTTAGAGGGGTTTGTGTAGCTCAATGAAACTATGAGCTGCATTGTGCAGGGTTATCCAAGATGGGCCAGTCATAGTGGAGAGCTCTGACAAAAGATGGCCCACTAGAGAAGGAAATGGCAAACCACTCTAGCATCTTTGCTAGGACAGTATTAAAATGCTAAAATATATGGCATTGAAAGATGAGCCCCTCAAATTGGAAAGGCCTGGTGTATTGTACTCCACAAGGCCATGAAGAGTTGGACATGACTGAATGACCAAAAAACAAATTATGGTACTGTAGATTTCATGTGTCATGAAAAGTGAATATTGTCTGAAATCAATGTTGGTGTTATTGTTTTAATTGAGATGTTTAGCACAGAAGGTCAAAGATTTCTAGAGAATTGCTAGCAAGGAAAAAATGTTTTCCATGTTACCAATTTTATTTTGTGTACTGAATTTTATGAGTTTTTTCATGGTTACTATTTAGGAAAAGTGACTATTATCACAATCAATGCTTTGTTACAAAGAATTACGTGCAGAAAAGTAAGTGTATTTTCAGTGATCTCTAGCAAAACATTATAGTTTTTGATGGTCGCAAGATCACTCTTACTTCCCATAGCTTCGATGTATCAAAATGTGCCTTTTTGACTTTTGCACCATTTTCTAAGAATGTTACCCCTGAGCAAGTTGAGGATTGATCCTGGAGGGATAGGAGTGCTTGATATGGAAGTCAGAGGACATGGGCTACAATCACAACTTTGACACTTCCTACCTTTGTGACCTTGGGCAAATATCTGGGCCTTGGTTGCTTTATCTATAAAATGAGGGGGCTGTGCCAAATGATCATTAAGGTTGCTTCCAGTTCTAATTCTATGATCCAGTATTCGAACTCACTCATCTAGATCACCTGGCAAGTGTTTAAATGGTACAGGACAGATACTTGTTCTCCTCTGGACCTTTATAGTAATAGCAGTTTTATTAATTAGAACACTTTCTAGAAATTCAGTATTCACTAATTTCTTCTGAGTTGTTGTTGGTATTGTTGTTGCTGCTGATGTTGCTATTGTTTGGGGGTTGAGGAGATGACATAGAACAGGAACTGAAAATTCTTCTTGTCCAACCACAGGAAACCTCTTAAGAGATGAGACAGAATTTAAAATCCAACCAGAAACAAAGCTCAAAAGGAGCCTGGATGCCTAGCACAGGGCCTGGCCCATAGTAGGCATTTAGTAAGCACATGATTACTTGCTTGCTTGACTATAATGGGCCTCCCTTCTCAATCAGTTTCCTCTCTGAGTTGTAGAAAAATAATCAAAAGATTTAAAGGGGGGGGGGAGTGGAGTTTAAGATCCCAGGTAAAGGATCAGGTAAAGGCTCACTTCCTTCAACAACAAGGCAGGAGGCCTCCGTCTTATAAGCTTAGTCTCTGCAGTTGCTGCTGTGAGGGACTCCTTCCATCTGTATCCAAGTTGCTTTGAGAGATCGCTTGAATTTCGTGCTCCTTTCTTTTTCTTCTCTTGTTTCACTCTTCCTGCCCAACTCCCAGAATGGCATAAAGTTAGACTAGCACTGAAGAAAATGAAAAAGTAGAAAGAGATTATCTTTGATACTACTTGCCTACTGATTCTCTGTCCTTTTTCAAGGTGTTCTCTCTTCAGCCCTTCATATATTGTACCCCTCTTTACATCAAAACCTGGTTTCAAGAAGTGAGTTGGATTCACTTAGGATAAACTCTAAATCAGTAATTTCAACAGTGTGATGAATCTCATTCATGCGGATACTCCCTCCAAGAAGAATGCAACCCATCCATTCCTTCTCATCTTTATCTTTATCCTTCCGCAAACACCCCCAACTACAAATTTACTGGCACCATTCCACTAAGTCTTTTATTGTTTTGTATATAGCAGTGTAACATTTGTATTGTGGGGCATCTACAACTTTGATTCTTCCTAGTTCATAGTGTTACATGATTTATAACCATATGGGATTACTAGAAGAGTACAGATGTTCAAAAGATCTGCTTCTAATTGGAATTGAACAAATCAAATTAGAATATTGGTTAAAATAGACCTTCATAACCTACCTTCACAGTCATATTATATATTCTCCCCTTCATATATTATATAGTCTAGCCAAACCAGCCCTTTTATTATTTCTTGCCTACAAGATTTCATCTCCTATCTTGGTGTCTGTGTTGGTTGTCCCTCATGCTTGGAATTCATTCCCTCTTCATGTCCCCTTATTTTTTTTCAAAAAAAGTTGATGTAATTATTTTTTATGTTACCAAAATTTCTGCCGATATTTCCCTAGATTAGGGAGTTCAAACGCTGGATCGCAATTAAAATTAAGGCTAAATTTAGATTTAGAACTCAAAGGTTGACTTGAACTTTGACATTTAGACATTTGGAACATAGCCCTGATGGATCGCACCCTCGGGTTTCCCATCTGACCCATCAGAAGAGGAGCATATCATTTATGGTACTCTGATTTCTGCAATCAAGCTAGGTAGCACAGCAGAGTGAACACTGTGTCCAGAGTCAGGAAATCAAGTTTAAATACAATCTGAGATAATTATTAGCCATGTGATCCTGGGCAAGTCACTTAACCTTTTTCCGCCTTGGTTTCTTCATCTGTAAAATGATCAGAGCAGATTCCTGCTCAGAGCAGAGATTGCAACTGGAGCTCTCTGGACCCTTGGGAAGTCTCCAACAAGTACATCAAAGCTCAGCATTTAGGAAAAGGCAACATACAGTGTTTACCTCCACTTTCTCCACCAAGCAAAGATGTTTCAGAACTCTAAAAGACAAACTGAAGAAGGAAGTGAAAAAGTTGTTGAAGTGGGAAAGAAGGAAGGAGAGTTACAGAAAGAGAAAGAATCAAGAAACCAGCCTGGAGACAACAAAGCCTCAACCTCAGGTTCCATGTTGGCCAGAGGTGACATCATGTCACTCTCAAGTGACCCAGAGAGCAGTGAAAGTGAACAGAGTGCTGATGAAGAATTCACTCTGCTTTCTTTACCACCTGAGTTTATCCCTAGAAAGTTTGAAGACTTAGAAGATGCCCTTATGAGTCCTGACCTCCTACCAGCCTACTAGACTCACACCAGTGATGTGAGTAATGGTGACAATTCTGATGACAGCAATGAAAAGCATGACAGCAGCAGCGATCCCAGTGACAATCATAGCCATGATGATCATGCCAGTGATGTCTACAGCAATGGCCATGCCAAAGTCCAAGAACATGGAATGCACCCTGGTTCCCATCTTCACAGCATGCAAATCAAGTCAGAACACAGCTACTCGAAAGCTATAGACAGAAGTGGAAAAGCTGTAGAAGACAAAGAGGAAGAGGAAGAAGAGCACAAAGAGAGGGAAGCAAGAAGTCAATGGAAAGATCAGGAAGCCCCACCTTCAGGTTCCACTTTGGATGCCAGTGGCACCATGTCTGCTTCAAGTGATGCAGACAGCAATGAAAGTGAAGAGATTTCTGATGAAGAATCACTTGTGGCTCCTCGGTCCCCCTCGCCTTTCCCAGGACAATTGGAAGATTTTGAAGATGACCTTATATGTCCCAGGCTCCCACCTGGCTACAAGACTGAAACCAGTGATGTGAGTAGTGGTGAGAATTCTGACAGCAATGAAAAGCATGACAGCAGCAGTGATCCCAGTAGCAATCTTAGCCATGATGATCATGCCAGTGATGCCTACAGCAATGATCATGTCAAACTCCAAGAAGAAGGAATGCACACTGGTGGCTCCCATCTTCACAGCATGCAAATTAAGTTAGAACACAGCTACACGAATGCTATAGAGAGAAGTAAAAAAGCAGGAGAAGTGGAAGAGGAAGAGGAAGAAGAGAACAAAGAGAGGGAAGCAAGAAGTCAATGGAAAGATCAGGAAGCCCCACCTTCAGGCTCCACTTTGGATGACAGTGGCACCATGTTTGCTTCAGGTGATGCAGACAGCAATGAAAGTGAAGAGATTTCTGATGAAGAATCACTTGTGGCTCCTCGGTCCCCCTCACCTGTCCCAGGACAATTGGAAGATTTTGAAGATGATCTTATGTATCCCAGGCACCCATCTGGTAACCAGATGAGGAGCAACAGCAGGGAGTCAGACCTGGATGGAGGGGAGGAGCCAGAGCCAGAGCATCTTTTAGGCTGCATTTTCCCTCTAAAGCTTCGTCTTTGTAGATTTAACTGAGGGTTTCTAGGTGCCACTTTCCAATGCCACCAGGAAACCCGAGGAGGACAATGTACACTCAGACTCGAGTCTGCCGGTGACCAGCTGCAAGGGGTTGATGGGGTTTTACTCAGGTTTTACTCCCTCTTTCTCTCCTGCTTTTCTTTTTTCACATCTAGGGGGACACAAAGGAAGTCTTTACACTAGAGAAGGCAGGCTCACTGCACCTGCCTATCTTCTCCCTTCTCGAGGCAGCTTTTAAGACTACTAAAATTTCAAGTTGAGAACCACCTCAAATAATGTGGCAAAATGATACAGAAAAACACAACTCCTAGGAGAGATCAGGGAAGATTCCCTAATCTCACCACTTTGCAGAGATGGCAGGTCTGGGGTTTTGTGTGGTTTTGTTTTTTGGTTTTTTACATGTTGATCATTTGAGCTGATTTTCTTTTCCCCTTTCACCCCCTGAAGAAAAATCATTTGGAATCTAAAATGGCTGTCTGGCAGAGGATGGGGGAGGAATTTGGGGTAAGATTCTGGTGATGGAGAGAAAAAAATAAACATTTCAATAAAATTTTGGTAAAAACACTGAAAAAAATGATCAGAGCACCTACCTTCTGGGGTTCTTGTAAAGATAAAATGAAAAATATTTGTAAAGTGATTTGCAAGTTTTGATTACATATTTGTTGTTGTTGTCCGTTGTGTCCAACTCTTCATGATCACGTGGACCATGCTCTCCATGGGGCTTTCTTAGCAAATATATGAGAGTGTTTTATCATCTCCTTCTCCAATAGATCAAGGCCACCAGAGGTTAAGAGACTTGCCCAGGGTCACACAGTAAGTGTCTGAGGCTAAACTTGAACTCGCATCTTCCTGACTCCAGGTCCAGTGCTCTATCCATTGAGCCATCTAACTGCCTCTATATACATATTAGCTATTACTAAATTTATTAAGAGTTATAACAGTTGAGGGTTGCATAGACTTATTCTGGGACAGTTTTCAAAATGGAAAGGAAGTGAACACCACAATTTCATCCAGCCTATTGGAAAAAGGAAAAGAAAAGAAATTAAGGCAACTAAATTTTCTAGTTGACCCAAACGCTATTAATAAAAGTAGAATACAATGATAGAATCATGCATAATCTTGCAGAATCTCAAAGCAGCTTATTTTTTTTAGAAAGCTAGCACAAGATAATAAAACACTTTCCCATGTGCATGTTTACAGTACTGAAATCTCCTGCCTATTGTGGAATTCACAACTCACCCCAAACTGCCCAGGACTTTGGCTTCACATCTACAATACAACCCCACAGTACTCAGGTTACATCTGTTTGCAATGTAGCCAAGAAGTCAAGCCAGAAGAGACATATACTGAGCATACCACTGATGAAGAATTGTGACAGATACAAAAGGAATGGCCACAGTCCTTGAGGAGTTCTTAAGGATTTTTATATACAAGAAGCAATGAAATAATAGCTCTTGTGTGCATAGGACCAAGTGCTAAAATTGTATGATGTGATCTATGGATGAGTGGAAGAGAGAAAGATCAGTGTGGGCTGGGGTGGTTGGGAAAGGATTCATAGTGGTAAGACTCGACCTGGGCCTTGAAGAATGGATTGGATTTGGAAAGGCAGCTACTTGCCAAAGTTCCAGGGAGCTCTAATTAACACATGTTGTGTTGGACAGCTGCAGATTACCTGTTCTATAATAGTATGAATTGATATCATAAATGGCTCTGATGCCATTATGATGTATCACGTGTGAATAATTCATGGATAGACTAATGGAGCCATACAATGGAACTGCAGGGGTGTTACAAATTAGAATTTATGTGCATTGACAAAGTGGTAGGTAGAAGCTGGTTCAGTGCTTACTTCCCTCTCTATGCCTAACCCTTACCAGAGCTAGTATTTTAATGATCATTGTGGGAACAAAACCCCAGCTATGCTGTGGATTCATAGTCATCTTTCTCAAACCCATTTGTAAAAGCCTGCTTGTAAAATTGGGACTAAAAGACAAACAAGAAAAAAGAATGAAGCCTCCTCAAACTGAATTACCCCTATTCCCTCACCCCCACAACCTAGTTATGTCATCCTGTCTTCATTTCCCTATCACTGATGGCCAGCATTTCTGATTATGTCTGCGTCAGGGAGATCTGACCTGTCTAATGTCTCAGAATGGGAAAAAAGAAGGAAATATAGGAGGGAAAAGAAAGATAAGGTATTATTTGCATAACTGGAAATTCATCATTGAATTCTCTTTCAGATGGGATTTTAGGAGGACACAAATTGATTAAACTATCTTAAAAGGCCATCGAATGTTATCCATGCCTTCAGCCTCTTAAGGAAACTTTGCTTTCTTAAAAATGTTATACTGGATTTGTATATTTTATCTCTGATGTCTTTATAGCTAGCTATTTTCTAATATTTAGAATATTGGCATTCAATTGTTTCATTTGTGTTGGATTCTTTGTGACCTCATTTAGGGTTTTCTTGGCAAAGTTATGGGAGTGGTTTGCCATATTCTTCTCTGACTCATTTGACAGATGAAGAAAATGAAGCTAATAAGATTAAATGACTTACCTAGGGTCATACAGTTAGTACATGTCTGAAGCTGGATTTGAAGTCAGGAAGACAGCTTCCTGACTCTGTCTTCAGCCCTCTATCTACTTTCCATGTGAAGGGGATAGCAAAGCACAATTTGAAGGACATATTGGATGGAACTGAGTGCTCAATCGAATAAATATTGGGGGTAAAATGAAGCACTTGGAGGAAAAAACAATTTTAAAATTGGCAGTAGCTAGGTGCTGTGGTAGATAGAATACTGTGTCTAGAGTCTGAGAGATCTGAGTTAAAATCCGGCCTCAGACACTTATTAGCTATGTGACCTTGGGAAAAATCACTTAACTTCCATGTGAATCAGTTTCCTCATCTACAAAATGGGGATAATAATAGCTCCCATCTCTCAGTTTGTTATGAGGATAAAATGAGATAATATTTGCAAAGCACTTTATAAACCTTAGTGTGCCATATAAACAATAGTTATTATTATTAAAATTATTTTAAGTGTACCTATATGATCATGGGTCATCACCAAAATCACAGAATCTTAGAGCTGGAAGGGATCTTACAGGATATTTAATCCAACTCCTTATTAAGGAAAGCTATGGTATTAGTTTCCGCATGTATAAGATGAAGATTTGGGCTAAGTGATATATATGACTCATGCCTTTTCTAAATTCTATGACAGCATTATTTTTAGAATTCTTCTTGATGTTAACATTCTGTGTTTCAATTAAACCACCGCTGTGATATAGTAAGTACACTGAAAAAGGGACCCACACCATATCCGTAGAGTGACTCCTTCACTCTTAAGGATCTATCGCAGGAAGAGCCAAGATGGCAGAGTAGAGGCAGCAATCCAGTCAAACTCTCCCAACATTCCCCTCCAAACAATGTTAAAATGATGCCTCAAATTGAATTTTGGAGTGGTAGAGTCAACAAAATGTCAGAATGAGATTTCTTTTTCAGCTTGAGACAACTTAAGAGACTGGTAGGATGGGTTTGTGACACCAAGAAGGGGGCCAGCCTGTAGCACATGAAATGGCAGCACCAGTGGTGGACCTTTGGGGAAACTCCACCAGTGGCAACAGCAGCATCAGGAGCTCTCAGCCAAGAGATGATAAGGTGGTCAGACAACTGGTCAGAAAGAGGTTACAGGGGACTCTTTGCTAGTATTGGGTGCACTTCACAATGATTGGCACCTCTGTTGCCCATAGGCAGTTCTGGGCTGGAGTTCCAGGGAAAAGAGTGCTATGGTCAGTCAAAAGGGAGCAAGGGCCCTGGTCACAATTTCAAGGCAGAAAGGAGTCCTAGAACTTGCAGCTGCAAGGCAGCAGGGACCCTTCTTGGGTAAACACCACCACACAGACAAAGAAAGATGTGACCATACTTCTCCCTGGATCAAACTACCTTGGAAGCACTGAAAACTTGTAGACCAACAGAACTAGCTCTGAAAATAGCAGCATGCTAAGGCCTGAGGATCAGAACAGTGCTTCCTTAATCCCAGGTGAACAGAACCCAAATTTAACATAAAGTTGAAAGTCAAGCAATAGGGTGGAAAAATGTGGAAACAACAACAACAACAATAACAACAAAAGAACTTGAACAGAAAAAAGAAATGACTACAGAGGCAGGAAAGACCAAGACACAAACTCAGAAGAAGACGACAATGTGAAAAGAGTTACAAACAAAGCCTCAAAGAGAAATGCTAATTAGAAAACAAGTCCAACAAAAATTTCTGGAAAAGTTAAAAAAAAAGAGATGACTAGTAGAGGGAAATTGGGGGGGGAGTGTGAATGAATGATGCAAGAAAATTATGGAAAGAGAATTAACAGTTTGGTAAAAAAGAAAAGAGAGGTACAAAAATAATGAACAAAATAACACCATTTAAAAAACAGACATGGCCTAATGGCAAAATAGGCACAAAAATTCACTGAAGAAAAAAATTATAATTAGGCAAGTGGAAGCTTATGACTTCATGAGACTTCAAGAAACAATTAAGCAAAGGCAAAAAATGAAAAAAAAGAAGAAAATTTAAAAATATCTCATTGGAAAAGTAATTGACCTCAAAAACAGGTTGAAGAGAGATAATAAGAATGATTGAATTACCTGAAAGCCATCATCAAAAAAGAGCCTAGACATTATTTTCAAAAAATTATAAATGATCATTTTCAAGAAATTAGATCCAGAGGATAAAATAGAAATTTAAAGAATCCTCTGATCACCTCCCAAAGGAGACTCCAAATTGAAAATTACCAAAAAGGGATATAGGACAGGACAGGAATAAGAGAAAGGAAGGATGATAGAAGAGAGGACAGATTAAGGGAGGCAGTGGTCAGAAGCAAAACAGACTTTTGAGGAGGGACAGGATAAAAAGACAGAAAGAAGGACAAATAGAAGTTAATAGGATGGAGGGAAATATACAGTCACACACACAGTTAAAATAAAGGGAAGGAGCAGAATCTATTTTGCTTCAGCTTAAGTAAAAAAAAACGGCAGGGGTAGTGATACTGATCTCAGACAAAGCAAAAGCAGAAATAGACCTAATTAAAAGACATAATCAAAGAAACTATATTTTGCTAAAACGGTACCATAGACAATGAAGTAACATCAAAAAAATTTATAGCAAATTTCTCTAATAGAGCCCTTATTTCTCAAATATATAGGGAACAGAATGAAATTTATAAAAAATGAGCCATTCTTCCACTGATCAAAGAATATGAGCAGGCAGTTTCTAGAAGAAGAAATCAAAACTATTTAAAGTCATATAAAAATGCTCAAGATCACTATTGATTAGAGGAGTGAAAATTAAAACAACTCTGGGGTGCTACTTTACATAAGTGATAAATGCTGGAAGGGATGAAGGAAAATAGTTACACTAATGAACTATTGGCGAAGTTGAGAACAGGTCTAACCATTTTGAAGAACAATTTGGAACTGCGCAAAGGGTGATAAAACTGTGCATACCCTTTGTTCCAGCAATACCACTACTAGATCTACTTGATCCAAAGAGATCAAAGAAAAAGAAAAAAAAAGGCCTACAAGTACAAATATTTATAGCAGATTTTTTTCTGTGTGACGGCAAACAATTGGAAATTGAGGGTATGCCAATCATTTGGATAATAGCTGAAAAAACTGTGGCATATGATTGTGATGGAATACTGTTGTGTTATAAGAAATGACAAAAGAAATGATTTCAGAAAAACATGGGAAGACCTAACTGAACAAAGTAACTGAGCAAAGTAAAATGAGCAGAACCAGGAGAACATAGTACATAGTAACAGCAATATTATAATGATGATTGACTGTGAAAGACTTAGCTACTCTGATTAATATAATGATTCAAGACAACTCCAAAGGACTCATGATGAAAAATGTTATCTACTTCCAGAGAGAGAATTGATGAACTCTAAATGCAAATTCAAGTATAATTTTATTAGTTTATTTTTCTTGCTTTTTTGTGATAATGACTAATATGGAAATGTGTTCTGCATGATTTCACATGTATAATTGGTATTATATTGCTTGTTTTCTCAGTGGGCGCAGAAAGTTTGGGAGGGAGGGAGAGAATTTGAAACTCAAAAAAAAATTTTAAATGTTAAAAATAAATAATGAATTTTTAAAAATATTCTCATTTACCAAAGTAGTTAAGTATGCCTTGGAGATAGTTTGGAGAATGCTAGGAAAGGTCAAGTAAAAATGCACTCACAGGTAATATTATCTCTCCCTGTGGGAGTAATAACCTCAAAAGTCAGGGTTGTTCATTAGCAGAACTGAGGGCATTTAATTGGTGGAAGATCCCTTAGAAGATCTTTAAGACCTTGCTGCCAGGGGTGATCATTTAACCCTTTTAGGCCTGGCTAGCTTTTCCCTAAAAGATATTAAAACCATGGTCAATGAAGAGGCAAAGACGCTTCGTAGAAATGAATCAGTGCTTTGTCTTTGTAGAATATCCTTTCCATGCTATGGCTAAGTAAATGTCCTTTCATTACTTTTTAGATGGTCTTCCAGTGCCTCATTTCAGCTCAATCCCACATCTGACCACCAATATGGCCTAAATCAGTTCTGGACTATAATAAAGAGTATCTTAATTTCTTCCAGTCCTGAGTGTGAATAACCAGATTGGTTTGAGTCAGGCCTGGCCCAGAACACTAGATGACATTTTGAAGTGGGGCAAAAATGGCTTTGGATTTCATCCCTTCTGGTTCCAAGTCTTTGAACCTATAAAATACATATTAATAGGACCTTTCAAACACCCACAGCTATCTAGAAATAGCTACACAGTAATTGGGGTAATGGATAGGCTGAATAGCATAGGGCCAGGCAAGCCTCTAGAGTCCCTCTGCGAAGTTTAGCAATGTAACATTTATTTAATTTAGACATCATTGTTTTTAAGGTTTCATTTTCCTCTTAAAAAATCCTGTACTCTCAATCGTCATGACCACCTAGTTGTAGGTCCTGAAAATGCAAGCATTTCAAGCCTTGTAAAAAAGTATCTGTGCCGCTTTCTTTACCTGTTTTTCAGACAGAGGTCCCTAACCTTTGAACTAAATCAAATCAGCTTCCCTGAAGGGTCCTGAAAGCTACTCTGTTCAAAGTGTTTCTATATTGATTAAAAAAATGCCTTAATCAATAGTGCACATGGTTCATACCTAATCTCAAAGCGTTTTGCTTCCAACCGCTTTCTCCCACTCAGGGTCTCTCCAAAGGATTTGCCTTTAAAGTTTCCAATTTTTTTTTCCTTTTCTCACCTACAGAAATACTTTTGGCTACCCCAATCACAGGATATTTAACTGTAAACATTTGAAGGCAATCAATGACTCCATCCTATAACCAAAAAATGTGCTATTCTGACAGGTCATTGGGGGTGGTCATACAGTTTATGGGTATGATATTGCCCATTATTTTATAGGAACAGGTATTCTGAAGGGAGGTGATAGAAAGCCAATACACTTCCCAAGTGGCACAAATTCTTCCCATTACAATATC
>CM053624.1:148059792-148079164 GCA_028646595.1 Phalanger gymnotis | reverse complement strand
ACAAGAAAAGAAGGGAAAAGGGGATGGGAGGGTAGTGGGGTGACAGATGGGAGGGCAGACTGGGGAACAGGGCAACCAGAATATACGCCATCTTGGAGTGGGCGGGAGGGTAGAAATGGGGAGAAAATGTGTAGTTCAAACTCCTATGAAAATCAATGCTAAAAATTAAATATATTAATAAAATTTATTTTAAAAAAAGAAGTCAGATTTTAGATTGTTTTTGTACAGACCCAAAAGGATAGGAAACTTTCCATGTCTGAACTCCAGCCACCAATTCTGATGGACATCTTGGATGTAACAGGGCATTAGAAAAGTCACCTAGGTCACTAAGAGATTCACTATGGTGGATCACTTTTTGGTCACAAAGTTAGCATGTATCTGAGATGGTATTAAACTTAGTATCCCTGACCCCAAGATGGGACCTCTATCTAAGATATCATGAAACCTCTTCATGTCTTTGGTATTTTGTCTTCACTTGTGATTCCATAAAAGTAGGGAATTCCAAGTAAGGAAACTCTCCCTGCCCATAAAGATGGTGCCCATTCTGCAAGTTAGAATATCCCCAAATTTCAAAGTACTAGAAATGATAGGGATAGGAAGTGGGCCATGGATTAACTACTAGGTGAGGAATCTGTTATCAATGCAGAATGGCTGGCATCTGATAGTAGTAAAACATTGAGAACCTGCAGAGTATTCCTAATTTGGCATATTATGACAAATTTTATTCATATTTCACTATTTTGGAGACCTTTAGTGATTTTAGCTGTGAGGCAGCTAACTGGCTTTCTATTGCTTCCAGGATCAAATGGGAAATTCTCTGTTTGGTTATCAAAAACTTTCACAACTTAACCCCATCCTACCTTTCAAGTCTTCTTATGATATACTCCCTGACATATACTCTTCCGTCAGGTAGTACTGGCCTCCTGGCTTTTCCTCAAATGAGACACTGCATCTCTGAGCTGTGGACATTTTCGTTGGCTGTCTCCCATGCATGAAATGTTCTCCTTCCTCTACTCTGACTACTCATCTCCCTGGCTTCTTTTATGTCCCAACTAAAATCCCACCTTCAACAGGAAGCCTTCCCCAAGCCCTCTTAATTCCAATGCCTTCCCTCTGTTAATTATTTCCTATTAATACTGTGTGTAGCTTATTTGTATATATTTGTTTGCATGTTGGATTACAAGTTCCTTGTTGGCAGGGACTGTGATTTTGTCTCTTTTTGTAACTCCGGTGCTTAGCACAGTGTTTGCAAATAGTAGGTACTTAATAAATGTTGATTGATTGGTGCAGTGGATAGAATGCTGGGCATAGAATCAGGAAGATTTTAGTTCAAATGTAGCCTTGGACACTTACTAGCTATGTGACCCTAGGCAAATCTCTTGACCTCTGTTTGCCTCAATTTCTTCAACTGTAAAATGAAGATAAAAATAAATCTATTGACTAGGGTTGTTGAGAGAATCAAATGACATAAAATTTGTAATGCTCTTAGCAGAGTGCCCAGGCCATATCTTTCTGGCACTACAGATCATGGCCCCACTACAACTTAACAAATAATCTTCGAGTCATTGTGCCTGAAAGTTCAATACTCTATAACCAATCTGACACTATGGAAAAGGATTATCTTGGAAAATAGATTTAATCTCCTTTCTATGGGTAAATGTTTGCATTTGTTGTTAATTGCATCCATGATAAAATTATATATTATTTAATTTTACTATGAATGTATTAATTATGTAATTGTTTATAAATTACATAAATACATTTATTTATATACAATTATGCTGTTTATGTAATTTAAGGTCTAATAAAAGAGTAAACAAAGCTAGATCATTAAAAGATGAAAAGTTAAAGGGAGAAAAAATAAATGAGATATGTAATCCCTCACTAGGCCCTGACTTGAAAGATCTCCAGTTTCGTGGGACATGCCAGATGATTTGGACCCCCTCTTCCTGATTGCAGGTCCAGCACTCCATTATCTTGGGCTGCGTCTACCTCAAGAAGAACACACTAGAATGGCATTTTGGTTTCTTTTTTTTTACATTTAATTTAGTTTTTAGTTTATGGAATAAAACAAGCATTTCTATAACATAGTACACTAAAAAAGAGGATTGCACATGAAACTACAAATCAACTATGCCCAACTTGCTATTCCTTTCAAATATACAACAAAATTATGTAAATTTCTTTTTTCCCTTTTTTTCTTCCCTCTTCCCCACCCTAGAGATGGCTATCATTAGACACAAATAGGTATGCTTATATGAAGACTATTCTGTACATACTTCTATTTATCAGTTATTTGGGTGCAGATAGCATCTTTCTTCATATGTCCTTTGTAGTTAATTTGGGTATTTATAATAGACAAAATAACAAATTTGCTCAAAGTCATTCTTCAAACAATGTTGCTGTTACTGTATACAATGTTCTCTTGGTTCTGCTCATTTTGATCTTCATCATTTCATGCAAGTCTTCCCATGTTTTTCTAAGATCATCAAGCCTGTCAATTTTTATAGCACAATAGTATTCTGTCATGACCATGTAATATAACTTGTTCAGTCATTCCCCAATTGATGGGCAACCCCACAATTTCCAATTCTTTGCCACCACAAAGAAAGCAGCTAAAAACATTTTTAGAACATATAGGTTCTTTTCCTTTTTCCCTAATCATCTTTGGAAATAGACCTAGTAGTGGTATTTCTAGGTCAAAGGCTATAGGTGGTTTAATAACTCTTTGGGCTTAATTCTAGATTGCTCTCCAAAATGGTTAGATCAGTTCACAATTCCATTAGCAATGAATTAGTGTCCAAATTTTTCCATGTCCTCTCCAACATTTGTCACCTTCCCTTTTTATTATTTTAGCCAGTCTGGTAGGCATAAGATGACATCTCAAGGTATCAATGAAAATTTTGGTTTCTTTTTAGTAGTTCAACACTTGAAGACTCAGTTCAAATATCTGTCCTATACATAAACTAAAAGGGTATCCAATGGTGGGATCTGATAGCTAGGCCTAGTAGTATGGTAGATGGCAGCAGAGAGTGGCTGCTATAAGGCTTCACCTTTCTCTGCATCAATATGAATGCCAATAGTGATACTTGTCAGAATCGACCATCAATTGCCAAGTATTTATTGTCTACTATGTGCCAAGAATCTGTGTTAGACTCTGGAGATACAAAAGATAAAAATAAAATAATTCCTGCTTTCACAGAGCTCACAATCTATAGGGAAATAAAATATGTACACATGAAAGTACATATGAAATACATACACATATATAAAACAAAATAAACATAAACTATTATTGGGGTGGAGGGGAGTCTTAGCAACTGGGAGAGAAGGTCAGGAAAGGCCTCGTGAAGAAGTATTTGAATGGTATTTGAATGGAGTTTTGAAAGAAACTATGGATACTGAGAAGCAAAGATGAACAAGGCATGTATTCCAAGCTTGGAGCACAGCCTGTACAAAGACATGGAGGTAGGAGATGAAGGACAAGAAAACAGTACACAGAGTACATAAAGGGGAATGATGCAAAATAAGGCAGAAAGATAGACTGGAACTTAGGGAGTGAAGGGTTTTAAATGCCAGAGGAATCTGTGTTTGATTCTATAGGTGATAGGGAAGCACTGGAGTTTATTGAACAGGAAGGTCTTATAGTCAGATCTATTCTTTGGAAATATTTTGCCAGCTCTGTGGAAGATGGATAGGAGAAGAAAGAGACTAGAGACTGGGTGACCACTTAGAAGGTAATTACTATAGACCAGATAAGAAGTAATGAGGTTCAGAAATAAGGTAGCTACTGTGAGCATATAAAGGAAGGAACCAAAAAAAATATATTTGTACATATATATATATATATATGTATATATGTACGTGAGAGATGTTATGGTAGTAACTGATTAGAAATGTGTGGTAAGGGAGGGTGAGGAAGCAGGGATAACTGATTTTGCAAGCTTAGGTGATTGTATGGATAATGGCTTCCTTGACAGAGACAGAGAAGTTTAGACAAAGATTTTGGGGAAAAGATAATGAATTTTGTTTTGGACATGTTAAATTTGAGAGTCTATGTGACTTCCAATTCAAAATGTCTACTAGACAAATGGGAGATGTGAAACTACAGATAAAGAGATATTAAGACTGGATACACGATCTGGCAATGATTCCTGCCCTATCCTGAGGTCGGAGAAGTTTGGATAGAAGGAGGAGAGAGGATTAAGGAACCTTTTGCTCAGAAAGAAAAGTATTACAAATAAATTTCTCATCTAAAATTGTTTAGCTCCATAGGAAGGGTCTCTCCTTCAAGGAACACTTAAGGTTTCAAGTTTGGCAGTGAGAAAACATTCTATGCTTGGACAGTGATTAGAATGTAAGCCCCTTGAGAGCAGGGATTGATCCATTCACTGTATTTATATCCCCAGCACCTAGCACAGTTCCAGGAACATAGTAGGCACTTAATAAATACTTGATTAATTCGTAGTGTGAATTTGATCTTATAAATAGAAAATTGGCTTTGTTTTCAAGTGATTATAGAAGGAAAGTCTATTACTTTTGGCATACATTCATTCTATACCATATTTATTTAGAAAATTATGATCTATTTATCTTTAGTTTTATACAATATTCATGCCAAAGGACCTTAAAAGTAGTATGATTAAGAAGATGGAATTTGTTAGTACAGACACTGAATGTGGCTTTGATTTTTTAAAGCCTGTAGATTTGGGACTGGCCCATTAATAATAATAACACCAGTGGCCTATGGTTATAGCATTAAACAATCCAGTTAAACAACATGAAAACCCTAGACTGTTCAAGCTCTTTCCATTAGAAGTCAGTAGACATGGAATTAGGATAATCCTGGCTTTGCATATACCCATAAAGCTCCTGAAACCTGATCTCCCAAGGATACAGAAATTCAAATTTGAGGGCTTAGGAGCCCTGGTACACTGTGTGGTCAAGTTCCAGCTTTATGGTTGGTGAAATACCAACCAGAGGGACGCTGAAATTGTTTCGAATTGTATTTCATGGACCACAATTGCTCTGCAGAAGTCTTTTCCATTTTGCTGAGTTTTCTTATCACTTGATTCCTGTTTAAAGTTTTCCAGCCCAGCCAGGGAAAAATGTAACAGATCCTCCCTAGTACAGAATCCTCTCCTCAGGTCTCAGAATTCAATGGTTTATTCACAGTGCACCAGCACAAAAAAAAATTGGGGCCTTTTTCCTATGGAAAATTTCATACAGACTTCCCCTCGACTGGGTTCTACCAAGGGGACTCATAGGCATTTTTTGAGGAGCAAGAGTTTTATGACTGCAGCTTGAACACAGCTGTGTCTTTTCCAATTGAGGGCCAAGAGACAAAATGCAACATGAGATTTTTAAACATTCCAAGGCCCATCTGCCATGTAACCCACTTATCTTTGTGGCTGCAAGTTCTTTATTGATCCAAAATGGTAAAGGAAAAAAAAAAGACAACAAAGGGGGGGAAATGCAGGGGGAGAAAAAAAGACATAAATCCATTCTTTTGTTGTTCTTCCAGCAGCATCTGTGAGTGATTGTCACAATTGCTAGTCGAACTGGATTTGACTTGTTGCCAACGTGAATTTTCCAAAAACCCAATGTAAACAAACTCTGTGAGTACTTCCTCATTTGCCAAGCCAGTAATTATTTACTTTGTTTGGGCCTAGCATTACTGTCAGCTCAGCTTTACAGCCTGTAATGTGTTTGTTAATGAAACCGTGAGGTCTAAAGCTACATATTAACCTTGTCACCCTTCAATTTTGAGCTCAATAAAGTTGCACCATGGTTTTGTAAACTAGTGTTGGGGGACAGGCAAATGATTAATTATATTTTTCCCATTTCCTTTATCCAAGGAAATTGTTCATCTTTAAACCTGCCTTGCATTTTCAAGTTCACAGACGGAAATCCAGCCGCTGGCATGATATGATATCATTGAGACAGACGCCGGTGCCGCTTGTATGCCCCCCCTGGAACTTGGCAATAGCACGAGTGCCCATCTTCGGTAATAGCACAGGCACCTCATGTTGTCTGAATGCCTTCATGGGAACGAGTGGAAAATATCTCAGAGACTCAGGGAATGTCGGCTTAGTAGGACAGTGATGGAATGTACCAAGAGCTCTGTGCCCTTGGTTGCCTTTGGGCTCTAGTTTTTTTCATATGCAAAGATGATCTCTGAGGTCCTTTTTAGCTCTAAATCTCACTGTCTAGGACCTATGACCCAAGATCCATCTGAAAGTCAGGTGGTTTGAGGACATAGGATGAATTCATTAATGAAAAGGAATAGGGAGGTAGCCTAGATGTTGAAAGGCATCAAGCCACTAGATAGAGTGCTAGGTTTTCAGAACTAGAAAGCACCCCTGATTTTTTATTGGAATGAACTAAGCAGTAGAGAAATGAAGTTTGGTCTTTACAAAGGCTAAAGATATATGATAGTTTCTTCTACATCACCTGTTTTTTTGGTCTAAATTTATAAATTCATTGATGTAGGTAAACCCAGGTATGGAAACTCCCTCAACCAATGTAGCTCCACAACTATTCTATAACATTGAACCTCAGAGGGTAACCTGGGGGCATTGAAGTTAAGTGATTTCTCTAAGACAGGGGTGGGGAAACTGGGACCTAGAGGCCACATGTGGCCCTCTGGGTCCTCAAGTGCAGCCTTCAAAGTTTTGATTCAGTCAAAGGGCTGCACTTGAGCACCCAGAGTGCCACATGTGGTCTTGAGGCTGCAGGTTCCCCACCCCTGGCCTAGGAGTATATTAGAAGGAGGGTCTGAGGGGCAGCTAGGTAGTACAGTGAATAGACCACTGGCCCTGGAGTCAGGAGAACCTGAGTTCAAATCCAGCCTCAGATACTCGACACTTACTAATTGCATCACCTTGGGAGAGTCACTTAACCCCAATTGCCTTGTCTTCCTCCCTCAAAAAAAAGAAGTAGGGTCTGAATCTATGCCATTCTGACTCCTAGGTGTTCTCTTTGTCTTGCACATTATTTATTCATTTTTGTTGTTATTTGGGTGTTTTAGTCATGTCCGACTCTCTGTGACCCCATTTGGGGTTTTCTTAGCAAAGATACTGGAGTGGTTTGCCATTTCCCACTCCAGCTCATTTTACAGATGAGGAACTGATGCAACAGGGTTAAGTGACTTATCTAGGGTCACACAGCTAGTAAATATCTGAGTTCAAATTTGAACTTGGGTCTTCGCGACTCCAAGGCCAATCAATGTTCTGTCCACTGCACCACCTAACTACTTAGTCCAGATCTATTTAGGGAACTCTGAGCATTGAAACTCCTGTACCATGCAGATTAGCAACTCCTCTGTAACTTAACAATCCTAGAGAATTACTTGGGTGCTAACAAGTTAAATTAATTGTTGATGGTCATCCAACTAGTAGGTGTCAGAGCTAGGGTTTGAAACCATTTTTTTCCCCATTCAAAAGCTGACTCCATCCTTATTCATAGTAGATGTTTAATGTTTGTTGAACTGAATTCTGGTAGCCGAGAGGGAATCTAGCCATGGTACTTGGATCGAGGAGATTCTCTACCAAGGGATTTCAAGCTCTAAGCCAATAGGCAGTGCCCTGCTGTATTGTGCGCTACTGTGGAAAGACTTGATTTTAGGAATCAGGGAACCTGAGTTCAAATGTGGGTGACCTTCAGCAAGTCACTTAAAAATCACTGGACCTTACTTTGCTCATCTCTAAGTTAAAGGAGTTTGACTAGGCGATCTTGAAAAGATGCTCTTAGGTGCTGAAATAATAGACTTTTTAGTATTACACCTTGTAAGGAGGTGAATGTTTTAAAAGAAAAATCCATTCAGTGTTCTGTGCTTTTTTTTTTTTTCCGTGAGGTATGGAACAGGAAATGGAAGAGGTGTGGGATAAGGATAGTGGGGAACATCTGGTAAATACCAGATGCCCACTCGCTAGAAAAATGCCTTCTTCATGACCACCCTCTCCCAGAAGGATTTGGAAGGTTTAAAAAGCCTCCGGATGTGTCTGGAAAAATCCTGACTTACATATGAGATTTAGTTCTTTCATTTGGAGTTGTGACTATTTGATTTACCTGACATGGAAATTGACTCCAGATAGAGGTGTCTACTTTATCTAATGCAAAGCCATAATGTTTCAGGAAGTAAGACAATTATTTAGCCTTTTATTTTCAAAGAACCTGTGAATAAATTCCCCCAAAGGGATAATTTTGTTTAACATCAGAAACTGATGGTTTTGTTTGATTATGTAGTTCTGGGCTTAGAATAGCTATTTTATGCAAAAATCAATATGAATTATGGGGAAAAAAATCAAGTGTTTTAGTTACATAGTGTAAGATATTTTTACATTCAGTTGTAAGAGGTGAGAGGCAATTACAAAAATCACAAAGGTCATAGGTACGGAGCGAAAAATGACCTTTGAACACCTTGAGTTTGACCCCCTCATTTTAAAGACCCTGGGCAAGTCGCCTAACCCTGTTTGCCTCAGTATCTTCATCCATAAAATGAGCTGGAGAAGGAAATGGCAAACCACTCCACTATCTTTGCCAAAAAAAAAACCCCAATGGGGTCACAAAGAGTTGGACATGACCGGAACAATGGGACAACAAGAACAAGACTACAGGACTATAAATCAGAAGTTGCATAGGGTCATTTAGTTCAACTCCATAATTTTGTACATGAGGATACTGAGGCCCAAAAAGGTAAAGTGACCTGCCTGCCTCATAGATAGTTGGTGGCAGAGGGAGAATTTTAGTTCAAATCTTCTGGCACCAAATCTAGGGCTTTTGCCAGCATGCCAGAATTACAAGGATCTCTCCCTCTCTCTCTCTCTCTCTCTCTCTCTCTCTCTCTCTCTCTTTGTTAGTCTCTGTCTCTCTGTTTTTTTCTCTCCTTCTCTCCCTCTCTCTTTTCCTCTCCTGTCCCCACCTCTCTTTCTTTCTCTCCCACTTTAAAAGCTTTTCATTTAAGATATAAATTTCAAAGCAGCAAGGCTGTCAGACCAAAAATAAATGATAAAGGAGAATGAAAAAAAGGAGGCAAGGAGAATTTTTTTCTATTATTCTAATAATAATAGAATTTAAAAAGCACTTTAAGGTTGTTATCTCTTCTGATCCACACAACAACCCAGGAAGGTAGGTGCTATTATTATGCAAATATGGAGAAGGACATTGAGGCAGAGAAGTTATGATTAGCCTAAAGTCCTAGAGATAAGGAAGCATCAGAGGCCGGGATTCAAACTCAGGTCTAGCTGATTCCAAGTCCAACATCCTAGCCATTGTCCAATGTAGCTGCCCAACAGCTAAAGGAGTATCTTTCCCATAGCAAATGATTCATAAATGCTTGTTGAATTTAATTGGAAGAACCTTATGAAGAATCCACATACCTAATGAAAAGTGAGTTTCTGTTTTGTTTTGTTTTTCTTTGCTGGAGAGGTACATGCCATCCTTGTGAATTTTATTACACTATGTTTATTTTGAAATGATTTCAGCTCAGAAGCTAAAATTCTCAAGTTGTCATGCCCCTTGCCAATAAACAAACAAATGAACAAACAAACAAACAAATCTTAAAACCCAAGTGTATACAAATCACTAACAGAGCCCGCATTTGGGGGATAATTGGATCGAGTTCTGAGTTTCAGGATGAAGGAGACAAAAGCATATCTGAAAGCTACATGTGATGGTTTTAGTCTTATCTGGGGATGTTTTACACCAGGCGGGAGGAAGCAGTATTTGTTTACAGTGATTTCTGCAAGCTGAAGTGACATTTTATTTGAGCTAGTCTCCTGCAGTCAAGCCAAAACATCTCTATGTGAGTGTTCCCTCCCCCACCCCTTCCAACTTCTCTTTGCTTTTGGTTCTAATGAGATACTGAACGAGTGAGGCCTCTCCAGAAAGCCACACTGGCAAGCCATGGAGGTTGTAGCTAACACTGGGGTGTGAGCTGTATAGCTGTGATGATAACAGACTACCGTGGAGCATCCTGATGGTTTTCTATCAGCTGTAACCTTTCACTGAGCCAGAAACCAGTCCATAAACAACCTCTGCAAAGGTTAGCCATGAGCGGTACTGAGAACTTCCATAACCTGACGCTGAAGTGTCTCTCCGGCCTCACCCTCTGTGCTTTCCAAGAGAATTATTGAAAATTCACATCCACGGAGATATTACATTTTTTAAGCATCATCATTTGTGATAATGATAGCTGGAAGCCACACAGAGGCTCTTCCAAGTTGTTTATAGTTAGCATTTGAGAAAGGAACAGCACTGAAGAGTGAAGTATTCTTTCTTGTTAATGATTCTATGAGCCACACATGTTTTCCTGAATATAATTGAGCCATGCTACACAGATGCACAGTGTGTAATGCTCAAGGTATTTTTCTACTGTTTTTTTTTCTTGCTCACATCCCTCAAGATCTCCTTGCCTCTGCCCCTTTCCTTGTCCCTCTGTTTCTGGGAAATTATTCTCTGAATCAGTGAAGAAAAACATTTTTTAACTACCTCTGTTAGAGATCATATTTGGATACAGGATCAATGTAATAAGCCTTCACATTTGCTCTAACACTGATTAAATTGCGAAGATATTCATTCTCTATCTTATTGAAAAGCTATTTGGACATTTTTGTAGAATATGCATATTTGTATCTGTAAACCTTAGGAAAGCATGCATATCCATTCTCCACTAACATACTTCTCTAGGGTCTCATCATTTACTCATTCATTCATTCACTCATCAAATATTTATTAAACCCCTACTATGTAGCAGTCATTGTACTGGGGAGATAGAAAATGGACCTATGATTTCATTGGTATAGGGAAATTTTAGATGAAGAAATATCCTCTATCAAGATAGTTTGGCTTAGTTCCTTCTCTACATTTAGTCTCAGAGAGTTACCTAAAGTATTTGGAAGGTCACATAGCCAGGATCAGAAGTAGGACTTGAATTCAAGTCTCTGTTGACCCAAGGCCAGCTCTCTATCCCCTACAACATGTGACCTCTTACTGAGGTAAGATGATAGATGAAAAATGATACAGTCCTGACTCTGAGAAGGTTACAGTGGGATAAGACACTTATACAAGTAAGTATGTTATGTGGTTAAACATGCTGGGTTTGGGAGGAGGGGAAAATTTTAAAAAAAAAGAAGAGAAGAGATCACTTTCATCCAGAGTTTGAGGACGAGAAATCAAGGAAGTCTTCATGAAGAAGCAACACACATAAGCAGGTCCTTGAAGGGCAAGAAGGTTTTTTAGAGGCAGAGATGAAGGAGAGTATTCTCATCATGGGTGAAGGGGCAGCTTAGGACAGGAGGACATTAAGGAAGTTAGTATTACAGCTATGTCCAGATTAATGTGAATAAAGAACCCCCTGAAGTGGTTGCATATATTCAAATTTTCACTATTGAAAGTTACAATTATGTAAAATACAGTAATTGGTTTCAGCCCAGTGGAAATATGTGGTGCGAGTTCTAATAATGTGACCACTTCAGGGGATGATTCACTCTTCACACTCATCAGGGCCTACCTGTAGTCTAATATACCTAAAACATAGGCAGCCCTAAAGACTATACACTGAAGAATAGTAGCCAATATGTACTGGTAGATGGACTTTCCTCACAAGAGTGAAAGGAAGTCACAGGTCAAGAAAAAAAAATAAACAAAAAAACCATTTCTTAGACCTCCATGCTAGATGCCTACGAGTTTGTATATATTTGTGGGAGGGAGGGTAGAGGAGGTGTCTAAGACCAGATTTGATTTCAGGTCTTCCTGACTCCAGGCTCAATGCTCTATCTACTGTGACACCTCCCTGCCCCGGATGAGGACAAGCCTAGTTGTTGTTCATCCGTGGTTTATTTGTTTACTTATTTTTAAAGACTGGTCCTCCATGTTTCCTCCAAGATGGAAGATCAGGGGCTACTCACAGCCTAGGTCTCATTTTGAATGGCACATTAGCTTTGATCTCTTCAATTTCTGATATGAGCTGGTTCTTCCCATATTAGGCAACCTATCATCCCCCTGCTTACCATAGTAATGCGAAATGTTGTGTGGACACTTGATTGGCAGACTCCACTGAAGCTCAAGACTTCTGAATTTAAGAGACCCACCCATCTCAGTCTCCTTGGTAACTGGAATTACATTCATCTGCTACCATGCCATGCTTCCTGTGGAATATTTGCTTATGTTCTCCTATAAATTATGAACAGAAGATCTTCCCATTAGGCTGGGGGCCTTTTTCTCAGCCTTATTAAACATTTCATGTGCCAGTAGAGCATGTGTTATCCCCTCATGATCAGCTTACCTCTTTTTCTGATCATGTTTCCTAGATAATATTCCTTAAGTTGCTTAAGGTATTACATAACTATACACAAATATCCAGGTGGGAAAATGGCAAGTATATCTATCTACATGTAGCAACAATGTTGCTAGAAGCTGCTATAGGGGTGTAAGACCAATAACACCAGCACACAGAAAGGCTGCCAGTGCAGTTTCTTTGATCCGCTTTTCTATGGAAAGCAACTTTGAGGGATTAACAATCTCACTTTAATCAAATTCACTTATTTCGGGAGGAAAAGCCAGCACCCTGAACTTCACAGCAAATACAAACAGAAATTACAAGCATACATTATAAACAGATTGACAGACAGATATCTGTCTGACAAAATCACAATATACATAGTTACTAGAGAAGCATCAACATCTGGGTTTTTCAGAGTCACGGGGGAGGGAGGGGAGAGATGAGGCTGCTTCAACTGCTTGCCCAGAGTCTTGTCACCAAACTCTTTCAATGAGTGTGCCCCCAAAGGCCAACACTAACCTCAGATCTTATATACACATCTCAGGGTCAAAGGGTGTCACAACCATGTGACTCAAACTCGTGTAACTAGGCCTTTCCTTGAAGTAAGCAGGTCATCAAAGACTCTCTACTCAATCAAAGATTCCTTAGTGCTGAGAAGCATTTCCAAAACAAAGACAACAAAAAAGTTTACTTTACTGCTATTACATTTGAAAGGCAAGACTCATCAAAGATACTTGATTACCTCAGCATTCCAAAAAACAGGTAAAAAAAAGTCCCACCTTAATTACCATAACACTATGAAAAATTTTCGTAGACACATACGATTGAAACTAGGCTATATTTTATATACGTATATGTGTGTGCGAGTGTGTGTATGTATGTATGCACACACACATATACATACATACATATATCAGCTAGGTGATGCAGTGGACAGAATGCTGGGCCTGAAGTCAGAAAGACCTGAATTGAAATCCAGCCTTAGACATTTACCAGCTATGTGACCCTTGGCAAGTCAATCAACCCTGTTTGCCTTATCTGTAAAACGAGCTAGAGAAAGAAATGGCAAACCACTCAAGTATCTTTGCCAAGCAGGGGATAGAGCACCAGACCTAGAATCAGGAAAACCTGAGTTCAAATGCAGCTTCAGACACTACTAATGATGTGACCCTGGGCAAGTCAATTAGCCCTGTTTGCTTCAGTTTCCTCATCTTTAAAAATAAGCTGGAGAAGGAAATGGAAAACTACTCCAGTTTTGCCAAGAAAACCACAATAGGGGCCTGGAAGAGTCAGACACACCTGAACAACACACATACACATACATACACACATATGTGTGTATGTGTACATACACATACGTACTAAATCTTATGTATGATATATAGAATACAAGATACATGAAACACATATATATATATAAATTTAAAATCTAATATATAAGATATATAATTTCCTACTCTATTTCTATATATGATTGTCCTTTCCCTTATAGAACATTTATCTATATCATCCATATTTCTATTTAGCTGCTTACTCTCTATCGATTTATCTATCATTAGTCAAGCAGTTCTACGCCATTCTTTCCCATCTTATCCAGAAGACTGCACTGGCTAACATCCCCTCTCCTTCTAATTTTCAGTCTCTCCTTCTCTACTGGTTCCTTTTCTGCTGCTTATAGATGCACCCACATCCCCTTTGCCCTTCAAAAACCCCTACTAGATCTCAGCATCTCTGCTATCAGCTTGTCTTCTCCTAAAACCCATCTTTTCTTCTGATCTTCACTTCCTCTCGCCACTGGACCCAGATAGTGACTTTACACAGCCCTCCCTCACTTAAATCTAATTCACTTAAGTGTCATGGTATCACTTCCATGATGTCACGGTCCTCTTAGAGAACAAAAGACAAGTAACAATGACAACTCACTCTCTCTTAAACCTTCTGCAACCTGGTTTCCAAACTCATTTCTCAACTACAACCACTCTCTCCAAAGCTGCCAATGATTTAATTGCTAGATCTAAAGGGCTTTTCTAAGTCCTCATCCTTCTTGACTTCTCTGCAGCATCTGACACAGTTAGTCACCTTCCAGATGCTATCTCTTCTCTTTTCAAGGCACTACTTTTTCCTATTTCTTTTCCTATTTGTCTGATAATCTCTTCCTAGGTTTCTCTGTTTATTCAGCATCCCCATCATACCCAGTAACTATGTATGTATCTCAAGGTTCAGTCCTGGGTCTTCTTCTATTTCTCTTTACCGTTTATAACTGGATGATCGATCATCAGATTCCATTGCTTCAATTACCATCTCTATGCCAGTGATTAGTATGTGGAATAACATTATAATGCTATCATATTGGGCAAAGTAGAGGATTAATAGGCTGAAATACTTTGATGAATCTATGATATATTTTCTATGACCTGGATCTATGATATTAAGGAGTGCTTTCTTATGTGTATACTATAGCATTTATTTTAGACTTAGCCTAATCTCTGATGGTTCATAGGCCGAATTTGCATAATTGAAATGATACAGGAAAATGATTCCTTTTTGTTAAATTCACTTCCTATTTCCTGAGATCAAGCTGTAGGCCAGATTCACAAATTATATCCCTTGAACAACTGGATCCCCAGTGCACAGGCTTAAAAATTATCATAGGGAGACTTTTTATAATAATTCTGTTACATGTAACATCTATGAAATGAAACATTGCCTTATTTGTATAAAGTAGAGGGTTTTTTTTCCTTTATGACCTCACTGGATAAGCATGTTTATAGATGAGGAAATTTATTTTCATAAGAACCTGACTTTGGCAGCAACATAAAAAATGCTGGCTCACAATGTTCTGCAAGAAGGTTGAGCAATATAGCAGAGCTGCTCTGAAAGCTCAGAGATCGAGGCAGCTGTAGAAGCCAAATCACTTTGGATTTCTGTTGGGAAGTCCTGATGGAACAGGAAATAAAGCCATCAGCAATGCCATCTTCAAACGATTAAGATGACAGTGGTGCTCTGGATTCCAAATCCTCCTTTAAAGTATGCTCCTAATGTTTCTATCAGTAATGGAACATACTTTGAAGGAGGATTTGGAATCGGACAGACTTATCTAGCATATGAATTTAGAAAACATCTGGATAAGTCATGTAGTGTATTGCTAAATAAGGAAAAATGTACAGGAAGGGGGAAAAGACCCTTAGGAATGGCACTTAGTTTTTAAATTAGCTTACTCATAAAATCCTATAGTTAGCACAAAAAGGTAGGTTAATCATTCAACAAGCATTGGTTGTGTACTGACATAGTCACTATGAGGACAATACAAAGAATTACAAGATATGCTTCTACCCTCCAGGAGCTTGTAATTTAGTTAGGGAATTTAGAGATGAATAGATGGAAAGACAACTGACATCATGAGGCAGTATTGTTGGTGTTTTTCTTGTTGGTGTAGGCTTGTTACTTCATTCAGTCTGTTATCTGGGAAAGAAATGAAAAAGAAAAAAAATAATCCTCTACCAATGTAATTCAGCAAATCACTAACAATTTTACTCTTAGTTGCTAGTCTAAAGGGGCCAAATTAGACAAAATAGACAAGTCTGAAATGGTACAGTGGAAAGATTAGGAGTCTTAGCATCCTTAGAAACCTTAGGTTTAGGGTCTAGTTCTTGTGAGTTACTAGTAATATGACTGTAGGTAAGTAATTTAACTTTCCAAGCCTCTGTTTCCTCCTCTGTGAATGGGGGATATTAATACTTGCTCATCTTCCCTAAGAAAAGATGATCTAAAGATTAAATGAGATAATGAATATTTAAAAAATGCTTTTCAAATCTTAAAGGACTCTCTAAAATGAAAGCTACTGTCATTGTAAAGTGGAACACTTTATCTATCCTAAGTTGCCAAAGAATGCTGCTAAATGAGTGGACCTAAAAGGTTATTAAAACCCAATCTGTATCCTAGGAAGCTGATACTGCTATTCAGAGAGAGCAGTATTCTTTAGCATGCTAACAAGTATTTGTCTTTGTTTTCAGTTTCACCTCCTATCTTTGACCCACAGTCATTGGACTTTGGCTAACAGGTACACTTCTCCCAAGAGGTCCCATTCCTCTCCATCAAGAGAATTTCTCACCACATTTAAAAGCACTGAATGTTAGTATATCCTAAGCTAAAACTCATCTAAATGTGTTA
Organism: Phalanger gymnotis; assembly: GCA_028646595.1. Lineage (NCBI taxonomy): Eukaryota > Metazoa > Chordata > Mammalia > Diprotodontia > Phalangeridae > Phalanger > Phalanger gymnotis. The sequence goes on along the minus strand of CM053624.1, from coordinate 148,062,711 downwards.
GAAGGCATTCCTAAGCCCCTCCTCTTTCTGGGACAATCCTGCTGTTAGAGTTTTGTGAAATGTCACATTCCTCTCTACTCTTACAGCTTTTAGTTTAGCATTTATCATACCCTCTCCCACAGAAGCAAAATTGTTCTTTTCAGCACAGTCTTGGTAATTAAGATTTACTTTGGGACACAGCAAATACACTTCTCCATAAAGAGGGGCCTGAGGCTATCTATAGAGTCAGCAGAGGTGGACATAGTGTATTTATCAGCAAATTTACCCTAATTTAGAAGGTGCCTTGGCAAATCTGTTAAAAGAGGTTTTGGTTTGGGAAGGAAAAGATTAGTTGCAATGTGCTTCTCTAGATCCTGAGCCTTCCTAGATTGAAGGAATCCATCCTTCTCCTTTCAACCTTCAACATGAATTTACACTGGGAAAAAGAAAAGCATTGGGTAATTTCATTTTATTTTTCTGATCTAACATCCTTCCCTTGACCACATAATTCACAAGAAAAATTGCGCAAGCGGTTCCATATGGAGATGAAAAATGTCTAGCCAAAACAAGTTGTTTAGCAAGTTAGTTCTGGGCTGAATAAGTTCATTGGAGATTTTGGCATGGGCATCTTTTTTTTTAAAGGAGTAGAGAATGGTTAACTTTTCCTTCTTTCTCCTCTTCAAGTTTTGGATCAGAAGAAATTGAGGGTTGGTGAGGCAGCTCCATATGCCAGATGCACTGCACTCACACTCAACTATTTTTTTCTGAACATTTGAAAAGCTTTCACAAATGCTACTGAGCAGAATTATTTTGTACTTGACTGACTGCATGGTGGCTGGTATGTTGTAAAAATCTTCATTTATGTCCAGTTTGTTTGTTAATAGAACTGAGGGGGATAGCTTTGGTTTGATTTTTGGCAAAACAACAACAGCCTTAAATACTCTCTCCCCTTTTAGAATATGCTGTGAAAGGCAAAATAAATCGCCTGAAGCAAATCAATTCAAAATCCATTTATTAATACCTACTGTGTGCAGAGAACTCACCTAGGCACTGGGGGAGATATGAAGTTGAGTTAAGGCATTGCCCCTTTTCCTTAAACCTGGCAGTCTAAACATTTAAATATCTTTGAACTTTACAATCAGCTTGATGTTAAGTATAAATAATTTTTTATTAATAAAAGAATATTCTGATTTAATTTTAAAAATTTCCCCTTTTGAATCTGAGTTGACATTTTAACATATATTCCTCAGGAGGTGGAGGCAAGATGGTGGATTAGGGATAGCCACTTAGCTAAACTATCTTAATATTCCCTTCCAAACAACTTTAAAGTAATACCTCAAATCAATTTTTGAGTGTCAGAAGGTCAGTGTGAGAAATTTTTCCAGCCTAAGAAAACTTCATAGGTCAGCAAAAGAAGTCTGCAACATAGAATTGAGGCCAATCCAGAGCTCAAGCACATACAGTAGCTGCAGCAAGTTCAGGAACTCTGAGCCCAGAGATGATAAGAGGTCAGACAACTGTTTAGAAAGAGGTTACAGAGGACCATTTGCTGGCACCGGGTACAACTGGCACAGATTGGCAACTCTGCTGTCCATACTCTTCTGGGTCACAGTTCCAGGGTGGAGAGGATTGGTGGTGGTCAGTCACAAGGGAGCATAGACCCTAGTCACAGTTCCAAAGCAAGGAGAAGTTCTAGCAATTGCGATTTCAGGGAACCAGGGATTCTTCTTAGGTAAAGACCAGAGCACAGACCAGGAAAGCGGTGACCATAGCTCTCCCATTATCACAACACCTTGAAAGCACCAAAAACTTGCAGATCCCCAGAACTAATTCTGAAAACAGCAGCATGCTAAAGCCTGAAGCTTTGAACACTGTCTCCTCACCCCCAGCAGAGCAGAGCCCAACTTTAACATAAATTCAGAATCAAGAAATAGTCTGGGAAAATGAGTACACACTGAGAAGACAATGAGTAGACAGAAAAGGATAGCACTATGAAAAGCTACTACACTATCAGAAAGACCAAAACATAAACTCAGAAAAAGACTACAATATAAAAACAGCTCCAAGCAAAGCCCCAAAGAAAATGTTAATTGGAGGGGGGTGGAGCCAAGATGGCAGCTGGAAAGCAGAGACTAGCGCGAGCTCCTGGCCAAGTCCCTCCAAAAACCTATAAAAAAATGGCTTTGAACCAATTCTAGAACTGCAGAACCCACAGGGTAGCAGAGGGAAGCTGGGCTCTAGCCCAGGACAGCCTGGATAGTCTCTGGGTAAGGTCTATTCTGCATGGAGCTGGGAGCAGAGGGTAGCAGAGCTGAGCTGAGTAGAGCCCAGCATGGGCAGCACAGACCAACCAGATTAGAAGCCAGGTGGAGCATGCCCTAGCGCCCTGAATCAGTGAGCTGCAGCAGTTACCAGACTTCTCAGCCCACAAACACCAAGGACAACAGAGTAGATTAGTGGGAAAAGCTGCTGAGGACAGGGAGTTTGCTGTTCAGCCACCTTCTCAGGGGCAGGGGACGTGGGGCAGCTACAGAACTACAGCTGCACTTGCTTCCTGCCCCAGGCCCACCTGGTGGGAGGAATTAAGTGGCAGATCAGAGCAGGAGTGAAGAGCCTGCTGAAGATCTAAGTCCAGTCCAGGTTGGGGGTTCTTGGAGAAGGAGGATTTGGAAAAGCAAGATAGAGAAGTAGAACAAAAATTGGAAAGAGAAATGAGAAAGATGCAAAAAAACCATGAAAAACAAGTCAATGACTTGCTAAAGGAGGCCCAAAAATATACTGAAGAAAACAACACCTTAAAAAATAGACTAACTCAAATGGCAAAAGAGTTCCAAAAAGCCAATGAGGAGAGGAATGCCTTGAAAGGCAGAATTAGCCAAATGGAAAAGGAGGTCCAAAAGACAACTGAAGAAAATACTACCTTCAAAATTAGATTGGAGC
>CM053624.1:148040948-148059292 GCA_028646595.1 Phalanger gymnotis | reverse complement strand
GGAAAGAAAAAATGGAAGACAATGTGAAATATCTCATTGGAAAAAACACTGACCTGGAGAATAGATCCAAGAGAGATAATTTAAAAATTATTGGACTACCTGAAAGCCATGATCAAAAAAAAGAGGCTAGACATCATCTTTCAAGAAATTATCAAGGAAAATTGCCCTGATGTTCCAGAACCAGAGGGTAAAATAGAAATTGAAAGAATCCACCAATTGCTTCCTGAAAAAGATCCCAAAAAGAAAAATCTTAGGACTATTGTCACCAAATTCCAGTTTCCAGGTCAAGAAGAGGATACTGCAAGCAGCCAGAAAGAAACAATTCGAATATTGTGGAAACATAATCAGAATAACACAAGATCTATCAGCTACTGCACTAAGAGATCAAAGGGCTTGGAATATGATATTCCGGAGGTCAAAGGAGTTAAAACCAAGAATCTCCTATGCAGCAAAACTGTATATAATGCTGAAAGGCAAAATATGGATTTTCAAAAAAATAGAGGACTTTCAAGCTTTCTCAATGAAAAGACCAGAGCTGAAGAGAAAATTTGACTTTCAAATACAAGAATCAAGAGAAACAGGAAAAGGTAAACAAGAAAGAGAATTCATATGGGACTTACTAAAGTTGAATTGTTATGTTTACATTCCTACATGGAAAGATGATGTGTGTAATTCAGGAGACCTTTCTCAGTATTAGGGGAGTTGAAGGGAATATAGGCAGAGGGCACAGGATGAGTTGAATATGAAGGGATGATATCTAACAAAATGAAATAAATTTAAGGGGTAAGAGAGGAATATATTGAGAGAAGGAGAGAGGGAGAGATAGAATGGGGTGAATTATCTCACATGAAAGTGGCAAGAAAAAACAGTTCTGTTGTAAGGGAAGAGGGGGCAAGTGAGGGGGGAATGAGCAAATTTCACTCTCTTCAGATTCAACTTGAGGAGGGAATAACATACACACTCGATTGGGTATCTTACTCCACAGAAAAGTAAGGGTAAGGGGATAAAAAAGGGTGGAATGATAGAAGAGAGGGCAGGTGGCAGGAGGAGGTAATCAAAAGCAAACACATTTGAAAAGGGACAGGGTCGAGGGAGAAAATTGAATAAAGGGGGGCAGGATAAGATGGAAGGAGATATAGTCAGCCTTTTACAACATGAGTATTGTAAAAGTGTTTTGCATAATGATATATGTGTGATCTATGTTGAATTGCTTGTCTTCCTAGGGAGGGGGAGGGGTGGGAAGGGAAGAAGGGAGAGAATTTGGAATGCAAAGTTTTAAAAGCAGATGCTTAAAAAATTAAATAATTTTTTTTGCATGCAGCTGGGAGACAAGATATATAGAGAATAAGGCACAGAAATCTATCCTGCCCTACAAGAAAGTAAGGGGAATGGGGATGGGGGGAAATAGGGTGAAAGAGGGGAGGGCTAACTGGGGAACAAGGCAATCAGAATATATGCCATCTTGGAATAGGGGGAGGGTAGAAACAGGGAGAAAGTTTGTAACTCAAAACCTTGTGGAAATCAATGTTGAAAACTAAAATATTAAATAAAATATATACAGAAAAAAAAGAATCATAGGATAGTAGTTTATGCTGGAAGGGATTTTATAGGTCATCAAGCCCAAGCCTGGGTAGAAGAGAGGCAGAGGGTTCTGAAGAGAAAGGTCTACTTCACAGTTTTTTCTGTATATAACCTACTGCATTTTTAGGTGTCTGGGTCATCTTTTTTAACATAGTTGGCATTGAAATCGAAAAATAAACAGGTAGGGTAAAGTCATATCAAGAGACCTTGAGCTTTGGGCCAGGGGCTGAGCTTTCTCTATGTTGAAGCCTTTTCCAGAAGCCATGTATTCACAAAAATCTGATTCCCAGGAGGAGCTGGTAGAGAAGGAGAAATGGCAGGGCTGTGCTAATAACTGAAGGACAGCAGCTATAACTGGCAGCTTCCCCTGCTGTCTCTGGCTGGTGGGTTGTCAGCAGCTCCCCAGCTGCCTCCTGGTGGCCTGCACTGGGTGTGTCAGGGAAGCATCAGGCTCCCTGATTCAAATTGCTTTTTGGCATTTTTCCTTGAGAAATTTCTCTTCACGGGCCCCACAGGGAAGGTTGACAGAGGCATGCATTTCTATTTTTAAATGTGTAATTGATATTGCAAAACTATAAAGGGAAATGCAGAATCAAGGTCCCCCGCCAGAATGTTCCTAGGGCCCACTCAGAATGTTTAAAGTGTACCAACCTCTAGAACATGAAGATGAACTTTGACTTTGCAATCAACTAAGGATAAATGGCCCTCTAAAATTTTCTAAGGACTGTTGTGACATAAGGGATATGGGCTGGACTACACAGAATTATCTTTTGAGGAAGGTGAACTTAGGGAGTCCTAGAAATGTGCTTTAATTCGGTCAGACATGAGAGCTACAGGGACCACATTGCAGATTTCTATTTCAGATGCTGTCAGAGAGATTGGTTGGTTGGTTGCTGTCCTTTACTCCAGAAGAGAACCAAAATGATATCACTATGTTGGAGTCAAGGTACAGTGTGTCCTACTGTGGCTGATCAGACCAATATAAGCTGAAGGCTGTGCCATGAGTCTGGCATAAATACACCAAATGAACATTTGGAGGGAGATGTCTCTAAATTTTCACTTCTCACTTTTCTTTTGAGCTACTGTCATTCTGCTTCACTCCTAGAGCATAGGTCATATAGATGAATGGATAGATAAATAGAGCATTTATCAACTGCCAACTACATGCCAGGCACTGGGTTGAGCACTAGGGACACAAATACGACTGAGAAGCATGGACCCTGCCTTCAAAGAAAATAGTACATGAACAAGGTAGAAAATGAGGAGGGGAAGGATTCATGTGCTATTTCATAATAGGAGGCCTGAGTGTTGGCAGATTTTTATAGTATCTGCTCTGCATGTGTCTTGTGTATACATAGTCCATCTACTCCATATGTGCCTATTTGTTTTCCATGTTGTCTCCTCTATTAGACTGTAAGGGACCTGAGGGCAGGAAATGTTTCTACTTTTTCTTTGTATCCTCAGAACTTAGTGCAGTAACTAACATACAATAAAGACTTAATAAATGCATTAAGTTCTGAGGATACAAAGAAAAAATAGGAAGGTTTAGCTTTTGTCAAGGCTCTGCTCAAGCAGCAGAGCCCACGAGGCCATCCTTGATCCCCAGCCCCATCTTTTAAAATCTTTTCCCTCTTCAAATTATCTGCCTTTTCTTACTTGTGAACATACTGTTTCTTAATTAGAATGGAAGCATCTTGAAAGTAGGGACTACTTTTCTTGTTTGACCTTTGAATCTCCACCTAGTTAGGTGGAACACTGAATCTAGAGTCAGGCTGAACTGAATTCAAATCAACCCACAGACATTTACTAGGTTTGAAGTCATTTAACTTTTGTCTTCCTCAGTTTCCTCGACTATAAAATAGGGACAATGATAGCACCTACCTCCTAGAGTACATGTATGTATCAAATGAGATCATGTTTGTAAAGCATTTAGTCCAATGCCTCACACTGTTAGCTGCTTAAATGCTTACTCCCTCCCTCTGACATAATGGGTCTGAAATAATGACTTGACCACAGCAGATGCTTAATAAGTTTATGTAATTATAAGTTTATTATTTATTTGTTTATTTATTATATATAATATATTTACATATTATATATAATATGTAATAATATAATTTATTATTATTATTTATTATTAGTAAGTTTATATAATTAACTTGAGTTGTCACCCATCAGAGCCCCTTAGCAAGAATGAGTTTATGTTGGCTTTTACCTGGAAAAGAGCAAAGGGAAAAGGACACTCTAAGGATGAATTAATCTACTATCCTGGTGGTACATATTCCATTGGTCCTCAAATGTTCAAGCAGCAATTGTCCGGTCAGCAAAAGCCAATTGTTAAATTTCAGTCTGAGAATTTATACCTTCGAAATTAACAAATGCCATAAATCATGCCTTGGTTTATTGTTTTGGTGATTAACTAGACAAAAAAGCAATGGAGAAAATGTTAATAATGCAGATTCAACTTAAAATTGTTAAAATTTTCAGAGAGATGGTTATTAAACATTTATTTACATTCCCTTTGTCCTAAGGCCCTGATATTTATCGTTTCGTTGTCAGTTATCTCTTCACATATACACCTTGCCATTGTTTGGTCATTTTCAGTCATGTCTAACTCTTTGTGACCCCTTTTGTGGTTTTCTTAGCAAAGATACTGGAGTAGTTTGCCATTTCCTTCTCCAACTCATTTTACGGATGAGGAAACTGAAGCAAAAAGGTTAAATGACTTGCCCAGGGTCACACAGATAATAAGTGTGTAAAACCAGATTTAAACTCAGGAAAAGAAGTCTTTCTGACTTTAGGCCCAGCACTCCTCACTGTGCCATCTAGCTGCGCCTCATGTATATACAGAGTATCCCAAAAGTCCCAAAAAAAGCTTTTAAGACTCCCTGTATGTCCTATTTCTTCAACCAGATTATAACTTATTTGAGAAAAAAGACCTGGTTTTATGATTCCTTATTTTGAAAATTATTGTATTTTGTTTTAAGTCACCTTGGTTTCCTTCTATACCCCTTCTAAATGTAGAAGATTATTCCTTATAACAAAAAAAAAATAAAAAGGGGAAAAGAATTCAACAAACCAACAAGTAAATCAACCATATCCAAGTATAAGTAGTAAGGCCTATCCATAGTCACCCACATCTGTAAAGAAGGAAGAGTCTAATTCTCAATTTTTTTTTCTTCATTTTAAGCCCTTCACAGCCTGGCCCCTCCTATCTTTCCAATCTTCTTACATGCTATTTCCCTCCATGAACACTACTGTCCAGCAACATTGGTCTATTTGCTATTGCTTTCAGAGGACACTCAATCTCCTGTCTCCATGCTTTTGTGTTGGCTATGCCCCATGCCTGGAATTCTCTTTCTCCTTACTCATCCCACTTAGTATCCTTGACTTTCTTCAAGACTCAGTTCAAATCATGGTTTCTTTACTTGCTTATTTCTTTACCTCTAAGGTTGCCTTCCATCTACTCCATATCTATTTTGAACATACCTATCTATATACATGTTGTCTCCACCAATAGAATGAGTTTCTACTTTTTTTTGTATTTCTAGCACTTAGATGGTGGTGGTATTTATTTAGCAAGAACTTACTAAATGCTTGTTGATTGATTGATGCAGTTTCCCCACTCTGGTAAGGCTTTCTCATTATAATTACACAACAGTTCATTTTCTATCTTTTTTATCATTCTTCTCATTGACATTGTTTTAGTGCAGTTTATTGTTTTCTTGGTTCTGCTTACATCACTTTGCATCAGTTCACAGAACTCTTTCAAAGTCTCACACTTCTTTGTATTCTCTTTAGCACTTAGCACCCAGGGTTTTGCACTTGCTAGGCTCTTAAAAATTGTTAGCTAATTGGTTTGGTTGAGATAGGGTAAGGGTCTGGAGGTAGTATTTTATTGGGAATCAAAACCCCATGTCTGGAGCTTAGCTGCTTCAGGCAATAAGAACAACACAGTTCATAGGAGGTCAAGGAGGAACGCAAAGCAAGGATAGAAAAATGGAGTAATGCCAAAAAAAAACCTTCATCCTCTTTGCATTTCTGCCGAGAGCCAGTCCTAATAACCCCTGAACATTTTGCAGTTGGGTTACGTCAGTTTTCTCCTCTCCCACTGGCTCCTTAAAATTGTCTCTTTTCATGCACCAGGGTAGCTGCATTTTCACTAGTCTTCACCCTCCAATTGGAGCTTTGGACTGAAAGGGCAGATAATAAAAGAAATCCCATGTTCAAGGTCAGGACTTGATTAAGGCAGGTCAGATTCCCCCTAACATTTGAGAGCAAAAGACCGTTGGCTTGGCAGAGCAAGTTTTTGTGAAGTCCAACAGATCCTGGGGGTTGGGGAGTGGAGGCGGGGAGGCCATGGAAGACATCTGGCTGACATTCAGAGCCTGGCAAGATTTCACTCCTCCAGGAAACACAAGCTGAATGTGAGGTTCGACTTCATCAACAATTTTAACTGTTGCTTTGGAACTGAAAATAATCGGAATGTTTAGGATGCAGGGGTGCCCTTTGTAAATCGAGAAGCGAAGCACTTTGAGTTCTTGCTGAGCAGTATTCAGTTGCATTGGTAAAGGATGATTGCAAGAATGCTGAATCAGCACGCTGGCCAGTAAAGCACAAAACATGAACCTTTCTGCTTGCATTCACATGAGTTTTTAGTTTACTTGGAGCTGGTAGAAAAATTCAAGTCTGCTATTGACTCTGGCAATGAATACTAGAACATCTTCAGAAACTTTTGTATGTTGGCTCCAAAATGAAATCGAAATACTTTTTAAATGGTATCTTTTCTTCCCTCCACTTACCCTCCCAAAATTGGTTTTCCTGGGCTTATTGATTTGTTTGTCATGTTAACAGATGAAAGAGAGGAAAATCAACAATAAATCAAACCTTCATACAGATTTCTATTCCTCTTTCATTCCAATTACCTCTAATTTATGCAGTTGACTTTGCTGATCTGAGAGGCTTCATTCCCATTTTTCCTTTTATTTTTCTTTTCATGTAATACTCTTCTTTATCAGTCAATTCTGTAAAAATCTACAACTTACACCTGAAATCATGAGGGTAGGGGAACAGAGCCCCAACCCCTGTCTGAAAAATTCTGACAGCCCATACCTTCTGCCTTCTTTCTGTTCCATATAGTTAGGCTGGATCCGCATGCACTGACCAGTCTCATTTTGCTTCATATTGTTGGCTAAGTTGGTCCAAGATTTAGTCCAATTGCTTTTTGAGATCAAGTCAGTTAAACAGCTGGTGTGAATATTCATGTGTGTTTACCAACAAAATGGAGAAGTTTTTTTTAAACAATTAAAAGACAGGGGGACTACTGTTTTTAAACTGTCCTTGAGCTTATCTCTGACCTTTGACCTCTATGAGGTTTTTAGGAGATCAGATTCATAGGCAGATATTTTTGAGGGATGAAATATAGAGCTGGGTATATCCCCTTGAATTGTCACAAAGAGATCCCTTCCAAGTGACTTAGTATTTTAATTGTGAGGGTTGGCTTCAGTTGGTTAAGGGGGCTCTGTATGCAGAGTACTATTAAAAGTACACTGTGGAGAGAGACAAAAGATATAATAGAAAAAGTGGAACTTAAGCCCTAAAGGAGAGAAAAAAATACCCAAGCAAAAAGGCATAAGAATACATGAACAGAAAACACGGACTTTCCAAAAAGTCTCAATATAGTTTAAAGCCATTAGAGCTTAAATACAAATAGGTAAGTATATAACTTGCCATAGGCCAGTGGAATGCTCAGTAGTCTAATACTAGCAATGTCTGTTGGGGACTCACTGATTTTGTTGTAGATACTAAACCTCATAAATTGTACACATCTTATGGAGATCAGAGGCACCAGTTGGACTTCTTTGGAGCACAGTTGGAATGTGATGCTTTGAATGAATACACGTAATGTCTTATTATGTAAAGAGCTGTGTCTGTTTTACTTTCTAAAATCTAAAAAAAAATTCAAGAAAGGAAACCTAAGACTGCCCAATCTGCAAATAGGGGCCACGTATATTTATGGTTTGTAATAATGATTCCTGGTCAAAGAGATACCTAAAAGCATGAATTGTTGATGTTCCACAGAGAGGGCATTAAGTTGACCCAGCAATAGCTGACACTTAAGCAGAGCTGTAATTAGGAACGTGGGGATGCAGAGTAGGAAGTCCTTAGATGATCTAGGAGAGGTGGTAAGTTTTGAGTGGAACACCATCCCATTATGGAGACACAGAGCGACTAGGACATCACAGTGAGGCTGCCTCTAAAATAGCTACTATGGAGTGAGGGCAGGAGAGGTAAGGTAAAGTATGGGGGAGATGCTTATCCCAGTCACTGAAAGACTTCAAATGCTGTCAAGGCCCTCTAAGTTATGTGCCTAAAGCCTAAGATTTATTCATTTTGGCTAATTGTAGTTCTACTTTTAAGTTAACCTTTCATGTGAATTATACATGCACACAAACACACACATTTCTATTTATCTATCTTACTAACAGTTTTTATTTTGTTTTGTTTTTGCATTACTTTCAGGAGTTATATCCAAAAAGGCTGTTTGATTTGAGGAATAGACTGCATCCTTATTCTAGCAAAGATATAAAAATAACACCAGATAAAAAATGATGAATAAATCCAATGAACTGTGATTTCTTTCACTCCCAAACTACATATGGAGTCTTTCCCTCTCAAACTACATGAGAAGCCCACAACCAATAGGAAAAGATTCCAGCAAAGAGAGAGAGTTCAGGTAAATGAGACAGAATATTCCTGAAACACTGGAGAATAGCTAAAGACATGTGTAGCCTGCAAGACTCAGCATTAAGAGGCAGGGAGAGCAAAGGGCTCAAAGGATAAAGCCCCAGAGTCATAAGAACTGCATGGCAAGGAACTTAAAAGCTATGGGCATCTGCAATAGCATTTAATCCTTAGCTTCTGAAATCTCTAGACCTCGATCTTATGATGCCATAAAGTGCCCTGAAGACCTAGAATTCTGGTTCTCTAAGACCAGGGTGGCATTGGGGCATTAAGCCAGGATGTGGACATTAGCATAGGAAAGCAGAGGCAACCACCTGATCCAAAAGCACAGAAGGAATGGAAAATCCCCCATAAGAAAGCCTCAGTTCAGAAAACAAGGCTAGAGAGATGAATGAACAAAAGAAGACAGAGACCAATATAAGAATAATCGTAGATCCAAAGATAATTAAAATCCTAACCTAGAAAGACAGAGCAACTCTCTAAGAACTAAAAGCAGAGACTTAAAGGGGAAAATGGATTTTCCCCCATGGATTACATGAATATCTAGAAAAAATAAAGCAAGAATTTTTTTTAAATGAAATAAAAGATCTGGAGGAAATAATCAGAAGACAAAGAATACTTTGTGAAAGAAACTGGTAAAAATTAATCCAATAATGCACTCTTTGAAAATTTGAATAGATCAAATAAATCAATGACCTTATGAGACAGTAAGTTATAATAGTATAATGTCAAAAGTTTTGGGAAAAATAATAAAATGTAAGATATCTTCTATCAAAAAAAATGATCTGTAACCAAGGTCAAGGAGATAGAAGCTAAGAATCACTATGCTCCCAGAAAGTGATATTAAAAAAAATTAAAGCCACACATTTTAAGAAAACACAAATGAAAATTATTTGTATCTGTTAGAACCTGAAGGCAAAATGAAGGTAGAAATAATCTACTGAGATCATGAAGTATTATAGTGTAGAGTAAAAACAGAAGTGGACCCAGGCCAGATCTTTTTGGGACACTCATAAGGAGTGAGCACGATGTGGATGAAGAATCGGCAAAGGAAGGCGAGGAGTATTTGGACAGTTAGCAGAAAATCTAGGAGAGAATAAAGTCAAGAAAAGCTTGGAGAGGAAACAGTATACAGAAGGAGGTGATCAACAGTGTCAAGTACTGTAGAAATGTCAAGAAAGATGAAGATTTAGAAAAGTCCATCAGACTTGGAAATTAAATCATCAATAACTTTGGATAGGGCAATTTCCATTGAATGATGAGGTCAGAAGCAGGGTTACAGAAGTCTGCATCATCTTTATTTCTTTTTTAAAAAAATAATTAATTCATTTTTTGTTTTCACCATTCACTTCCATAAGATTTTGAGTTCCAAATTTTCTCCCCATCCTTCCCCTTCCTTCACCCCAAGATGGCATGCAATCTGATACAGGCTCTAGGTATATATTCATATTAAACATATTTTTCACTTTAGTCATGTGGGGAAAAAAAGAATTAGAACCAATGGGAGAAAGCACGAGAAAGAAGAAATCAAAAAAAAAAAAAGAGAGAAGGAACAAATAGTATTCTTCGATCTGCATTTAGACTCCATAGTTCTTTTTCTGAATGTGGATAGTATTTTCCACCACGTGTCATTTGGAGTTGGCTTAGTTCCTTGCACTGCTGAGAGGAGCTAAGTGTATCAAAGTTAGTCATTGCACAACGTTGCTGTTACTGTGTATAATGTTCTCTTGGCTCTGCTCACTTCACTCAGCATCGGTTCATGCAAGTCTTTCCAGGTTTTTCTGAAGTCCACCTACTCATCATTTTCCAATTCTTGGCCACCACAAAAAAACTGCTATAAATATTTTTATACATGTGGATCCTTTTCCCATTTTTGGGATCACTTTGGGATACAGCCCTAGAAGTGGTATTGCTGGATCAAAGGGTATACATAGTTCTATAGCCTTTGGGCACAGTTCCAAATTGTTCTCCAGAATGGTTGGATCAGTTCACAACTCCACCAAAAATGCATTAGGGTTCCAATTTTCCCACATCTTCTCCAACATTTATCATTTTATTGTTTTGTTATGTTAACTAATCTGATAGATGTGATGTGGTACCTCAGAGTTGTTTTGATTTGCATTTCTCTAATCAATAGTGATTTAGAGCATTTTTTTTTCATATGACTATAGAGAGCTTTAATTTATTCATCTGAAAACTGCCTGTTCCTATCCTTTGACCATTTTTCAATCAGTACCTTTATTTCTGAATATAACCTTCCTCCTCTCTTTCTTCGTCCCCTTTCTTCATTCTCTTCAAACAGATATCCCTTCTAATAAGATTTTTTAAAGCAGTTTAGCAAAACGAACCAATACATCAACAATATCTGATGATACCATCATCACATATACAATATACCATACCCACAGTGCCTCATCTCTGCAAAGAAGAGAGTTAGATTCTTTTCTTAATTCTTTTCCAAAACCAAGCTTCTTGATCATTATAATTAGTATTTGATTATATGTTTTTTTCTTTCTATTTATATACTATAGTCATTTATACTATTCTTCTGCTTCTGCTTACTTCACTTTTAATTGGTTCATGTCTTCCCATGTGTCATAGTGTTTTTCAAATTCACCATTTCTTGGAGATGGAGAATTGTTTCAGTCATGTCTGACTCTTCATGACTCCATTTGGGATTTTCTTGGCAAAAATGCTAGTGTGGTTTGCCATTTCCTTCTCCAGCTCATTTCATAGATGAGAAACTAAGGCAAAAAGGGTTAAGTGACTTGCCCAGGTCATATAGCTATTGTGTCTGAAGCTGGATTGGAACTCAGAAAGATGAGGCTTCCTGACTTCAGCATCAGCACTCTATCCACTGTGCTACCTATCTGCCCAATTTCTTTACCATTTCTTACAGTGAAGTAACATTCTATTACATCAGTATAGCACAATATTTTTTGTATTCCCCAATCAATGAATATTTACTTTGTTTCCAATTGTCTTGTTACTTCAAAGAGTGCTACTATGAATATGTATATGTGTGTTTACATATATATGTGTATGTGTACATATGTATATAAACACATACACATTCATATATACACATATACTTATGTAGATATCTATATGGTATACAAAGAACTTTTCCTTCTTCTACATTCTTGGTACATACGCTTAGAATAAGACTGTTGGGTCAAGGGGTATGGATACTTTAGTAAGTTTAATTCCAAATTGCTTTCTCAAATGATTACACCCATTTCTTGGGAATTTTGTCAATTATATCTCCACTAAAAAGAGACAAGCACTATATTTCCTCCGGGGATGCTTAGAGCAAGTTTTATATTGTATTTAGTGTGACTATTGTAAAGGCAGAGTAGGGGGTAGAGAACAGTGTCTCCCTTCACATGAAAAGAAGGCTTTCATTTGAAAATGAGGATCTTGCAATTGAAAATTGGCCAGAAATAAGAAAAGCAAAGTTTATTCCAAATATATAAGGCTTCTTGCTATCAGTAAGAGAATTAAAACAGATAGCTTCTAACTACTGCTTTACTCCAAACATTTCAGAGCCCTTTAAATAGCTTCTGACCTGAGATGTAGGGATAAGCAAAACATTGGAAAATAGTTCATCCTTTATCACAAGCTTGTCCATGTGATCAATTTCTGTATTTTCTCATTTTTTATGAAGTTAATTCCATAATAGGTACTCAATAAATATTTATTAAATTGATTTTTAATAACTCTCTTGGTGTCCCATTAGCTGTTCTTTCATACTTTTTAAAAATGCAGCCTTTATCCACACTCCTACTATTGTTATACAGTAATGTCACTTTGTTTTTCTGCCATGCTCAGAATTTTAAAAGGGATGTTTAAAAAGAATTGATACATTTTTAAAAAGACTCAGAAATGAAAGATTTAGCTTAGATATTTAGATGCCAAAAGCTGAAAGGAATCTCAGTAGGACATCTAATACAATTTCCCTCACTCTAGGCTAGACTAAATTTAAAGATTTTTTTTTACTTTTGTATCTTGTTTCTTATGATCTCCAATACCTCTCAAAAGTGTTTTCCAGAGTATACAGCAACATAGAGCTGGGCAAGTGGGCAGTTCAGAGAGCTTTTCCCCCCAACTAACCTAAATTTCTCTTGCTTACAGGCAAGTGAACTTCCTATTCTCTGTGGAGATGAGGAATAACTAATCATATTCATAATAAAACCACTTTGGCAGCTATGTAGACAATGAGTTGCAGTGGGGAAAGAGTTGAGACAGGGAGGCTAATTAGGAGGCTACTGTAATAGACAAGAGGGAGGTGATGAAGGCCTGAACTAGGGTTGTGGTTATGTGAGAAGAGAATGGGGGGATGGATGTGGCAGATGTTATGGAAATAGAATCAAAAGAATTTATGTACTAATTGTATATATCGAATAAGGGAAAGGGAAGAGGAAAGAACACACCAAGACTGCCAGACTAGGGTGGCTAGAAGGATACTAGTATGCTCAATAAAAACTAGGAAGTATAGGAAAAGGGTAGGAAGTTTGGAAAAGAGGAAAAAGGATGAGTTCTGGAATCTTGAATATATTGAATTTAAGATTCCTATGGGGTATCCAATTTGAAATGTCTAATAGGCAATCAGAGATGTATTACGAGACCTCAGAAGAGGCAAGAGTGTTAGCTTTTTAGATTTGAGAATCATATGTTCTAGGAATTTGGCTGTCAAAGTGAGTAGAGATACAAGAATACAGCTTGAGGTGATGGTAGAATCTAGAACAGGTTTTTAAGGTTGGTGTAAACTTGGTTATGCTTATAGGCAACAGGGGGAGAATCAGTAGATAGAGACTGAAGATAGATTATATGATTGGGAGGTAATATTCTGGAGAGGCTGAGAGGAATGGGAGCAAGGGTAAACATGGAGAGGCTATCTATGGTGAGGATCACCACTTGACATTAGAGATTGCTATAAGGAGGAGAAAATAGAGGATAATGTCAAAGGAGTTTGAGATGGAGAGGAGAAAAAAGAGTGCCCAGGTATTCATTTTGTCTATTTTATCAACAAAGAACATGGTAATCCATAATTCAATTTTCTTGTAGCTGCTGAGAACCCACTCTCAAAGCTGCATCCAATGACCAAGACTTGATGTTTTATTTTTTTGTTCTTGTTGCTCACAGTGCAAGTACAAAAATGGAAGAAAATGTTGTATCTTAAATAAAACCAGTCTCTCTACTTGAATCATCAATCCTTTGATTTAGAATCCATGGCATATTTAACCAACCATCAGCTTAAAGTGAAGGAGATTTTTCTGGAAGACATTTTAAAGCAATTTTTAGACCACTATAAAAATCAGTTGAGACGATTAATGGGGATTCCATTAAGAAAAGTTTGCCAGATGGCTCAAACCCTACTGAGTTCAACAAGAGAATGGATGAATCTTTTTACCCTTGACACATTATCACCTATTAAAATTAATGAGGCAGGTACCTTGAGAGGAGACTATAAGTGTCTCCTAAAGTCTGGAGACTTTGCATTCTTTCCCACCTAACCACATCTTATTCAAGTCTCGCCATGTAGCTTTTCCTGACAACTCCATCTTACATTGCCCTCTCTCTTTTCTGACCTGTAGTAATTATTGGCTATCACACATTTAGGCACATATACATATGCATGGAAAATTATTTCCTATATGTGTGTTTTGTGCATCTGGTCTCTTTAATGAAGTTGTATATTCTCTATAGTCAAGGACTATGGTTCACACTTTTTTCGTATCCTTCCTCCACCCTCCCCCGCCCCCAACACACACACAGTGCTTAACAAAAAGTACCTTCAAAGACTTATTGAATTTAAACTGTGTGGTATTGTATTGATTCCTACCTATGGACTTCTTTATATTCCCCCAAACCAAGTATAGTGCTTTGCTTAGTTTGTATTTTTAGTTTTAGTGTTTTCTTCCTCTGTCGTTTGTTTTTTTTTTGTTTTGTTTTGTATAGGACATGTAATGTCATTGGTATAGAGAATTCCTAGTGAGAAAACTCCCTCTACGAATGTACACCTAAAACTATCCCATAACTTTTATTCTTAGTTGGCTAGTATACTGAAATATTAAGTGACTTAAACCTTGGGACACACACAGTGAGTGTAACATGTGAAAAGTGAACCCAGGGCTTCCTGTCTACCAGGTGGTTTCTCTATCCCCTACAACTGACTCCTTTACACATAGCAAGTACTTAGTAAATGTTTATTGCATTGAATTTTGCCTCACTCAAAGCGGATGTTCAATGAATTTTAAAAAAAAAACCTCCAAAAATTCAAAAGAACCAAGATGTTCCTCCTTTTAACTGAGTGATAATCATTAGATGCCATCAAAGTAGATCTTATCTCAGCCTGCTTCTCCTTCCCTTTATAATAATTGGTATAAGTCTAGGATAGTTTTATGAAACAGACTAGAAAAATTCTCATGAAGCTAGCATGAAAAGAAGAAACTTTTCAGGGCTAACAGGCCCTCCTATTCCTTTTCAAACTACCTCCTGATAAGAGTTGGGATACCCCACCAGTTATGCTATGTGATAGCTCAGTATATGGAAAGAACACAGAGTAGAGAAGAACAGAATCATGGGAAGACAAGAATAGATGACATAGTGGCAGAAGTAGGTCAGGTTATGAAAGGTGAACTCCAGTGTACACCCAATAACAGAATGCTATGAGCCATTCCTGGGAACTCCGCTAACCTGCAGTTGACTATGCTATGATACAGCTTCAAATAAGACTTTGCAAAAGTCCAAGAAAAAAAAAAAAGCTTGTAACTGAAAATCCTGTTGAAATATTGGTAATGTGTCTGTGAAAAGAGTTTGGGAGAGCTGAATGACCTTTGTAAACGTTAAGCCTTAGGATGTCTTAAATTCCTTCGCTAAAAGGATTTCTCCCAGAAAATGCTGGCAAATTGACCTACTGACCTACTCTTACTTTGTGCCTCTTAAAAAAAAAAGTCCACAAACTACAAATCTTTTTTTTTGAGCCCCTGAGTGACAAAATCTCAGTGGTAGGGAAATCTCTGGATGCTTGGACTATAACTTGAGTGACCCAAAGGTCTGCCAACTTTCAATATCTCCATCATTGACTTAGCTAAACTACCTATGACTAGAGTTATTCTTTTGGGTTGGGGCATTGGCAATTGAATCCATGTGTTTACTGAGTGCCCACTAAGGATGAAGTATGATACTAGATACCACAGTGCTATGTAGAGACAACCATGTGGAAAATATTTTGGAATCACTAAAATATACTAGACCGATATGGAAGCTATGGCTTGTGGAACAGGTGTCATGATCTTTAATGCAGGAAAAGGAGTTCTTGGCATCATCCCTTAGTGACAATACCACTGACCTTTGGGCTGCATATTCTAAATAGAAGGGGAGGATACTTGATCTCATTTACAATATCTGTTGGCCTAAATGTCAGAAGAGTATGTCATCTGACATAAGAAAGCTAGCTTGGGACATGACATGTGGATCCTTTCATCAACTCGTAGTGCTAAAAAATAGGATAGTTAACAGGTGCATGTGGAAAGGGAGGCAAATTTAGTATGAAGAAAGACATTGGTGGCTCATAAGCATAATTCCTTCATTTAAATTTGTACTGTGCAAATTCTTGAATGGGAAAACTATTGCTATCACATAGCATCATAGAACATGTGAGATCATAACAGTGAAAACTAATCTTAGGGTAATTGAAATTGGCTAGCCTTTGCCAATGGAGTTGATGTGAAAGTAGGAGTCAGGTCACTTTTGCAAAGGTGTAGTGGTGAGGATATTGAATTTGGCACCAGGTAGATCTGGGTTCATATTCTGTTTCTAATATTTAACCATGCTGCCATGTCACTTAACTCCTATGAGCCTCGGCTTCTTCATCCAAAAAATGGGGACAACAATACACACCTATTTAGGGGGTTGTCGTGAGGATTAAGTGGGGTAATCTATATAAAGTACTTTACAAACCATCAAGTGCTGTCTAAATGTTAGTGGATGTTTTCATATAATAATAGCATTAACACTGAAAGGAATCTTAAAAAACATCAAGTCCAGATTTCTCATCTTGTAGATGAGGAAACTGAGGCAAAAATGTTAAATGACTCAACCAGAGCCACTCAATGTCAGTGTCCAAGGCAGAATTTGAACCCAAGACATCCTGACCCCAAATTTAATATTCTTTCTATTACACTTTTGTGAAATACAATCTAGTGCTGTATCCACTTCAACATACTGCCACTTATAAACCCGCCTTTGTCTTTCTCCCCCTCTTCCTTCTCTTCTTCCTCCTCTTTCCCCTCCTTTCCCTTCCCCTCCTCTTCCTCTTCTTCCTCTTCATACTCCTTTTGTTTCTCCTCCTTCTTTCTCCTTTTCCTCTTCCTTCTCCCCCTCCTCCTCTTCCTCTTCATTTAAAAAAATTGTAAGCTGATTCTGATTGCCAAAGTGCCCAGGCTTTTGTGTTAAAAATATTTGAAATTAAGATTCTTTTAAGCATTTAAAATTACAAGATTTCAAACCTAGGCCATGATATTCCCTTTTGCTCTTCCCTTCCCACATACAGCAACCTAATAGCTCTCTTCTTTCTTGAGAGAGAAATAAAAAACAAATGGTAGTCTGGGAAGAAATGACGAAGAAAGTAACCTGAAAAGAGCAGAATGGGCTGAGTGAGGCTCTTCAGGTTTATTTCTAATTAGAGAAACACTTGCTCTAAAAGTTATATTCATTTGGCTGCATTTCTTGGTAGTTGTTTGCTTTGGACTATTTCTCCTTCTTCTTTTCTTCCAGAACTCAGATGTTTATGAAACTATTGTGACCCAGTTAATCTTGTTAAGAAAAGAAAAGTCTGGGAAAGTCAGACTTTTTCTAGGTTTCTCAACCTCTCCATTGTCATTAGAGTTTTGTCATGAAAATTCTTTTTCCTCTCTTCCTTGGGTGGATATGAAGTCTGCTCCAACCTCCTGTAGGCAAGGGAAACTTTCCCAACCAGCAGCTGGATGGCTAATTAAAAGCAGAGTGAAAGGAAACTATGTGTGAGTTTGTACAGCATTTCCCAACTTTTCTCAACTCCTTGCTGCCCTCAGCTCTCTCAAAATTGAAGCTTTTATAGCTGTCCCCAACTCACCCAGAAGTTGTTTTATGGTTTCTGATGCCATACTCATAAGAGCAGAGTGGAATCAGTCAGTGATGATCAGGCCTTCCATTTTGTTAATTTAGGTTATCACTTTTAGGGCTAATGTATTAATCCAAACAGGTACTGCCACATGGCATCTATAGTGGAGATGTTTACAAGACCATTCAGAGTAACTTCTCTGGGAATTTTTTTTGTATCCAGATGAGTTGGAACTCATATCAGCTAGAGCTATATTCAGAGCTCTTGTATGAACTCTCATTTCAAGCTCCAGATGTGGTTGAGAGGTCATAGAAGGTAAGGGGTAACCCTTTCTTGACATCACTGCTGCCTTTGATGATGTTTGCCACCTCCTCTTTTTGGATATACTCTTCTGTTTTCAACATTGGCAGGTTTACACCTCCTTAGATTACTTGATTTCTCCCCCTTCCCCTCATGGCCTTACTATATTGATGGCAAACTTTGTACACACCTATAATCCATCAGCATAGCCCACTGTGGCTCACAACTCCAGAGCTCATGAGATCTACCAGTCTCAGCCTCTTGGGTATGTGGAATTACAAGTATGTGCCACTCTTGGCTTTCCCTGGGTGGTGGCACAACGGATAGAATGTTAGGCCTGGAGTCAAGAAGCTCTTAATTTAAATCCAGCCTTAGATTTTTACTAGCTATATGACTTTTGGCAAATAACTTAACCTCTGTCTGCCTCAGTTTCCTGATTTGCAAAATGGAAATAATAATACCCCCTACCTCCCAAGTAGGGATAGTTGCAAGGCCCAAATGAGCTAATACTTATAATTTAGTTTTTACTACCCTTTCCTGGCTTATCATCTACTTATCTGGTCTCTCCTGATTCTCCTTTGAGGGATCATTACCTATTTTATGCCTTCAAACT
>CM053624.1:148008729-148033498 GCA_028646595.1 Phalanger gymnotis | reverse complement strand
ATTTATCTTGCCCTACAAGAAAGGAAGGGATAGGGGGATGGGAGGGGAATGGGGTGACGGAGGGGAGGGCAGACTGGGGAACAGGGCAACCAGAGTGTACGCCATCTTGGAGTGGGGGGGGGTGGAAATGGGGAGAAAATCTGTAATTCAAACGCATGTGAAAATCAATGCTGAAAACTAAACATATTAAAAATAAATTAAAAAAAATAATTCATAACATGCTAAATGGCTTAGCATCCATCCCACTTGAGTTTCTAATCTCTTGCACAATTTCGTGTGACTCCAAAATATAATTCATTTGTACATGGATTAAATGAACTCTGCACTACAAGGAAAAAATGAAATTTACAACGTCACCTCTGAAATTCTCATGCAGGTATCCATTCTACCTTCTAGTAAGGTACAAGATTTCGGGGACTTGAAACACAGGCAAACAATATTATACATGTGTGACCCCCAACAAAACATGATGCTCCACAACCTTACAAAGTTTCTTTTTCTGTCAAGGCAGTGGCACCAACTCTTTTTTTTTCTTTGTTTTCGTTCGTTTTTTTGACACTAATTCTTGAGAAAACAATAAAGACGACCTGAGAGCCCTAAGGAGTTGGTTGCGTGGCAGGCACTTCTTTAATCAAAAGGCTTAATTCTTTCCTCAGCTGCTAAGACAATTCAGCTAAAAATGCTTTATCTTGGTAGTAAAAGGAAATCTTCTATACTTTTCAAAGACATCACATGCACAACATACTTTTTTGCATATATATGCAAATACACACACACACACATATATGCATATATATATATATCATATAATGTTAGACCTGAAAAAAATAATTTGGATATTACATAATACTACCTCTTCTTCTTTTTTTTATCAGTGTTGGAGAAATTGGTATGGGCAGAAGTGACTTGCTCAAAAGAATTGGTGTCAGGACCAAATAGAGAGAAAAGATCTCCTGCCTCCTAGACCATGATCTTTTTATTGGGACACATTATGAAGAGGGATAGAGAGGGAGAAAGCCAGGAGAAGGAAGAGGAGAAGTGAAATAGACTTTAGGGAAGAGACAAAAGACAGAGGAAGGAGGAGTAATCTCTGGTATCTAAAATAAGATTGCTCTTTTAAATAGCTAAGCACTTTTCTAGCTAAAAAAATCATTTCTTTAAAAAAGATATTTATTTGTATATATATATATATATATATATATGTCTGTAATTAGGAAGGCATTACTCATGTGTGAAAAGCTCTAGATTATAGAATTTCTAGCTGGAAAGGACCCTACAACATGTCCTTTTACTGCCTCATTATACTGTGGAAGAAACCAAGGTATAGATGATTAGGTTAACTAAATTCCATGGAAAAGCCTCCAAATAAAGTTTTAACTGATAACCTCAACTTTGTTATGGTCCCAAACCTTTAACCATAGTTGCTAATACAGAAAGATTAAATGACTTTAGTTTCCCCTTGTAGGGGAGGTGCTAGGCAGAGACAAGCAAGGGGCTGGATAATTCACAGATTTGATTGGGGGGGCTGGTTATTGTCATGGTTTTGTGTATTATGTATGTGTATATAGATACCGCTAAAGGCAAAAGCAATAGCTTATAAACTCTTAGAAACAGAAAAATGTAAAGCACCATATGTTTCTAAAATGTCTGTTTTCCTGATTACACAATTGAGAGATTTGAGTCTTCAGGATCCACAGAAATTCTTGTATTAACAGAAATTCCAATTAGAGACTGGAAGAAAAAAAGATAAATAATACATTCAATGTTAGGGGAAATTTTATAGAAAATGTAAAATTTGTTTCTTTAGGACCCACAAATTGTCTTGTAACCAAATCAATAGAAATTCCACCTGGACACTAGAAAAGATAAACAGTGCATGAGACTTTCAGGGGAAATCATACGGTTTTAGAGACACAAAGAACTTTAGAAATGATCTAGTCTCCCTCCATCATATTACAAGTGAATGATCCATATTATTCCTAGCTGGATCATGGCAGAACCAAAAATAAAGCCTAGGCTTTCTTCTTTGTAGTCTCAGGCTCTTTCCCATATGCTGCTTCTTAGAGGATTTAAATGTAGGAAGTGACAGTCAAAGGTGAGTACATAAAGGTGGAAGATGGCGAGGAAACAGCAGCCATATCATCCTCATTTAAAAATATAAATTTGTATGTGTTTATATGTGTCTGCACATATACATATATGTCTATACAAACACGCATTTTGAGTATATTTCTAGACATACACATCATATGTAGCATATGCGTTATAGAAGGCTATATGTGTGTCTATAGATATGCATATACATCTATACACATGTCTATAAACATGTATGTACATATGCATGTCTATGTGTATATGTGCATATGCACACATATAAATGCACACATTCACATATATACACTTTAGGAAGCTCTCTGTGTCTTTCCTTTCTGAATTGCTTGGATTGGAGATCTTAGGTATATTATATACCAAAAGTCTGAGGCAGTGATACTTCCATACCACAAAACTAGGGACAGTTCTATCTTTGAGAATGTTTCTCTGGTCTCTTGGCCATTGCATCATCAGTCTCAGGACCCTGGCCATCAATGGTCCTTGAGCCCTTACAGAAAGTATCCTTGTTGAGAATACTTTTGGCAGGCAAAGCATCTTGGCCTAAAACCTGAAGATAGGTGAATTATTAACAGAAGGAGAAGTGGGCAAATTTGCTGAGCAATGGAGGAGATGGGTGGGACAGAAAGAGATAAAAAGAGAAGTAGTTTGGGCCCACTTGATGAAGGCCTTGAAAGAAAAAAAAGATCACAGATTTAGTCTGCAGAGACATCCTTTTTAAAATGGCTACGCAATCTGAAAGAAAGCACAATATAGCCTTCATAAGCTAACATTTCCATGGAGTACAAGTTTCATTCAGGAATAAGACCCTAGTTCACCTTTTCTTCCATAAACATAGCAAACATAAAGTATTTAGCTTCATAAATTATACAATAACAAGAAACTTTGACTTTGATTGTGGACCCACTCCCACAATGGGTTCAAAAGTTCAGAATCAGCTAATACTCAGATTTATCTTATCTAGAAAGGTGGTACTGCTGGTATAGTCTTTTTCCAGAAGCTTAAATTATTTAGGATAAATATCAAAAAACAAGAATGGGATGCTTCTGAGCATGATGCTGTTTTTCTGTGTTTTTCTAATATCTCCCTGCGTAAAAAAATCCAGCTAAGTAATAATAACAGCTCACATTTGTTAGGTGCTTTATGGTTCACCAAGTATTTTCTTTATAATGATCGTGTGAGGCAGAAAGAATGCCTTTCTCAAATTATAACTCTATGTTACAGATGGGGAAAATGAGCTAGCATTTTTACCATAGTCACATTGCCAGTAAATGTTGAAGCCAGAACTCTAACCTATATCTTTGTACTTTAAGCCTAATGCTATTTCCATTAATAAGTTACCATTTACAGATCTTTAAGGTTTACAGTGATTTACATGCGTCACCTTTTTTAATCCTCAAAATAGCCCTATTAGGTAGGTATTTAGGGAATTTTTAATTCCCATTTTATAGGTAAAGAAACTGAGACTTGAGTCTCAGAGTCTAAATGGTTACACTTCAGTACTAGATGTGGGATTTGAAGGCAGGTCTCTTCTTCCTGGAAATCTACTGACCTTTCCACTATATTGTACTCACTGTATGAGGATAATGTGGATAGAAATTCTGACTGGCATTGGATGGGGAGCTCTCTTTCTCTCTCTGTCTCTCTCTCTCTCTCTCTCTCTCTCTCTCTCTCTCTCTCGCTCGATCTCTCTCTCTCTCTCCCCCCTTACCCATCTCTTCCTTCCTTCCTCCCTTCTTCCTTTCTTCCTCTTTCTTTCTATCTAACTGCCTATCTATCTATTTTTATTTCCCCAGACCTGTGATTAAATTGCTATAGGGAGTATGAGGCAAAGAAATTCCTTCTGCCAAAGCAGATCTATAACTTATAGTTTTAGAGAGTTATCTGGGACGCTAGCAGCCCAAGTTCACATCACCGGCATGTTTTAGGGGACATGACTTAGTCCTGACTCTGAGACTTCTTGATATTATAATATCAATTAAATTGGGATTTTTTTTTACTGTTTTAGGATGATAAATTAAGTGTCTTTAATTGAGCCTTACTAGTTTCAAAGCCCCAGGCCCAAACCCCTATCTACTAGGTGCTAAGCCTATGTGGGTGTGAAGCCCTCAGGGTCCTAAGAGGAGTTGCTAAGACCCGAGACAATAGTAGGAACCTAAGCTCTGATCACTCAGATGATGTTTGATGATGGCTAAAGAGTGTATAAAAAAAGAAAATAGAGCTATTTGCTTAGGGCTCTCACTCTTGGAGGTGTACTGATGTGGCGACTCTAGGCACCTGTAGTTAAGAGCCCTTCAGTTTGTAAACCCGGATTTTGGGACTTTGTTAAATCCTAGTAACTATCATTGAGATTTGAATCAGACAAGGTCTGTCTGTTGATGTTTGGAATTTGTTTGCATTTGCTCTAAAGTTTAGGGTGCTGGCTTTTATCCCTGAGCTAAGTGAATGATATTTGTATGTTCGATTGAAATAAGATTGTTAACCCCCTAACGCTACTTTCCTTAGTAAAGCAGATCAAAAGAACCTGTGCTGGCAGCATTCTTGTTGTTGGGCTTGTGTTGTTCTTTCACCTCTACAACAGCTGCTAACTGAATTGTTGCAACAGATGTCCTCTATACCATATTATCTCTCATATGTATGTATGTGTGTAAACATAAACACAGGTACAAAAATATGTTAAGGTAGGGAGAGGACTTGGTGCTCCCTCACCCAAGCTCTCAACATGTAGTTACAGGATATAGCATGTAACAAGGTATTCACGTGTTAACAAAGTGTTAACCACCTGCTATGCCTTTGTGAGGGACAACTACCTTTTTCTTTCTGAATTGGAAGGGAACAAAGTTATTGAACAAATAGTTGGGTACCACCTGCTGATCTTTAATAATATACTATCTGGATGTGAAAGTTGAGGCAATTCTGGCTGGAGCTGCTGACCAAAGAAGACCTTGGCCCCTTAGAGGAAATGCTCCTAAGACCAAGAAAGGGTTTCTACTTCCTCATTCCCTGTTCTCATCATCATACATAGCATCTAGAAGTAGAGCTATTCACCTGATAAGAGACATCGCATCCAACATTTGGAGAGTTTAAGGCACCGCTGAAGGAGCAAAGACAAAGACTGAAATGGATGAAGAGAGGCAATGTTTAAGTAACTCCAAAGAATGGGACCTCTGCCAGCAAAGAAGAATATTGCTGTACTTGGTGTTCAGCCATGTCCGACTCTTCATGACCCCATTTGAGTTTTTCTTGGCAAAGATTTTGGAGTGGTTTACCATTTTCTTCTCCAGCCCATTTTACAGATGAGGAAACTGAGATAAATAGGGTTAACTGACTTGCCCAGGATCACACAGCCTGGGGAGGGGGGACAGAGACACAGAGACACAGAGAGGGACA
Organism: Phalanger gymnotis; assembly: GCA_028646595.1. Lineage (NCBI taxonomy): Eukaryota > Metazoa > Chordata > Mammalia > Diprotodontia > Phalangeridae > Phalanger > Phalanger gymnotis. The sequence continues at coordinate 148,027,999 of CM053624.1, read as the reverse complement.
GAGATAGAGACAGAGAAAGAGACAGAGACAGAAAAAGACTCATTCTCAGAATGTTCACTCTTTCCACGAATGCCATGTGTATTTGTTGACAAGTGTGTACTAAGTTTATGAGGTAAATGTTTTGTAAATGCTCTTCTTAAAATGCTATATTAGTAAATGCCTTTGCTTTGAGCTAATTGAGTTTATTTCTTGATTGTTAAAGAGGAAACACATTGTTGGGGATGTGTTACCTAGAATAGTAACAGAAGCCCAGAATCACAGACTGCCCCTAGCACCTACATGTACTATCCACTCTCTGGGTACGCAACCCACAACTGTGAGTGCTAAGTGTGGAAGGCAACCCAGAGGGAGTGATATATTATTTATTCATTTACTTGAGAGGAAGTGTAGAGTACACACACACACACACACACACACACACACACACACACACACACACATAAATACACACACAAATATACACACACATACAGATACACATGCACACATAGTTTTATCTGTATGCGACATCTGATTCTGATTCTCCTGAAGCTTTAAATAGGAAGAAACAATGCTCATTCCCAGTTCCTTGCCTTTACGCATTATGTTATTTATTCTCCTGTCTCTTTTTTTCCTAAATACCATTATAAGAAATAAAGTCCTTGGTAAAACTTAAAATCCTATCCAAATCTGAGTTATTATTATCACTACTGTTATAATAATTACTTCCTTTATGAACACTTCTCTAACTTCTAATCAAATTTCCTCTCCTCCTTACTATCTGTCCCCCTGAATATCGAGAGACTCTTCAGCCCTTAATCAAATTTTATTTTTTATTATTTGTTGTTGTGGAATTCAATTCAGCATTTATTAAGTGGTTGTTATGTGAAAGGCATGTACCAGGCACTGGGGATGCAAAGGCAAAATATTAAATATATAGTCTCTTTCCTTACCATGCTTACAATTTATGGGGGGAAGGGAGGATATTACAATGTGTGTGTACATATACATATACACATACATATACACACATATACACATATGTATGTATATATACATACACATACACACATATCATATACATACACACATACAGTTTATATATATATATGCATATATATACACAAGGTACTTCAGGAAAATTTTAACATGAAAATATTAAATTCAGCTGATTTTCCAGATGTTAATTTTGTCCCTATATCTAGATTATAAGAGCCAAGACCATGGCTTAAATTTCTTCTGCCTACTCCTACGATATCAAGAGAGAAGGACAAAGGCCCAAGGACTCAGTTGGAAAGACGTCCACCTCAGGAGACTAGAAGAGGAAAAGAAATCATTGAAAGAGAAAAGGTAGTCACCAAAGAATTAGTAAAATAAGGAGAATGATCAACCAAATAAAAATCTGCAGAGAGGTCAGGAAATATAAAGATTGAAATAACAATAACAAAAACACCATTGTATTTGACTAGCCAGAGGTCACTGTTGGTCTTCTATAAAGCAATTAAAAGCAGGTTCAGGAGTAGAAATGGAAGTCAACTTATGGAGAAATAAAAAGGTTATAGCTGGTAAGGAAAAAGGAGATGGCAGTTATGCCCACTTGAGTACTTTGATACTGAAACAAAATTGGAGAGCAGGATGATAACTATAGAAGAGGGTAGCATGGTCAATAAAAATATATATATATATATTTTATGTATATATAATTTATATGCATGATTATATATACTACATTTAACATATGCCAGATATGTAAATAATATTTGCTTTCTACTCTAAATCTTTATAAGATTATATATATATATATATATATATATATATATATGTAGGATATATACACAACATGATATGTATGTCATATATATCCACACATGATATACGTTAAACATTTACATGCGATACATATTTGTGTATATATATATATATATACATACTTTTCTCATATATACATATACATGTGTGTGTATAACCTGTAAAAATTTAAAGTGGAAAGAAAATTAGTTGTAGATTTTTCAGGCAAGTATGGTAAGTAATTATTTTCTCCTGTATCTTTGGAAAATCAGAGAGGGAAAAAAGGTAGGCTGCTTTCCTGGTCACTGGGAAAATGACTGATTGCTCTCTTTACACTTGCCTGACATAGTAACTTTCCATATGTCCATCCCTAATTCTGGCTGGTAAATAGGTCTATCTCTTTAACTGAGAACTGTCCAAGAACAAGATTTCCTAGAAGATCTTGACCAAAATTAATTGCTTTTCCTTTTCGTCAGCATTCAATTTGCCTAAATAAATTCAAATAAGAAATCATTTCCTTGAATGTCCTTCCATCCCATCTCATTTTTTGACATCCCTCTGGGGGTGATTTGGTTTATGCTTGTAACTCCTTTTTCACCAAGTCTAATACACAAATCTTTTTTTTTTAATTGCCTGGGCATCCTACAGGCATCACAGAAACAGAAAGCAGGTAGTCAACTTGTGACTAGAAACCTGATCCCCAGCATCCAAAGGAATTACCCACTATATCCATCTCTATTGCATTTTATGTCTCCCCTTTCTCGCTGTCATTCACCAGACAGTAATGTTCTCAGATCAAATATTCTCTATAAATTGAGAGAGCATTTAGCTGATTTATGGGGCTTTTAGCTATTATATACTTACCTATTCAATAAAAGTAAGTAAGTACTTACATCACATGACACATATGCTACCTCCACAAGACAGGATCTTTTCTTAAAGGGATTCAAGCATAAACTTGTAATGAGATTTTCTTGTAGCTAAAGCATCACTTAAGGGCCAACCAACATTCTAAATCAATTTTTTTCTCTCTCTTCATTAACAGGATTGGGCAGGGGGAGGTGAATTGCTTCAATCTCCATAAGCTTCTTAAAATTATTTTTTTAAGTGAGAGAAAACATTGTTTACAATGGTAATAAGAAAAAAAAGATTGGTCCACAGCATGAGAACAGATGAAAAAAATGGTATCTCAGTCAATATTCCAAAAATGTAGCCCTAGAGCAAATGCATGAGGGGCTGGCTCCCCTTGGAATATGCAGAAGGAACCACCTTCCAGGTGAAAGCAATTTATAATGAAGTCTTTTGGGTAGTCCAGACAATTAAATTAAAAAAAAATTAAAACCACCTCCCATGCATTAGGTCTAAAAATACAAAAGATAATCAATGAACAAACATTAATTACTTACTATGTGCCAGACATTGTGTTAGGCATTGGGAATACAGAGATAGAAATAAGAAACAGTCCTCGCCCTCAAGATTATATTCTTAGAAGAGAGGACTATCAACTTGTTTTTGCTAACTAAATACAACTTAATTTCAGTAGTCTCTGCCTTCAGAGAACTTTCTGTTTAATTGGGGGGAAAAAACTAAGGTAGGAGATATAAACAGTAGGATATGATAGAGGAAAAGGAGATACTCTATTGGAATGCTATACATGAAGAAGAGATTATCAATTGAGTGGGATCAAGGAAGATTTCATCAAGGAGGTGGCTTTAAAGTAAGAATATATAATCAAATATATGGATAGAGTATGGTCAGGTATTAGGTGCAGTCAGAGCAAATGGTTAGAGGTGAGATATGGAAGAATGAGATGGGGGACAGGTAAGAGTACCTCTTGAATAGAACTTTTAGCTAGAATGTTGAACTCATGAAGGGAAGTAAAGTGAAACAAAATTGGCAAAGCAATCATGAGTGCATAAGTATTTGAGTGCCTACTGTAGAGTAAGCTCAAAGGAGGATAGAAAGCTAAGTATAAGACAAATACTTTACTATAAAGAGCTTACAGTGTTGCTAAATTGCTTTGAATGGGAGGTCAAGATAAATACAACCAATAGTGATTTATTGCCCATTGTGAATACCATCTTGAAATTTGAAGACATTTTAGTAGCAAGAGTAGTGGCTGGGTGGTTGAAATTCTGTTTTCTCTACAGCAAATGCCTCTCAATTTAATGAGCATTTATTAAGCAACCTTCATTTGTAAGATGCCTTATGCTCAACATATACCGAATATTAAGTATTAAGCATGGCAGGGTCAGGAGGGAGTTAACTAAAAGGAATAAGATTGCTCCTGCCCTCAAGGGGCCCTCAACAATCCAGTGGAGAAGAAATCACATGACAGTGTGTACATTGATGTATTTCATTATAATTATAAAAAAATAAGCTTTATATACATTATCTCAGTTGATCATCCTGTAAAGGGGAGGAAGAGAAGAGAACCATTTATATAAAACCTACTATGTGCCAGGCATTGTGCTAAGTGTTTTACAAGTATTTCATCTGATCCTCACAATCCTTCAAGGTAAATGTTGTTATTATCCCTATTTTATCATTGAGGAAGCTGAGGCAAACAGAGGTTTAGTGACTTGCCCAGGGTCACAAAGCCAGTGAGTGTCTAAGACTATATTTGAACACAAGCCTTCCTAACTCCAGACCCAGCACTTTATCCACCGCACCATCCACCTGCTTCCGTGGCATAAGTAGTATAATTGGAAGCACCATGGCACAGACCACTTGTAGACCTAGAATAGGTCAAGCAGGATTTGAACCCAAGTCTTCATCATTTTGCAGTAGGCAGAGTTCTGAACTTGGGTCAGGAAAACCTGTGTTAGAATTCCTTCTCTGAAACTTACTGGCTTTGTGAACATGGATGTCATTTAAGTTCTGTGTGCCTCAGTCTCCTCTTCTGCAAAATGGGTTGAATAATGACTCCAGTACCTGTCTCCAGAGACTATTTTTAAGATCCAATGAGATAATCTACACAAAACATTTTGTGAATTTTAAAGTTCTCTATTTCAGTTATTATTATTATTATTATCAATATTTTACAGAAAAGGCAACTGAGACTCACAGGTCATCACTTGGTAAATGCCAGAACCCAGAACAAAAGTGGTATTTTGGTGCTAAGGCTAGTGTCCACTTTGTCATTCTATAGCGCTTCAACAAAGCCATGTCTCCTGAGATTTGCTTCGACTCTTCATCGTTCTCACTAGACAATAACAGCATTATGTCACCACGAAAGGTAATGAATAAGTCATCTTAAGCACTTTGAGATTTCACAGAAAAAAATGGTTTTCAGTGAGTTCAACCCTTGTACTTTGAAGTGGAAATGTATGACAACTTTGACTGACTATAAGCAAGATTTCAAGATAGGCAAACTTTGTTTCTGAAATTTTTCTCACCCTGATTTTCAACATCTTTCTTTCCTATGGTAAATTTAATTCAATGAAAAAAAATGTGCTAAGAATCTCCTATATGCAAGGCATTGTAACAACATTTGAGATACAAAGATAGAAAAAGGAGGAAAGAAAAGAAAAAGAAACAGTCCCTAATGGTGTAATTTACATTCTATTTTATTTTGGTGAAAGATGCCTTACTCCCTTACTCTCAACTGCTCAATTCCTTCAATATCACAGGAAATAGGCACTTCTAGGAAGCTCACAGACCTGAACAATAATACACATTGCAAATCTTTCCTAATTCAAATCTTTTTTTTCTCCATGAATACTTGCCTTTCCTGTGATTCATTCTCTCAGGGTCTTGATTTGTTATTAGGGATGGCTAGCTAATATGACTTCATCAATAAAGCCTTCCTTTAATTTTTTGCATTTGCCACCAGCTACTCTGCTTCATGTTGACTTATGTTCCCTCTGTCCCCTCCCTGCCCTGCATTTTGCAGATTCCTTTTATATATTATCATCTTCCATTCGAATGTAAACTCCTGGAGGGTATCAATATTCTATCTCTTTTCTTATTTGTATCACTAGCCCTTAGTACAGTGCCTGGAACAGAGTAGGCACTCCATAAATGTTTACTATACCTTTTCATATGTTACCACCTTGGCCGGAAATGGTCTTTCTTTTCTAAAATTCTACAGTGTTTCCTATCTGTATCACTGATTTGACCCTTAATGGTTAATGTCCAATAGTCTTCTTAGTCATTTTTTTCCATATATAGTAAGCTTCTCGGGGGAAGGTATGGTATCGTGTTAATCGGCACCTAGCACAGTGTCTTCCACATAGTAGGTACTTAATAAATGTTTGTTGAATTGAATCAAATTTGAGAGCAGAGCTTAGGGGGGGTGGGTTGGTACTGATAGAGTTGCCAAGAGAGGCAAGGGCAGCCTCAGCTAAGGTCCTGGGAGTATGAACTGATACAGAAAAAAGTGAGCAAAACTAGGAGAAAAATTTATCCAATAATATCAATACCGTAAAAACAAACAAAAAAATACCCTGCAAGAATTGCCGTGAAGAGTCAAGGAGGGGTTATGATCTCCGTGGATCATACATTGAAGTAGCAACATGTCTTGGCAATACTTTTGCCCCTTGTCATTTCACAGAGTAGAACTTTTCTCTCCCTCTAGAATAAGGGAGAATCTAACTCAATCATTTTTAGCTGGACATATAAGCACATATATCAGTATCATCATCATCATCTTTATCATCACCATTATCGTTGTTATTATCATCATTGTCATTGTACAAGCAAGTACCTTGAACAGGGCATGACACATAGCAGGTGCTTAATCATTGCTTGTTGATTCTTAGATTGACCGGTGCAAAGAAATGAGTTTTAATGAGGGCATTCTTCAGAAGCAAGGTCACCTTTAGAAATGCAGGGATGGCTTTTGAATCTGAACTTGAGGAGAGAATTGAGCAAAGGAAAAGATTTTTTTTCAGACCATTCAAAAAACCTTTGGAGGGAGATATTAAAATCTAAGAAATAGAACTTCAAAGGTTGGATTTTCTAGGCTACGTGCAAGCTTGGAATTGCTATTTAACTGAATGATTTCTTTCCCACCTGCTCTTCTTTAAAAAAAAAGAAAGAAAGAAAAACAGAAAATCAGTGGGTGGACATTTCGCAGAAGCCGTCAAGAGCTGTACAACTTTTGTTATTTAAATGCAAATATTTTTCAAGGGAAATTTAGTTTAAGGAAATTGCCCTGGGTACACAGAAACCTGCATAGTGTAAACAATCAATGGGATTCTTGTCCCTTTCCTCTAAAGTAATAAAAAGAAATAAAAATGTTCAACTAATGTCAACATTGGGAGAGGTGGCAGACTCCATGCCAATGCAAATACTGTACCAATGCAATGAAAGCATAGCCTAAGCCAGACAGCTTGGCAAAAACATCCACTCGAAGGCGTACCCAAGCCCTGTGCCAGCACAACCTACAACAAAGCCAGGGTCAACAGTACAAAAACATGCCCTCCCTGTAATCCTTGCTCTTGGGTTCCTTCTCTGCCAAGACCTTGGAGTCTAGGGAGAAAAGCAACATTCTGGGGAAAGTTTTCTTGAACGACAACCTGTTCTATGGGAGGATGATATTTGATTCAATGATGCAATTGCCTCTTAAGAAGACCCCTCTTTTTGCTATGTTTTTTTCCTCAAGGTAAGAGTCAGAAAATCCAGAAGAGTCACTACTACCAATCAATCCTTTCTCTTCATACAAAGATAGTCTTCAAATGCTGTTAAGACATGCCAAGTCAATGAGGTTAAAAAAAATAAAAATCAGCCAATTTGGTGAAAGCAGTGGGTTGACATTAGGTCGCACAAACTAAATTGCAAAAAATGACTTTTGCTGATTTTCCTTTTCCACCTTAAACAGATTCTCTGGTATGGTATAGACATAGCAGTAAGCCAAAGGTTTCAACAATCACTGAGGGGAAAAGATAACAAAAAGAGTGTGGGGAAGGGGGCAAGGAAGGAAGAGAGAAAGAAAGAAAAAAGAAAGAGAGGGAGAGAAAGAAAGAAAGAAAGAAAGAAAGAAAGAAAGAAAGAAAGAAAGAAAGAAAGAAAGAAAGAAAGAAAGGAAGAAAGGAAGAAAGGAAGGAAGGAAGGAAGGAAGAAAAGAAAGAAAGAAAGAAAGAAAGAAAGAAAGAAAGAAAGAAAGAAAGAAAGAAAGAAAGAAAGAAAGAAAGAGGAAGAAATGGAAAAGAGGAGGGGAGGGGAGGGTAAACAGAAATAGAAATAGAAATGGATTTTCTTAAGATCATTATGCTTAGCAATGGGTATCAATCAAGCAGCATTTATTATCAATGCCTGCTGCTGCTGACTTTAGACTAGGCCTTTAGGAAGTAAGTATTAAAAAAATGAAAAAAAATCTCACTTGTAAATAAGTTTACAATCTAATGGGAAAGACAAGTACATATATAGGCAATTAGATGGTAGAGTTGATAAGGGCTAGACCTGGAGCCTGGAGGACCTGTGTTCAAATCCAGCCTCAGATACTTACTAGCTGTTTGACCTTGAACAAGCCACTTAACTTTAGTCTGCCTCAGTCTCTTCATCTGTAAAGTGGGGATAATAAACTATGTTCCAGGGTTATTGTGAGGATAAAATGAGATATATCTGTGTGGGGTGAGCCTTAAAGTGCTGTATTAATGCTACTACTATTACTTATAAAATATATACAGCATAAATATATATGATATACACATACGTACTTATACACACACAACATAGTTGAATATAAGTTAGTTTGGGAGGGAAGGTACTAGCGTTTGGTGGGATTAGAGAAGACTTCAAGCAGAAGAAGGTATATGAACTGCATTTTTCTCTGTGGAATAGAAGTAAAAAGGGAACACATTCTAAGAAAGGGGGCCTGCCAATGCAAATATACAAACATGAGAGTGTCATGAGAGAGGACTAGAAAGAAAGTCAGTTTACAGACAGGGGCAATAAGGTCCAATGAGGCTAGGAAGATAGCTGGGGGTAAGGTGATGAAGGGCCTTGAAAACTAAACGAAATAGCTTATATTTTATTCTAGAGCAAATATGAAGCCACTAACGATATTTTACAACTTAGCAAGACAATCTCAGTGCTCAAGAAGCTTACATTCTAATGGGGTAAGAGAACATATAAAGGGGAATTAGAAAGAGGTGAGTGGTATAAGCCTAGAGTCATGGTTTGGGAAGTGGTGGGGAGGACTAGTTCTGAATAAAGCTAAGGGTCATTTACCATGCCCTGCTGCACAGGGGTGGGGTCTGGTAATAGCTGACCTATAGGTTTCAAGCAGTACTTGTTTCTCTAAGAAATGCCTTTGGAGAGACAGAACAGTTTGCATGAGCTATTCTACCTATATTTCTAAGCTTCGTAGTGCCTGTGATATCCTAAATATTTTCTGTGATGATAACCCAAAGGCTTCAGACACATATTTGAACTTTGCCCAGGATTTTCTCAAAGGCAAAATTGCTCATCATTGGCTTAAGATACTTGTGGAAAGGTGGAAGTATCTCAGAAAATATCTTTTTCTCATGATGGGGGGTGAAAATGGGGGGTTAATCATTAAAGAGGCAACTAAGAGAATCAGATTCACCTTTGCCTTCCTTTACCATCAAAATATTCTGGCATTTTGCTTCTCTTTGTTCTCTACCAAATCCTGCTTTCCCATCATCACATGATGCGTCCTAATATAAAAAAGAAGGCATGAGGGAAGTCAGGAAATTGGGGGGGGGTGGCAGCACTGGTAGGATAGATAAATCAATCAATGAACATTTATTACATGCCTACTATGTGTCAGGTACTGGGCTAAGGACTAGAATCAGAGAACAGACCCAGAATAAGTGTAATAGGGCACAGGTTTGGAACATTGATAAGGAACTGAGATTGGGTAGCTTTCTAAAGTTCTCTTCTACTCAATGTGTCAGTCTGAGTAAAAAAAGTTAGGGAAAGGTTAAATTTTTGTCAGGGAACCTTTTGGAGGCAGTCTAAAAGATACCAAATAATTGGTATATTTTAGTCCTTAAGGGGTGTGCAAAAGCCTAGTCAAACTAGCGGCAAAATTTTCAGTGTGAGCATTTATACCTCAGAAATTTCCAAAGACTGAAAGTTAGGGCTTGATTTTTGTTTTGTTGATTTCTAGACTTAAAAAATGATGAAGAAATTGTTAATAATGCAGATTAAACTTAAAAATATGCCTTATGTATTTATTTATTTATTCATTCCTTTGTTTGTTTGTTTGCTTTGGAGAGCCTGTTGTTAAACATTTACCAGCATACCATTTATCCTTATCATGAATTTTACTGACTGAAAATTCAAAAAAGCCCTGCCAATCAAACTACCAAAAAGTTATTTTATAGAGCTAGAACAAGTAATAAAATTCACCTGGAAGAACAAAAGGTCAAGAATATCAAGAGAATTAATGAAAAAAAAATGTGAAGCAAAGTGACCTAGCCATAGGAGACCTCAAACTATATTACAAAGTGGTAGTCATCAAAACAATCTGGTGCTGGCTAAGAAATAGAGTGGTAGATCAGTGGAATAGATTAGGTACACAATACACAGTAAGAAATGACTATAGTAATCTTATGTTTGATAAATGCAAAGATCCAGACTTCTGAGACAAGGACTCACTACCTGACAAAAACAGTTGGGAAAACTGGAAAGCACTTTGACAGAAATTAGGTATAGTCCAATACCTTCTACCATATACCAAGATAAGATCGAAAGGGGTACATGATTTTTTTAGACATAAAAGGTGATACCATAAGCAAATTAGGAGATTATAAAATAGTTTACTTATCAAATCTATGAATAAGGTAAGCATTTATTCCAAACAAGAAATAGAGAGCTTTACAGGATATAAGATGCATGATTTTGGTTACATTAAATTAAAAAGGTTTTACATAAACAAAACCAATATAGCCAACATTAGAAAGAAAGCAGGAAACTGTGCAAAATTTTTACAGAAAATTTCTCTGATAAAGGCCTCATTTCTCATATATATGTATATATGTATGTATGTATACATACACACATGCACATATATAATGACGGATTATACATTTGACTTAGTTAATTTTTAAATTTGACTTAGTTCATATATATATGAAGTATATGTACATATATATACATATACATATATACACATATACATATATATATGGACTAAGTCAAATTTATAATAAATGAGTCATTCCCCATTTCATTAATGGTCAAAGGATATGAATGAGCAGTTTTCAGATGAAGAAATTAAAGCCATATGAAAAAATGTTCTATATCACAATTGATTAGAGAAATGCAAACTAAAACAACTCTGAGGTACTAATTCATACTTATCAGACTGGCTAATATGACAGAATAGGAAAATGACAAATGTTAAAGAGGATGTGGGAAAATGGAGGCACTAATGCACTATTGGTAGAGCTGTGAACTGATTGATCCAAGCATTCTGGAGAGCAATTTGGAACTATCTAAATGGCTATAAAACTGTACATATCCTTTGACCCAGCAATACCACTACTAGGTCTGTATCCCAAAGAGATTTTTTTAATGAAAATGACCTTTATATATAAAATATTTAAAGCAACTCTTTTTGTGGTGGCAAAGAATTTGAAATTGAGGGGATTCCCATCAATTGGGGAATGGCTAAACAAGTTGTAGTATATGATTTTGATGGAATACTATTCTGTTATAAGAAATGATGATCAGGAGGCTTTGATAAAAACCTGGAAAGACTTATATGAACTGATGAAAATGAAAATGAGCAGAACCAGGAGAACATTGTACACAGTAACAGCAATATTGTACAACGATCGACTGTGAATGACAGCTAATCCCAGCAATACAAAGATCTAAAACAATTCTGAAGGATCCCTGATGAAGGATGCTATCCACCTCCAGAGAAAGAACTGATGGAATCTGAATGCAGAACAAAGCATATTGCTTTTTTTAGAACTTTATTTTTCTTTTTTTAGTCTGTTTTCTTTTATAACATGACTAATATGGAAATATGTTTTGCATTACTGCACATATGTAACCTATATCAAATCACTCACCTTCTCAATGAGAAGGTAGGAAAGGGAGTGTGGGAGAGAATTTGGATCTCAAAATTACAAGAATTGCTTTTACATGTAACTTATAAAACAAAAAATATTAAAATTTTAAAATTTAAAGAATAAGCAAGTTGTATAATTTCTAATTATGTCAGCAAGGTATATTATAATCTTGGCAGTGGAAAGTGTACTAAATTTGAAGTTGGAGGATATGAAGTCAAACCCTGTAAATATTCTTCCACTTTTTAACCTGTATGACCTCAGGTCATTCACTTAACCACTCTGGGTCTCAGTTCCTCACTTATAACATGGAAGGGTTGGATTAGGTAGCTTCTGAGGTCCTAGTGAAACTCTGATCATAGTAAGACAAAAGTATGTATGGTTTTAGTGTTCTAATTATTATTTTAATTTTGTTAATACGGCCTATTGTCTAAAGAGCTGTCCTGAGATTCAGAAAGACCTGGAGTTGAGTCCCTTCTCTGATACACATTGGCTCTGGGACTCTGATCAAGGCACAGAATCTCTCAGCACCCTAGCCTAGACAACTGTCTAAGACTAAATTGCTAAACAACTAGTAGCTTGTCTGCATTGCTAGAGAGAGCTTCCTCACAGGAGACCTTCCTATTACTAAAAAATCACCATCCCAGGCCTTCCCCCCATCTAATTTTGGCCTTCTGAGTTCATAGGGATATGAGGAACTTGGAGCTGATTAAGAGGAATGCCACAAAGAACAGGAAAGCAGTAACTATGATAAAAATGCAAAGAATATGGAAATATGTCACTTGAAGCAGGCAAGGAAATTGCTAACTATTGTCAGGAATATGAAAGATCTTTTTTTCTCCCTCCTGGAGGAAAGGGAAAAGTTCATAATGTTGTGTTGGAGTTGGGACACATAATAGTGTTGGAGTTGGCATAATTATTGGAGGCCTTCTGGAAGAAACTGAGGCCTGGAGCAGTTGATGGCCTTGCCTAGGGTCATGCAGCTAGTAAATAAAAAGAAGAGGGTTTGAAACCTTGCCTTCTGACTCCCGTATCAATCTCTTTTTCCTTTGTATAACACTGTTTCACCACGAATAACAGAAATAAAAGGAAAGTGGATTTACATTGACCTGAGTGGGATTCCGAGGAAGAATTCCCCAAGAGTAAAAGTTGTTGAACACAGAAAGATCGACATCTTTCTAGAAGCCAATAGGCCACATTAAATAAAACAATCTCCATTTCCATTCTGTTTTAAGGTTTAAAAAATACTTGCAACACAACCACCCTGGGAATTTTCCCCACTTTACAGATGAGAAAAATTGAGAGTCAACTAATGAGCAAGGATTCGAACACATCTTCTTGACACTAAATGCAATGCTCTACCCTACCTCTTACACCGCTTTTTGTTTTAAGGATGCCCTTACTCAAAGGTTCTGGGGTAGGATGGACAATCTTAAGAGTTTCCTTGATTTTGTGATCTTTTGAATCTGTTAAATAGAAACTGTCCTAAAACCTATGCAATGAGAGCAGATATTTGCCGTTTAGGCTGTTTAGTTTAGGCAGAGTTTGGCTTGTCTGACAGCCACAAATACCTAAATGAAAATTCCTTTTTTTTAAAACCAAAAAGGCAGAAATCATAGTACAAGGTCTATGTCAGTAGCATGGTGAAATAGAACAAATGAAATAAACAAAAAACATTTGAATTCAGAAGACAATGACCCAGTTCTTGAATACAACACTGTACATAGGAAAAAAAATGCTGGGTTTATTGTCAACATGGTCGTGTAAACAAGCATCAATTGAGTGCTTACTATATGCCTATCTCTATATTAAGTGCTGGAAATACAAATAGAAGCAAAAAGACAGTCAAAGAAAGTCTCTAACCTGAAGGAACTTACATTCTAAGGAGAGAAGACCACACATAAAAGGGAACTGAGAAGTTATGGAGGGATACTTGGAAGCGCATCTTTATTAAGAGGGGTATTTGGGATGAAGGTACTTATGATGGCATAGGAAAGAACAGAGTAGAGACAAACAAGCACAGCTAATTTATTAAATGAGCATTCCCTCCAAATCAAAGGAGGAAGCCACAGGGCAGAGAGATCTTCAAAAGAAATAGGTTTGTGACCTTGAAGGGTCACTTAACCCCTCTGTGCCTCAGTTTCCTTTTACATAAAATGAGGCTGATAAACAAGTTTATCTCTATGGTCTCTTGCAGTTCTAAGTCTTGAGACTGACATCAGAGTAGGCAAGGAACAGAAAGTAAGACCCGGGTTATTACTGAGCTTGGCATCCATCACCAATAGTGTTACAGGCGAGTCCACAATTGACAGGTGGATTGTGTTCCAAAAGTTCATTACTGAGTTTGTTGTCTGGAACTTGGAATGAGATTTTCTCTAGAAACAAAGTTATAAATGAGAGTTAGGTTCCCAGGCCAAGTCTGCAAGAGTGTCTAGCAGAAATAGGATTATTTGTACTATGGTGTTACTTGCATTACAATTCTGCTCAATCATGGTTAGTGATTTCTGAAAAGTAAGAAGTGTTTTACAGAGCTGGGTGATTACTAGGTTACACTGCAAACCCACAAGCCTACATGTACAAAAAATAATAAAAGTATTTCTTGCCTAGATTATAAGCCCTGTGCGGTAGCATAACTAATTACCATGTTATGTGCTCAAATATGAGCCTGTCTTATTTTAATCCTCTGCTCTATGTATCTCCCTCCCAAACAATAAATCTCTTTTGTGCTTAACATCTGTAGGAGAGGTCGTTTTCCTCACCAGCTGTGTGCTTGCTTAAGTAGAGCCTACTACTGGAAAGATTTTAATAACCTAAATTACAGTGAATTATTAAGGGCAATTTTAACATGGGAAAGTGTGTATTTTCCAGGCACCTGTTTCTCTAAGTGTTTCTGGTGGGACTAAATCGTTTGGATGCGCTCGTTTGCATAAGAAAAGATTTGTTTTTCATCTCAGGGGGTGGTAATCATTGAGGAGACTGGCAGATTCAGACTTTTTTTTCCCTCTATTTTCTACAGTGGGAGTATTGTTACATTTCCCCCTCTCTTTTGATCTCTACACAATCCTTCCTTTTTTTTTTTATTAGTGCTTAGGGGTGAGGTGAGCCTACCTCCTTTTTCCCACTTTATTAAGAAAAGGGTGTGTATAAGTTCTACCAATTACAACCTACAATGAAAGTTCACAACTACCAATGCAGGTAGGAAAGCAGCTGATGAGGGGAGCTGGAGAGTGTGACGGTATTTTCACCGTGGTATTTAGGAGTCTGAGGTCATAGGGAGGGAGCTGGTGTTTGAGTGTCTAGGGAGATATAGAAATAGGCCATTATTTGGTATTGTAGAATGGATGAAGCAAAAAAGGGGTTAGTTTGTATGGAGTCGAATATTTAGTGAGAGTTAAAGGCTTTGATGGAACAATGAAAAGAACACTAGACTGATAAACCAATGACTTGGTTTGAGTCCCAGTTAAATGAGGGTGTTAGATTTGAGGATCTCTTAAGTCTCCTCCAGCTCTAAATCTATGAATCTATGTCTCATCACCTGGGTCTATGGGTCTTCCTTCTCTGTTCCCTTACTTTAAACCCCATATAATACCTGTCAGATGTCTGTAGCTTAGCTAAACCTTTGTTTCTGTTTTTTCCTGATTTTCTTTGTCTTATTGGCATCTTCATTCTAGCATGAAGTCTTACTGACTTTTAAGGCTGACTTACTCTGATGAATTATCAAGACGCCTCACCTTTGATAACTATAATGTGGAAATATCTTAGTCTACCTCCAGCTAACTCCCAGGAAGACTTAGGTGAAGGTTCAAACCATGTACATAAAATCTACTGAGATCTTTGGGAAAAGATACTATATAAAGTTAAATGGTCTTAAAATATTCCTAATCTATCCTGTAGTGCTTAGATTTTCTTGAGAAAAAAATGAGAAAAATAAAATGTATAACACCATTTCAATATAGCCTTGTACATGTGTTTAATCTATAGTATTTTGATGTCTCTGTGATTTTATCAAAGTACTGTCTCCACTGATATAAATCCCAATCACACTTTCTCATCTTGTGTGATTCTTGTCCTTGTGTACCCATAATTTCCAGAGAGGATCTCTCCAACACCTTGGAGGTCTTTCTCTGGTTGTTTTTAATATTTTATGGCTGCCACTCTGACACTTGAGTCATCCATGTGTTATCCCTTTCCCTTGAAACATAAAAATCCAACCTTTTTGAGGTTGATTGGTTATTCATGGCTGTGCCTCTCTGTTCTCCATCATCCTAATCTCTCTCTCTGTTTCTCTGTCTCTGTCTCTCTCTCTCTCTGTCTCTGTCTCTCTCTCTGTCTCTCTGTCTCTCTCTCTGTCTCTCTGTCTCTCTCTGTCTCTCTCTCTGTCTCTGTCTCTCTGTCTCTCCTTCATTCTCATCTATTTATCTACCCCTCTATTTCTTAACGATTACAACCATACTTAAAAAGAAAACCTCCTTTCTGGCAATAAATATGTCTAAAATATTTAGGTACTAGCTATCTCAAGAGAAAAAATACCAGGATTGCAGTCCACTTTTTCAAGTTTGGTTAACATTTTCCCTTGTTCTACATGTAATTTCTTGTGATTCTGGGCCTCCAGGCCCAAGGTAATTAGCATGATTTAGATTAATGTTCTCACGAGACTCAAAAGGAAAACCACCATTACTATCCCAAACCACTGTGGATTTTCCATGATGCTATCAAAGCTTTTTCTGGGCACCATTGAAATGATTCTGTCTTTTACTCAAAAAGGAACCAAAATTCCAAATGGCCATCAAGGATACCAGATACAGTATTTATCTTTTTTCTTTTCTTTTCCACTTTCAAGTAATTACTAAGCTTTATGCCTCTGCCAGCTGGGATAGAACCAAGAGTCAGTCAAAACTAATCAATCTTCCCCATTGGAAAAGGTTATAGACTATCCCCAACCACTTCTCATTCAGAAGGAAAACAAATTTGGAGAAGCCTTTTTCAGAGGACCACCATCAGTTAGGAAGAGCTGGCTCCTCTCAAAGACCACTCCTCTCAAACATCAGCCATCTAGCGTGAATCTCAGCAAACTAGGGCCAATTTTTTGGTTCTGTTGTCAACAAACTAAAATAGGGCCACTTAAAACATGAAAAAGAAAGAAGATTAGTCATTTGCTTAGTAGTTTGTGAAAGAAATCACTGGAGAGCAGAGCAAAGCAAAAAACCACCGAGAAAATTAAGTCAGTGATGTGGAATGTGTTGACTGTTGTTGGAAACAAATAAAAACAGCTAAAAATAAAAGTATCCATGGAACCTCCTGAGAACACTCGGGTTTTTTACATAATTTTATTATCTCAAAAGCTCTCAGAAGCAAACATAAATGCTTAACACACAAAGTCTATCATGAGGGCTGGTGAGATTTTTTTACCCCAAGTGTTGGTTTGGGAAAATCACAAATGAAAAAAGATAACTTGGGTTCTAGTTTTACACTCATTAATTATGGCTTATGCAAGTCATTAACTCACAATATTAGAGCTAGAAGGAACTAGAGAGATTATCTAGTCTAAGCCTTTCTGTCTTTACAGATGAGGAAATTGATATCCAAAGCATTGAAGTGACTTGCCCAAGACAAGAAGAGAGATTAGACCTGTGATTTAATTGATTTAAGGAATTCCATCTAACAATACAAGTTGGCACCTTCTTTGTAACTTAAAATCTTAAAGAATTACCCAGAGTACTTAGAGATTAAATGACTTGCCCAGAGTCACGCAGTATATTATTAATGGTAGAACTTGAAGCCAGATCTTTCTGATTCCTGGGTTAGTCCCATTACACTATACGATACTTCCTAAGGTAGTACTGCTTATAAATGGCAGATCCAGGAATTGAACTTCATTCTTCTGATTTCAAAATCAGTTCTTTAGCCATAATGCTTCAGTTTCCCCATCTGTAAAAATGGGAAACATAATAATAATAATTTTCTTTTGTATTTCAAAAGGTTATTATGGAGACTAAATGCAAAGTATATGTAAATGGGCTTTGGAAATTGTACACCATTAAATAGTGGAACATATATTTTGGTAGGTTCTACCATACTGGTGAGGCTCTCAGTAGTATTGATGACAGACTGAACTTGCTGTCCAGTGACTAGCCTAGTTAAAAATAGAAAGGTTCATAACTAGTAGGCTGACCATTGTGTGATGAATTTCTTTGCCATTGGAGCCCATGAATATAAAAAACATAAGGTATTATTGTCTTTCTGTCATTCAGGCCCACAGAATATCCCAATTTAATGTTACTGAATTTTTACCATGTTCAATTGTAACTCCTTGTTTCCTTCTCTCAATGAAGTTTACCTAGATCTTTCATTCAGACATCTCTTTCTTCTTTCCTTACAGATTTTCCCCCCTCAATTGTCCAATAACCCATTTAACCAGGAGTATCTCTTAACTTTAATAAAAGGTGAACAGTGAAGACTCTGTAAGTAAAACAATTGATAGCTAAAAATATTTAATTCTATTTGCACAGCATCCTACTGGGACAACTAAACAAAAACCTATCATTTCTTTTTTTTTACATTTTGAATCCAACAATCATCAATTGCAAACACTTTAAGATACAAAGAGTATAAAACTACAAACTTCTCTATTCTACAACATTTTAAAATTTATAGGAAGTCCTAAAAGTCTTAGTAAAGTTTTAAGTTTTAATAACTATTAAAATGTGTATGTGTCCCAAAAGTCTTGGAACAATTTCGAAACTGCACCAAGACTTTTGGGACACTCTATACATACACACATACACACATGCACACACACACCTAGGCACACATGTATGTACATATACATATACATTTACTGAATGAATTAGTAACACATTGCTCTATGCCTGTCCCTCTTCTGTACTTCCTCTCACTTCTCCCTATTCACTCTTTAAAATGCTTTATCAAAGCATTTTATCTTTATCAAAGATTTTTTTT
This sequence comes from Phalanger gymnotis, assembly GCA_028646595.1. Classification (NCBI taxonomy): domain Eukaryota; kingdom Metazoa; phylum Chordata; class Mammalia; order Diprotodontia; family Phalangeridae; genus Phalanger; species Phalanger gymnotis. Next base: position 148,009,280 of record CM053624.1, on the reverse strand, counting down.
TCACCTCTCACTACCCACCAAAGCACCTCAAGTAGAAACCTTCCCTTAAGAAAACCATGTGTAGTTAAACAAGACAACCAAAATTATAGACCATATCTAAAAATGCATCTCTGGCTCTGTGTCTTTAATCTGTCACCTCTCTGCAGAGAGGTGGAAGGCATGTTGGTAGTCTTTCCAGGGTCATGACCAATCATTATTTTGGTCAGAGTTCTTTTTTTTTATTTATTTTTTTATTTAATATATTTAGTTTTCAGCATTGATTTTCACAGGAGTTTGAATTACAAATTTTCTCCCCATTTCTACTCTCCCCCCACTCCAAGATGGCATACATTCTGGTTGCCCTGTTTCCTGGTCTGCCCTCCCATCAGTCACCCCAGCCCCCTCCCATCCCCTTTTCCCTTCCTTTCTTGTAGGGCAAGATAAATTTCTATGCCCCACTGCCTGTGTATCTTATTTTCTAGTTGCATGCAAAAACTATTTTGTTTTTGTTTATGAACATCTATTTTCTAAAACTTTGAGTTCCAAATTCTCTCCCCTCTTCCCTTCCCACC
>CM053624.1:147979491-148008229 GCA_028646595.1 Phalanger gymnotis | reverse complement strand
CTGTCTTTCTCTCCCTCTCTCTGTCTCTGTTTGTTTGTCTCTATATATCTATATCAATCTCTGTCTCTGTCTCTCTCTCTCTCTCCCCTCTGTCTCTGTCTCTATGTAAATCTCTCTCTCTCAATCTCTCTGTCTCTCTCTGAATCTCTTTCTCTGTCTCTATCTCTGTCTTTCTCTCCCTCTCTCTGTCTCTGTTTGTCTCTATATATCTATATCAATCTCTGTCTCTCTCTGTGTGTCTCTCTCTGTCTGTCTCTGTCTCTGTCTCTGTCTCTGTCTCTCTCTCTCTCTCTCTCTCTCTCTCTCTCTCTCTCTCTCTCATATAAGTCCTCTTCTCTCCCCCTCTCATAACAGTAAATTAACCCAGCATGTCTTAATTCAACACACCAGGCAAATTGAAAGATCCAAACAAATGCTAGGGAAAATCTGAGGAATATGAACTTCATTAAAGGCTGAGTTGGCAGCTCTCAATCAGGGTGAAAGCCAATAGGAAAAAGGGCGGAAAGAATATTTTCACAGCTCCACCCCACACACACATGTTGACTATGAGCACAGCTGGAATAAGAGTATGATTGAATTTTTGGCAACGACTGACATATTTTCACTCCCTATGAGTTTTCTCTTCATCAGAGTATTAGAATAGTATAATTCATTAAGCCATGATAACCATTTGTCCCTGACTCCTCTTTTCTTTAACCGATGTGTATGTCTATATCGATCTCCTACAAAACTGTCAAGTTCCTGAAGGGAAGAGATATGTACTTGTCTCTATATATCATAGTGCCTGGGATGATGCTAATCCATTAGAAAACATTTAACAAATGCATACTCAATTTGACTAAATTGAAGCAAATTATTCCCAAAGATCTAAGACTCGTAGAATGCCAGAACTAGAGTAAGCATATGAACATACATTTAGAGCTATAAGGAACCTGAGACATCATGAATATAGTAACAGAATCACAGAGTATCAGATTTGGAAGAGAACTGAGTGGATGCCAATCCAATCTATATCTGAATGTTCTTTTTTCCAGTCCCTTCCTTTTTGAGATGAGGAAACAGGTCAAAAGAGGTGGAATGACTCTCTCATAGACATACAACTAACCAGTAAGAGAGCTGGGACTTCACCTATAGTTTTATTAGGGTCATTACAAGTCCATATCATGGATGGGTCAAAAGACCAGGAACGTCACAAAATAGAATGCCACCTTCCAAAATGCAGTTCTGTGTCTTCATCAGCATGTAGCACTTAGAATTAAGAGTCCTTACTCTCCTAGACTAGCAAAATTGGCATATTTATTGTTTATTTGTATATTAACCAAGTTTTTGCTATCAGTACTCTTGGCACCTACATACAATAACAGTAACAAATCCTTACTTATACAGAATTTTGCAGTTTATAAACTACATTCCCTCACATAATCTCATTTGTTCCTCACCACAAGCCTATATCATAAATAAGCTTAACATCATCCCCATTTTACAAGTGAGACAACTGAGGCACAGCAAGGTCACTTGACTTTCCAAAGGTTACACAGTAATTTGCTAAAAGAGCTAGAACTAGAAAACAGGCCCTTTGCTTCCCAATCCAAGGCTCTTTTCACTTATGACACCACTCTGTGATGTAGACAACTCAGATAATAACTAATGCCATAATTTAACGTGGAAACTCTTTAATGAGGAGGTATTCTAAATGGGTTAGTCCTGAGCTCAGTATAATTCATGGCTGCTGTCTGCTGCTTAGATTGGAGCCTCCTGTGGGGCAGAGACCATATCTATTTCATGGGCTTTGTACTATGCCCAACAGAGGGCTATGCAGAAATTGGCACCTAATAAATTCTTTTGATGATGGTGACAATGAATTACATTATGAAGAGTGTGCTTATTAAGTTTGTGTGTGAAATCAATGTAAGTGGGAGAGCAAGCACCGTAAGGGACAAGATAAGAATGCAAAATTACCTTTACAAGTTGGAAATGTGTCAGGAAACCAAACCAAAAAAAAAAATGTTTAGCCCAGAAGAGGGAAGGAGGGGAAAAGTTAACTGGGGGGAGAGAGGGGGACAGGGAATGAGGCTATTTGGAGACGATGTATGGGATGACTAGCTATGTACAGCAGGAAACAATAGGAAATCATAATTAAACAAGTTTTTATTAAATGCCTACTATGTGCCACGCGCTGGGTTAGGAATTGGGGCTACAAGTACAAAGAATGAAATGATGTCTACTCACAATGAATCTATAGTCAGTAAAAATAGCAATGGAAAGAGAAAGAGAGAGAAAGAGAGAGAAAGAGAGAGAGAGAGAGAGAGAGAGAGAGAGAGAGAGAGAGAGAGAGAGAGAGAGACTATTCTGGAATTTAATTATAGGACAGCTAGCATATACATGGTACTTTAAACATAATAAAGCATCCGGCATCCACTTGCTTACCTAATCAACACTACAGTCCTGTGAGGTATATGTTCCAGCCATTATTATCCCCATTTTACAGATAGGAAAACTAAGAAGTTAGGTTACTTACTCAGGATCACACAACTAGGGTTTAGAATTGAATGAGCCTCTATGAACTTACCTAGGCTATTCCTCAAAAATAGCCACACAATTTGCCACTTCACCCATATTTTCGACCTTTCCATCTGTTTCATAGGGCTCATAATTTCCTGGCACAGCCTTGGAAGAATCCATAGGCACCTTCATGCAACACTGAAGTATCAGACGATGATTGTGGAGGAGGAAGACTTTAGAGAAAACCAAATGTGGCTCCTTGTGAATAGCTATCTGAAGACTAGGACCTAGAGACCGTCTGGAGGAAAATAATAATAATAATAATAAAAGTGGTAAAAAAAAATAAACCAAGGTCTTATGATTCAAACTTTTAGTAATCACAAAAACAAGAAGACCCTACTCTCATCTCTCCCCTGACTGTCTTTCTGTATCTGTTTGTCCTTGCTATGTCACTGCTCCTGCCTGGATACAGTATCTCCTACTAGTCTAGTCTCTCTGATAAAGAATCAGTGAGAGATGGGGAGAGGAGAGAGAACTTCCTTCCTGGGAGAGTAATTCCCTCTCAAGGACTTAGTACCAACTATGGAACTAAAATCCTCAGCTAAAGAACTTTGAATCCTGCTCTGCTGGACTGGTCCACTGTTTGATTGGCTCACTAATTAAATTCCTCTGGCTACTTAAAGCCTTCAGAGACACATTTATCTGGTTTGGTTAGCCAATCTGTTGTTCCCTGTTTGACACAATCAAAGAGGCTCATGCTTCAAAGAGATTAGGGTGTAGACTATCTGGTTGACATGTTTAACATTTTATTATGCCCTTACACAGATCATGAGTGAAATGGGTGGTATGGAACTTCTCTCCCTTATACTCAAGACACTCATGATGTCCTCCTACTATCTCCTCATCCTCATCTCTGACTTTTGCTAAGATACCTAGCTTTTAAGGAAGACCTAGTCAAACCAACATCTCATCCATGAAGTCTTTTATACCTGGAAGAGATTTCTTCTTTGTCTGACCTCAAAAAATTTTATATTTCTCTTACATGCTTATGTTATCATTGTTTTTTCCTAAGTGTATGCCTCATCTGCTTTATTTGACCATAACCCTGAGAGAGGAGTCAAGTCATTTTTGTTTTTGTAGCTCTCTAGGAACATAGCGAAGCAAATTACTCATAGTGGGAAGCTTAAAAGGCCTTTTTGGACAAATGAGCAAATTAAGAATTTGGAAGAAAGCTACAGAAAGTAAACTTGAATGGTAACCTAAAAATCTTCTTTATGGTTTTATTAAATAGAATGTGGTGAATTATTGTTGTCTAACTCTTCAAAAGATATATAGGAAGAAATGGTTTTAAATCAGGGCAAGAAGAATTCAGGTTTGCTAAGAGGACTTTTAAAAAATATATTTCCAAAGGAATCAATGGGATTTTCCTTGGAAAGCCTGACGAATGAAGCAGTTACCCAAGGGGGGGGAGGAGAGAGAGAGAGAGAGAGAGAGAGAGAGACAGAGAGACAGAGACAGAGACAGAGACAGAGACAGAGACAGAGACAGAGACAGAGAAAGAGAGACACAGACAGAGACACAGAGATAGAGAGACCAAGAGAGACTTTGATGGTGAGGAATAGTTAAAAGAGTGGGACATAGTACAAAATTACTTCTGAGACTTCTTTCTAACTCTATTCTTATAATTCTTTCCTCTCTAAAGTTTGAGGAAGAACAACTAAAGGTAATATAAAATTTTAAAAATGTATATTTAGAAAATATTTTTAGTTATAAAGCACTCTATGTATGGAATATTATATCTTCCTGCAAAGTGGATAGGCAGATATTATTTCCCCCAATTTTTCAACAAGAGAAACTGAGGCTCAATGAGATTTAACAACTTTCCCAAGGTCACAGAGCAAATAAATGGTCAACATATGTGTGCCACCTGCTGGAAATGGCAGTGGCTGGAGTGGTCTGTTTTCTGTACCCTGAGATGATGGCATCAGGAAGCTGGAACAGCTTGACCAAGTCCCAATTAGATTCTAACCTAAATGTTAGAGGACTGATTCTTGACTAAATATTCCTCCTCTGAGGCAACAAAAGCACTCACTGGTCTCTGTCCTATGTCAAACTGTTGTAATCCAAGTCAGTTTCTTTAAAAGAAAGCCATGGTGATCTTGTCTTAAGGGATGCTATCTGGATGTTTGCAAATGCCATTCTTCTATTTTCTAACTTCTGTTAAGTGGCATTTATTATTATTTTTCCCTCTCTAGTATATGTCACAATCATTAGGTCTCCTCTTGGGTATAAATCTGGTGTATCAGGCCACAATTTGCACTGTCAGCTCCTATGAGTGAAATCTATTACACTTGCCTGGCTTTCCTGCTTTTGCCTTTGTAGCAACTTTGAGACCACAATAACCATCATCAGTTTAAAGCAGGCAGATCCATTACATTTCCTCTGTTCCTACAGCCCCACATTAAGCTAATATTATCTATTTCCCCAGTGAAAAGAGTCCTTCCAGTCCTATCAATTATTAATTCCTTGCTTGCAGCTAATGTTTTGTTTGAATTATTTAAATGCATCTTCATTTATCAATAAACATAAAATGTTAAACAAAGAATACTGATGAAGGGCATTATTTAAGCTATAACATTTTATGAGATTATTTCAAGTGCCTTTTCTGATTTATTAGCACAATATACTTTATAATTATTTTTCCATTTCTAGAAAAAAAAGGGGGCCCATGTTCTGGGTATCATAGAGAGGTTTGGATATCTGGTGTGTGCTTTCTGTAACTTGTTATGATTTTGCCAAGTTTCTTTTAAAAAATACTCAAGTACATATATGTACATTTGTCACATTTACACAAATGCAGGCATAGATAGATTGTATATAGAGATGGAGTAGATAGATAGACAGTCAGACAGATAGATATATTGATAGACAGAGATGATTGAAAAATAGATAAATGATAGATAGATGATAGATGATAGATGGAAAAATAGATAGACAGATAGATAGACAGGCAGAGAGATAGACAGGCAGAGAGACAGACAGACAGACAGATAGATAGATAGATAGATAGATAGATAGATAGATAGATAGATAGATAGATAGACAGACAGGCAGACTGGCAGACAGACAGGCAGACAGGCAGAGAGACAGGCAGGAACAGACAGACAGACAGACAGACAGACACAGATAGATAGATGATAGAAAAATGGCTAGCTAGTAGATGTTAGATAGATTTAAGTGGCAGTGGGTGCTGTGTATGTACATTCACCTGTGTATAATCCTAATGGCTCACTAAAACTTGAAGACATCATTATCAGAAAAGACCACAACACATGAGTTTAGCATTATTTGTAATTCAAAGTGTAATTTATTTTTAGATATTAGGAGATAGTATATATTAAGAACAGGCAAAGAATAACAGTCTTCATTGTTTAACAACATCAGTTTATAATGAGGCGAAGGAACAATGAAGTGGCCTATCCTTTTGGAGTACCAAAAGACTTGGGCTTTTGAATGTCTCAGCAATGCAGTATGGCAGGAAACAGGGCAAGGATGCCAATCAAGCCTGTTAAAGTAGCACATCTCTTCAAACCCTTTGGCTTCCCAATTGTACCCCAATCCACCCAGTCAAATATGGATGGCCTCATAATAAGTTTGATGGTGAGTGAGCAGGTCAGTTCATGTACTTAGGATTCCACTAAACTGTGGAATAAAAGATTTGAGTACTCCACTAGGGCAGCTAGGTGGCCTAGTGGATAGAGTGCCAGCCCTGGAGTCAGGAAGACATCCTTATGAGATCAAATCTCAAGCACTTACTAGCTGTGTGGCCCTGGACAAGTCATGTAAGCCTGTTTGTGTCAGTTTGTATGTATGTATATGTGTATATGTATATGTTTATATATATGTATGTGTGTATGTATATATGTGTATATCTGTATATATACATACACATATATACAAACACACACATGTGTGTGTATATATATATATTTATGCTACAAGTTATCAGCTTTATTTTCATATCTATAAACTTTTCAGGTCTATAGGTCATTTAAGCATTGTCTATACATCTACTAGTTGGGAGGAGGGTACATAGGGTAGAAGAGAAATCAAGTCAACAGAAAAGCTGAAATTTACCTTATCTAAGGCAAAATTGTTAGGAGATAAAAGCTTATGGTGTCAACTCATCTCTACTTTCAATTAGTGATTATTTAATCCACTTTAAGACATTCAATGGATCATAGACTTAGAGCCGAAAATGACCTCTGAGTCCATTAGTCTGACCTCTTTATTTTATAGATGAGGAAATTGAGATCTAGAGATGTTAAATGACTTGGCCATGTTCTTGTCAGTGATGTCAGAGATGGGATTTGAACCCAAGTACCCTCACTTCAGAGCCAGTGCTCATTCCACTGCATTGTATTGCTAACAATTTATGTCTAAAGACATTTTCATTTTACCTGAGAATCCTTGAAGAAAAAAGTCTTTAAGACAAAAAAAGAATGAATGAGTAATGGGAGACTTTCAGGTGTTATGATAAGATAGAGGATTGGATTTATTTCTGAATAGTGCCCCTTCCTGGCATCCCTTAAATCATAACATAATGGCAACTACATACTTTGCGGACACTTTGATTTGTTAATTTACTCACAGTAAATGATTATTTATCGAGTATCTACCTTGCATAAGGTATTGGGGTAGATACTATGGAGGATTAACAGAGATAAAGCTTCTTTCCTCAAGGATTTTATAATATTCCAAGATTAATTTAGGTACTGCCACTGAAACCCTATTCCAATAACTCATCAAAGCATAGAAGTCGCCCTAGGTTCTCAAAGTATTTGTCAGTAGAGCCTAAACTATGGCAAAGTCTACCAAGTTGCAAAGGCTTCAACTAATGACTATGAGCCTTTGGTCTATAGGTTAATCTGATTAAGTGTAGAGAGGCTCAATACCAGAAATTTAATCACTGACTAATGTTTGGGGCAGGATACAATAATTGATGAAGAACGACTCAATTATAGAATGGTTACAAGCAGCATTAGTGGCCATATAATATACCCCAATAAAAGCACAGACCCTTGGAAGCATTACAGAATCACAGAATTTCAGAGATGGAAGGAACCTTGGACAAGATCTAAAACAGCTCATACTTGAAAAAAGCATTATATTTTTAACATTTCCCCAAAGTAGTCATCTAGTCTTTGCTTGAAGATTTCAAATGAAAGAATAAATGGTGGAGTCTTCAAAGGCTAGCTGACCGCTTTGGGGAAATATTAAAAAGATGTATCTTAGTATAAATCCAATGTTCTTTCTATTATAGCACACTGCTCCTAAGATTTCCTCCAACTGAAAGCTTAGTGAGATTTGAACTCATGATGCCTAGTTTGCCACACCAGGACTCTAAACACACACACACACACACACACACACACACACACACACACACACACACACACACACACACACACACATACTATTGAAGTAGAAAGAAAAAAAGATCTCAATCAAACTGGAATGTTTACAAAAGAATGCGTCTGGATGATTGGGTGTAGGCTGATAATTGGGTGTGGCCTCAAGGAAATGAAAAGAAATTAGAAACTTGGAGCCTGATTAGAAAGAAAATGAAAGTGTCTGCAAAGTGTAGTTGCCATTATGTTGTGATTTAAGGGATGCCAGGAAGGAGCTCTATTCAGAAATAAATCCCATCCAGTATCTTATTATATATAGTATCGGAAAGTCTCCCATTACTCATTCATTATTTTTTGTCTTAAAGACTTTTCTCTTATGGTAATTGACATACTTCTGTGTTTACAAGACTTGAAACTTCCAACTCACCCATTTGACATCACAACAATCAATAAACATGTTCTTCATATCTAATGGCCAGGCAAGGTTGATTTTTTCCAGGGGCTGATCCATTGACATAATTCAGAAACATTGGACCCGTAATAGACACATAACCGTGTTCTGTAGGCTGAATTGAGGTCTCCACAAAGACAGCTTTAAACAATATGATGTAGATATTGACTACTGTGAATTCTTAATACCATATAAAATATCTCAGTCAATTAAACAATCTCAGTATTGTCACTCCTTCCTCATCTTTTTAAGTTCATAGATTTCATTCTAGAACGGACCTTACAAATTGTCAAGTCCAACCCCCTTATTTTACAGGTGAGAAAATTGAGGCCTTAAGAGGATAGGTGACTTGTCCAAAGTGACATGGGCAATATATTGAAGATCTGAGATTTGAATTCAAGTCCTCTGTCTCCAATTTCTATGCCCATTCCACAGTAGCACATTGCCTCTCAGACTCCAATCAGCTTTACAATATGTCTAAACAATAACTGGTCTAAACACATTATTTAGTCCAAACAAAAGCTCGGATTCAACCTCCACCATCTAGAAGTCAGGTTCTCTGCAGAGCTTACCCTACCCTTTACCAAAGCAGACTTAAATCCCTTAACATGGTTTATAAATCAAGTAACTCAAATAAGTAGACATCTGGCTTGCTCCTTTCCCTGGTTCCACAGGTCACAATCAACTCTTTAGGGCAGAGTTGGTCAGAGGTTGGAAAGTATGAGGGCATGTTCACAGAAAGATAAATGTCATAGAATCAAAGATGCAGAGCTGGAAGAGACCTTAGAAACTGTCTAATACAACCCCTTTGTTGTATAGGTGAGGTAACTGAAGCCTGAGGCGATTATGTGACTTGCCCATGGTGAGCCAAGTCAGAATCAAATTTGTCATTTGAACCAAGGTCCTCTAACTCCAGAGACAGAGTGCAGTCACTGTACTAATTCATTATATTAAATTTTGGATGGAATATAGGGAATTAGTGAGAAATAAAATATGAAAGCTTTTGGAGCCAGACTGTGGAGTGCTAAATCCCAGAGGAATTTGAACTTTATCCAGAGAAGTAGTGGATAACCATTGGGTGAATAGAGGGATGAGTACATCAAAGAGATGTTTTGATAAAGATTAATTTCATTGGATTAGAGGGAGAGAAAACAAATAAATTATTCAAGAAACTACTTCAGTAAACCAGTTATATGGTCATGGGGCTTGAACTATAGTTATTACAGAGAGAATAAATAGCAGAGTGCTGCTATATGTTTAACAACCAGCTCTCCAGAGGGGGAAAAGTGCACTCACAAAATATTTTTGAGTATAATTTGCATCATTAATATTTTCTCCATCTATCACTTTCTTATGTATAATCAACAAAATAATATATCAAGCTTTCATTTTTGGTGTTTGCTGGTTTTCAAGGAGCAAATATTCACATAGAAAATTTAAAAATCAGATCTTATTATCTGGCTCTAATAGATAACCTGGACTACAAGAAAAAAAAATTGTAAAAGAAAAAGGAAAGAGCTAGAAGAGTCACTGGAGATGACCTAGGTCAAACCCTCACACTTTATAAAATAAAGAAACTGAGGCCTAAGGGGAAAGTGATAAAGTCACACAATTAAATTAGGAGAGCCAAGGTTCATACCTACATCCTTTGATCCCAAAGGTGGTATTCTTTCCACTACACCATGAGGATGATTGGGTGTGGGCCCAAAGGAATGAAAAGGAGAAGTTAAAAGGGGAAAAGCCAAGATGGCAGAGTAGAAGCAGGGACCTGATTGAGCTCTCCCCCCAAACCCTTTGAAATATCTGTAAAAAAATTACTCTAAACAAATTCTAGAGTAGCAGAAACCACAAAATGACAGAATGAAGCAGATTTCTAGTCCAAGAGAATCTGAAAGGCTGACAGGAAGGGTCTATCATACCATGCTCAGCCTGGGCTGCTCTGGCACAGACAGGACTCAGGGCACTGAATCACTGGCAGCTGTGGTGGTTCTGAGACTTCTTAACCCACAAATGTGAAAGACAGTTTCAAAGTGATGAGGAAGACCAAGGCATGCAGCCAGAGGAAGACAACAAGGGGAAGGCTTCCGCATCCAAAGCCTCCAAGAAAAATATAAATTGTTCACAGTCCATGGAAGAGCTCAAAAAGGATTTTGAAAATCAAGAGAAGTAGAGGAAAAACTGGAAAGAAAAATGAGAGTGATAGTCAACAGCTTGCTAAAGGAGACCCCAAAAATGCTGAAGAAAATAAAACCTGTAAAAATAGACTAACACTGGGCAGCTAGATGGTACAGTGAGTAGAGCACCAGCCCTGGAGTCAGGAAGACCTGAGTTCGAATCCAGCCTCAGACACTAGACACATGTACTAGCTGTGCGACCTTGGGCAAGTCATTTAACCCAAATTACCCTGCCCCCCCCCCAAAATAGACTAACCCAAATGGCAAAAGAGGTCCAAAAGGTCAATGAGGAAAAGAATGCCTTGAAAAGCAGAATTGGTCAAATGGAAAAGGAGGTTCAAAAGCTCACTGAAGAAAATAATTCCTTAAAAATTAGAATGGAGCAAGTGGAAGCTAATGACTTTATGAGAATCAAAAAATTATAAAACAAAACCAAAAGAATGAAAAAATAGAAGACAGTGTGAAGTATCTCATTGGAAAAACAACTGACCTGGAAAATAGATCCACAAGAGCTAATTTTAAAATTATTGGACTATCTGTAAACCATGATCAAAAAAAGAGCCTAGACATCATCTTTCAAGAAATTATCAAGGAAAACTGTCCTGATATTCTAAAACCAAAGGGTAGAATAGAAATGGAAAGAATCCACTAATTACCTCCTGAAAGAGATCCCAAAAGGAAAACTAGGAATATTGTAGCCAAATTCCAGACTTCCCAGGTCAAAGAGAAAACATTGCAAGCAGAAAGAAACAACTTGAGTATTGTGGAAACACAATCAGGATAACACAAGAATATGATATTCCAGAGGTCAAAGGAGATAGGATTAAAACCAAGAATCACCTTCCCAGAAAAACTGACTATAGTACTTTAGGGGAAAAAAGGGAGTTTCAATGAAATAGAAGACATTCTTGTTGCAAAGACCAGAGACAAATAGAAAATTTGACTTTCAAATACAAGAATCAAGAGAAACATGAAAAGAAAAACAGGAAAGAGAAGGTATAATTACTTGTTTTAAACAGTAAACAACTGTTTACATTCCTACATGGAAAGATGATATTTGTTACTCAAGAGACCTATCTCAGTATTAGAGTAGTTAGAGGGAATATGTGTGTGTGTGTGTGTGTGTGTGTGTGTGTGTAGATAGATAGACATATGGATAGATATGTATGTATGTGCGTATTATATATGTATATATACATATATTTATATATATGTGTGTGTGTGTATGTAGATAGAGAGAGATAGATAGATAGATAGAAGTGTGCATATGTAGACAGAGGGCATAGAGTGAGATGAATATGAAGGGATGATACCTAAAAAATAAAATTAAGTGTTGAGAGGAATGTACTAGGAAAGGGTGAAAGGGAAAGGTAGAATCTAGTAAACCATCTCATAAAAGAAGCAAGAAAGAGATTTTACAATGGAGGGGAACAGGGGAGAGATGAGAGGGAATAAGCAAGCCTTACTCTCATCAGATTTGGTTTAAAGAGGCAGTAACATACACACTCAATTGGGTATGAAAATCTATCTCACCCTACAGGAAAGTAAGGGGGAAGGGTATAAGAGAGGGGAGATAGTAGAATGGATGGTAGATTGGGGGAAGGGGCAATCAGAAGCAAACACTTTTGTGGAGGGACAGGTCAAAGGAGAGAATAGAATGAATGGAGGATGGGACAGGATAGAGTTAATCTTTCACAACATGACTATTATGGAAGTGTTTTGCATGACTATACATGTATAACCTATGTCAAATTGCTTGCTTTCTCAGTGAGGGTGGGTAAGGAGGGAGAAAGGGAGAGAATGTGGAACTTAAGGCCTTAAAAATGGTCGATTTTTAGGGTTAGAAAATGTGTCTTGTAGAAATCTGTCTTGCCCTAGAGGAAAATAGAAGAGAAGAGGATAAGAGAAGGGAGTGGGGGGTAATAGAAGGGAAAGCAATTTGGAGGAAGGGGTAATCAAAATGCACTCTGTCCTGGGGTGGGAGGAGGGGAGAGATGGGGAGAAAATTTTGAATTCAGAATCTTGTGGAAGTGAATGTTAAATACTGAAAATAAACAAATTTAAATTTAAAAAAGAAAAGGAGACATTAAATACAACACAGAAACTTGGAGCCTGATTAGAAAGAAAGATGGTGCCATTAACTAGGCGGTAGGTAGGAATCAGAAGTAGAAGCTCTTGCTGGGGGAGGGGGAAGGGAGGGGTGTTAGAAATAATGAATTTGGCCTTAGATATATTGAGCTTCAGGTTTGGGTAGGACATTTAAATATAAATAAGTGTGTAGCTGGCAGGTAGAAATCTAAGATGTGAGCTCAGGAGACGACTTAGGGTTGGATATACTGACTAGAAAACGATTTTCATGGAGGTGACAGCTGAATCCATGAGAATGTATCAGTCCTCAGAGGGGTTGAGGGTAAAGAACAAATAGCAATGCTAGGCATTGTGGGAAGAAAGTTACATAAGAAAATCTCTGACCATTAGGTGCTTGCAAGCCACTCCAGAAAGCACAGGAAGGGACATGTTCAATTCAAAGAAAACACAGGAAATAAACAGGTTCAAATAAAACCTTAACTTGATGTATAAATGGACAAGGAGATCTTTACATAAAATGCAAGTCAAGCAACCATATATTTTACTATTGTTAGTAATAATCACCACCATAATAGCATTTTCATAATGCTTTTAAGGTTTACAAAATAGTTTACAACTATTTTCTCATTTGACCCTGAAAAAACCCTATAAGGTAGGTGGTCTTATCACCATTTTATAGATGAAGAAACAGAGGCAGAGAGTGGTTAAATGACATTCTCAGGGTCACATAGCTAGTAAGTATCTGGAGTCAGATTTGAACTTACATCTTTCTGCCTCCAGGGCCAATGCCCTATCCTGTGTGCCACCTAGCTTCTCTGTAGTGTACTAGAGGAATGACTGCTTGAGAATTTACAGGAAAAAATGTTGTTTTCATTGCCCAGCTTTTTACATCACATGTTTTTTTTAAATTCTTTTTGGGCCAACTTTGGGTACACTATGTTTAAGATTAATGTTCTACATTATTTTTCTTTGTTTGTCTTTAGTGTTCTAAATTCTGAGGAATCCTTCTAAAACATATTTTTAAAAAAACCAGCGGCAAAGAATGGATTTGATCCAGTAAAGAAAAAAAGTTTCTTTTTCTCCACTTGTTTCAAAACACAGCAGTTATTTAGCCAAAAATATGTCTAGGGGTCCTATTCAGGCCCCAAGCTTTGCCAGGTAATTCGCCCCCCCTTTCACAAAGCCCCTTCCCTAAATGTCTGCAGCTCAATCGACACAATAGATTGAAGCTAAGATCTTTTTAGGGTCAAGAAAATGAGCTGGTATGACTCTGATGTGAAAGCTTCTGATGATTTGAGACTATGCTCTAGGTGAGCACCAAGACTCTTAGATCAAGGCATTCTAGAGAGTGTCCTGGATCTGTGATTTCACTAGAATGAGGATGTCCCATGTGAGTAAATTTCTTCTATCAGTAGAGGACACCAGTTCCACTGAGAGGGACATCATCTTGGAGAGTTATCTCGAGCGCTAAGAAATTAAATGACTTGCCCAAATTCACACAGCGAGCACGTAAGACTTGACCCCAATTCTTCCTGGGTTTGAGGCCGGCTCTCTTGTCATTCTGCCACGTGGACTTTCATGTCAGCATGCAGGTGTGTAGCTATACATATATGTTTACATGCACATGCATGCGTGTGTATAAAAAGAACTGCTGCTGAGCCCAAGGGACTGGGGGGCATCTTGCTCTCTCTTTTCTTCACTGAGAGATTGTAATGTTAATGTATTAGGAAGATCTTCTCCATTCATTAATAGGCCTGTGTGACCTACTTTGATCTCTGGCCCAGCTCACAGCTGTGATACATCCTGAGTCACAGAGCCTATTAGGACAGAGAAGCTTGCTTAGGGGAAGCTTGGTTGTAGGAAGGCTTTTGGGTACTAAGTTAATTCGGCACTGAGTTGTGATACCTTCTGACTCTGAGAAGTATATATATGCTCCAAATTGGTATTTTGCTTTTGGGCCTTGCTTATGAAAAGGACCTTGTTAAGACCCTGGTCAAGACTCTGAGAAGCTGTATGTTCAGATCCCCCAATTGCTCAGATGTAAAGTCCCTCTCGATCCGGTGGTGTACATATAGTGTATAGCAATATTGCTTTGATCAGGCAGTCAGAGCCCTGTCTGTTGGTCTTTATGTTAATTTCTCTGCTTGTATTTTCTCTGACATTCAGGGTGCTGACCTTTCCCCTGAACTAGTGAATGTAATTAAAAGTAGCATTGTCAACTCCTTTTTTGAGCAGTTTTTCCTAGAAAAGCAGATCAAACAACCTGTGCTAGTAGGCCATCTGGGGTATGCTAGCGTGCTTGCTGCTACAGGGGCTCCTCTGCTGTGAATACACTCTTCGTGTCCAGATTGGGTTCAATCCTAGAGAAACCAAGTTGAATGGAGACTATGAGGAGACTTTCCTTATCATACTCTTTGCATTGTTAACACCTACTATGATATCCCAGAGACAAATTATTTAAAGCTTAGATTGTTACTTATGTGTTATATGTTGATAAGCTAGAGTCCATATAAGGGGGAACCTTCAGGATAGTGAGATAATTCAAAGCTATGTAACATAAAGATTTGTTGAAGTAAATGGAGGATTCAAACTAGTCCATTGAGGTGTTTAAATATGTGGCATTTTGACTCATTGGGTTAAGAAAGTAGCTCCCATCTGTTCGGTTGAGGTCATACATGGAGGAAAAGGGAATGGGGCACAGTATTCTGGAGCTTAGAAACAGAAGTTAGGTTTAATTCTCCCATTTTCCATTCTGGCAGGCACCATCATAGCTTGAATTTTGCTTCCAGAAGCCTTCCTGCAGTGGCCAACCTCCCCCCACACAGCCATCCCCACATTCCCCATCCCCATCTGTCTCACCCCATCCTCAGCAATGTCTGTTTCCTGGAATGACATTGCACTGCTCAAGATGCTGACTGCTTTTCAAAAATGACTCGGGCTAAACAGGAAATTCTATAGCATGCTCCCCCATTAAAATTCCCTTCTGGACCCATTTAGAATGGGGTTCCTAAGTTAAAATGTTCCATTCTTCTCTTAAAACCCAAAGGAAGCCACTTGTCAGGTTATTAACTTTTTTAAAAAACATAGCGAATTCCCATTCTACAGAGAAATTCCTATGGAAGGCTACATTATAGCCACATTAATATCCCATTAGCTCATCATGATTAATGTTATTGCAATGAATGAATTAATAATGATTGGCCACTTCACTAAGGGTTTTTCCCCGTAGTTTGACATGAAGAGGATCCATGGCATTGATTATCACAAATATAATGGATTGATTCATCATTTATGGGAAAAGAGCTTCTCTTCCCATAAAGCTAATTCTTTTTTTTTTCCTAGCAGTTGTATTGTTTTTGGCAGGAACTCAAAACCATCTATAGATCATTCACGAAAGCCAACGATTAGAATCAAGGATGGTGATTTGAGTACTACTGGCCCTGGGTGAATGAATGAAAGAGGCTTACTCAAATTAATTGTCGTCCATGAGAGGTATCAAGGAGGAAAGGTCACAACTCCCATTCCCATTCTCAAACAATAGGGATTGGAGGATAATGTAGCCTGCCTTCTGAGAGGTATGATCTAACACTACTGTAGCTTAATTGTGGGGAAAATACTACCGACTGAAAACTTTAAAGCAGAATGAGTTGGAGACATCATTGTACCCATGTGACTGAGACTGCTCACTCCTGGGGTGTCTTCTGTGGCTTTTTTAGTATACACCCCTGTTGAGAAGACCTACAATTCTGTCCTGCTGATAGAAAAACATTACCCCACCACAGTTCATTGTGATTAAAAGCATAGCCCTTACATTTACTCTTATGCCAGGACCCGGGTCCTTTTATAGACAGAGATTGGACTGAAAGTTATGCCATTATCTAACATTAGCTTGCTGCTGCTATATCATGCAATCAATTATGTTTGTTTTATTGCTATTTTTGGTGTGTCTGGGCAGTTGCTTCTCATTGACATTCCAACCGTATGCGATAAAACGCTTCTAACAGTGCTCATAGAGGGAATTGACCTCTGATATTCCGCACCTAAACTGTACATTAAGAAGACAACATCTCTTTAATGCCACATTTCACATGGTGTTGTTGGACTGTAAGTGTCCCTTAGTCTACTAATGAGTGCTTGTGGTTTCCTAATGAAATGGTGCATATTTCTCTCAGAGAAGCTGCGGGCAGATGGGCTACTGAAAGTGCTGAGCTTCACATACTCCCACTTCTCAATTCTATGTGAAGCACAGCACAAATTTCTGCTTCTAAATACAGCTTACAACTGAATGGAAGGTAACGGAGAGGGTGATGTGGTATGGTAAATAGCATGATGAGGTTGAGGTAAAGAAGACCTTGGTTCAAATCCTATATCTAACAATAATTATAACTAACAATAAAGCCCCTACTATGTGTCAGGGACTATGCAAAGTGCTTTGTAACTATTATTTCATTTAATCCTCACAACAACCCTGCAAGGGAAGGGCTATTATCCCCATTTTACAGATGAGGAAGGTGAGGCAAATGGAGGTTAAGAGACTTGACAAGTGTCATAAGGCTTACGAGTGTCTGAGGCTGATTTTGAATTCAGGTCCTCTTAATTGAAGTTCTAGTGCTCTATCCACTGGGCCACCTAGCTGCCACATTTGGTACTAATTGCTGATGAACTAATTTCCTTGGGAGGCAGAGTATCACAGTGGAAAGACCTCAGGATCTGGATTTAAATCCCATCTCTGTTATTACTTGTGTGACTTGTGCTAGTCATTTCTCCTCTCTGGGACATAGTTTCCTTATCTGTGAAATGAAGGGGTTGAGCTATATGATCTCTAAGATCCCTTCTAACTCTCAATTAATGATAGTATTTGGGTTTTTTTTTTAATCCATACTGGGGCAAATGTAATAGATATGGGCCAATCATCAGACAGGAAAGGGTAATGTTAGTGAATAGTTTGTTGGGAATGTTTTCCTCTGGGTATACCTTTAAAGCTTTGATGATTTATAAAAAGTCCTCCTTTAGATACTATATGGGAATATAGTATACTATATATACTATATAGATACCATGGGAAGAAAAAAATCTAGATGCATCCTTAGAGGTCTCTAAGTTACCCAAAACTTGAAAAAATTGAAATAAAATATAACTAAAGAAAGTTTGGTTTTCCATAATAAGAAAGGCAAAACTCATGTGACTGACCATACTCTAAATAAGAACCATTCTAGTAAGAGAAGTTCAGAAAGGGCATTGCCAACTTGGACTGTGTCTTTTGTAATTTATTGATGACCTATACATTAAAGATTAAAACAAAATATGTGAATTTACTTTGAAGAACCAGCTTATGATGAAGCTGAGGGAGAGAGTTTGTTTGTAATTACATGCTATGTCACAGGAGAATTACTACTTATGTCATCTGGCTTCTATAACCCAGTTAGATGCATGATTCTGATTTTTGTTTATAAACTTATTTTTAGAATCACCAATATAAAATGATATATTGTTCTGCATAATGTTTTTAAAGAGCTGATGGAAAATCTTATTCAGTGGTTCGTGGAACATACAGGGTATGAGGGTTTAATGTTCTAAGTTTTTTTTAATGTAAAAACAACTCACATTAAAAAGTGCACAGGTTGTTTGTTGGAAAGTAAATAAGTGAAATTCAATATTGGAATAAATTCTCTGTGGCCCAAAAGAAAGAAAAGGAATTTTGGTTTTAAAGGAAGAAGTAGATGCAACTGAAAAAGGCCTTGGATGCCCCTTTAACTAAGGTTCTGAGGTGGGTAGACTTTCTGCCTTCCCCGGCCCCTCTCCCTTGTCCTATCTGCTTATCATTTATTTTTCACTGTCTAGTAATGGTGTACTTGGGTCTAAAGAAAAGTCTAAAGAAACATAAATGATATGATGTCTTCCCTAAAGATTTTCAACATGAGATAGACAGAGGATTTCAGATCTAAAGTGTATCGTGTGGGAATAAATCAATCAATAAGCATTTATTAAATACTTAGTATGTATGTGAAAGTGTACTTAATGAAGGGACTATGAAGGCAGAAGTGAAACTTCTTTCTTTGATCTTTCCTTGAGGAGTTTGCATTCAAATAGGAAGAATAACATGTAAACATATAAGGAGAAATGGAATATATGCAAAATGAACACATTTAATTTTGGGAATGGATAGTCTAGCAGCTGGGAGGACCAGGAAAGACTTAATTAGGAAAGTCTTGAAGGAAATTGTGAATAGCAAGAGGGAGAAGGTGAAGTAGTAGTGTATTTCAGGCATGAAGGATAATCTCTACAAAGGCACAGAACTGGGAGATAGGACTTCCTAATGTAGGAACAGTGTGGAAGCCAATATATCTGGAATTATGTGCAAGAAGGGGATTAAGATTTTAAAATAAAGACTTAAAAGATAGGAATAGATTACGAAGAGCTGTAAATGACAAGTAGAGTTTATATTTGATCCTAGAGGCAATAAGGAACCCCTAGAATTTTTTTAAAGAGGAGGGGGTGGGGAATGGGTGACACAAATAGAGCTATATTATTTGAAAAGCATTTTTACAGCAAATATAATTCCAAAAACATAATCTGAATTGCTTTCCCTGCTTAAGTCTGGGTGTTTCCCTCTTGGCTGGAAAGAAATTAATTTTACTAATGAAAGTAAGAAAGGAGAGAACAATAACACGAATAAATCATGGAGATAACAACAATTCAAGGAGAAAATAGTACTAATGAGGAGAAGAAGCAGAAGCAGAAACAGAAGGAGGAGATGAGAAAGAGGAGGAGGAGGAAGAGGAGGAGGAAGTGGAGGAGGAAGAGGAGGAGGAGGAGGAGGAAGAGGAGAAGGAGAAGAAGAAGAAGAAGAAGAAGAAGAAGAAGAAGAAGAAGAAGAAGAAGAAGAAGGTGGTGGTGGTGGTGGTGATGATAATGACAATGATGAAGATGATGGAGATGACGATGATGATGATGATGATGATGATGATGATGGGGGAGGAGAAGGAGCATGATGCTGAAACTGAATTTTTTTAACTAGCATCCTGATATCAAAGCTGAATGGGAAGAACATGTTTAAAGCAATTAAACGCTATGCATCATCAATTTTAATGTATACATTCAGGATAATAAAATGGATCATAACAGATTTGGAAAATGTCCTAACAAAAAAACCATATAATATTAACAAAATATGGGGCTCATCACCCTAGGGCAGCTATAGAAATGTTAATACTTCAACACCAAAAAGGAGAAAGGACTGGTACACTTTCTGAGAGTGCATAATAAACAGTTCAGAAACCTAGACAAAAATTTTAGAATGATCAGGCACCACTTCATCAAGTAATGCTAAAGACAGATAACAGGTACACAACGTTGGATTTGTAAAATGAAATTGAAACTGGTTTATTTCCAGATGGAATCTATGAAGTGGCTAAGATCCAAGAACAAAACAACTCAGCCAATAGCATGTTAAGAAAAGAAGCACCAAATAAATGGCTGAGTTATGCAGATTTGTTCATAAAATTGGAAGGATTTTATGATAGCAACTCAAAACCAGATCATTGACACCTGGAATCATGGAAGAGTTACCTGTAAGAATATTTAATGATCAATGCAGATTATGCAAGGAAATTGCAGAAATTGTGAAAGACATCATTACCAACTATAAAAAGTTACTGCCTACTGAATACCTAGCAAGACATTACGTCTTGGCTAGAATTATACATCAGAGGCTCACTATCTTTCATGTACTGACACATGACAAATCATGATACTACAGACAGAGACTTCAAAATGTCTTTAAGAACTCAACCAATAAATTACATTAGAATAAATTCATTGTCATAGAATAATTTTTCCCTCAAATCACTTGAATATAACATATCCCCCTAAAACCTTGAGATAAACATTTTAAAATAGGTTTCTTCATACCAAAAACTCACTTGTCTTCTAAACTACATGAAAATTTTTTTTTCAAAATACAGAAATCAAGCAGAGATTAAAATTGTGAAGCATAGGATGAGAAACATATCACCCCTATTGTTCTATTTTCCACTAGGGTGGTATCAAGGATGTTTGAGGTAGGCCTAGAGAATGAGCTTACATCCTAACACATCTGTACAACAATCCAGAGAACATTAAATATAAAGGATCAATAGTAGATAGTCACTGGTTCTAGGACTATTTCCACCTGAACCTCAAAAAAAAGGTGAGAAATCATCATTCTCACCATCATCCTGCAGCCAATATCACCATGGTCTATTTTTTTCTGGGATTTACGCTTGGCAATATGATTGGTATGTGTCCTACTTAGAACTATAAAATTCTGAATTTGGTCGAAATGCTTGAATATGTTTTTTTAAAAAAAGATGTGGATGACAAAAAGAAATTCTGTAATCCTTAAATGCCAATTCTGCTAATGTCTTCTAGATTCTTTGATCATAACCTTGAGAGAATATCTTTTCCTCTTTGAAACCAAAGCTCCTATTCTATCATCCAGGACTGAGTGATTTTCTTCACTCTGAGCTATGCTGAGCTGGATAATAATACCACTCATAATTATTATATAAATATTATAAATAATACCATAACATTATACATTATATAATAATTTATGTAATTACATATTATTATAATGATTATAGTAGATGCATATTTTTTTTGCAAGTAACTAGTAGAACTTATGAAACAAGAACCGTGACCCCACAATAGCTGTAGGAAGATTAGAACATCCTCATCAAAATGAAGGGAAAATTAATAGACATTGGGACAAACTTATTAAAAACTTAAAGAAATACTTTGGAACACACAAGTATCATTTTGCCAAGCAATAGGCAAGGCTCACGATTGGTATGTGTGCTTGGATTATTGAATGTAACCCAAAGTGGTTTACCTCCAGATGGAGATTATGAAATGACTAAGATCCAAAAGATGAACCAAATTGTCCTGCATACATAACATTTACATCAACTGAACCAACAGCTTGTCATCAAAAAAGCATAAAAGAAATTGTTGAGTCATGTGGATTTATTTACAGAAACAAAAAAGTTTATGATGGTTATTGAAGACCAGGTTATCGTTACTAGAAATTAAAGAAGGATTATTCTTAAAGAACCCAGATTTATTGGTTCAATGCAGATTATTTAAGAAAAACATAGAAATTGGGCAATGTATCATGGTGGGTTGTAAAAATTTAGCACCTACTTACCAAGATATCCCTTAATTTTTTGGAATTACACATTAGAAAGCTCACTATGCTTATGGACTAGCAAATGACAATACCTCACGTGACAAATAAATATATCAAAATATCCTTGAGAATTCCGTAAATAAATTGTACTGGAAGTAGACCATGATCACAGACAGATAGAACTGTTGCCCTCAATCACACTGGTATAACCTTAATTTTCAGGCTATGTGCAATAAAACACTTTCAAAATACAGACACCTTGCAAAAGGAAACAAACTAATTTGGGAAGAGAATGGTGTATGTATCATCTTAATGATCTTCTATACTAAGCTTACCTCTCAAAATTTTTATACAACTACAAAAATGAGATATTTTTTCACCTGTGCAATAGTTTGCATAACTTTTAATGGAAAACAGTAACAGAAGCATAGCAGCTTTAGGACCACTCTTACTGGTTTGGGAGAAAAAAAAAACCCTTCACCTTCACCACAACCTTCTGGCTGTATGATTATTATTTGCATTTTACAGATGACACAACTAAGACTGAAATTAAATGCCTTGCCCAGAGTCACAGATTTCTATGAGAGAGGGCTTGAATTCAGGTCTTCCTGACGCCAAATCCTGTAGTCAATCTACTAAATCATGAAAGATAAGTTATGAAGAAGCTCCCAGTGGAAATAAGATGTACAGGCAATGGAGTATAGAAATCTATCTTGCCCTCCAGGAAAATAGAAGGGAAGGGGATAGGGGAGGGGGGTGAAAGAGGGGAGGGTAGATTTGGGGAAGGGGGTAATCAGAATGCACGCCATCTTGGGGCAGGGGGAGGGGAGAAAAGGGGAGAAAATTCAGAACTCAAAATCTTGTGGAAGCAAATGTTGAAAACTTAAAATAAATAATTAAACATAAATAAATAAAAGAAGTTCCCAGGGAGAACCTGACATTCTCTTGACCTCACATCTTAGTTTTCTACTGATTTTTACCCCATCTTCTTCCCAACCACTGCCCAGCTTCCCATCTGATTGAAATTGAGTTGTTCTGTTTTTGTCTGAGAGTTTAAATACAATTTAAAATGTGATCAAGCAGATTAGGTGAATGAGGTGATTATTATCACCACCTTTCTAGTCTAACTCATTATTTCAACAATTGCTGAAAAAAAAATCTTTCCCAAATGTAGCAGTATCTTTTTTTCTGTTAAAGTCCTATAGGGATGCCTGATCGAGGCTTGAAGATGTCCACAGCTTTTTGAAGGGCAAATGCAAGTCCTAGCAACCTAGAAAGGTTTCAGATATTAGCCCAGTGATGGCCTGCGCCTGTTATCCAAGCATCAGGAGAGCTTAAGTCAGGCGAGTGTTACCACAGTCAAGTTAGTAATTCTAAATGATAGTATATAGCACTTTGCCTTTGGAAAAATCACTTTATGTACATTATTTCATTTAAGCCTCTCAACAGTCCTGTGGTATAGGGAGTATAGATATTGTTCTTCTTGTTTTTATAACTAGGGAAACTAGGCTCAGAGAGGTTAATAACTTGCCCATGGTCACATGGCTAGTAAATGATAGAGATGAGAACTTAATACAATGCCTTGCTCCAAGTGTACAATCTTCTCACCATTACAAAGCTTAACTATCATACAGTGATGAATTCTTTAGCCTTAAGAACCCATTATAGAACATACTGAACAACCATTTATCCAACAAATTGTCTACTGCGAGGCCCCGTGATAGGTGCTGGGATTACAGAGACTAAGACAAAAATAATTAGTGTCATCCGGGAGCATATATATATATACATATATATATATATATATATATATATATATATATATATGTAAAATTAAGATCTTGAAAAGATATTTTGTCCTTACAGCACTGGAAGAGGCAGCTGGTGGTGCAGTGGATAGAGCACTCAGCTTGGAATCAGGAATCAATAAATTAATAAATATTTATTAAGCACCTACTACATGCCAGGCACTATGCTAAGCACAGTTCAAATTTGGCCTTCCTGACTGTGTGACCCTGGGCAAGACACTTAACTTCTGTTTGCCTCAGTTTCCTTAAATGTAAAATGGCAACAATTTTACACAATTGTTGTAAGGCTCAAATGAGATGATATTTGTACAAAGCCCTTAGCACAGAATTTGGCATATTGTAAGCAGTATAGAATTGATTATTCCCTCCCTTCCCTCCCCATTGTTAGATGTAGACATAGGAGATTTGACTAAATCTATATTGGTCCCAGAAAATACTCTGTTAGGTGCAAGTCAGGCAGGGCAACCAGAGTTTTGAGCCGATTGAATAGACCCTGATATCACTTATACTCCTTTAGCAAACTTAAAAAGGGTACGGGGTGTTCTCTTATCACTTAATTAACAAGAATAAATAATTAGAAAAAGAAGCTA
Organism: Phalanger gymnotis; assembly: GCA_028646595.1. Lineage (NCBI taxonomy): Eukaryota > Metazoa > Chordata > Mammalia > Diprotodontia > Phalangeridae > Phalanger > Phalanger gymnotis. The sequence continues at coordinate 147,984,036 of CM053624.1, read as the reverse complement.
TTTCAGCCCTATTGCTCTTTCTCCTCCAATAGAAGAGTTCCTAGCTATAGCCTTGGGATATTCTGGATCTTTTCATCCTTCCTCCCCAGAATTTAGTTTAAAGTTTTGATTCCAAGGTACATTGCTGGTTGCCCTGGGTCTATCTTATGAAGCTTTTTCCAAGCTCAAAAACTGCTAGTTATAACTTGGGCCCCTAGAGTTTAGTTCTGAGTTCCCTGAAGGGAAGACGTTGCCTTAGTTCAGCCCAGGGCTCAGCTTAGTTTTAGCAGGGTCAGATGCCTATCATTATGACCTGATGATTTGCAGGCATCACATTTTACTTCTATATGTATTCCCTCCCAGAACAAGCCCCAGAATTGCTTTTATGTTACCAAGGGCAACAGGAAACCTCATCTATTTCCTAGCACTTTTTTCTACACATAAAACATTTTTTAAAAAGGAAGCTGTCTCAGTTCTCTAATTCTTTGGAAAAATGTAAACGAATCTTATTCAAGAAACCAAACTACCCAAAATCTAATGGGTCTTCAGGTTTTATCAGTTTTATCATGTCTTCTTTCTGTAGCCATATTTGATGGATAAGGAAGTCAAGATTTTTTTTTCCTCTGAATTAAAAGGTTCCATGTGCCAGCATAATCTAAATATAATTAATTAGGGAGAGCAAGTTCACTTCTTTCTTTTTCTGTATTCCACCTACACTAGTGATTCTTGAATTAAATTAGACTGTATTTTTTCTCTTTTCTCTTTCTACAGTATCTTAGCTTTAATATGATATTCCCTAAGGTCCTATACCCTGCTAGCTGGTTCTATGCTCTTTCTTTTTTAAAAAATGGTATCTTTTGATTTGTATCACTTTTATTTCCAAATATGCCCCCTTTTTTCTCTGCTACCCAGAGAGTCATCTGTTGGAACAGAGAATAAAAAAAGAAAAAGAAAAAAAACAGTTTAGCAAAACTAACCAACATATCAACCAAGTCTAATAGTACATTTGATGTCCTGTATCCAGAGTTCCCCACCTCCTCAAAGAACAAAGAGTGGTACATTTTTCTCTTCTATTCTTCATGTTCAAGCTTGGTCATCATAACTAAACAATATTCATTTTCTTTTTCTCTTGTTTTTATTCCTTCCATTGATACTGTAGTAGTCAGCATTTATTATTTTCTTGGTTTGCTTTCTTCACTTTATGTCAGTTCTTATAGGTCTTTGGCTAGGCCTATTTTTAAGTGAACTTATCAAACTTATCAAAAGTCTATTTAAGGAGAGATATTTTTTAATTTTGCAACTGTCACTTCTTTGTTTTGGTCCAGACCCATGATTGCATGGGTGGAGGGAACTGATGTGTCTTATTCTGCAATCCCTAAAAATGGTGGTAAATATCCAGCCTGGCTAAGAGAATAGGAGGGAGATTTGTAAAATCCCAGGCTACAAATTTCCTCAGGAATCTCTGCCACTCCCTCTACATAGACTTTAATTCAAATCACCCCAGGAAGATAGCTGTATATCTTGTTAACATTCTAAAAGAGAGTTTCTTTGGTAATATATCGGCTTTAATTTCATGAGCATAGACTGACTTCAACTGACTCTAGATTTAGTTACTGAATCTATTCCATGAGATATCTACCCCCAAGACTATTTTCCTATTTGGAAGCCACAGCTGTAAGCTGATTAAGAAACCACTCTTCCTATTTTTTTTTTTAAAGAAAGGCCTAGTTATTACTCTAAGAACAACAAGATTACAGAAGATTAGTTAGATTAATCAATGCTTTATGGGGCTAGCAAGCTCTCCTAAATTAGATAGTACCTTAGACACTTCCTCATTTTGAATACTGCCAAGCCTATGCAATGGTTTTGTTCTTAGAAAAATTCAATTCTTATCAGTAAATGTGGCCTGCCTCACTCCAGAATAAAAAGGTACCTCTTTTCCCTGGATTGTCCCAAGAGAAGACAAATTGATGGTGGTACTGATGTTTTTCAAAAGGAAAATCTTATTCCCTTAGGCATCTGGGCTTTCCCTTCCTCCTTCAGACCCATCTCCACACTCCAATCCCCCACCACCTCCACCCCCTTCCCCTGGAAACTGCCACAGTCTAGCACTATACAAGTTATTCAGCCAGGAGAACAGGGATACACTAGAGAGTGTTAATGGTGCTCCATCTATTGGCCATTAATGGGCCACTCAAGAGTAATTTGTTCCCTGTGCTCCCCCATGCAAAACTGAGTATCAGCTCTTGATTCCCTCCCCCCTAAACAAGAGCAGGGGAAAAACAGTAACAAAATGAAGCTTCCAGGATAATGAAAACAAAATGTATCCTAATGCTACCTTTCTCTTACCAAGTAGCCTAACGAGATTATTTGGCCTTAAAAGAGTTTTCCTGCATGTTTCTGGTTGGTTGTGATTCTTTACTCGTCACCGTTGTCTGCTTCCCTGATCTCCTTTAAAAAAATCATTATTACATGTCATATGCATCATGTCATATTGGGGGAAGGGGGTTGATGGAAGGATTTCTTAATTTTCAAGATGAGATTTTTTTTTTACTCATTTATCTCTGATTTTATTTATTCTATAAACCTGGCAACCTATTTTGGGAAATACCAGCAAAGCTGGATTTTGGAATCACATTCCTTCACATATGGTACTAATATATCTCGTCTTTGCCTTCATGCAACACAGCAACAGATGTCTAACATTTCTGGTTTTTAATAGGCCTCTGATCTTGTAAGCGTCCCTTTTTTGGAAGAGGCAATGGTATGTTTTTAAAGCTACAGCTCATTTACAAGATTGTCTCTTACAAGGTTTGTTTTCCTTAACGATGTGGATTGCAGTCCCTATCCTGATAATATTTTCACTTAACACATGGGCTTGCTGTGGTTTTCTTGGAAAGATGAATAATTGTAAAGTTAATAACATTTAGAAGTAAAGATCCACTCTAAATATACATAGGAATATAATAGTGACCTGTGTTCATGAGTTTTTAATTGCCACAGCGTACTTTAACGTTTTACAGATGTTCTATTGAAATAGTTCTTTGACTTATACTCTGATAGTCTTGGGGTTTGACTAGCTTAGTTTTGATTCACAATCAATGTTGTCCTTTTGATGGAGGGAGAGAGAGAGCTCTTGTTTTGTGGATTTCTTGGAAAGGTAAATTTGGTTTTCACTTTGGGCATCTTCCATAAAGATCAAAAATATGGTAGTGAACTAGGATTAGCCTTTAATTGAATTATTTTAGATTCTAGGAGTAAGCAAATGGACTACTTAGCAGAATTTTTGTATTTTGAATAGTTAGGAAATTTGGAATGAGAAAGGGAAAAATAATACTATGTCTAATTTGTATCTATGCTAAAAGATACTCAGAATTCTCCTGTTGATTATTGTAAGATGAGCTATGTTTCTTAGTTTTAATTGAGATGGTCAATAAATCAAATCCAAATATGAAAAACACCAATACACTTCAATGAAATTTTCTGTAGATCCTAAAGTTGCCCAAGGCTCAAGCTATGGACCATCTCTTTTAAATAGTATGGCAAACAAAATCCAATCACAACAACAACAACAACAACAAAAACAGTTATTGGAACAATCCCTCTAATTTTGTTGTCGTGTGACTTGTAACCTACTAGTAGAATGATCTTGGAAAACTTATTTTACTCCAGGCCTCGGTTTTCTCACCAGAAAAATGAAGAGGCTCTATTAGATAACCACAAAAAAATCCTTCCAGTTCTAGCATTTTATGATTTCATATTTACTAGTATTGGACAAATCCTTAAATAAGAATTGATTAGGAATAGGACATGTTTACATGAAACCTCTAATTCAAATGATTTCATGGAAGCTCTCTCTCTCTCTCTCTCTCTCTCTCTCTCTCTCTCACACACACACACACGCGCGCGCACACACACACACACACACACACACACACACACACACACACACACATATACATTCACCCCTGCCAATGTCTTTAACAGAAATAAGTTAGTTGGAGGCATGGCTGTTTCTATATACTAAAAATGATTAATTTGTGGTCTTGTCTTTCATTGCACTTAGATGGCAAGCTCCCTGTGGGCAGGATTTGTATTTGATTTTCTTTGTATGACCATTGCCTAATATATAGTGCATTATTCATCAAATATTCTCAATCATTGTTTATGGAATTCAAATAAATGGAATTATTTAGATATTGAAGGTATACTTAAATATTCTCCCTACATCTGGGATTCTAACTCCCTGGTTCTCTACTAATCTAGTCCTACAAGTGCTATATTATGTATTGTCTTAGAAAATTGTTTGAGGCATTGAGAGGTTAAGTGATTTGCCCTGAGTCACAAAACTAGTACATGTTAAAGTGAGGAATTGAACCTAGGATTCTCTAACTCTGAGGCCAAGTTTCTATCCACTATGCTGAGATGCCTCATACTGAATTTTTCAATGAAGTTGCCCCAAAAAAAGAAAGAAAGGAAGGAAAGAAGGAAGGAAGGAAGGAAGGAAGGAAGGAAGGAAGGAAGGAAGGAAGGAAGGAAGGAAGGAAGGAAGGAAGGAAGGAAGGA
>CM053624.1:147932612-147979391 GCA_028646595.1 Phalanger gymnotis | reverse complement strand
TGAATTCTCCATTACCAGTCACAGCAGGGAGCATGATAGGCACACCCAGGGCCCAAACTTTCTGAGCAAAATGGTAGGTAAAGAGAGCCCAGGCATCTAAGTGCCAGGCAGTGGGAGAGTCAATGCAATCAGAGCACTGGGAGCAACAAGGATAACAATCTCCAATCGTCTCTAATTCTTAGACCTCCCATCACCAACCAAGATTAAAAAAAAATGAATTAAACAATAATACAAAGGAGGTAATTATATCAATCTACCTTGGTACAGAAGGCAATAAAATAGAATCTACACTTGCTAAGTTTATATATTGGTTTGTAAAATCCTATTTGCTTTTATTAACAAGTGCTTAAGGCTAATTTCTCAGCCGAGATCATAATTTTATCCATTCCTCATGCTGTGCTTTCATCAGTGCTACATTTTGAGGCTGGAAAAAGCCTCATCTGTGGAAGGGCTATGGGGTAGCTGTTTTGATTGTTTTTGATCGAGTGCCTTAATTAGGTCACCCAAAAAAGTATATTTTTAATAACCAGTGTCATTACGGAACAAGTGGAATTTAAATTCTGCCATAAAGAGGCTTCTTCAGAGTCAAACATCTGTTCTAAAACTTATCATGGCAATATACTCACTGAATTGCAAGAACAAATTTGATTAGCTACAACTTCTGGGAATGGTTTTCTAGCTGATTAACCTGGGGACCTTATCTTTAAATATTGGCATTGTATGGATTGACGAAAATCCAAGAAAATGTCAGATATTAAGACACATAATTACAGGTTAACTGGAAGATAAAAGTGCCCTAATTTAATGATGAGGGAGGGGGGGATATTGGTGGTCTTACCTTATTAGCTTGACTAAGAGAAGTAATTAATCTTATTATCACAAAAGTACCAGTATCATTGGTATGAGTTTTTCTTGCCTGAAGTTTCTACATCAGTTTCAGGCTGTTACCACAGATGATTTTCTCATCTGTGTGCCTTGCTGCATGGTAATGAGCAGTGAGTTAAGGTGACCCCAGTGCTAATTACTGTTAGCATTTCTTAATTGTCAAGAAAACATAAATAGTGGTACTAGAGGCAATTTGATATTTCTCTTTGTAGTCCAAAGCAAAGAGATTCAGTGCCTTGTCATTTCTAGGACTGACATTGCTGAGCAATATGGTGCCCATGTAGGTTGAATATCCAAGGTTTAATACATGCTGATTGTTGCGTGAGGTAGAGAAGGGAAGGGAGAGAAAATGGGAGGTACCTGAGAAGTTTTGAAAGTGGAACACATCTTTTTTCTTCTGATTCTTAAAAATTTTTCTTAATGAAAAAAATTAAATTAAGCCCATCTAGGAACTGGATTTTGACACTTACTGTTCATGTGTGTGTGTGTGTGTGTGTGTGTGTGTGCGTGTGTGTGTGTGCGTGTGTGTGTGTGAAGACAAAACAAGTAAAAAAAAAAGCCTTCCAGTTCACTGGGTGGATGGATATGTGTATGGATTGGGGAGGAGGGAATAACTGAGAAACAATGGTAGGATACAAAACAAAGGAGATAAATATAATTTTAAAAAGGAAATGTACTTTTCCAAGGCAAGAAATTATGTATACAGTGGCAGAAAAGTATATTAAAAAATGAAAACATTTGGATCCTGCCTCCAATACCCATAAGCTATGTGACAGCTCTGAGCAAATCACTTACCCACCATATACCTCAGTTTTCTCCTCTATAATATGGGATTATTAAAAATGTCTATAGAGTACTCACCTCTCAGAGTCATTGGGAAATAATTTTCATAGAGAGCTCTGAAGTTTGATACATAAGTGTCATTAGTTTTTTTTTTTTTTTTTATGGTACCAGTGACAGGCCCATGGCATAGTGGATAGAGAACTAGCCTTGACACTTCAACACCTTTGACAATGTTGAAATGGTGAAAAAGGGAGGGTAATGATGGCCTGGGAAAGTTTAGGGACTTAAATATAAGGAGTTAAATATGTCCCTCTGAGGACGGTTCAGTGCTTTTGGTCAGCCCACCCATTGGCTGAGAAGCCAATGAGATTTGAAGGAAGAAAGGGAAAGTAACATAGTTTTTAACCATCAAAAACAGGAACTAAAGGGCTCAAAGACAGAATGATAATGATCAAAGGAAGAAAATCAGTGCTTACCATGGAGAGAGGGAGCCTCTCCACTCTTGGCCTAGCCTGGTCTACACTTCCCTAGTCGCAACTTGAATCAATTAGAGTTCCTTCTAGTGATGGAATAGCTGCTTATCTTCAGAATCTTCACTTTCCAGAAGTTCCCAAGTTTCATGAATTTTGTCCCACTGGACCCTGGATCCAGAATCAGGAATCCTTCATCTAGTGGCCAGTCCTATAGGATATGTGATTCAAACGTCCCTTGAGAACTGTATAGTATTTTTATTTATTATCCGTTACCTGTATATATAGAAAGAAGAACCAGACGATCACATATTGTGGATTTTGTAAGGACTTCTGAGTTTAAAGTGACTTATGTATTGTCTGGAGATGGTAGGGATCTGGGAAAGTCTGCAAGGGAGCAACCAAATGATTGATTTTTTTATAATGCATTGTTCCATTTTTTTTTATTTCCTTTTACAGCTACTATGGTGAGTAAAACAGTATGCAGCTATATGTGTTTTTGCCTCTTTTTGTAGGAAATGACTCCATTTTGAGTCTATCACCATATTTGTTGGTACATAGCAAGTTCATAAAAGAGGTTTGCTAGATATGAAGGTTTGACAGCTGTTTCTAATTGATAAATACACAGTAATAGACACTTCCTAGATAGCAAGTTTGTGGCAGTATTGAGATAGGAAGAGCCAAAGAACAGAAAGACTGAGAACTATAGTGAAGACGACACGAGGAATATTAAGTTTGAAAACAACAGAGAGCTTAGCATTTCTTCAATGTTTCTGCCAAGTAGGGTTCATGCTTATTAATGGCCAGGACAAGTGTGGGGCTACCCAGCTTCTGTTCCTTTCTGAGTGCTTAGAATCAGGATAGAGGGTAGCAAAACCACCTGATAGCTAAACTTATAAAACTGGGCAGATCATTGGTGGGAAAATGAATACAATTTTATTCAATAGAGTTACACACTGTGTACAAGGTATTATATTAAATTAATCATTTGAGTGTCTACATCTTGTGTTTACCTGAGATATATTTTCCTGAATCTGGTAAAGCTTTAATTTTATATAGTGCCTAACACAGTAATAATAAATAATTGATGGCTGAGTGACACTGCATTTTTGAAGCAAATTCCTGTTTTTCAAAAGGTATCATGTCATCGAGTTGACAGTGTCATCGATAGAATGAATGTAAACTCCATGAGGGCAGGCGCAGTTTCTTGGTATTCCCAATGTCTAGCACAGTGCCTTTCACAGAGAAGGTACTTAATAAATGACTAGTGGCAGTCTGTTAGAAAACATATATTCAATTCGACTCTTTAAATGACCTACTATATGTGAAGAAGCTTTTTTCTGGTGAAAGTATTTCTATACAAACTCCTGTCACATGGAAAAGAAGTGAAGTCTGACTTCCCTTTGATTTCATTGAAGCAAACATTAGGAATCACTCCTCCCATGTACTGAGTCTGCTGGTGTTTTGTCAGTCACTCTTTTATTAGAGTCTTGCTCACTTTTCCAAATTTTAAGAGAAAAGTAGAGAACTTAAAAATGATCTGAAAAAGAAAAACAAATTTTATTAAAAGGCTAGTAACTAAAGGAAATAATAAAGGGAACATTAAGAGAGTTTGGATTATGTAGTTTAGAGAAACAAAACAAAAGTAGAAAATTTTAATTGCTGTCAATGGATATGTGAGAAAGGTTTTTATAATAATGAAGAGAACCTGGCACTTCCTTCTCTCATCACTCCTATTCCTAATGCCAGATGACTAGACTTTGCCCTTGGATAGAAAGGGATATTCCTTCAGACCTTCTAGGTTTCCCAACCATAGGAGAAGGGAAGGAGGCCTCTATCATCCTCCTAGAAACTGGAGACATCCCATAACTGGTGGGTGTAGTTACATCCTCAGGCCTTGGGTCCTAAAATTTAAATTTTAGTCAGGACTGTGTTTCATCTTGGTTCATCTTATTAATTGTACAAAAATCAGAATGTCCTTTCCATGCCATGCCTATTCTTTTACTCTTCTACATTTATATAAGCACAGATACAGGCCCTCTTTACTCTTAGATAAACATAAGAGCAATGAATGTTCTAATGTGCAGATCTAGGACGTGTATCTATGAGGAATTGATCAATAAATCAATATTTATGAAGCACTTAGTATTTCCCAGGTGGCTGCCAGGGAAGCTAGGTGTTACAATGGAGAGATGATGGGCCTGAAATCAAGAAGACCCTTCTTCCTGAGTTTAAATCTGACCTCAGATACTTACTAGCTGTGTGACCTTGGACGAGTCACTTAATTTCATTTGCCTCAGTTCCTCACCTGTAAAATGAGCTGGAGAAGGAAATGGTAAACCACTCTAGTATCCTTGCCAAGAAAACTGCAAATGGGGTCTTAAAGAGTTGGACACAACTGAACAACAACACAAATTTGCCAGGCACTGTGGCAAGTGCTGGGCATACGTAAAGAGGCAAAAAGCAAATAAAAAAGCCCTTAAGGAGCTTATAACCTAATTGATAACAAGGATGCTGCAATCTTACCTAGCACAAATAATTAATTATCATACTGGATCAGAGAACCAGAGGATCACATAGTTAGAGAAGAAAAACATCTTGGAATTCATCTAGTTCGATGCCATATTTCATACAAGAGGTGAAGCCCAGAAATAGTAAGTGACTTGGAAATGCTGATCAGAATCATTAGAAGCAAACAGATTGGAAGAAATGAAGTTAAATTGTAATTAGATTTATAACAGCAATACAGCTCTATATTGTAAAAAAAAAAACAATCACAGTTGATAGTCATGAAAATACTTAGATTTGGAAGTAGCTGAGCATTAAAAGAAACCTTAAAGGTAATCTAATCTGTTGCCAGTAGAATAAAATGGACTATGATATATATTATATATATATATATGCATATATATAATAGTTATATAATCCTTATCTCTAGAGACTTAAGAGAAGAAAAGACACTTCTCTGTAATGAAAAGATAAGATTAGACTAGAGATGATTCATATTGTAGGGTCATAGATCCTATTCTTTGTTATAAGAAAAGGATATCAGGGAGATTATCCAGTCCTATACTCTCTATTTTACAAATGAGTCAACTGAGTCCCAGGGATGTTAAGAGATTAAACCATCATCACATAGGTAAGTGTCAGAGGCAGGCTATGAACATAGGTTATTTTACTTTAGGATCACTTTACTCTCATACAGTATCATTTACCTCTTCTTTTAGGATTGTGTGATTTTCTGAATTGATATCTGTTTTTATATTGTAATAATTTCACCCCCAAGTGACTCACCCTTTTTAACAGACGGGGAAAAAAGAAAGAGAAAAAGTGTTCTAGCAAAAACCTACCAATTATTAACTCTCTTACAGAATATGGAATATTCCATACCCATAATCCTTCACCTCTGTAATCCTCTCTTTTTAAAAATTCCTAGAGTTATATTTTGGTTTTATACCATCTTTACTTGTGAGTATATACTTTCCCACCCAAAGAACTATCCATTGTAACAAAGAATGAAAAAGAAAGCAGAGTGGAAGAGGTGGGGTATATGGGAGAGGGAAACACCCCATGGAGAGGCAGAATAGAAAGGTAGCATGGTGTGTAGTAGAGAGGATGCTAGGTTTGGAGTCAAAGAACACTGGGTTCCAATCTTCAGTGTACCACTTAGTACCTCTGTGATCTTGGGTAAGCCATGGTAACCCTTTTCTACTTTTTTCCTTATCTGTAAAAGGAGTCAGTTGAATTTAATGACTTCCTTAGTCTCTTCCAGATGTAGGATCTATGATCCTTTGAACTAACTGGAATAGTTTGACCAATTTAGAGCTCCACCAAATGTGTATTGGTGTGCTTGGCTTTTTGCAGCCCCTCCGACAGTGACTCAACTTTTTTTCATCTCTGCCAGTTTTCTGGGTATGAGAGAAAGTGTTTTGATTTGCATTTCCTTTCTTGATGATTTGGGTCAGTTTTCACATGTCTATGAAAAGCTTACAATTCTTCTTTTGAAAACCGATTGTTCATATGATTTGATCACACATCCATTGAGCAAAGTTCTTTTCCTTAGACTTTTATATTATTCCCAATGTATCTTGGATATCAGACACTTATCAAAGATATTTAGTGCTAGAATTTTTCTTCTAAATCCCTTCTAATCTTTTAATTTCATACAATTTGAACAATTTATTTTATTTTTTGTGATCATCTGTATCCTTTGTTTAGTTTTGAATTAGCCCCTTTAGCCATTTCTGTGAAAGAAATCTGATTTGATGGTCTATTACTTTTTTCCTTATGGGGTGATTTTTGTTTAAAACCTTTAACATTCAGGGTTTTTAAAAATCTAGTTTGAGCTTAGTTTGGTATATGGTATAAATGTTGGCCTAGACCTGATTTTGACCACACTGCTTTCCAGTTTTCCTAGTGGTTTTTGTCAAACTTGGCTGTTCTTTCCTAAGCAATTTTTGTTTTGAGGCTTATTGAAGGGAATAAGCATTTTTATATAGCACCTATTATGTGCCAGTCACTGGATTAAGCACTTTATAACTATTATCTCACTTGATCTTCATGACAACCCTTTTATTATCTCATTTTTACAGTTGAGGAAACTGAGGCATATACATGTTAAGTGACTTGGCCAGGATCACACAGCTAGTGTCGGAAGCTGGATTTGAATTCACATCTTCCCAGCTCTGGACCCAGTACTCTATCCACTGTGTCACCTAGCTGCCTGAGTTCAATTGCTTCTGATTCTTCCTCATCCATTTCATTACTTACACTTATCAACTTTTAAATTTTAAACAAGTACTGAATAGTTTTGATAGTTCTTTCTTTATAATGTAATTTAAAGTCTGGAAGAACTGTTCCTCAATCATTACTTTTTTTTCCCTTTTCTCATAATTTCCCTTGAGAATATAGACATTTTAAGGAAGCCGTTTTAAAGAAGGTTCATTTTCTAGTGTCAGTACAATTATCTTGCTACATTTATGTGGTGGTTTAATGTTTGCGAATGCTTTCCGTATATCATTTTATTTGGACCTTATTTGTCTTGCTCGTTTAGAATGGAATGCTGGACTGAGTCTAGAAAAAAATCCTGCCTCAGTAACTCTGCAGGCTAGTCAGGCTCTATCTGGCTTAGTTTCTCTATCTGTCAAAATGAAAATAAGAATAGCACCTAACCTCACAGATTTGTTGTAAGGATCAGAAGAGATAATATAGGCAAAGTGTTGACCAAACCTTCAAGTGCTATAAAAAATTTTGTTATTATTATCTCCACAACAAAGTTGTGAGGTAGGTGCTATTACTATTCCCGTTATTCAGAAAGGCAAGTAGGGCAAAGAGGTTAAGTGACTTTCCTAAAGACACTCAGCTTTTAAGTATGTGAAGCAGGATTTGAACTCCAAGTCCAGCATTCTATTCACTATACTAGAGCTCTCAAACTCACAGCTGGGTGAGCAAAACTCAGTGGCCTGAACTAGATTAAAATATAACTTGGCAAATGTTTAGCAAAATTACTAAAACTACAACAGAACATAGATAATGTTCATTTGTGGTTATCTAAGTCAATATGTGGTCCTCTGGAATCTCTTTCTATTTAAGATCAATACCTCTGTACTATATTAACTTTCTTATTGCCACTAAGGAAAGCAAATAAAACTTTTATAAAGAAAGAAAAAAGAAGGAAAAGTCAGATATGATCATCATAACAGCATTTCCCCTCCAGACTCTTCCTTCCTTGATTCTCTTTCACAAAGATGCCAACATAATCTTACTGAGGAACAAGGCTGACCATGCAACTCCCTTGCTCATAAACCTTTATCAGCTCTTTGTTCCTTTTGTGAAAAAATACTTGCTGCTGTTTATGCTAATTTTCGCCTAACAATTAACACCAAGAAAACACAGGTGCTCCATCAGCCACCACCACACTGTCCACATGTGGAACCATTGGTTACAGCAAATAGAGACTTTTTGAACGCTGTAGAGAAGTTCATTTATTTTGGTAGTGTACTTTCCAGGGATGTACACATTAATAGTGAGGTTGCTACCTACATTGCCAGAGCTAGCTCAGTGTTTGGGAGGCTCTGAAGGAAAGTGTGGGACAGAAGAGGTATTAGACTGACTACCAAACTGAAAGTCTCCACAGCCAATGTGTTGACCTCATTGTTGTATGTCGGTGAAACCTGGACAGTCTACCAGCACCATGCCGCGAAACTGAATCACTTCCATTTGAATTGCCTCAAAAAGATTCTTAAGATCACTAGGCAGGATAATATACCATTTACTGAGGTCCTGTGTTGAACTAAACTGCCAAGCGTTCATACTCTGCTGCAGAGAGCACAACTCTGACAGGCTGGTCACATTGTTCCAATGCAAAATGCAGGCTTGCCCAAAAGACTATTTTATGGAGAACTCACACAGGGCAAGCACTGATGTGGTGATCACAAGGGGTACAAGGACACTCTCGAGGTCTCCCATAAGAACTTTAGAATTGATTGGGTGACACGGGAGACAATGGCATAGGACTGCTCAGCGTGGTGTGCCTTCATCATAGAAGGTGCTATGCTCTATGAGTAAAGCAGATTGAAGTAGCTCAAAAGAAACATGAGATGTGCAAATTTAGATAATCCACCCCAAATGTTCACATGGATTATTTGTGCCCAACCCGTGGTAGGGCATTCTGAGCTCACAGTCACGTACACTATAAGTTGACTCTAGCGTGGTGATGTCATTTTTGGTTTTCTTCTAGAATGAAGGACAACAACCATTCCTTTTACGAGAAAAAACTAAACTCCTTTCTTTGGCAATCTGGCTCTGGTTCTAGTTTACCTGTCTAATTGTTTTATGCCCCTTCATTCTCTCTACTCTCCAGTCAAGGTGCATGAGTTCTCTGAATCTGGTATTCCATCTTCCACCTCTGCCTTTGCATAGGCACCCCTCCATTCCCAGAACGCACTGCTACTCATTTATGCCTTTCAGATGTCTTACTTCCCATGGGACACCTCTTTCTTGGAACCTTTCCTGATTACACAAGCACACCCATACAACTATTGTTACTGGTCTCTCCCACCTCGAATTGCCTTTAATTTACATATCTGCACAGATGTTACACACAGATGTTAAATCCTCCAGGAGAATGTAAGCTCTTTGAGAGTAGGGACATTTAAAAAATTTTTTTATCCACAACGTTTACCACAATGACTTGAAAGTACCTATTAGGGCAGCTAGGTGGTGCAGTGAGTACAGCACTGGCCCTGAAGTCAGGAGGACCTGAGTTCAAATCCGATCTCAGACACTTGACACATTTACTACCTGTGTGACCTTGGGCAAGTCACTTAACTTCAATTGCCCTGCCTTCCCCCCTGCAAAAAAAAAAAAAATACCTATTAAATGTTTAAGTTTCATTGAGTTCAAGTGAACCAATTATTACCACCCCCTTCTCTATTTCTCGTCTACATATTTCTTGTCATCCTGAATTACATTTTCTCTTTTAGCCCTTCCTCTAAATCCATTGCTTTTGCCTTGGCCCATTTCTCTCCTATTAGAGCAAATTTAGGCCTCTCATCTCCAAGGCACTAAAATTAAACTTGAACTTTTCAGTTATTTGGATTCATCCTCTTAGGAAGTAAACATGGTTTTGGAGTAAAGAGTGTTACAAAGCCGCATGGAAGATTAAAGTGCAAATGAATCAGCACAGTCTAGACTTAGTTTCCATTTACAGTTCCCCAAGGGGCTTGGGATGGGGGGAGCAGCTACTTGGATTTGTAAAGGAAAGGGGGTGGGGCCTATAAAATGCACTTGGGATTCTTACTGACTCAAATCATATGACAGTCAGTTCCATGAACCCCTGGGACTGTCACTCTCTCCTCCCTTTTTGCCTTTTGTCTTTAGGGATATTTCTCCTACTCTTTGTCTGGCTCTAGCAAGCTATCAGTCACGGAGTACTTTTTTTCCCCTCTTTTTCCCTGGACTTTTTGAGATTTTACAGGAGATAGATTATTTTTTGTTATTTTCCTGAAGTCCAAGGTCCCTACTTGCATAGTAGACCCAATGAAACAGCTACATTTTAATTAAATTTACACAGCTTTTATTATACCAGTGGGTTGCCTTCCCCACCACCCAGAGAAACCCCAGAGCCATCAGACGTACTTCACATGTAATTAATCTCTAATGTTCGGTTTTGTAAGATATGTAATAACCCTGCCTGGATAGAAATGAGAGCTTCAGAGAAGAGCCATATTAAAGATGAAGAGAGAAGCTTGAGGAAGAATTGGTTTTCAAGAGAGCAACTAAGTGTGAACTTTATTAAAAGGAAAAGAAATAATGGACATATCTTGCATTAAGTAAGAACGCTTGACATCTTCAATCTTTCTGTTCTCTTTATTTGGCCTCAGACAAATGTTGTGCCTTTTTTTAATGCATACCTTGTGTAAAGCTTTGTTTGTCAGCCTCTTGGATTTAATATTTGGGTAAGGGGAAGGATTGCCACATTCAGGAATGGGAGAAAAGGAGAAAAATCCCTCAATGGTTGAACACTTGAATAGAATTTGAACTCTTTTGAAAACAATTACTATGGCCTGTTATTTTCAGCTGCTCATAGAATCATAGGCTTAGAGCTGAAAAGGATCTTAGGCCTCTTCTAATCCAACCCCCTCAATTTAGAAATAAGGAAACTGAGGCACAAGAGATATACATAATTAATCAAAGGGAACACAAATACTAAGAAGCAGAGTATAGACTTGAACCTAGATTCAGGGCAGGGATTTTTATTATTAACTTAAAAACAAAAGACTTTTAGATACTTCCAGGTTATTTTTGCTTTGTCTATTCTGAGATATTATCAATTATACCCCACAGTAGTCTCATCCTCCCTCTCATTTTTTTCCCCCTAAGTAAGCAGTGTTATAATCAACTGGTCTATCAAAAAGCATTTATTGAGCCCTTCCTATGTACCAGGCACTGCTAAATCCTAGAGATAGAAAGTAAGATAAAGCTTATCAGTGCTTTCCAGGAGCTCACATTCCAAAAGAGACATTACAAGGTACAGAAATAGAAGATATATACAGGGCAAGTGTATGGTAAACTGAGAGGGGAAGGGACTAGAAGCTGGGAAGACTGGGAAAGGCCACAGGTGGGATTTAGGCTGACATTTGAATGAAGCTAGGGAAACTGAGGAGCAGAGGTAAACAAGGAGGGGAAAGAGTGCTGAAATCGGGAGTCAGCAAACCTGGATTGGATCTTGCCGATATTTACATGGCTGTGAAAATTGGACTCTAAAGAAAGCTGAACACTGCAAAATTGACCCTTTTGAATTGTAGTATTGAAGAAGACTTTGGACATTCCCTTGGACAGCAAGGAGATCAAATCAGTCAATGCTTAAAGAAATTAATTCAGGCTATACACTGAAAGGTCAAATATTGAAGCCGAAGCTTAAATACTTTAGGGACATAACGAAAAGATAGGACCCATTGGAAAAGACCCTGATGATGAGAAAGATTGAAGGCACAAGGAAAAAGGGAGGGCAGATGATGAGACAGATGGATAAATGGTGTCATGGAAACAAGGAACATGAACTTGGACCGACTTCCAGAGATAGTGGAGGATGGAAGGACTTGTCATGTTGTGGTCCATGGGGTCACAAAGAGTCAGACATGACTGAACAATGATAAATCTGATATTTACTAACCTATGTGACTGTGGATAGGTTTCGTCTTCTCTGGAACTCAGTTTCCTCATCTGCAAAATGAGAGAACTGAACTAGCTGCTCTGTAAATTCTCTTCTGAAACGTGATCTTACCTGTGATCTCTCAATTCCGTTACAGCATTTCTAATGAGGATTAAAAGAAAACAAACTTTAAAGAGAAAAATGCTCATTTTCTCCCCTCACAAAGGTAATTTCTGATTTCAAGAATAGTCTTATGCATAGGGAAGAGAAAGAATAAGTGTTTGTCTCTGCAATAGAACTAGAGGGGCATCTAGAAGGTAGCTCTTCCTCCCCCATCCCACAAACACACGTCATTATATACATACAAACATCACACAATGTCTCCCCTAAGGACTTGAAATTACATTGTTAGAGATTCATAGCTGGAAGAGACCTTAGAAGCCATCTAGTCCAATTGCAATTCTCCACTTACAGATGCGGGAACTAAGACTCATGAATTTAAGTGACTTGGCTAAGGTCACACAAGTTGTAAGTGTTGGAGCCGGGATTGGAACCCAAGTCCTTGGACTCCACATCCCCTGTTTTCTCCACTATACTATGATATAGCATACCATGATCTCGTCAGTTCTTTGCACTAATACTACCCTTTCTAGGCTCTAATATGCATATTCCACAAGAGAATTT
This sequence comes from Phalanger gymnotis, assembly GCA_028646595.1. Taxonomy (NCBI): domain Eukaryota; kingdom Metazoa; phylum Chordata; class Mammalia; order Diprotodontia; family Phalangeridae; genus Phalanger; species Phalanger gymnotis. The sequence continues at coordinate 147,966,914 of CM053624.1, read as the reverse complement.
TATGTTATTCTCCCTGGTCCCACCTGTGTAGACAGGGCTAGGCTGGAACTGATAGCTAAAATCTTCCATGGCAGTGGCTGGAGTCTTGGAGATATGATGCTGGGGTAGGAAAGTTTACAGCAGGAAATTTCAGATTATGAAGCACCAGAAGCAAGAGGTGAATCATTCTCAACATAGAAAGGTTAGTTATCAGAGTAATGAGCATGAAATACAAAGCAAACAGGGGCCTGAGGCAAGCTATGCATCCAGAGACTAGAAGAATAGGTTGGCAATGTGCTGTCAATGAAATCCAGGGGGCAAAGGCAAACAGAAAATGCAGTCCAACGTCAGGCAAAAATTCAAAGAAGCTGGGTGTCCACGAAGGCCTGGGCTCAGGCATGTGATGCTAGCCCCACCCTCCTTGTTGCTCTAAATGAACTTCAGCTGTGGACAGCTCCCGGCTACCACTGGCATTTGCCTCATGAGAAACAGCTGTGTCTAAGCAGGGGGTGGGCAAAGTAACACAAAGTTGCTAACCCTTTCCTGGAAATTACCCTATAAATTGGAATCATAGAATGAAAACTGGAAAGGGCCTCGGAAGCCATCAAGTCCAACCCCTCTCATTTTACAGGTAAAAAAAAAAAAATGAGGCCCAGGGAAGTTACATGATTTGCTCAAGGTCAAACAGAAAGTAAGAGTCAGGGACAGGATTTGAACCTGGATTCTCTGACTTTAGAATCAGCATTCCTTCAATTAATTCACATTTGGCTGTTTAATCATTAAGGGGAAAAGTGAGTCATTATATGAGCACAGGATTTAAGGGATAATGTTAAAAGAGAAGATGACCCAGAAAGGGAAAATTATGACAAAGTTGCCTATGGCCAGTATTGTATATGCCATTAGACTCATCTTTTACTGTCTGTTCCACTGTTACCACCCTAGTTCTAACCCTCATTTCTTTGCACTTGGACTTTTACAATAGTAATTTCCAACTAGTTTTTCTATTTTCAGTTCTCCCTGTCCCCTCTTCCCCTAATCTATTCTGTGTACTGCTTCAAGGTTAATTTTTTAATTAGATCATTTTCATCTTAAAGACCAAAATGAAATACACAAACACACACACACACACACACACACACACACACACACATACACACACCCCTATCCTGTCAGTGGTCCTTATTACTTACTAGCTGAATAAAATCCAGACTCCATTGTCAACTATTTGATGTCTTCCATGGTATAATCTTAGCCTACCCTTCTTTCCTTATGTCCTATCCCCTATTTATTATTCTTCCTTCATTACAACCAAACCAAACTACATTCCACTCCTCAGATATACTCTGTAATTTTCTGCCTCCAAATCTTTCTTCTGGTTGTTCTCTCCAATTGTAATATTCTCCTTCTACCTGCTGAAATCCTGCTCATAATTCAAGACCCATTTAAAAGTCCACCTCTTTTTGGCAGATACATTCTTTAATTCCTGCCACCTGCCTTCACCCTACCATTTCCTTACCCAAGCTGGAATGAATCTTTCCCTTCTCCGTCTTCTGATCACTCATGTAGAATGTCATTTATATCTCTCTTGTTACACCTGTCACGTAAGACCTCATATTTTACTTATATGTGCGTATGTCTTATCTCTCCTAGTAGATTATATCCCTAGGACCTAGCACACTTCCTGGTGTATAGGAGACACTTAATATATCCTTATCTTTTATTAGATATATATCTTAGATATATATCTATAGTATATATAATATAGTATATATTAGATATATACTTTGATATAAGGTTAGATGTCTAACCTTATATCTTAATTAATGAATTACATCTGAGTTTCATTCTACTCTTGAACACCTCTCACACTGGAAATACTTATAATCCCTGAGGTCCCTTCCTTTGATTGGGTGGTTCCTCCCAAAAACTCTTTTTTTTTTAAAGGAAAATGTCTAAGATATCCAAGTCTTCATGTTTTCCAAGCTCTATTTTTGGTTCTCTAGACCACGCTACTCTGCTTTTCAGTTCCTTTTGTGTGTTGTCTTCCTCCATCAGAATGTAAGTTCCTTGAAGGTGTCATGTTGCCTGGTATGTAGTAGGTGCTTAATAAATGCTTGTTGATCAATGTCCATCTTAATACTTTGAACGTACCGTGCTTTAAAAGATATTTGATTTCATTCAGTTATTGTTGATGTCATTTTTCTGTTGTGCCCTCATTTTCATGACCCCATTTAAGGTTTTCTTGGCAAAGATACTTTAGTGGTTTTTGCTGTTTCCTTCTCCAGCTTATTTTACGGATGAGGAAACTGAGGCAAACAGGGTTAAGTAACCGGCCCAGAGTCACACAGCTAGGAAGTGTCTGTGGCCAGAGTTAAACTCAGGAAGATGAGTCTTTCTGACTCCAAGCATGGCACTCTATCCACCATGCCACCTAGCTGCCCTATGTATACTTTTATGACCGTAAATTTAAAGACCCAAAGGACTTTAACAATTATTGCATACCCTTTCATTTTACAGATAAAGAAACAGAAGCATAGAGAAATACCCAAAGATTTAGAACTAGAAGGTACTTTAGAGTCCATCAAGTCCAACACTCTCATTTTAAAAATGAGGAAACTGAGGTACAGACATGTTCAGTGACTTGATCCAGGTCACACAGGTAAGGAACTAAAGTCTAAAGATTTAACCTCAGGTTTTCTTGTGTCCCAGGTGAGTGTCCTAGCAAAGGTGCCTTCTGTACCTTAGCAGGCAGTCTTCACAAGCAGCTGAGTTCCACATTTTGCTGATGAATCTTGGTACAGAGAGCTGAACTTATCCTCAGAAGACACATATATTGTCTATCACTCAGAGACCTGCTAACTTATCCAGGCTAATAAGTACAAGGTATTTTGGAGAAAGGAAGTCATGGGAGATGGTTGTTGATTGATTGGAAGCCTGGTCAGCTAACTTAATCAGGAAGAAGTGGTTATTAGCTCTACCTCTGCCACTATTTCATCGAGAGACCTTGATCAAGTGCTGTCCCTTGGCTTCCATTTAGTTGTCCTTTAAACAATGGGGTAAAGCTAAGCAATACCCCCTTGCAACGCTAAGATTCTGTATCTGTGTGATTTCTCAAAAAGTGACCTATATTTTCTATAGGAGACCTATTACCAAAACACCTAAGTAACTTACTCCTTTTTTTTTTTCATTTCTCAACCAGCTGTTTTGAGACCTATGGACAGGCTACATTTAGGTATAGAAGATAGACTAACAGCCTGCTGTGTTAAGTGTCAGTCACCTCCAATAACCCTAGAGATGTTTATAACTGGCAGCTAAGGCAACCAAAGCTGGGCGGATATCCGGGGAGGATACTTTGGGATCATCTTTGAATGGGAAAGATAAGCATTCTGCATTGCACAAGCAATGGAAATACAGCTTCAGAGAGCAGCGGAATGGCTCTGTTTCCTCAGGCTTTTCAACCTCACCATCTTGGACATTTATTTACATAGTACTTTAAAGTTTACTAAGTGTTTTTACCATAACAACCCTATGAGGTAATACTCTGAGCTGGGACCAGGTGTTAGAACCTGTACTCACTGACTGGGTCTTCGACTTGACGAGGTCCCTTTACTTCTACAAAATCAATGTTAACTAAGGTGAGCTCCGTTTTGACTTTTCACCACCCACATTTTCTCAAAATTCTTTATAAACTTGAGAGTTTCACTCAGCTCTGAAAGGAAATCATAGTGCTAATGGTTCACTTCAGCAAAGAATCAAATGGCAGTGACTGCTCCTATTCCCAGGGCATTTCATCCTGAAAAAAGGGTGCTTTTTCCTCCTGAGAAGCTTCTAGAGATGGAGTGCTCCAATGCCCATTGCAAATGTATCACTTTACTTAAGTTAGTGTTCATGCAAAAAATTTTCCCCCTCTTCCAGGGGTTTCTCTCCCTGTAACCTCAAGCAATTTAAGAAACCCATTATCTAAGGAAGTTTCAAATTGAATCTGACATAATTATTCAACAGGATGGCTTTCTCCAATACAATATACAGCAGAGAGACCAGAGAAAGGCAGCTTGGAGAGAATACAGAGCTATAAACTATGATTTGGAGTTTCTAGGGAAATATAAGAAACTTTTATAAAGCTTATGAATTCTCTGTGTTGTAATAGAACAATGCTATTGTCTTTGGAGTCAGAAAAACTGGGTTTTAGTCCTAGATCTCCCTATTTAAAATCTATATAACTTCTCCAACTCTCAGTTTCCTTATCTGTAAAAATGAGAAATAATACTTGGATGACCCACATTATAGAATTGTTCTGAGAAAGACACTTAGTAAAACTCCTGCTCTCGGATAAATAACATTATTGTTAATAGATGACAAGAAAAATCTAAAGCCTCTCAGTTATTGCAACTTTGCTTGTTTTATCATTTTATGTTTTTGCAGCTCAACAGAGGGTCAGCAGGAGGAAGGAATGGAAGTAAAACAATAATCAATTTTACATTATTTTTACAGTTTCAGTGAAAGGTATTGTTGTCCTTTCATTGCACAAATATGGGACACTCCATATGATGTCAGACTTTTTTGATGGGGTGTTTAGTTTTTCCTCTATTGATCCCCATCTCCTTTTTAAAAATTCTTCTCTGTGAAGGATGACTCTGCATAGAGAATGGAGGGATATATTTGGAAATAGAGATGATATAAAAATAAGATGAATATTTACATAGAGATGAGATAGATCATAAGTTTAAAGTGTGTGATAGAAGACTAGGGCAAATTATAGATGCAAAAAAGGTTCCCTTATATTTCAAAGTGACTGAAAAAATGAAAGAATTCATCTCTATCAAAAATTCATTTACTCTGCAACTAACATGAGATAAGAAAGTCTATTATTCTAAGACTTCTGCTTATTCCACTGATCAAAGCCACTGATTAATTCAGATCAACTCAATTCAGCAAGTACTAATCAAGAGCCAGTATTAGGGAGTTCCAGGTCATATGAGCAATAAGATACTAGACTAGAAATTTTCTCTGGTCCCCACAATTTCTCAAACCTCTCCCAAAACAGAAACTGTGTGCCAAAGATAAAGCAACTGCAGCTGTTTCCATGGTCCAATACACTAAAAATCAAAAAAAAAAAGTTAAAATAAAAGCCTTCACTGACACTTACTGATCTTGGGTTCAATCAGCACTTTTACTATACCATCTATACTGCTGGCAGTGAGGCTGCACTGACAGAACCAAGGGCATGACACAGGTTTACGTAAAACCTACCCCCATAACCTCCTTCTTTCTAGTGCCATAGAAATCCCAGCTCCAAGCTTTGGAAATTTCCTCAGGCACTGACAGCTGGCTTGGCCATAGCACTTTAGGAGCAAAAACCTGCCCAGAGTTGCAATCCAGAAGCATCAGTGCTGCAAAGCTCTGAACTGCAGGTTGGTCTGAATTTCTGGTAACAGTGAAAACAAACTCTACTGGTGTCAGGGAAAGCAGGCTCTGAAATGCTGAAGCCATAAGTCTTCGAACTGCTCGTGCAATGCCAGAGGACTAAGGGATAGATTAACAGGAGAGGACACTGTGCATATGAGGAGCTGCCTGAAGAAAGAGCATAGCATTCAACTGAAGCCAGTTCTGACCATACAAAAGTAAGTTGGGCAGTGACCTAGGCTGGTAAATCATGAATAGATTAGTGTGAAAGGAAGCTGAGATGCTTTGAAAGGAACCCCAAAGGAAACCACAAAGAGAGGGGAGGGAGTCATAAGTGAGCAATAAGGAATATAAGGAAAGACTGGAAGTACTAAAGATTCCAGGAAGAACACATTTCAAAGACCTTAAACATAAAAGGATATATCAATAGAAAAAAACAATAACAGTTGAAGGAAATATGGGACTCTAGGTCTAGTAAGTTCAGGATCTATGAATGAATACAGCAAAACAAAGGAAAATGATCCAATGCTTGGTGAGACAGAGAGCCTTATGGAAGTTGAAGAGAACATGGAACTGTGACACATTTTCCTTAGTAATGTAAAAGAGAAATAAGAATTATGAGAGCAGAATTTATGTCCTGCATAGCAAAAATAATGAGCACTAGAGTTCATGATATAGCCCAGGGTGACCTATCCTGAGCCTAACCACACAGGACAAAAGATGGATGTTCAATAATAAAGATTTTAAAACAGTTTTAGAAAGAAAACCATAACTAAATGGATTATTTACATCTCAAACATGCCAAACAGCAGAAATGCAGGAGGAGTGAAGAAATGCAAGAGCAACCACAAAAGAGTAACAACAGAAAGAACAGTAAGAGACTTCTTTCCAAATGTTAACAAGGATACCAGAGTGAACACAAAAATCTGGGAGAGGTAACAGTAAAGAGGTAGAGAGAGAGCATTATGATCAGAACCTGGTGACACCCTGCCTATAGGGAATGCTTCTTTTATGGATCTACATTCCAACATAGGAAGAGATATGAAAAAAGGGAAGGGGAACAGGGAGATAAGAGGAGTAAATGATGTGCCAGTCTCAAATCAAGGGCTAGCTATGAGGGGAAGATAACCTCTGTGGTCTCATTTTGAGACAAGTCTACAAAGGAGTAGGTGAAGAGGAGGCAGGAAGATTGAAAAGGTCTTGAAAAGGAAGAAGGCCTTACTTTGGAGATGGGAGGGAGTTCCACTGATGAATGCTCTTATAAACGAAGGGAGAAGAGAATCTTACACTAAGTGAGACCTGGAGTATTTGGTGCCTGAAAAGTCTAGTTGTTTTGGGAGGTGAGTAGTTGGAACTCCTGGGGATAACTGGCACCAGGAGGAGTGGGAGAGCATGGGACCAGGAAAGAGATTCCCAGGCAAATGTAGAAGAAGAAAAAAAGAACAATACAGTACAGATCAGTTTGGTTAGTGTAGGGAAGTGCTATACCATGAGGCAGTGTCCTCTCTGACAGATTTTTTGAGAGTAAGGTACAATGGAAAAGGGGAATACATGAGGAAAGCCTTACAAGGCAGTAGCAGAAAGCACCTAAAAGGCAGAACCTAGAATGAACACCTCAGAAGCTTTGAATGCGTGAAGAATACAGAGAAAAGAGAAAGATCAGATGATTAGAGGGGTCATTAATCAGAGAATGAGAGTCTAGAGTAAACAGAAAGATAAAATAGATAATAAAGAGAGTGAAAGAAATGTTATGAAAGAAGCATAAAAATAAAATTAGGAAAAAAATCTAACAAATAGGACTAGCTGAAAGAAAAGGGGGAATTTGACTGAAGGAAAAAAGAGGGGGAAGAAATTTGCAGCCAGATAAAAACATAAGAGAGAAACTACTAAATGAAAGACTAAAGAGAAAGGGGTAACAAGTAACCTGGATCAGAGATGAGGAGAAGAAAGCTGGTAGGAACAGGGCCATCTTAAAAAAAAGTTTAAAGTAAAGTCATGGTACTATGTTTACAGCAGATGAGGAAGAAAAGTCATAATTTGAAAAAACATAAGTATACATATACAATATAATATATTCAAATATGTAAATTTATATAAATTTAAATATGCAAATTTTTATATAAATATATATTTAAATGTACAAATATAAATCAAATTAATAACTTTAAAAGTGAATTATTAACCTATCCAATAAAACAAACAAACAATAAAAGAATGACAGATTGGATAAGAAAATAAAACTCTATAATCTGCTGCTTACAAGAAACACACTTAAAAAAAATACAAAAATAAAACTGAAGGGATAAAAAAATTACTATGCATCAAATGAATCCAAAAAAGCAAAAGCTGCAATCCTGCTTTTAGACAAAGCAAAAATAAATATACAAAAATAATAAGGAATAAACAAGGAAATTATATTATGCTGAAAAGAATTGTAGACAACAAACCAACATTAGCGATATATCATATCTTTTAAATCCATATCATATCCATGTCCAAATTCATAATGCAAACATTATCTGACCTTCAAGAAGACATAGACAATAACACAATAGTGGCAGAAGACTTCAATCTCCCTCTACCAGTTTTAGTTAAATCTAATAGAAAGATAAACAAAGGAAAAAATATAGAACTGAATAAATTCCTAAATAAACTTGAGTTAAAAGACTTACAGCATCTTCTAAATGGGACAGCAAGAAAAAAAATCATATTTCTTTGTACCACGTTTAGCTTTTACAAAACTTAATCATATACTAAGGAACAAAAATATTGTGAACAAGTGTAAATAGGCAAAAATAGTGAATATATCCTTTTTAGACCTTAATGCAATAAAAATAAAAATTGGTTCAGGGACCACAAACAAAAGATGCAGACTCAGATGTAGACATAGCAAAGAAATATTAAGTAATGAATGGATCAAAGCCCAAATTATAGAAACAGTAACTGTGAAAAAAATATTGGTGAAACAACATGCCAAAGTTTCTGAGATGCAACTAAAGAAATCCTTAGGGGGGAAAAATCATATCCTTTCAATCATGTATTAACAAAATAAAAAAGAGAATATTAATGAATTGAATATGCATTTTTAAAATAGGAGAATCAACAAAGAAACCTAAAATAAACCAAAAGAGGAAATAGATAAATTGTGAAATTGGAAATGAAAAGAAATCCATAAAAATAATAAAACTAAAAGCTGTTTTTTAACGACTCCTAACACTGACAAACCATTAATTAATCTGACTGAAAAGAAGAGTGCAAAAAACCAAATTAATAAAATAACAAATGAGTAAGATGAAATTACAGCAAAATCAGAAGAAATAAAAAGAACAATGATAACATATTATGCATAAGTATGTGCTAACAAATCTGAGAACACAAAAGAAATAAAGGAATACTTTCAAAAATACAAAATATTCAATTATCAAAAAATCAGATATAGATCTTAAATAACCCAATCTCAGGAAAGGAAATGGATCCAGTTGTATAGGAACTACCAAAGGGGGAGGTAAGAAAAATCCCCTAGACCTGATGGAATTCTCAGGAGAATTCTATCAAACTTTAAAAAACAAAAACAATTAGCAGCAATACTTCATGAATCATTCTCGAGAACTGAGAAAAAAAAAACCTACCAGAATCCTTTTATGAGACAAATATAGCCCTAATAGCCAAACTAAGGAAAAATAAAACATGGAAAGAAAACTATAGGCCAATATCATTAATGATTATTGACTCAAAAATTTTAAACTATATCATATCGAACTGATTACAGCAATGTATTTAAGCAACCAGTTTTTACAAGCCAGTGGAATTTATACCAGAGATGCAAGGATAGTTCAATATTAGGAAAGCAATCAACATAATTACATAAAAACCAAAACATCAAAAAACCAAAACTATATGATCATCTCTATAGATGGAGAAAGCACCTTTGAAAAAGTATAACATGCTTTTATGCTTGAAAACTCTATAAAGTATAAGCATAATTATAAGTACCTTTTTTTTCTTTTGTAGTAGTGAAGGCAGGTCAATTGGGGTTAAGTGACTTGCCCAAGGTCACACAGCTAGTACATGTGTCAAGTGTCTGAGGCCAGATTTGAACTTAGGCCCTCCTGACTCCAGGGCCGGTGTTCTACACACTGTGCCACCTAGCTGCCCCAGGACCTTTTTTAGTGTCATAAAACACATCTATATAAAATCACGGGTAAGCATTATATGCAATTGATAGAATCTTTTCCAATAAATACAGGAGTAAAGTGAGGATACCCACTCTCTCCACTATTATTTGATACGCTTCTGAAAATACTAGAAATAGCAATAAGACAAGAAAAAAGAAGAAGAAAGATAGGTAAAGAAAAGATAAAAACTCTCTATTTGCTGATGATATGATAGTTTACTTGGAAAACCCCAGAGAATCAGCAAAGATACAAATTGAGACAATGGTATCAACAAAGTTGGAGGCTACAAAATAAGTCCTCAAAAATCAACAGAATTTCTATATAATAATAACAAAAAATAAGAATCAATAACATAAAGTGAAATCCTATTCCAAATAACTACAAAATGCATAAAATATCAAGGGAGCCCAAAGCATACAAAAGATACATAGAATTCATTTTAAAAAATGCTCTTTAAGGTATTAAAGAACAACTTAATTAGCTGGAAGAATATTCAGTGCTCATGGCTAGGCTGTGTCAATGTAATAAAAATGACAAAGCTACCAAAATTAATTTATACTTTTAATATTATACCAAACAAATTACCAAAAGAATGCTTTATAGAGCTTGATAAAATAAAAAAATATATTTGAAAAAAAGATCTAAAATAACAAATGAAATGACAAAAGGAGAATGAAAGGGAAATAGCACTTCCAGACCTCAAATTATATTACAAAGCAGCAGTCATCAAAACCAACTGGTATTAGTTTTAAAAAAAGAGAGAGACTGAACAACAGAACAGGCTAGATAAGGGAGATTCAATAACAATAGAACTAAATAACCTAATGTTTGATAAAATGGAAAACATAAATTGCCTAGACAAAAAAAAAAAACTTCCTATTTTAGTAAAAACTGCAAAGACTTAAAGAGCATTCTGGTAGAAATTAGGCATAGACCCACACATTATGTTATAACACGCATTACATTCTAAATGAATATGTGACCTTAACATTAAAGATCATTCTATTTTTTAAAATGGAAGAGAAATTGTAATGGTAATCAGGGTGGGACTTTTTTTTTTTTTACAGTTTTTTGTTTGACTGCTGCTCAGTCCTAAGGTAATCAAGTGCCTTTGATGAGTCTTGTCTTTGTTTCAATTGGGAGTCTTTGATTGAATCAAGAGTCTTTGATGACCTGCTTGAGAAACAAGAAAGCCCCAGGCCCCAGGCCCCACACCCCTTTTGCTAAGTAGACATTGAGTCCTCATAGCCCTGAACAGAGTATATGAGCTCTGAGGTTCCTGTTTTGTTTTTGAGGGCATGTTCATTGGAAGAGTGTTGGTGTGGAGACTCTAGGCAGTCATCAGGGTGTGCTCCTCCTGTGTGCTCTTGCTGTTGGTCTTGTGTTAGTCTTTCACCTCCACAGCAGCTGTTAGCAGCATTGTTGTTACAGAAATAGATTATGTATCTCTCATACCTATGGGTAAGAGATTTATTCTCAATAACAACTACGACAAAAAGATAAAGGCAATTTCAAAAGAAAAAATAGATAACTTTGATTACTTGAAACTGAAAATTTTCTTCATCTAAGATAAGAAGGGAAAAGGTTGAATGGGGAAAAACCTTTGAATCAAATTTATCTGATAGGAGTTTGGTATCCAAGATATATAATCTATTAATAATATGTAAGACTAATATCCATTTCTTAATACATAAATGGTCAAAGGATATGAACAAACAGGTCTCAAAAGAACTGCAAAGTATTTACAACCACATCAAAAAAAATGCCCTAAATCACTAATAATAAGAGAACCACAAATCAAAACAACTCTGAGACTTTACCCTTAAAATTGGCAAAGACGAAAAAATCCAACTATCATTGTTGGAGGGGTTTTGAAAAATAGGCATATTCATATACTATTGGCTCAGATATGAAATGGTACAACCATTTTGGAAAGCTATTTGGAATTACGCGAATAAAGTGATTAAAATGTCCATACTCTTTCAACCAGAGATTCCATTACTAGGTTCATGCCCCAAAGAAGGCATCAATAAGAAAAAAGGCCCCAGGTACACCAAAATATTTTTAGCAGCAATTTGTGATAGCTAAGAGACAGAAACAAAGTGAATGCCCATCAATCAAGAAATAGCTAAATTATTGTAGTACATAAACGTAATGGAATACTATTGTGTGTGATGGATACAGAGAAGCATGGAAAGATCTATACAAATTTATGTAGAGTGACATAAGCAAAGCCAAGAAAGCAACATACACCATGACTAAAAGCATTTAAATGGAAAGAATAACATGCCAAAAAAGCAAAAGTAAATACAACAAAAATATAAAGACAAAGTGGGACTGAATGAAGAAATATGAGAAGTCACCCTTATCTTACCCCTTCATAGAGGGGAGAGGCCCATGGGTGTTACAAATTGGACATGTTTTAAGACTTTGTCAATCTATCAATCAGTTGTGCTTTTTTTTTCCCCTTAAAAAGATACTATTCATCACATGGGATGGCTTTCAAACAGAGGGAAAGGGAGAAATACATGGGATACTAAAGTGGTATGAGAAACAGAAAACCGCTATTTTTCTTAAAAGACATACTAGCCATTGTAGGAGATGCAAAAGGAGTATAAACTTTAATCTCTACCCTCAAGAGGCTTAAAATGATATTGAATGAACTTAATATCTTGTTAGTTAAAAATGTGATTTGGGATTACCTATGGACTTCCTGTTCATGCTTTTTCCTCCTCAAAAGAATAAGGGCAAAGAGCGATTGAATGAATGAAGCATTTATTAAGCACTTACTATGTACAAAATGCTGTGCAAACATTGGGGATAGAAATAGAATACTAAGACAGTCTCTACTCTCAATGAGCTATTGATAGTTTTGTCATTATTATAGTTTAGTTTTCCTCCGAATCTGTTTTCAATGATATTGGGAACTCCTAGTGAGGAAACATCTTCTACCCTTGCAGGCAGCACCCATTCTATAATTTACAGTCTTAGAGGATTGCCTGGGGGAGTCAAGAATTTGTGACTTCTTGGTCAATGTATGGCCAGAAGTCAGCCTTCCTTGATCCAGGTCTTCCTGCTTTTGAGGTCAGCTTCCTATCCACTCACTATGCCACTCAGAATATAATTGTTTCAGCTTGAAGGGGAATTGGCGTGCATTGGTGAGGTTCAAGAGGAAAATCTTAGGGAATTCCCAGAATTAGGCTTTGAACAGCAAAGATTCCCTTCCCCATATTCCTTTGAAGGAAAAAGAAATGGAAAGAATGCATGATAGCAGCTCCACAATGTGTGGCTACTACTCTTCAGTAACTATTATTGAATTTCAAAATGAGTTTTGTAGTTTAGCTCTGACAAATGAGAAACCAGTTATTGATTTTCTCATGTGTCTATCATGGGATCTATTTAAAAAATAAAAAATGGTAAATTCCAGAAAAGATTATGCTAATCTCACCAGTCCTAGTTCCCTGTCAAGCAACAAAGAGAAACAAAGAGAAGGCCATGAAGAAATAAACAGTATTTATTTCACTTTCTTCAATCAATTCTGCAAACAATTTTTAACACACACACAAAAAAAATCAAATGTGGCTGTCTTCTCTCAGCAAGCCAAGGAGATATTGATAAATCACTGCAGACAATGTTAACCAACAGCTTGAGAAGTTCACGAGGAAGGACATTGACAGGAGCGATAGTATTACTAATTTATTTGTCTTTTTTATGGTTCAGTTAGGAATATCTTAGGTAGTCTGGTGTGTGGCAGCTCTGTCAAACTTCCCACCGTCGCTGTCAGAGTTTTGACTGATGTACAAGCACTGCTGGCTCCTGTTTGCCCTTCCTTTCAGTGGAGTGCACACAGGTAAGACAGCTTGTTGGTAATTTTTATTTAATGCTTTCAGTATCTGTGGCTGCTCTTTTATTGAAAGTTCTGACAATAAAATTCCACTCCCTGAATTTTCCAAGGTTTCTGCTGCCAGCACTTTACCACTTAGGCAAGGTTTTCCTCTGGGATTAGAACACTCTTTAGATTTCTTTCTGATGTCTTGTGATCTCTGAGACAGCTGTTTAGTTTGTTGAATTTTTTTTTTCCTTACCTCCTCTGGAAAAGCTTGTGATGAAAAGATAAAAGAAAAGGCATTAATGGTACAAATGGCATGGCAGGGCTCTAGGGAAGTCCATGGTTGCTTGGAGTGAAGTGTGCCATCCCCCCCATGACACTTTTTTTAACCTTTTCCCCACCTTTATTCCCTAACCCCAACTTATCCATTGGAGAACTCTACTGTTCTTGAACTACTTTTCATTTATAATTTTCTAATTGGTCATTTTGGAAATTCCCTTTGCCTGTAAAAAAAAACCACCTCTAAAACACTTCAGGGATTTTTGCCTTCTGGGGCTTAATCAGAAGGTATTGAGTATTAGAGTCAATGGAGTTATCTTGGTTGTATTTAACAAATGTAGATGAGATGCACTATAGTAGATATAGAGCAAATGTAGATGATCCCTAAGCTATGGAACGATCTACCTTTCCAGACTCATTTATATATTATTCCCCTTCCTACACTCTGAGGGTTAGCCAAACATGCCTTCTTGCTACGCGCAACACTCTGATGCTCCCATCTCCCACTTCTGTGTCTTTACATTGGCCATCTGTCATTGCCTTGGAATGCTCTCTCTCTCTCTTTACTTCTGTTTCATAGAATCCCTCTCTTCCTTCAAGACGCAAATCAAGCACAACCTCTTATATAAAACGTTTCCCAATCCCCTTCACTGCTAGTCCACCCCACCAACAAAATTACTTTGTATGTTGTATATACTTATACAGATGTCCCCAAAGTCTTAGTGTAGTTTTAAGCTTAAAACTTTAAAAAGTTTTTTTTTAATTTTTAAAAGTTTTTTTTAACTTTTTGTCATTCTAAGCTTAAAATATTTTATTTTTTTTAAGTTTTAAGCTTAAACTGACAGTAGAACTTTTGAGACACCTTGTATAAGTATATACAAATACAAAGTAATTCTGGTGGTTCAGTTTCAAGCTATTAGAGCTAACCTGCCCTAAGACCTTTTGGGACATCCTGTACATGTACAAGCCCTCTCTATCTGATAGAACACAAGCTCCTTGAGGTCTGAGATAGTTTCCTTTGTGCCCAGTGCCTGGCTTAGAATAGGAGCCTAATAAATACCAGATGATTATTTGATTGAGAGCAATCAACACGGTATCAACAGTAAACATTAGCAGCTGAAGCAGCTCAATATTTGTAGGAAATCTCTGTATTAGACATCCATCCTCCATGACAGAGGCAAACATATGTTTCCTTGGTTTAATTAATCATTTAACGTTGGTAACAGTGGGATCATCAAACAAAATTATCTCTATTGTCATCTTTCAATAAATCTTATATGATTTACATTAATAATTGCTTGCATTTATTTATATATATATAGCTTAATGGTTTGCAAAGTACTTCACAAACATCTCATTTTATCTTCTTTATCTGGGAGGCAGACACTATTATTATCCCTATTTTACAGATGAGGAAACTGAGGTCAAAAGTCAAGTGACATCCAGGGTAACCCCACTAGTAAGTATAAGATTAGATTTGAACTCAGATCTTCCTGACTTGTACTCCAGCACCTTATTCACTCTGCCACCTAGCTACCTCTAACAATTTCCTGGCATCATCTTTTTGTAAATAGATCTTTAAGGCTTCATTTTGTATTTTTAGCAACAAACAACAAGCAAAGTGCGATCCTGCATTTTTCTCAACTTGCAGTCAATTTTATGCTTGTGAGGATGTTTTCTATTATCAAATACTACTTTTGAAAGCCTCTTAATACCAGCTATATCTTTATTAAATTACCTCAATCCATATGTACATTATTTTCACAAAGGTTTATAGAAATGGCAAATGGTATATGGGCCATTAACCAAGTCAAGTCAATTTACTAAAGCATTTACTAAATACAGTGAGCCAAACATTATGCTAAGTATTGGGGGTACAAAGAAAGACAAAAATAGTACCTGCTTTCAAGGAACTCAGCCTAATGGGGAGATACAAACAAGTGAAGCCTCCCCATTCTTTGTGGTGTCTTTATCAAGGATGACCTCAATGTGTGTGTACGTTACTTTCATAAAGGTTTTGCAGAAATGTAAGATGGTATATTTATTGATATTTTATTGATCACTTTTTTTGGTAATAATAAAATACAAAGATTTTCCCAAAGCTTCTTCCACCACCCAATCTTTTCCTCTTTCAGTTATCCTGATAGTTAATTCCCTACTACATTTGAAATTCCATGACCTCAATTTCTTTTTCATTTTTTTGGTTATTTTTTTCATATTCCAAATTTATTTCACTGTTTATTCACAGACCAAAACAAGCATTTTCATAACACAGTACAAGAAAAAAATTCAAATCTGCCATGTACAACTTGCTATTCCCTCCAAACATACAACAAAGTTATCACGTAAATTTCTTTTTTTTTCCCCTTTTTTTCCTTCCCTAACACCCAGTCTGGAACCTTACTCTCATCTGGGTTGAGCTATTTCAATTTCATCATGCAATACTCTGAGTACTATGGTATCGGAGTCTTAATGTAGTAGTCCTGCTGTAATTGATGGAGAATACAGTTTATCACAGCATAAAAATCTTCACAGATTTTTCCTATTTTTTATCTGTGTCTTGTCTTCCTTCTGGTGTCATTGTTGAATGCTTTCTTGATGAACTAGCTTAATTAGGCCTCTTGCCACACTTGCTATAGATTTATTTTTACTTTCATTATAAGAAATTTCCAATACTCAAAATATTGATTATTGAAGCATCCATTTAAATACAGAATCATAGGATCACATGCCTAGGACTGAAAGGAACTTCACTCATAGGCCATCTACTTTGTCCCTAGTTTCACAAACGAAGTATCTTTAAGACATGGGATAATATTACTTATGCAAATAAATGGAAGCCTATCAATATCCTTCTGAGGTTCCATCTATATTTGGTCAGGTTTACTTTGCATGGTACTTAGGTTGCATTTTTTGGGTCATTTAACCCAATTCTCACTGTGTCTGTCTCTGAGTTAATGGCAGTTCTATGAGGTTCAGGAAGAAGTTCTATTTCCCCAGCTCCTATAACTATACAAAAAAGCAAACCTTCCAAGCTGCATTGAAATGATATGTGTTTAAAAGTTTCATTGGTGGTCAACTAAAGTTCATGCCATTTTCTCAGAGAACCATTTTATCCTGACAGAAAAGAAATTCTGTTACATTTGTTTGAGGAATTTTAGTAACCGTGTGGTTTCTGTGAGCTCCTGATGTGTTCAAGATGCTATCACCTGCAAAAAAACTATATATTTGCAATTATTTAAGTCCTTAGGAGAGGCTTGAATGTAAATAAATTCATGTCTCTAAGTTCTAAATTGGACGAATAATTGAAATAGGGATAGTTGAGTACTAAGTTTGTATAATTCTCCCTAAAAATTATCATAGTCTCTATTTTACTTTATGATCAGTTTAACTAGGATATCTTTTTTTTTTTTACACTTGTCTCTTAAACATTATTACCAGGAAAACTCACAGCCAAAGCTTTTTGAATATGTGATGTTATAATGAATAAGGCTAATATTATTTGAGTCATGTCCATGGTCAGGGACAGAGTATAGGTGGCTCTCAGTCATTCCCCACTCCACCCCTCACTTCTATACCACCAAATCTATGTTATCTAATCATAATTGGGTTGTCGATGCAGCAAATCAATCTTTTTACTCCTTATTAATTGATTCTCCATCTCATTCTCTTTATAAACTATTGCAAACTTTTTTTTCTTCTTTCCAAGCCTTCCACACTTGGCACTCACCATTCAATTCCATAGTGAAAGATGACAGCTTTTTCCATTTGCAATCAGCTCTTCTCCCTTTTCTTTCTTCTCACATCCCCTTGATATAACGCCCAACTCTCTGCAGCCTTTCTTTAGTCAGGCTCTGATAATGAGGTGGCTTTCCCCTTATCTAGGCTATTCCCTCTGCAAATGGCCTTGATCTCCTCCTTCCTATCTTCTCCAGCAAATTGTGGCTTCTCCCTTCTAATTTTCAACTTCTATCAATTAGTTTCTTCCCTACACACTTAAGTCTCATTCATTCTTTAAAAAAAGTTTTTAAACCCTTCCCTATACTTTATGATCCAATGCCCTATGTTTCTCCTCTCTTTCTCAGCCATACTCCTGGAAGAAAAAGGCTATCTATACTCATCATCTTCAACTTGCTCTTTTTTTTCATTTCTCAGCCCTTTGCAATCCAACTTCTTGATTATTTAACTGAAATTGTTTTCTCCAAAGTTACCAATAATACTTTAACTGTCAGATCTGATGGGGTTTTTTGGTAGTTCTCATCCTTCCTGACCTCTCTACCGCACTGGACATAAATAATCCTACTCTCATCCTCTCCCCTCTGGGTTTTCATGACACTCTCCTGATTTTCCTTTTATCTGGTTGTTTCCTTTTGATTTTCTTGTCTGACTTATCATCCACATCACCCCCATTAAATGTGAGTTTTCACCAAGGTTCTATCCCAGTCCTTCTTCTCTCTATATATACTCTCTCTGTTCTTGGTAATCTTATCAGCCCTCATGTGTTTCATTGGTATCTCTATGCTGGTGAAACCAAGATCTATATATCCAACTGCAGATTGGGCATTTCAAACTTAAAAAATGTGCAAAACCAAACTTATCATCATCCCACCTAAACGAACCCCTATTCCAAACTTTTTCTATTAAAAGAACCACACTGTTCTTCCAGACTACATGTTTGAAACCTTGGCATTAATTGACAGTGCCCCACTCTTCCTTACCCCACATGTACAAGCAGCTGCCAAATCTTATCATTTCTACCTCCAAACATTTCTCACAACTAAATCCTTTCCTCTATTCACAGTTACCAGTCCCTTATCACCTAGAACTTTGATTATTGCAAGAGAGCCCAATTAGTTTTGCTGTTTCAAGTCTCTCTCCACCTTAATCCATCCTCCTCACAAAAATATAGGTGATTTCCTTTAAGCATGGATCTGATCATGGCACTCTCCTACTCAATACACTCCAGTGGCTTTCTGTTATGTCTAGGATCAAATATAAACTTCTCTGTTTGGCTTTTAAAACCATTCATAACCTGTCCCTGATCTATCTTTCCAACCTTTTTTTATACATCATATCCCCTCCTACATTCTATAATCTAGCCAAACTGACTTGTTCTTTTCACACACAGTATTCCATGTTCCAGGGCCATTCTTTTGCACCAGCCATTCTTCCTGTCTGGAATGTACTTTCTCCTCACCTCTACCACTCAAGAACTATCTTCTACATGAAACCTTACCTGATCCAGAGGCCCTCCCTCCATAATTACCTTGAATTTATTTTGTATTTTTAAATACTTTGTATTTGAATACTATATATGTATGTATATATGTATATGCATAAATATATACAAATGTATGTGTGTTGTCACACCCAATGGGATTTAAACTCCTTGAAAGTAGGAATTAATTCTTCATATTGATATATATAGTATCTAACACTGAGTCTAGCCTGGCACAGTATTGGTACTCAATAAATATTTGTCAATCCATTGAGTTTGTTCAAAATTACCTAGTGAGATAAGATAATATTTCTAAAACACTTAGCATAGTACCTGGCACAAAATAAATGCAATATAAATGCTTATTCCCTTTCCTATTCTATCTGATTTCCCCTATCTGTTGTTGGCCTATGAATTCTTCCCCCTAGACATACCATTGCTCAGCCCCCTTGTATATGTATACATAAATATATGTATATAAACATATATGTGTTTATATGTTCATACAAACATATATGTGCATACACACATGTATACATGTCTCTGTAATATATACGCACACATAATGTGGATGTTTCTTGTCATCTCACATATTTATATTGAGATTATTATGGCTTATTGTATAAGGCATTGATTTACATCTAATTTCTGTTAAACTGTTTTCCATTTGTTTTCCCATCAGCTCTTTAAAACAAAGAGAAGTCATTGTGCCTTAAATTTATGTTCTTATGGTTTTATTAATACTGCACAAAATTTTTAGTTGTTTATGTTTCTTACATATTTAGTCTATTACGCTTACCTACTTTTCTGTTTTCTTGATAAGCATGAAATAGTTTTAATGATTACAGTTTTATCACACAGTCATATCTTTTCATCAGAGATTTATTAATTACTTACTATATGCCAAATATTGTGTGAAAACCTAGGAATACAAAGAATGGTAAAAACACTTCCTGCCTTCAAAGGTGCTTATATTCTAATGAGAGAGAGAACATGTAAATGAATATGTAATACATATTTTTGTGAATGAATATGTAATTTTTGTGAATGAATATGTAAATGAATATGTAATACATACATACATACAAATGTAATACACATTTCCTCATGGGGCTAAAACTTCTGAAATATTAAGCTTGAGCTCCCACTTCCAACCTATGTTATTGCTTTTACAGATCTTGCCCCCATCACACCTCTCCCCCTTTCTTTTCCTGCTGTATCAATTTGTGAGGTAATTAATATTAGGCAGAAAAAACACAGCACAGTCTATTGGTAATTAAGGTGGGACTTTTTTTTATTGTTTTCCCTTTTGGAGCACTGAGGCAATCAAGTGCCTTTGATTAAGTCTTACTAGGTGCAAAGCCCCAGCACTATACCCTTTTGTTGATTAGGTATGAAGCCTTCAGGCCCTAAGAAGGGTATACAGACTCAGGGGTTAGTATTTTGATTGGGGCTCTCACTCACTGGAAGAGTGTCCTGTGGTTTGACTAAACCAGACTCTGGGTAGCCGTTATTAAGGAGCCCCACCCCCATTTGGAAATCCAAATGTTGGTGCTTCTTTGGTAACTATGTAGTGAGATGTTGGACAGAAAGCTAGAAGCCTGTCTACTGACTTGTGTCATTTGATCTGTTGATATTTTCTGTTTGTAATTTCTGTCTGTATTTGCTCTGAAGTTCAGGGTGTTGGCTTTTCCTCCTGAACTAAGTGAATGATATATGTATGTTTGGTTGAAGTGAGATTGTTAACCCCTTAAAGTTGCTTTCCTTAAAAAAGTAGATCAAAGAACCTGTGCTAGCAGCCCTTCCGTGGGCTGGTGTTGTTGGCCTTACATAGCCACATTGTTGTTGCACGTGGTAGAAATTATTCTATGTCTCCAGCTAAGTAATCCAATTCTACCACCCTCCCAGTTTCCTATATCATTCTTTCCAATGACTGCCATCTCTTGGGACACATGTGTTCCAACCTTCTAGACACCAGCTTCCCCTAGCAGTTGAATTATCCCTTTTCCTGGACCAGTGCATAGGGCTACTGAGAGCTTAGATTTCTTCCTCTGAAATCTGATAGCCAAATTTCAATATTGAAACCTTGATATTATCACAACTCTTTCCTATTTATCAGTCCACACATCCAATCAGTTGCCAAATCTTATTTGTTTTTAATCTCCACAATACCTATTGAATTCTACTCCTAATTATTCAGTAGCTAGCTGCCTTATGAGACCTTATAAACTCTTATCCAGATGATCATTGCAGCCTCATACTTTGTCTCTCTACCTGAAGACTCTTTCTTCTTTCCTCCATCCTCCCCCAAAGCTGCAAAATGATTTGTTTCCCTTAAGCACTGATCTAACCATGTCACTCCCCTACTCAGTAAATTCCAATGATTCTTTATTTTGTCTATGATAATCTCTTCCACTTGGCATTTAAAGACAACCTGACCTCAGCCTACCTTTCCAGACTCTGTTATACATGAGCTTCCTTCCTAAAATCTGTGGCCCAACCAAACTGCCTTCTTGCTTTTCCTCATACAGAACCCTCCATTTCCTATCTTTACTCTAGATTTCCCCCCTGCCTGGAAATTATGTAAGCTCCTTCAGGATAGGGACAATTATATTTTTTGTTTGTATCCCTAGTACCTGGCCAGGGCATGGCACACAGTAGGCATTTAATAAATCCTCATTGATCAGTTAATCAATTCTAATCACCTCTTACAACTCTCTTTTACCCTACATTTTATGGAAGGCAAAATCTTAAATTGTTTTCTACAAAAGGCAGTTCAAATATTCATTGATTCTTTCAACAAACATTTATCAAATAGCGCAGAGGAATACCTAACTGAATAATTCTTAAGCCCTGCATTAAGGGATTTATAATTCGATAGTACTAAACAGGGAGGTAAGGCACATATGCGAATAATCATAATACAAGGCAAAATAGTTTGGCTTAGTGGGAGGAGCACTGAATTTAGAACCTTGAGACCTAGCTTTAAATCCCATGTCTGCCACTTAAGATTCATGCAGTCTTCTTTGTGTCCACCTGGGGCCCACAGAATAAGTACTTAGTAAATGCTCATCCAAAGAATCTTTGCCAAATAAGTGAAATGCAACTCAAGGCTTTTCCTCAACCGATGAGGCCCTGCAGTGTCACCTTTGCATATGTAGGGTGGCATGCCATCTTTCCTTAGAGAATGAACATGAAACCTTTTAATTTCTCTCTCTCCAAACCACACAGAAGTCTCTTCACATGGGACAATTTTTTTTTTCAGGAAAGCCAAATGGGAGAATCTGCAGAATGCATTTCTCATTTATGAATTTGCCGCCTCCTCTAGCTGACAAACATCTGCAGCTTTCACATCTGGGGAGGCATCTGCTTTGTGTTGTCAGGGGGACCCAAGGAGAAAATTGGGGAAAAATACTAAAGCCACAATAGTAAACAATATGCAAAGCAGTTATTGCTAACCAAGAGACCAAGAGTCCAAAAATGGTGTCAAGGCCCATGCTGTGATACTCAGCCTTTCAGGAAAGCCTGGGAATTGCCTTTTTTTAAGCTGCCACAGCAGAAAATGCCATGCTCCCTGCCTGGGAATCCCAGGCTTTTGCATAGTAACATAGGGGCCCATAAATAAGAAACTCATTAAGCTACCTGTACCAGGCCCCTGCCCCAAGCCAGACTGGCAAGGGGAACTTAATGAGGTGATAATGAGGAGAAAATGGTTTAGCTCCTTTTTTTGGCCTGGTTCATTTGGGGAGTGAGGGAAAGCCAGTGTTCGGCTCCATGGCTACCATAAGGCCCAATTCCTCATTCAGGGTGGGTCTATACCAGGGCAGCAATTTGCTTTCCAGGCCCCCAAGTTATCTGGCTCTGCTGTCTATAGAGACAAAAGGAGCTATTCATGAGCATTTGAAGGAGACTATTCCAAATAACACCAGAAAAGGGTGTTAAAGTAGCTCTTCATTAGCATTTGAAGGGAATGTCCAAATCAGACCCACAAAGAGCATTAAACCCATCCATATCATCCACTGGGGCTGGGGAAAGGGAGTGCTTCTGCTTGAGATTAATGTCAGCATTATTTTCTTGTCCTATTCTCAGCCTCTGCAATTGAAGTTTCATATTCATCTACTATTTCTTCTGGCCTCCTTGGCTAAGACCACCTCTTTTTTTAATCAATAATGAACCCAATAATGAACACTGAACCCAAGATGAGATCTTAACCCAGGGTGAATTGGGGGTGCAGAGCCTCTAGTGGGTCTAAGTTCTCTGAGATCCACAACTTGTATAAACATCTTTAATTTTACAATGTAAAAACCTGAGGCCCCCAGAGAAGTGAAGAGATTCCCTAGGGATCATGGGTAATGATATCCATAGAGTTTACCATCTATCAGGCACTGTGCTAAATGATTTATAATTAGTATCTCATATGAACCTCACAAAAACCTTATAAGGTAGATGCTATTATTATCCCCTTTTTATAGAAAAATACAGAGGTTACGTGACTTCTCCAGGGTCACACAGCTAGTAAGTATCTGAGCCTGGATTTGAACTTAGGTCTTCCTGACTCCATACCCAAGCTAATGTCAATTCTGGGATTCAAACCCACATCTTCTGATTCTGGATCCTATGTATTTTCCTTTTTACTGAAGGGTTCTTTTAACCTTTTAACCCCTTTGGCAGCTTGGTGAAGCCTATGAACTCTTTTTCTAAATCCGGATTTTAAATGCGTAACGTAAAATACATAGGTTTACAAAGGGAGCCAATTAAATGGAAATAAAATAGTTACAGAAAAAATAAAGTACCAGACCCTATTTCAAGAACTACTGTTTGATACCAAGATGCCTTTTAAAATGGCTTTTTGTGTCCATGCTTTATCTCTCCCCAACTCCCTCCTCCCCATCCTGCCTCCCATTGCTATCCTTCGGCTGGCAGAAGTTGAGAATTATTAAGCCTTGTATTTCTTACAGTGTCTAGCCCATAGTAGGTACCATGTCTGAGGAGTGACTTAATGAATCAAAGAACAAATGAATATAGATGGTGATTGACTGAACTGTCTTAAAGAGGATAAACTCAGATGGAAGCTTTGTGATACTGTTAAGAACTGAGAATTTCAGTTTTAAAGGCCGTCAGACATCATCAGAACCATGTTCAAATTGCTTTAGACTCTGACCTCTCTCCTTTGACCCTACCACTCGAACCTCAACACTACATGTTTAGTCTTTTTTTCAATCATATCTGACTCTTTGTGACCCCATTTGGAGTTTTCTTGGCAAAGATACTGGAGTGGTTTGCCGTTTTTTTCTCTGGCTCATTTTACAGATGAGGAAACTGAGGCAAACAGGGTCAAGTGACTTGCCCAGGGTCACACAGCTAGTAAGTCTCTAGGCCAAATTTGAACTAAGGAAGAAGAGTCTTCTTGACTCCAGGCCTGACACTCTATCAACTATGCCACATCTTATTTTATAAATGAGAAAACTGAAACTCATAAATGTTAAATGACTTACCCTAGGTCCCATAGTTAGCCTCAGGGATGAGATTAGAACCCAGGCCTCTTGGCTATTGGGTCTGTATTTTTTCCGCTATACCTTGTATGAACTTCCTTCTACATTTAAAGACCAATGTAAATGTTACCTTCTATATCCTATCTTCTTCAAAAATCTTTTCCAGTCTTCATTAATCTTATTGCCTTTCCTTCATGGATTATCTTCCAATTTGTCATTTTTGTACATGATTGTTTGCATGCTGTTTCCCCCCCTAAGGGCTCTGCCCTTAGACTGTGAGCTCCTTGAGAATGGGATATTTTTTGGGGGGGGGGTGGGGTGGGGAGGTAGATTTTCTCTGTATCCTGAGAGTTTAGCAGAGTGACTGCCATGTGTATTCAGCAACTAGTACAATGCCAGCCATATAACAGATTTTAATCAGTGATCTTTAACTTGAATTGAGTTGAATAGACCTCTCATCTACAAGAATCCTTTCTCCAACTCTCTCAGAAATAGGATTATGCAGCCTTTGCTTGGTAGCAAAGCAGTAAAAGAGACAACCAATTTGCTTTTAGTTGTTGTTGTTTTTAAAGCATATTTTTTTTTTAATTTCACCTGTATAGGAATCTTCTGGGAAGGAGCTCCATTTGCCTATACAGATCTCCAGCTTAAAATCTTACAGAGCTATGGAATGCCTAGGTGACTTTCCAAGGTCGTATAGCAAGTATGGATGAAAGGTAGGATTTGAACCAAGGTCTTCCTGATTATGAAAGCAGCTCTTTGTCCCCTATGCCCTATGCCTCTGATGGGGCACTAATGAAGGATCCCTAAAAGGCCCTAGACTTTCCCAAGTGGCCCAGGTCCCAGTAGTTAGTCTGGGCACTCCGCCCTTCCCAGTTAATCCTTTCAACTGTCCTTTCATTGTGGCCTTCATTGTTCACACCTGGCCTCACCTAGACTACCACTCCTTAATTCCATCTAGACCCCTACTCTGTTACCTTCCAATCACTCCAGACTACTCAGCCACTCCTAGATCACATCCAGATCTTCCCACAGTCTTCCTGTATAAAAGGTCCATCTTGCCTCCTTTAAAATGCTCAGATTCCTCAAGAGTCTGACCAATGGCTTATATTCCTTAAGATTCTGACCAGCTTGTCAATACAAGTGTCACAATAATCCTGGTTTTAAAGGTCCCTCCTGCTTCAATTGGCAAAACAATAAACCTTACCTCTCACTAAAAGAAAGCTTGAGTACAATTCTTTCAAGGTGGGACCTGAGTCTTTTGCCCTTGAATTTTGGGGTTCCAAGCACCCCTAGATCTCAAGACCTCTCTTCAACCTAATCCTGCCTTCTTTTCTAACTGGTTTTGACCGGTTAAAGTTAAGAAAGTCTGCTCTCTTAACATCTCTACTGGGGCCTAGGGAGCACATACTCAGATTTCAATTAGCATCACACAGAGCTAGCTTTGTAAATTGACCTAGAGAAAACAAAATGACTTTGACCTTGTAAGCTAGTAGAGATAGTGTGATATAGTGAATAGAAAGTTACCCTGGAAGCCAGGAGAACCTGGGCTTGAATCCTCCCTCAGACAGTCATTAGCTGTGTGATCATGTGCAAATCACTTAATTTATCTAGGCCTCAGCTTCCTCATCTGTAAAATGGAAATAATATAGTTCCAATTCCACAGGGTCATTGTGAGGGTCACATGAGATCATACAAATGCTACCGATTGTATTTGTATTTATTCATTTTATGTTTATGCCATATACATTTTTATCTGCACTTGTCTCCCTCATTAACATGAAGTTTTTTGTGAATAGGGCTCATTCCATCCTTTTTTACTTTTGTTCCTAACATTTAGCATGGTCTCTAGCCCACTTAATAATGTTACAGGAGAAATATCTCCTTTATGTTAAATACTTATGAATGGATTGAATTAATTGATTAAATTGGTTAAGCAATATGTAAATATTAGTTATTATTATGATTATCCCTTACAGCTCTAAAATTTGAGTACTATGATACCTTCCACTGGCAACAGACTGCCAGCAATTTACAAGCCCATGGTAAAGTGACCAAGCAGCTTTGCCAAGTGAGCTGCTACTGGTGGGCCTAGTTCTAATGTTTGTCTGATAGCCACTAGTGGGTAGTGCTATCTAATTGTGAAAGTTGCTTTCTGAATCAGCATAATAATTCAACGAAGAATGTATTGAAAATTTTCCTAAGCTCTTAGGCACTACTAGGATGGGGAGGGAGAGTGAAAAAAAGAGAGATAAAACTCTGAATAAGAGTCCTTGGCCTCAACTAACTTACAATCTAACAGGAAAGACAAGAAATACATACAGCAAATTCCCTAATGGGATAGACTGTAAATACATAAGAAAAGTACCAACAGGGAGCTGTGAGAGGTCATAGGTAAGAGAGATCACTTCCAGCTTTTTATGGAGAGGGAGAAGAGAAGGAGGAAGGCTTTAAGGTGTGCATATAGAAGGTGACATTTACACTATATTTAAATATAGACCCAATAGCCAATAGGTCTGGGTTCTAATCTTATCTCTGAGGCTAACTAGTTGTCTTACCTAGTGCAGGTTACTTGACTTTTCTGAGTTTCAGCTTCCTCATCTTTAAAACGAGATTAGATATATCCAGTTCTAAATTCTGTGATCTATTCTTTGAAGGAGTAGGAGTTTTACTAGGAAGTGATGAGAAAAGCCCATGGTTTAAGGATTTTACTTTGTTCGGCAAACAGGGGAGAACTACTGAAAGCTCAGTGGAAAGACAAAGTTATCACTGTGCTTTAGGAAGATTAATCTAATGGAGTGTCTGATGGATTGGAAGGAATTAAGTTTTAAAAAACTTTATAGTCTATACCTTGGAGCCATAGGCAATATTTAGGCCAAAAGATTTAGAGCTGAAAAGTATTTCAGAGGCCCCCAAGTTCAGTCACCTCACTTTACAGATGAGGAAATTGAGTCATAGAGAAGTAACTTTCCCAAAGTAAATGGCAGGTCCAACATTTGAACCCTGCTCTCCTTATTTCTAATTTCATATACTTCAAAATGATCCCTGGCCCTAAGAAAATGCATCTTCCATCTCAGATGATTGGTATTAATGCAACATGGGAAAGTAAGGGGAAGGTACAAGTAAGCCTTGTACCATGATTGACAGCCCACTGGATTCCGAATCAGAGGTCATGAGTTACTATATGTTACTTTATGTGTCTGTATGTTATAGTGTACTATATGTGTCACCCTTGGGAGATCATTTAACCTCTCTGAGCTTCAGTTCCCTCACATGTAAAATAAACAGGTTGAACTAGGTATTTTCTAGAGTTCCATGTAGTTCACAGTCTTAAGATCCTATCAGTCTTCTTTTCCCTGTACCTCTCTCTATCCCTCTCACATCTTATGTAAACTTATTAGAAACACGGTCAGTCATTTACTATCTTTGTCAATTTTGGAAGATTTTATATACATATATATGTGTGTGTGTGTGTGTGTGTGTGTAGACACATATATACACATATGTGTATGTGTATATGTGTGTATTATTATGTATATGTATATATAAGTGTGTATATACATATATATACACATACATACATATATACATATACATATATATATATATATAAACTTGGAACTATACCTCAAAAGCCAGTAAACTGTCAATATCCTATGCCTTAGTGATGCCAGTACTAGACATATGCTCCAAAGAGGAGAAAGGCAGAGGGAAAGAACTCATATATAAAAATATTGATAGCAACACTTTGGATGGTAGCTAAGAACTGGAAACGAAGTGAGTACTAATCAACTGGAAAACAGCCAAACAAACTGACATATAGGAATGTAGGGATAGAGAGTAGATCTATGTTTTCATTGATATAAGAAACTCTCAAATGAGGAAATTCTGTCTGTCAAGGCTGGTGGGTACTTTGCAACTTAGAGTCTCAAAGAGTTTCTTAGAGCACTGAGAGGTTAAGGGATTTGCCTGGAATCAAAGAGGGGACTTGGACCCAGGTCTTTCTGATGCTGAGCCCAACTTCCTAGGTCATTCTGTCTGTTTGAATGTAATGGCTATTATTTTGCAGTAAGAAATGATGAATATTATGGACTCAGAAGACTTGGATGAACTGATGAAATGAGAATCAGCAGGACAACTAAGTGGATGGACACAGTAATATAAAGAAAACTTATTTGGAAAGATTTCAATATTCTAATCAACACAGTGACCAATCATGACTTCAGATGACTGTTGATATTGTATACCTCCCACGTCTCCTCAGAGAGGTGATGGACTAGAGTTGTAGGACGAGACAGACATTTTTGGATAAGGCCACCATGATGATTTATTTCATTTGCTTGACTGAAATTATTTGTTATAAGGGAAGACATCTATCAGAAAAAAAGTGAGTTAGTGGGAAATGATAGAGAAGAAGGAAAGAAAGATGGAAAGAAGGAAAGAAAGAGAGAGAGAGAGGGAGGGAGGGAGGAAGGAAGGAAGGAAGGAAGGAAGGAAGGAAGGAAGGAAGGAAGGAAGAAAGAAAGAAAGAAAGAAAGAAAGAAAGAAAGAAAGAAAGAAAGAAAGAAAGAAAGAAAGAAGGAAAAGGAAGGAAAGAAAGAGAAAGAAAAGAAGGGAAGGAAGGAATAAGGAAGAAAGAAGAATCAATAAAACATTACAACTACCACAAATGGAAGAAAAAAGAGCACGCATGTGCTTGTAGCTAATTGGATGCTTCAAACTTCTGGACAATACATAACTTTGTAAAGCAAAATGATTGGGACTTGCTTAAGGGGAAACAGAGGGAATATTAAACAAAAAAGTTTGTGTTTTTACATAGAAACAGGTTGAATAAATGTGCTTAAATAGAATCCTTTGAAGTTCTCCTAAGGCTTCTATTACAAACATTTGGCAATGCGTCTATGCCTGGTTGCACGCTTACTTTGTGATAGAATTGTTTAAGACACATTTTTCACTTATTATGACTAACCCTGCTGGGCTTCATCAAATCAAATCAATCACTATTTTATTGACCATGTACCACACACAGTAAGAATCAAAGAATCAACCATGAGCAAATATAAATGTTACAATGAAGGGTCAGGCCCCGTTTTCCTACTCTAATTCCAGCAACATTGGTTGGAAATTGGGGAAAAAACATTAGAGATACAAGAGGAAGCAAGGATGTCTGGTTGTTTATGTGATCTCCTGTACTACTCCAATTTTCTTTTACTTTTTTTTTTCCTTTGAGAATGGTAGGAGCTTCACTTCAGTCAAATCATAGGAATTCCATTCTCCAACAATAGTTTAGTTTTCAAGAAACTGTGTTAGACTGAATCCTGATGAACTTCCTGAATTAAATAAGGATTACAAGATGTTGGAATGTGGTTTTGAAGGAGCTTGATAAAATCTCCTTCCCACTGAGGCTTTTAAAGATTGGGACAGATGCCTATCTGCTTGGAATGCTCTAAGTACCATTCCACCTGGGGGACAGATTAGAAATGTTCTAGATTCTGTGCTGTCCACTGGGGAGGGAGAATGCCTGTGTCTGGAAGTTGAGAATTATTTGTCCAGTCTGTGAATTCCTCTGCAAACATGGTACCTGTGTTCTTCTGCTTCTGAAAAAAACAAAATTTTCATTAACGATTTTAAGGTATCATGAGATCCTCAGATAATGATAGCTTAAGAACTGACATTTATAGAGTGTTTTGCAAAATGGATTCAGATAACTTCATTTTATTAAATCCTTATAACGGCACTTTGAGATAGGCCAATAAGGTTTTATTTTCTCCATTTTACAATTGAGGAAACAGAGACTTTAAAAAGTTAGATCTCAATTTGAGGTCACACAGTTAATAAATCATGGAGCTGGGATTTGAACCCAGATCTCCCAATTCTAGGCCCATTGGGAATTCTTATATAAGAATTTATATAGTTGGGGGCGGAGCCAAGATGGCGTTGTGAAAGGAAGAAACTACTGGAGCTCTCTCACAAATTCTGTCAGATAAAACTAAAAAAGTGAATCTGAGCAGATTTGAGAGAGTTAGAAGCCACTAGTAGACTGAGAGGGGCAGGAGCTCCAGGCACACGGATCAGCACCAGACCAAACCAACCAGGAACAGCAGAAGAATCCAACCAGCTTGCAGCTCTGGGAGAGCACTGGGTGAGTGAAACGCTGGAGCAGGAACAGGCCCGGAGTGGAAGTACCAGCTATAGCTGCGATTGTGCCCCAGGCCTACCAGCCCAGGATGGGAGTCTGTCGGAGAGCAGAGCCTGCTGCTGAGGGAGCAGCTATCCCAAAGTCCTCCAACCCACAGTCTAAAGGTTTGAAACTCGCCTTCTTGGAGTCCCAGTAGCCAGGATGTGCAGGTAAAATGGCTCATATCCCTCCCTTGAATAAACCCAGAGAATAAAACCTCAGGAGAAACAGAGGAGCCAGAGGGCTTCAGTAGGGAGAGAAGTGGGGGAGAGGGCCCTTCCTGTGGTGGCAGGAGGACAGCAGCCCTCACCTTAGCAGAACAACGAGAATAACTGAGCCCCAGGGGATGGAGCTAACTAACGTCAACGCCAGGACTATAGACTTGGCTTTGCACAGCCAGGGGAAGTGGCAGACACCAATACAGACAGAAGCTGAGACCACCCCTGCTGTAGAACAGTCCTGGGGAAGAGGAGACTCCCAGCAGGCAGACCACCCCTTCCCCACACCTCACAAAACCAGAGGCCATAGCACATAAAGCTAGATCTCCACACAAGAAACTTGGAACAGAGCCCCCTGAGCCTCAGAAACAGAGAGCCACTTCAGAAACCAGAAAGGGAAAAAACACCACAAAAAAGAATTGTAAGAAGCTTTCAAAAACAATTGACTCATATTATGTAGACAGGGAAGACCAAAATACCAATTCAGAAGAGGACAGCATGGACGCTACACCCACATCTGAAACCTCAAAAGGGAAAGGGAACTGGTCTCCAGACCAAAAAGCACGCCTGAAAGAACTCAAGGAGGACTTTAAAAACCAAATTAGGGAGGTAAAAGAAAAAATGGGGAAAATAGGACAAATTATTTTACAGAGCTGGATAAAATAATAACAAAATTCATCTGGAAGAACATGAGGTTCAGAATATCTAGGGAATTAATGAAAAGACATGCTAGGGAAGGTGGCCTAGCCATACCAGATATTAAACTGTACTGTAAAGCAGCAGTCATCAAAACTACCTGGTACTGGCTAAGAAACAGTTGTGGATCAGTGGAATAGGATAGGTACACAAGATGGAGAAATCAACGACTATAGCAGTCTAATCTTTGATAAACCCAAAGAATCCAGCTTCTGGGCTAAGAATTCACTATTTCACAAAAACTGCTGGAAAAATTGGTAAATGGCAGGGCAGAAACTGGGCATAGACTTTAGATCTTATACCATATACCAAAATAAAGTCAAAATGGGTTCATGATTTAGGAATAAAAACTATAAGCAATTTAGAAGAGCAAGGAATAGTTACTACCTATCAGATTTGTGGAAAAGAAAAGAATTCATGACACAAGAAGAGATAGAGAGCATTATAAAATGCAAAATGGATAATTTTGATTATGTTAAATTGAAATGTTTTTGTATGAAAAAAGCCAATGCAATGAAGATTAGGAAGGAAAAAGAAAATTGGGAGAAAATCTTTACAACTAGTGTCTCTGATAAAGACCTCATCTCTAAAATATACAAGAAACTGAGCCAAATTTATAGGAATTCAAGTCATTTCCCAATTGAGAAATGGTCAAAGGATATAAACTGGCAGTTTTCAGAGGAAGAAATTAAAGATATCTATAGGCATATGAAAAAGTGCTCGAAATCACTACTGATTAGAGAAATGCAAATCAAAACAACTCTTAGGTACCACATCTGTCCTGTCAGATTGGCTAAAATGACAAAACAGGAAAATGATAATAGCTGGAGAGAATGTGGGAAAATTGAAACATTGTTACATTGCTGGTGGTGTTGTGAACTGATCCAGCCATTCTGGAGAGCAATTTGGAACTGTGCCCAAAGGGCTATAAAAATGTTCATACCCTTTGACCCAGCAATACCACTTCTAGGGTTGTATCCCAAAGAGATCACACAAGTGGAACCCATATACACAAAAATATTTATAGTGGCTCTTTTTGTAGTAGCAAAGAATTGGAAATCAAGGGGATGCCCATCAATTGGGGAATGGCTGAATAAGTCATGGTATATAAAAGTAATGGAATCCTATCGTGCTATAAGAAATGGGGATGATATGGATTTCATAACAACCTGGAAAAACCTACATGATATAATGCTGAGTGAGCAGAGCAGAACCAGGAGAACATTGTACACAACCGTAGACATATGGATTCTGTGATGACTAACTTTGATAGACTGCACTCTTCTCAGCAAAACAAGGTGCAAAGACAACTCCAAAGGACTCACAGTGGAGGATGCTATCTACATCCAGAGAAAGAACTACGGAGTCTGAATGCGGATCAAGGCACACTTTATGCTTGCCTTTTTTTCCCTTTTATTTTCTCCTTTGTTTTTGTTTTTTGGGGTTTTTTTGGTTCTATTTCCTCTTTGTCATGATTCATTCCATGGGTCATAATTCTTCACAACTTGACTAGTGTGTAAATAAGTTCAATGTGAAGTTATACGTAGAAGATATGTCGGATTCCAAGGTCTCTTGGGGGAGGAGGGGAAAGAAAATCTGGAACTCAAAATTATGTAGAACCAGGTGTTGTAAATGAAAAATAAAAAATCTTAATTATAAAAAATACATAATTCAAAAAAAGAATTTATACAAATATAATCCATTTTCAATCATAGATGCTAATAAAGACCAATTAAACTAACAGCTGGACGTCCAAAAATTGTTGATGTTTGACTTGTATTATTTGCACATGAGTTTTGGGTGCCTAGCAGTTCTCAAAGTATCAAATTAAATATTACATCATATTATGAAAGCTTCACTTAGAGTAGTTAAAAAATGGTGTCTACATTTTCCATCATCTCCTTCTGCTCAAAACTTCCTAGGTCCCCATTTTATTCAAAGTATCAATCTGAACAAACCTGCCCACGCTAACCCTGCTGTATTTCTTGTGCACATCCTTCACCAAATTAAATGCTTCCTTTCTAGCTCTTAATGATCATCTGTGGAAATAATAAATATCATAGATTGATTACATTGCCGGTAACTCGGGCTTCCATCCCTCTACTGAAACTTCTCTCTTTAGGTCTCTGACTACCTCTTCATTGCCATATTCAAAGGCCTTTTTTCCATCTTCACTTTCCTTGGGCTTTCTGTAGAATTTGACACTATTAATAACTTCTTGGTATTTTCTTATCACTAAGTTAATATGTTTACTATTCACTACTGTTTCTTTTCTTATGTTTTTTTTTGAGGTCTTCCTTGATTCCTCTTGCTTTTCCCAAAATGTAGGTGGCCCTAAAACACTGTTCTTGGTCCTCCCCTCTCTCTTTATCTCTCTGTCTCTACCTTTGTCTGTTGCTCTCTCTGTTTCTCCTTATGTGTCTCTACCTTTGTCTCTGTCTCCAGCATCTCTTTGGTTTTTTTGTATGTCTCTGTCTCTGTACTCTGTCTCTGTGTCTATCTGTGGCTCTTTCTATGTCTGTGTATCTGTGTATCTGTGTCTCTGTATTTCTTTCTGTCTCTTTGTCTGTCTCTGTCTTTTTCTGTTTCTGTCTCTCTCTCCAGTTTAATCTCTTTCTATGGCTTCAGAGGCCTTTCAAATCATTATTTCCAGACCTGAACTCTACCAGATTGTCCCACTTCTTTTTTTTTATTTTATTTTAATTTATTTTTGACATGTTTGGTTGTCAGCATTGATTTTCACAGGTGTTTGAATTACAAATTTTCTCTCCATTTCCTCCCCCCCTCCACTCCAAGATGGCATACACTCTGGTTGCCCTGTTCCCCAGTCTGCCC
>CM053624.1:147901112-147932112 GCA_028646595.1 Phalanger gymnotis | reverse complement strand
GGGGTGTGACTGCTTATAGACTAAAGAGTTCTATGTTCCACACTTGGGCTGATGCGCTGCCTCACCAGCACTCCTCCTTCCCCAAGAACCCCCTACCTGGACTGGGCTTAAATCTTCAGCAGGCTCTTCACTCCTGCTCTGATCAGCCACTTAATTCCTCCCACCAGGTGGGCCTGGGGCCAGAAGCAACTGCAGCCCTAGTTCTAAAGCTGCCCCACCTCGGGCGGTGGCCGAAAGGCAAACTCAGTCACGCAGATTTCCCACTAACCTTCTCTGATGTCTTTGCTCTTTGTGGGTTGAGAGGTCTGGTGGATGCCACAGCTCAGTACTTCAGGATGCCGGGGCACTTTCTGCTGGTCTCCTGGTCTGGTAGGTCTGCATGTGGTCTGTTTGCGCCGCGCGCTGGGCTCAGCTCTGCTCCCCTCAGCTGGGGGCTGGGAGCTCCGTGTGGGACAGACCTTACCCAGAGACCATCCAGGCTGTCCTGGGCTGGAGCCCTGCTTCTCTCTGCCACTTTGTGGGTTCTGCAGCTCTAGAATTGGTTCAGAGCCATTTTTTTATAGGTTTTTGGAGGGACTTGGTGGGGAGCTCACGCCAGTCACTGCTTCCCAGCCGCCATCTTGGCTCCACCCCAGATTGTCCCACTTCTATCTGGAATTTGATAAAGTTTAGTCTAAAACTAAACTATGTTTCCCTCTAAAAAATGCACAAAAAACAAACCAAATACATTAAAATTAACTCAATTAGGCCTCAATTACCTTATCTGTAAAATGACACAACTGGATTATATGATAGTACTTTATGTTAACTGTGAGTGCTTTATTTCATAGTCCCCCCCCAAAAAACAGACTGGATAACTTTATATTTAAAAGGAATAGCAAGTTGTACATAATAGATTTGCAGTTTCATGTGCAATCTTTTTTGAAATTATTCTATATTATGGAAATGTTTGTCTTACCCCAGAAATTTAAAATAAAACAATTTTTAAAAGAAAGAGAAAACAGAATAAATAAAATCACATGTTTAATCCTAATTTTAAAAGTATGTATATCATCATGATTATCTTTTTGCTGATAGAGTATTCACACTTCTATTTCCCCCACCCAAAGTGGGGCAGAGAGGAAGAGAGGAGTCATTCTCCTACACTGATGTCATAGTTCTTTTTGAGAACAATGGACAAACCACAACACCTAAATAACTAATTTTTGTTGTTGAATCTGCTCATTCATTTGTGAATTGTAGTTTACCCTTTTGTTAAATACAGACTAAGAGTTCATCCCTTTGTCCAGATCTCTAGAGACAAAGAGAATACATTTTTATACTATACCTAGGAGTAGTTCTCAGAAAGAGCAGATTGAATTAAGGCAGACTTAACTCAGTGGATATTTATGAAGCCAGAAAGCAGGAAAAGAAAATGGAAATGGTGTACTCTGAAAAAATATAAAGACTTTGTAACATTTAAAAAGCTCAAGAGACACAGTTTCTGGGTAACTAGTCATTTTATTAATTATGCTAGCATTTTATTAATAAAAGAGATCAGTGGCCCTCTCAAATTGCTAAAGACCCTTCATGGCGTCAGGCTCACAGCTTATATGCTCTTGGAGAAATGGGTGTTCCTGAGGGGGGCAATCAATCAAGAATGGTTAACAATTAATGAGAGAAAGAATATTATAATGAGAGTTGGGTTATATTCCAATAAAAGTCTTAAGGTACATAACACTGAGCATCTTAATCTTGGTCAAAGAAACTTGTCAACATAGATATCAAAGAAAGAATCCACTTTTACCCCAGACCTGTCTGACCAAACACAATGGCAAGGAATTCACCAATTCTTCTAAACTTGGAATATTTTTTACTATCTTTGATTAGATCTTAGCCTGGGTAAGTATTTGCCCAAAATTTCCCACTCTGGTTGATTTCTGGATAAGGAAGCCAAAAAGGGGAAAAAACCTTGGTCCCAAAGCAATAATTAGTTATTACATAACTATTAAATTATTAAAATAAATTAAAAACTATTAAATATTAACTTAGAGAGAAATAATTATTTCTCTCAACTAGTTTTGAGATTGAATATACCTCAACAGACATTTGTAACCTGTGGCTCAGAACTAAAACTCTTGGTTTCCATGGACTGAGTTTAGTCTTGGGGACTTCTCACTCTTACCTCTTTTTTGCTCATACTCCAATGCCTCAGTGCCCCAGTTTCCCCTAAGAACATCAGAATTTGACTAAAATCTTGGTCCTCAAACTAAAGGGAAAAGGTCTTTAGCTCCCATGAAAACACTTAGGCCGATAAAATGTTGACTAACATATAGGCTTTATTTAACCCTGCATAAAACGAAAGATTTTCACTTGAGTCTATTAAAATTCAAGACCATTCTCTTCTATGAGTTTTGACCTCTCAAGGATCTATACAGTTCCTGAGAACATGTAGAATTTTATCAGATTTCCCCCTGCTTTCCAATACGTTGGGAAAGTTCTTAAGTTTGTTACTGAGTTAAGCCCCTCACTCCTAAAATGAGGCCAGTCTTTTAGAGATCTATACAGTCCCCTACACATACAATATTTCCCTGGGTGAAGGACTTAAAGCAAGGAGAAAGCACAAAATGCAACTCTTTTCAACCTGAAAGGCATAGTCTATGTAAGTCAAAATATCAATTAAGAGAGCCAAGTCCATGGATGTTCTTCTACGTCTTCTGTCCCTCATTGTTCTTCAGTTCCAAATCCTTCTTGGTCTAGGGACTTCTTACAACTGGCTCTCTTCAATTGAGCCCAGTACCTCAATAGTCATGAGTCCTTGCAAATATATGGTTTCCTTATGTTCAAAGTTCCCTGAAGCATATGATTCCATGGAGCAGATGGTTCTTTGCATGAGCCATGTGGTTAGACATGCTTCCTTCCATGGAACTGAGGTCTAGCAATGTCTCAAAAACTTCTGTCTGACCTCCAAAATCTTTTTCTTACCTCTCCTTCTTGAATTCTATCTGTAGTCCTTTAGCAAGGCCAAACCAAAGGATATAACTTAGTATATGAACTGACTGTGACTCATTATCAATGAAATGTTAACGAGAAAACAAATACAAAGCAAGGAATTCATTCAAGTTGAGGCATTAACCATGTCAATGGAATTTTTTAACTTGTTAAGGAGACAACATCAATACCAAAACAAAGTTCTCATCATGAGAAGTATTGTGAATTCCAGTCTTTATATTATATAGAGAGAGACATCATTAATATTAGAACAAAGGCCTCATTACCAGAACAAGAAATAAGGATCCAGAACTCTTTAGGAGCTCCCACTGAATTATGCACCAGGCACTGTACTAATCAACAGAAATGCAAAGACGAAAAAGAATATAGACCTAGACCTCAGGGAGCTTATACTCTAGGAATGAAAGTTTATGGTATGTAGAAATGCACAGCTTAACCCTCCTTGGCCAGAAAAGTACCTCATGAACTTCAAAGACCAGACAATTTTAACTTTTCATCGGTGCCCTGGAAGTATCCTCAGGATAGCTGCAGTGAGTGGCATCATTGGGAGCCAAGGATAGAATAATCATTTGATGAGGAAAGAAAAGTAGATTCAAGACTCTACAAAGTACCTAGCAGAAAAGCCATAATGTATTTAAGCAGAATTTCATCCATATTCCACAAAAGGAGGGAAAGGATTTCTATCAACCAGGAACTATAGAAAATCATGGATCCTAGAAATGCAGAAAGTTCCTAAATAAAATGGTCTTACATGTGTCTATATAGGCAGCACTCCTGCCTTTCCTAGACTTTCTCTACAATGCCCCAGAAACCTCTTCACCCTAGAAGTTCACTCCACCCCTGGACTTCACACACTGGAACTACCCTTAGTCTCTTGGCCTCTACCCCTGATTAGCTGGTTCCTTCCAGAACTTCCTTTTTAAAGGGCATGCCCAAGGCAGCCTTGGCTTCATTTCTCTCTAGGCTGTACTCTTGACTTACCCAAGTTTTCTCCAAAATTCCCCCA
Source organism: Phalanger gymnotis (assembly GCA_028646595.1). Lineage (NCBI taxonomy): Eukaryota > Metazoa > Chordata > Mammalia > Diprotodontia > Phalangeridae > Phalanger > Phalanger gymnotis. Next base: position 147,928,115 of record CM053624.1, on the reverse strand, counting down.
TGGCAGCTGCCTTCGTCTTTTCCCTTCCTGGGCCCCCACCTCCATTTTTTAGTTTCATTTTATATGTTGCCTCTCCCTATTAAAAAGTAAGCTCCTTGAAGGTAGGACTGTCTTAATTTCTGCTTGCATAGCAAGCACTTAACAAATGCTCATTGACTGACTTAGATGAATAGAAAAGAGTCAAAAAGAATGGTTAGGTGTCAAGTGTAGGTACAAATTGGAGGGTGTGATGAGGAGACATTTGACAATTTTATCATGATACAAGTTACAAGTAAAATTTAGTCCCATAATTATAGGTTCATGGAGTAATTGATTTTTATCATCTGAATGATGTGATGAAGCACAAGTAATAAAAATCTATGAACTTTGAGGAGCAGTCTTACTACTTAATTCAAGGGTCAGGTCCATATTCATCTGAATATCATTTCTGCTTTGAATAATTTTAAACATAAAGGAAGTATAAAAAGAGAGTGGGTCTATAGTAACCCAAACTGATGAACATTGTGAGATCTCGAAGAGACAAAAACCTACAAAGGAAAATTATATTAAAGAATGTTAGACATTCTGTACAAATAATTACTTATGGCATCAGTTCTCACTTAATGATAATAACTTTCATTTTCATAGTGTTTTGAAGTAACAAAACACTTTTATAATTTGGTGAGAGAAAAAGCACTGGATTTAGAATTAAAGGACTTGTATGTAAATCACAATTCTACTCTCTGTCTCTGTTTCTCTCCCTCTCCCTCCTCTCTCTCTCTCTCTCTCTCTCTCTCTCTCTCTCTCTCTCTCTCTCTCTCTCTCTCTCTCTCTCTCTCTCTCTCTCTCTCTCTCTCTCTCTCTCTCTCTCTCTCTCTCTCTCTCTCTCTCTCTCTCTCTCTCTGTCTCTCTGTCTGTCTGTCTCTCTGTGTATGACACAGGGCAAGTCTTTTCACTTTAAACCTCAGTTTCTTAAGATGTAAAATGAGGTTAGACTAAATCACCTTTCCCCAGACTACAACCTGAGCCTATTTTAGTAGACCTGTGAGCTAAGAAAGGTTTTTAAAAATGATTTTTTAGTAAAAATCTTATTGTATTTAAAAATGTAAAAAACATAGTTTATGGCAATTAAAAAAAAGGTATGGCTAGATTTTGCCTTCAGGCTATAGTTTGCTGAGCCCTGGACTCAAGGTTCTCTGTAAATCCTATGATTTTGAATGAACATTGATCATCTCATTTGATTATAAACTATAATATTCTCATTTTACCAAAGAAGCATTTGCGACTCAGAGAAGGCAATTTGCCCAAGGTAAATTAGCATCTGACAGTTCAAGACTGAAACCCAACCTCTACCTCAAAGCTTCGCTCTCCCACTACTGTAACATGCTGCCTATTCATTTTACCCATTCTTGTAATTTCAGTTGGAGGTGGGGCTTGTTATATATGGGTGAATAAATGAATGAATGAATGAATTAAAAAGCATTTAATAAACACTTAATTTGTGCTAGTCACTATCCTAAGTGCCTTCACTTTGTGGAATTTAAAAATAGAGTTCAGGACAGATGTCCTTGGATAATCTGTGCCATTGTAATGCACAAGAAAGAAATCCAGAATGACAACTTCAAAGATACGTTTTGAGTTAGGAATAGAGACTGAGGCACCATCTGATATGGTCAGACAAACACCGAACTGAGAGTCATAGGCCTGATTCTAGGCTCAGTTCTGCCACTTATTAGTCATGCAACCCAAGGCAAATCACTTTACCTGTCCATGACTCACTTGATTGATTCCTCTGAAAATTAGGCGTTTGACCTAGATTTTAAGATCCCTTCTAATCCTATGACTTCTGTGACAACATAGCGATACTTTTATGAACAGAAAGAAACCATGGAAGTAGTATCTACTTCTTCTGCTATCAACTACCTTTTTAAAAAATCAAAGATCCTGGTGCCATTTTTTTCACATTCAAAACTTCCACTCAGAATTATCTCTAGTCATGACTTCCGCCAGAGGAATAACTAGAACTGGACAACAGGGGCTTTGTCCTACAGTCCTAACATTTAGAATGTGAGACATTTTTCACCAGATGGACTTCCTACCCTGTCTTCAGCTTTAGGCCTATAATATCATAAATTTTGAGGTGGACAGGAACTTAGAGGTCCTCATTTGAGAAAACTAAGGTCCCTAGAGCTGATGTGACTTGTTCAAAGTGACAAAGCCAGAATCTTTGACGAGGTGCTGTGACTCTAAATCTGGCATGCATTTGATTGCACTATTCTCTTCTTGTTACTGGGATGTCATCACCATGAGATGAATGTCTCAGAAGCTCTTTCTGCCCATGTACTAGCGTTGGTGTTTCTCCTAACACAGTTGGGTTATTTTCCTCAAGGGCTAGTCTATGTTTCTTGACTTAGGTGCAAAAATCGCTACTTATGGCTCTGGCTCAGCTGCAACTTTCAGAAACCTAAGAGTTGAATAAGAGTGGGATAAAATCCCTTTGGCAATGGATCATGTGGCAATACTGGGTAAGCCTGAGGTCTTTGTACCATCTATTTCAGAAAGCAGTACATCAAAAGAGAGACTAAAATTTTGACCCAGGAAGCTTCTGGATGGATGCTCCTTGTGTATCAATTTCCTTATGGGAAGTAAGTCTCTAGTTATAGAGGCATTGTTTGTCAATGTCCTCCAGTGATTGTTAGCAATGCATTCTTGCACATATTGTTTCAGACAAAAAATTAGTATTTTGCATTAGAAGAGGATAATTAGGCAATAAGATACAAAAGAGAGTATGGTTATCATGAGATAAACACACACATGGGGTGTTATGAGGCACAGCCAAGTGTCTATAATCCCTCTAGGGTATGATTATCTCGTGATAACCACACACCCTGGAGTTGCCTTATTGCTATTATAAAATATCTTTATTATAGGAAGAAATGTGCATTTTTGTGCTGAAAGAAGACGGAGCTGGCAATTTAGAATGCTGAGCAGCAGTTTCGGCTGAGCTATGTGGTTTACATAGATTAATCTATCCCATTGGAATGTTTCCCCAGCCAAAAAAATGTTCCCTAAATCCAAGCAGTCATAATCTGTAGTGATGTGCAGCTATTTGGAGTATTTGAGAAATTCCCTGCCTGCTTCTTAGACTGTTGGTTGGAAGACTACATGGTATGCATGCCTAGAAGAGAAAAGCTAGAGAGGGCACTACCCACATTAAACATCCTGGAACCCTTTACCCTGTTTTTTATTCAAGCGACCGGCAAGGTGATACTTTGAAATATGGTCAAATTTTACTTGGCTTTCTGCTCTCAGTCGACTTTTTAAGTGTTTTATGGATCTGCGAAAATAATAAGAATAATAAAATTGAAAAGGAAAGGGTGAGATTGTTTCAGCAAGGTGGAGACAGCATGTGGTTTTTGATGAAATTCATAGCTGTTGAGTCCTATGGATAAGAAACACATGGAAAAACTGGAGTGAATTTGGGGAAGGGCAACAGGGATGACAAAGGGTCTTGGAGCCTTGTCTTAAGAGGAATAGTTGAAGAAATGGATGATGTTTAGCATGAAGGAAAACAAAGACTTAGGGGTTCATTCTAGTGACCTTCAAACACTTGAAGCCTTGTCACATGGAAGAGCAGATGTTCTGTGTAGCTCCAGAGGAAAAAATGGAAAATCATACCATCTCAATCTATGATAAATTTCCTGAAAATGAGAGTTGCCATAAGAATTATTGGAAACATTTAAGCAGAAGCCATATCTAAGGGGCTTTATGGTCAGTGCTTGACAGTGGATGAACGTTTGACTCCAAGGTCTTGCTTTGCCGCTGAACTGTGTAACATCGGCGGAGTCATTTGGCTCTACGCCTTGGTTTCCTAGTCTATGAAATGAAGGATTGAAACTTGATGATATCTGAAGGAAGAAGCAGTGCTGGAGAGAGAAAAGAGCATAGGATTTGGAGTTAGGGCACCTGGGAATAATGATAATAAACAACTAACATTCATATAGTGCTATGTGCTAATAACAATCATTATCTCATTGGATCCTCACAACAACCCTGAGAGGTAGGTGCTATTACTATCTCCATTTTACAGATGGGGAAACTGAGGCAGATGGCAATTAAATGACTTGCCCAGGGTCACACAGCTAACAATTCAGGTCTTACTGACTCCAGGCCCAGGGCTCCATCTACTATGCCACCTAGTTGCCCCCTCTATTACATCCTATCTGAGTGACCATGATTAAATCGTTTAATTTCTTTGAGCCTCAGTTTCATCTTCTATAAAATAAGGAAATTGAACTACATGGTTTCTAAGGTCCCTCCTAGATCTAAATCTAGAGTCCTATGATCATTTCACTTGTAAAGTCATTTGCTCCAACGGATTTCTTTATTGAGTGTGAAGCCAGATGAGATTAGCTCTGTGATGTAGTGAAGAGAATACTAGAGAGTCAGATATTCCAGATTCAAATCCTGGGTCCATCATGAATTCACTGTCTCATCTTGGGCAAGTCATTTGCCTTTTTGAGATGTCATTTTCCTCATCCGTAAGATAAAAGTGTTATATTAGAGCAGGTATTCTTCATATAGGGTCCATGAATATGATATCTGTGTGTATGTACACACATACACACATATTCATACACATACATTTATCTACATTTAGATAGTTGTATTTCAATATAATTGGCTATCTTTGGAATCCTGTGTATTTTATTACATTCATTTGAGAGCGTTATTCTGAGAAGGGGTTCACAAGCTTCAACAGATTGCCAAAGAAGTCCATGACACACAAAAATATTTAAGAATGCTTGGACTAAAAGATTTCTTTCTTGCCTTATTCTTCTGTGATTCTATCTCTTCTGATTCTCTAATAAACATTGCAGATAAGTCACAAATGAAGAGCAGGGACAGTTGTTCTTCTTCCTGTTATTTTTTGCCTTTCTTTGTATCCCTAGTACTTAACACTATGTGCCTGACACATAGTAGGTACCTAATAAAAGCTAGTTGAGTGACTATCTGAGAAGACTATGATATCCAGACTGGTTATCTACTAAGGAACTTTGAAAAGAAATCATAAATCAGGAACATCTCTTGTGTAACTGAACTCACAAGTGGAAATCAAAATGAATAGTAATTATATTCATGGTGGGTTCTAAAAGGCTCTCAGTGTACTGGAACCCAAATCTGAGCTATGCTGAGAAATTTCTGGAATTTTCAATGCTATATGCCACCCAATGGCTGCATGAATTCTGTGTTTTGGTGAATCTGAAGTACTACTCATCAAACATCATACTGCTGTGAGGAATTAAGGCGTTGTAGCCAACATTTTATTTCAATAAATTTCCATTGTTATTAAACAGATCTTGGGATGGCATCGGTATTGGAACAGCCTGTAAATTGTGTGTTAAAATAAAAATCAATATTTGCATTCATGTTTGGGCAGCCAAATCTATGATGCAAGAATCAAAGAATTTATTCCTGCTTGATCACTTGTACAGTGGCCTTCAAAATGTGTCAACTTTAATATAAGGTTGGTGTTTAATATGGAATATGGAGATCAATGGAATTGATTTGATTGAATTTTTTTAAAACCTTGTAAGAATCTATGGCATGCATTTTTAAATGCAGCAAACCCAATAATTGGTTCAAATGTAAAAATAAATTGTGTCTAGAGATATCCAAACTCAGCCATGGGTGATGCTTTATTGTTTTCTGAGTCTCACTCACTGATATGCTTTCATGAAAAATCAATATAATGCAGTCAAATATATTTTGCATTGTTTTACTATGGGTTCTGTTAACTAAAATATACTTTAAATGTATAATCCCAAATCTTTGTTTTATAATAAAACCTGCTATGGGGAATATTTAAAGGGGGCATCATTTGTTTTCTAAACACACAACAGTATCTTTCACATAATTGACAATTGTTTCAGCAGAATGCTATCATTTCTTGTCTAAATCCCCATCTTTTAATTTAGCCCTAGGCCATACCTTTTAAAGAAATTGCCATCCATGGAATATCAGACGCTTCAGCAGGGCCAGACTTGTGTACCTCCCTGGTAGAGCTGTGTGAAAAATTTCACACCTACACTGAAACTGCCAAAATATGCTTCTTCACTCTTTTTGGTACCAAGGGGAAAACATATACTTTTTCCCTTTGGGCAGTTTTGACAGTTTTAAAACAAGTGAAAAGCAGGTTTTGCCAGCACATGCATGCTCGGGCACACACACACACACACACACACACACACTCACACACACACACAAGTGCGGAAAGTATAATATGAGAATCTCCCAGTCATAGGGAAGGGTAGGGTGTGGGCTGGGGGGAGGAAGAATCCCAGTAAAAGAGTAAAAGCAATATGGTTAGTACCACTTTGTCTGACACTGACATCTGGCCACGTGAGCTTCAGAGTTCACTTGCATGTTAGGGAAGCCTATGGCAGAGGAGAAAGCAAAGGCATTTCAAGTAGGATGCCAATTCTAAAAAAGAATTGAAAATGGCAAAAAGCATTTGGGTCTGTTAACATTTTATCCAAGAATTAAATGGTAGGCACAACAAATTCCTCATAAAGTCTCTCCTCCATCCACCACTTTCCCCTTTGCCACTCATACTTTTGATAGATGGAAAAATTTTCTTGGTTTATAGACTTTGGCTGAAAACTTACATCTTACCTAAGTGGAACCATCACTCTAGGACTATAATAGACCATCTAGCCCAACCCATTAATTTTACAATGAGAAAATTGAGTCCCAGACAATATAAGTGACTTGTTCAAAGTCACAAAGGTAGTGAGTGGGACAGTTGGGATTTGATTTTAGATTCTTTGATTTCAAAACCAAGATTCTTCCTATATCTGAGCCCACTCTCTGTTCAACTCTTGCTGCTGTTCAGTTTTCAGTTGTGTCTGACTCTTCATGACCTCATTTGGGGCTTTCTTGGCAAAGATAGTGGAGTGGTTTACCATTTCTTTCTCCAGATCATTTTACAGATGAGGAAACTGAGGCAAATAGGGTTAAGGGACTTGCCCAGAGTCACACAGCTAGTAAGTGTCTGAGGCCAGATTTGAATTCAGGAAGATGAGTCTTCCTGACTTCAGGCCTACCACCTAGCTACCTACCACCTACCACCTAGCTTGGTTTATACCCTTCCAGAAACAATGGCTTCTCACCTGGCTTGCACAGCTCTGACTGGTGAGTCTTTTGTTTTACCTTGACTGAAGTCAGGGATCCATAATACTCATTTATTACAGTCTCCATGTCATTTCCCTTCACAAGTACCCTCTCCATCCAAGTTTTAAGCATCCCTATATGTGTTGGCTTCTTCACTAGAATGTAAGCACCTTGAGGGCAGGGACTATCTTTTTTGTTTTTTATTTATATCCCCCACACTTAATACAGTGCCTGTCACATAGGAAGCCTCTCTCTCTCTCTCTCTCTCTCTCTCTCTCTCTCTCTCTCTCTCTCTCTCTCTCTCCCTCTCTCTCTCTCTCTCTCTGTGTCTGTCTCTCTCTCCACCATACTACAATGCTTCCTATATTCTTCCCTTCGATCCAAAGCACATGCTAACTCACTCACTTAGTCACCTTCTTCATGTTCTTTCTCTGTGGTCACCTTTAGGGCAGTCCAAACTTTAATAGGGAAAGAATACCTATCCTTGCCAAAAAATTTCTGCATTAATGAAGATTGTTTCTTATGAGCAATGTTTTCAGTCTCTGCCCTCCTCAATCTCTAAAAAACCTAAGAAAAACAATGGAGAATAAATGTAGATGCAATTTAGGGAATTCAATGGAATGGAGAATGCTTCTCAACCTAAAACTTCCTGATACATTTTTTCATACCTTTTAGTCATGCTTTGAAATAACTGAGCACTCCACTTGAACATGGAATCAATGGAAAATCAAGCCTGTTGAACCTACTCAAACTCATCTGGTAGAATGCAATTGTTTTAGAAAGGTAACAGGGGAATGAATTTTAACTGTTCTTAGGACAAGTTCTGCTCTAAATGTAGTTCAAAAGTATTTACATAAAGATGCAGGTTTTGTTGAATTAAAGATTAGATTACTTTGGTCTGAGAAAGAACTTGATGGTGCTTTCTGATGGAGGAAAGTGGCTTTCACCTTGCTTTGTTTTGTAATAAGCATGGAGTGGGACAATTTCAAGAAATGTATATGTGATTTAGAGGGAACAGAGAGATAGGATGCTTATCCATTCATTTTAGGAATTATACTTGGGATTCTTTTATACTTTGTCCATTAAGGAAGATGAAAATGGTCACTTCAGAAAATATTAGTTTATTTTACAATTCTCATCTCTAACCATTGCTGACTATTGAATTTGCACAACTGGGAAGAGTTTAGGTGTGAGATAATATGTAAGGAACATGAATGTTTATGGAAGGTAGCACAAGTAGTATGGTGAACAGAAGAAAGACTTTGGAACTAGGGAGACCTGGATTCAAGTCCTGCTTCTGAAACATATATACAAGGCAATTTCAGGGGAAAGACTGGGGAATGGAATGAGAGGGTGGGGAAAATTAAGAAAAAGAAAAGGCTTCATGGAGAAAATGGCATCCGAGCTAAGAAGAAGCTAGAGATTCTAATAGGAGGCAAGTAGAGGATGCATACCAGGTATGGAATACAGTATATGCATTGTATAGAGATAGCAGATAGATCCCTGTGTAAAGAACAACGAGAAGGCCCATTCAGCTGCATGTTAGATTGAGTGAAGGAGAGTGATTCATTATAAGATTAGAAAAGCAGGCTGGAGCTCACATTCCATAGCATTTGGATTTTTCAGTGGATAGAGCACCAGGCCTAGAGCCAGGAAGACTCTTCTCTTTGAGTTCAAATCTGGCCTCAGACACTTACCTGTTTACCTCAGTTTCCTCATCTGTAAAATAAGCTGGAGGTTGCGTGCATTTTGCAGGTGCCATCACACGAGCTTCTCTTCTAGTCATTCAGAGTAATCTTGTGTTCTGAAGAATCTGAGAAAAGTACTCAGAGTTTGCCAATGGTCTCTCTACTAGTTTGTAGGTAGGGTGTTATATAACCCTTGGAACAGATTTGCAAATCCATTTCTTCTGCTAGGTGGGCAGTGAGAAATTCTAGTGATATTTATGCAGTCAATTTGCTAGGGAATTATTGGCTGGATTTTAATATATTTTTACTTTCTGGTGGTGGAAGTGGTTGTGGTGGTGGGGGTGGGGGTGATGATGATGATGATGATGATGATGATGAAGATGATGTTGGCACTACCTTGGAGATGTGTGATAGAGGGGCCTTATATGTGTCCCCTCTGTCCATCTCCCTGTCTTTTAGAGAAGGGGCAGATACCCTCTGTTTCTTGTTGGCCATCATGACTCTTTTAATTGGCTACTGAACAGGACCTTTGTGGACATGCCTTAGTAGAAATTTCCAGGCCTCAATGCTTTCCTTCCTGACAGCCTCATAAAGGACATACCTGCCATTTTCACTTCTACCTTGCTGGTAAATTTACAAGATGTGTTTTTATTGATAAGAGTAAGGGGAGGGAGGTAGTTAATATTAAGATGACGTGTGGTGATGGTCCACTCTATAATTATAGACTTGGGACTAAAAGGGACCTATGTTGTTATTGTTCAGTCATTTTAGTGGTGTGAGACTTTCTATGACCCCATTTGTCATTTCCTTCTCCAGCTCATTTTATAGATGAGGAAATGGAAGCAAACAAGGTTAAGTGACTTGCCCAAGGTCACACAGCTAGTATCTGAGGCCAGATTTGAACTGAGGAAGACTAATCTTCCTGACTTTGTGACCAGTTGCACCACTGAACCACCTAGCCACCCCAGAAGGGACCTGAGAGTTCAGCAAGTCCCAGGCCCTCATTTTATGATGCCTAGCTTCCTTTGGGTCCTATCTAAAATCCCATCTCTTGCTGGTAGCCTTCCCCAATACTTCTTAATACTAGTGCCTTCTCTGTTAATTATTTCCTCCTTATGCTATAGATAGCTTCCTTTGTATTTATTTGTTTCATGTTATCTCCCCTATTAGATTATAGAGTCAGGATTGTCTTTTGCCTCTTTTTGTATCTTCAGTGCTTGGCACAGTGCCTGGAACATAGTGGGCACTTAATAAATGTTTATTGATTCATTTATTGATGTGGAAACTGAAGACTAGAGAGACAAAGTGGCTTGCTCAGGGTCCTACATCTAGTTTGAGGTGGGATTTAAACCTAGGTTCTCTTGACTTCCAATCCAGTATTGTAACTACTACTCACTCATTCCCTCAATTTAAGCCATTATCCATATCTTGATACCAATAGTGGCATAACAAATCCCACCTCAGACATTTTTAGCTCTAAATCTATGGTCTACAATCCTATGAAACAGAGGGAATATTCCAGGTATATTAGCATTGGCCCTCAGGATCTTTGGCAACTGAGTTTGCTTCTTCTTGTCAAGATGATAAAGCCAATGTGCTCTCAGGTATCTCTCATCCTCCATACAAATATACTTATTTTTTTCAGGACTTATGGGCAAACTGAATATGGAAATCAGAGGACAGTGATGGTTCTAATTTTAGGAGCCTTAAAACCCGGGGGAATAGTGAGCCATTTAGGCCTTACAAACAAGTTTGGAAAGAAGGCTCACTTGAGGGAAAGATAATGATTATTTTAAGGCTTGTCTGTTGTTTGTATATTAATGCATTTTCCATCTGGAGGAGAAGGATGAAGGAAAGTATGAGAGAAGGCCATTTCAGCCAGCCAGTCTCCAATTGACTTCAAAAATTGACTCTCGTTCTTGTTGTGCTTAAATTCGCATGAATCATCTATGTTATTTACAATGCCCTGAGTGGCAAATTTGCAAAATGTGAATCAGTAGATGTGGGCTTATGTGAAAAATCACTCCATGAATAGAAAAATGTATAGGACACATGCAGACAAGCCTTAAAAGGAGTTTATTGGAATGGACTCTTGAAAAATCAGAAGGAAAAACAGAAAAAAAAAATGAATCTTCAGATTGATGAAAATTGAATAAACTAGGGATATATGGATGAGGGAGTAGCCTGTGGGAGAACCATAATATTTCTTTTCGAAAGCTGTAGAAAATGTTTTTTTAATTATGTGTCTTTCCCCCTCTGTAATTTGTGGCTATACCACAGTGTTGTTTTCTAGGTAAAGGCAACTGGTTAAGCCTGTGGACTGTGCCTTGATCTAAGTGGATGGACTTGGAGGGGAAGGACTTGTCAGCTGGGATAGCTTATCAGAGGAGGTCTGTTCTTCCCACCCCCTCCTGCTTACTTATTTCCTTAGCTAGTGAAAATTCTCCTGGGAGCACTGAGGCCTCAGAGGGAACATTGCTGAGAGACTAGAGAGATGAGAAACGGTTTGTAAATGAGCATTTAAAACATGAAAACACTATTGTTTTGAAAGCCAATGAGTTTAAAGTACCGGTGGGAGACATGAGTTGACAACAGGGACTCTTCATCAGTCTGGTCAAGGGATTCAGAGGCAATCACTGCCAGATGAAAAGCAGGACTGGGAGGGCCCGGTCTTGTCAAAATGAGAATCTGCTCCAAATCCCTGGGCTGGCCATTTCAAACCACACTGGAACCTTCTAGGGCTTGAGATTAAAGGGAAAGTTTAAGGAAAAATGAAAAGGGCTTGAAAATGCTTATTAAGAGGCATCTTAGAAATCTTTATAAAGCGTCATCTGTGATGATTTACATGCAAATGAATCAGAATGTGCTTGGAATACATTATCTGGAGTTTCAGATTTGATCAAACTCCCAGTGATCATAGGGGAAAACACACACACATACACAATAATCTAAGGAGCACAAATCATGACACTATATGCATGACTTTGACTTTCTTTGACCTTACTCTTTCTTTCCCCCCATATATGCACTAGATTCTACAGTCGTCCATCCCTCAGGCCCGCCCCCTAAGTCCTAGAGCAGATCTGTCAGCTCCAGAGAACCAGAGACCCCCTAAGATGTTCAGATCCAGACTGAAGTGAGGATGCAATGTTGCCCAGGAGAATGCATCAGAGAGAAAGGCCCATTTTTGTTATGAAGGATCTGGGTGGAGAAGTGAGTGACGGGGTGGGGGAGGGGAAGGGGAAGAATGGAGCAGCTTAGCTCTTGAATTCTTTGAGATTTTGAGTGCAGTGACTGGCACATAGTATCTAGGTATTTAATAAATTCTTATTGATTGGTTGATTTGAGCTGCTTACAGAACTGAGCTGCTCACCCAAGGTTGTTCAGGATTCTCCAGATTGGCTCCGACCTGATATTGGTGTACTGAGGCATTATCTTGCATTATACTTATATATTCATACGTCCTAATCTCATATTAGATTGCAAATTTAATAAGGTTAGGGACAGTATCTAGTCTAAATTTTATTCCACAGTGCCAAAACATTGTTTTGCATATAGGCGGTGTTTATTTTTTTTTAAACTTGAACTCAATTGTGGAAGTCATGAATTTGAGTAGGTACCCTGGGTGTCCATTGGTCCTTCTCTCATTCTCTAGAATTATCTCTAATTGAGAGGTGTCATGGAATACGGCAAAGAGCCATGCAGTTGGAATCCAAAGATTAGGGTTACTGTCACCTACTAGCTTGTGTGATCTTGGGCAAAGCATTTAACCTTGCTAAGCCTCATCTATAAAAGGGAACAATACTACTTTCTACTTTGCAGGGTTGTTGAAAAGGCCAAATGAGAGTTTCCTTTAGAATATAAGCATCTTGAGGACATGGATTGCCTTCATTTTTTTCTCTTTATCCCCAACATATAGTACGTGCCTGGCATGTGTAAGTGCCTAACACATGTTTGTTTCTATGACTGAAATAAGATAATGCAAGTAAAGGATTTTGTGACTACTTAAACGTTATTACTTCAACAAGCCACTGATCTCATCCGTGTGGCTATTCAATCAATCAATTAATCAGTCAACAAATACTTATTAAGTGCCTGCATCGTGCAAGTTCCCAGGACTAGGAAGACAAAAGTTAATATTTCTTGCCCTCAAGGAACTTCCATTCTGTGCTGCTTCCACTCATGTAGATCATAAACCATTCAGACTTTCTTATGCTTTATGATTCCTTCCTATAAATAAAAGGAATCCTCTACCTTGGATCTACTCGATGTTTTAGACAATCCTTCTGGTTCTTTTCATGGTAGTCCCCATTCTTGCTACAAAACTACAAGGCCCGTTGCTCCACTTCCTTTTCCAATCACACTTGTCTTACATGTACAAATGAAGCACAGAGAGGTTAAGGCAGCAGTCAGCTGACAAATACTTAACAACTGGATCTCTGAAAAGACAATTCATACTTTTAAGTTGAATCTGCATAATGTTTTCCTGCCACTTTCTTTAGACTAGACAGTCGACAGGACATCAATCAAGCATTTGCCAATTTCAGAGATGTAGATGTTCACACTGAAAATTTAACAATCAGAAGAGCTGGCTCCCGCACATCCCTGGTTAAGTGACTTGTCTAGGGTTACATAGCTAAAAAGTTTAAGAAAGAATTCACATCCAAGTCTCCATGGACTCCTAGACCAATATCCTTTCCCAAACATCCCATTGTCAACCTCTGTGCCTCTGAATTTCCCCATCTATAAAAAGAGATGATGGAAATGATCTCTTGCAATTCTATGATTCTGCCTTTATCACATCAAGGATGAAATTGATCCAAGAGTGGAAGTTATATCTTACAGCATGCTGTTGTACTCTGTGGTGCAATGGAAGATACAGAAATATCTACTAATTAGGTCAGAGGGAAGCTTAGGAAACGACTGTTTTTCAGGGAGTCGGTACCTATAAACCAACTAACCTATCTAAGTAGTTTGAGAATTATCAATGTAACATTAGATTCTTGAGGGAAAATTTGGGTTATTTATAAAACTCCCTGTCACAAGAAATAAGAAAGGGATAATTGACATCTTACAAATAATTCTTTGTCAGAATATTCATATTGACCATTATAATTCATCAGGAAGGTGCAGATGCAAAGTTGTCAAACATACACACACAGGAACCTTACATACACACATACATACAAATATATTATTATTTGTGCATATGTACATGCATATGCATATGTATATATACAGATATACATATACATGCATACATATGATTGCTTTCAGGGTGGAGTGGTACATGTGCTCCCAAAGGATTATAATTATTAATAGAAACTGCATCTCTTAAGATTCTGCCCACATATATTTTAAGTCAGCTCCAGAATTTTCAGCCATTATCTGAGGCCCTTGACACCACAGCTTTCCAAAAGGTTTCACGTTTCCTAGAGAAAAGCTAGAAGCATTCCGACAAGATGCTATTCACGGCAGGCCCACCCAAGTGTCATCAGGCTGCAGGTGACAGTGTTTGAAAGGGAGGTGACAGTCTTTTAAAGGAGAGAGGGAACTGAAGGAAAAAATCCCCCAGCAAAAGGCAGGGGCAGTGGTAGAAAGGTATTTGCAAGTCAAGAGCTTACATACAGTGACCTCTAAGGATCTGAGCTGCCCTGAAATTTCCCAGGGGCTGACATGTTTTTGTGGTGGAATTGGAGTAGCTACGATCCTGGCATTGTTTCAATACTTTAAGTCTTTTAGAGATGTAGGGCCTATGGCCATCCTTTGAGTGAGAGATCTGTAGGTACACTGGGCAAATGGACTAGAATTAAAGTGTTCCTTTTCTTAAATATTTGCCACAACTAGTATTGTAGATTTTCTTATGTCGATGAAAAAACTTAACCTCTGATAAGTCCAGGATTTTTCTTCAGGCCCCTTGCCATCTCATAACTAAGCCCCTCCGTAGAGCTTATCCTGCAGTAGTATCTCTCTGGTGGAGGCAATCTGAAATTCTGAAAGTTATTTTAAATATTTATTGAGCTGGTCATGAAAGTTAATACAGAGCCAGAGGCTAAACAGGGGTGCAGAACCTGCAGCCCTGAGATCACATGAAGCCTTCTAGGTCCTCAAGTCTGACCCTTTGACGGAATCCAAACTTCACAAAATCACAAACTTCACAAACAAATCTTCTGTGAAGTTTGGATTCAGTCAAAGGGCTGCACCTGAGGACACAGAGGGCCATATGTAGCCTCAAGGCCACAGGTTCTCCACCCCTGAGCTAAAAGAATCACAGTATGTCAAGCGCTGATTCTATAATCACATGACCTGAGTTCAAATCCCACTACCACCTTGGGCAAATTGCAGAATCACCCTAAGACTCAGTATTTTCATCTGCATAATGGAAGAATTGGTCTCTTCTAGTTCTGTATCCATGATTCTAAAATGTCCATTATCTCCTTTCTTTTCCCTTTCCACAGGATTTTCATGAGCTTCTCTGTTGGCTATGAGTTCTAATTTGTGTTTTCCTCATCTACTGATGAGGGAGTACCAATAAATGGTCAGAATAAGCAGGAGAGAGGAACAGCATTGTGGACATATTTTTTTTAGTTAATTTAGTCAATTTAATAATTTTAAAATTATTATAGTAGCTAGTATTAGGACAAAGAGAAAGCAGTAGAGTGGGGCATCCAAACTCTAGATCTGGATTGTTGTCACTAAAATGCCATGGAGACTCAGTTTCTTCAGCTATAAAATGAAGGAGCTGGATTAGCTGATCTTTAAAGTACCTTCCAGCTCCAAAATTCTCCACATTTGTGATTCCAAATGACTTCTGAGAATTCCTTAGATTTGACTATAGTGCTCACACAATGGGTTAGACACTTGAGAAAGTTTTAATGGGAACTCAGAGTTCCCATTAATTCCTTAGATTAAAATAGTTGGTACTCAATACCACAGAGCAACAAAAGAGATGAACATGGATGTGTTTCTTCCTGTGCCATCAATTTAGTTTTTAAAAGGGAAGTTGTTGCCAAATACAAATATTCATCTTGGACTTCAGACAAAAGTAGAAAATAGTTAAGTGAAAATTATTAAGTCAGAGATTTTATAAGCCAAGGAGATTTTGTGCTATTTATTGAAGGTGATGCCAAAAGAGGAAAGAAAATAGGTAACATCTGGGTTGTGATTAGGTTCCAAGGACTCAAGGAACAAGGTCAAACAGGAGGACTTCATCAGAAGAGCAGACAGTCTGGAAACAGCTAAAGTTTCATCAGTATGGAAAGCCAAAGGTCATTAAAACCAGTTAGGGGTGGGAAATCCTAAGAGGACAGGAGACTAAGAGGTAACCTAAGACTCAGCTTCTCTACCACAGCAAACAATGAAGAAAAAAATGCCCCTCAAAATGCGGTAAACATAGCAATGACAAAAAAGAGGAAAATTGAAAGACCATATAGAGGACCGGACCTGGAATGAGACCTGCGTTCAAATCTTAGGTTAGATACTTACTGACTATGTGACCCTAGGCAAAACACTTAACCTCAGTCATCCTCAATTACCTCATCTGTAAAATGGGGATAAAAATAGCGCTTACCTCTCAGAATTGCTGTGAGGATAAAATGAGTTATGAAGCACTCTGCAAACCTTAAAGTACTGCATAAATAGTTATTATTACAGAATAGGTGACCAACAACCTCATCAACAGCCTGTTTCTACCTCTGCCAACACCTCTTCCCATAGACAGAGGCCACTCGGACTAAGGGTTCCTTAGACTTTTCGTGCTTGGGCTTTGACAATAAAATAAAACTGGTGATACAACTTAAATTAATTAAAATATAATAATAGTTTAAATAGAAGCAATAGAAAATAGCAGTCTCATTTTTAAATAAACCCATGAACAAAAAAAATGCCTTTGGGGGCTGAATCTTAATAAAATGGAAAAGTAGTTTGGCAGAAATTAGCTTTAGACCAACATCATAGACCATATCCTACAATCATCTTAAAAAGGGACCTGCTACCTGGATATGAAAAATTGCACCTGTAAAAAGAAAACCAGAAGAGGATGAATGGAGGTCTTGTTTTTCACTATGGCTGGGGGTGGGGAATGCTTACTCAAAAATAGAGTGGATCATCAAAGACAAAATAGCCTTCATTATATAAATTTCAAAGCTTTCATACAGATGAAATCAATGAAGTTAGAAGAGAAATTGTCAAGTGAGAAAGAATTTTTATTCATATATCAATGACAGAACACTGATAACCAAGATATATGAGGAATTATGAATATGTAACACCAAGAACTATTCCTCAAGGGATAAATGCTTAAAGGATATGAAGTTTTCAAAAGTACTACAAACCAAAAATGACCATTTTGAAAACATGCCCCAAATCATTAATACTAAGATAAATACAATTTTGTGATTTTTCTTACCTCTTATAAACTTAAAATTATAACTAACCCCTCCCCCAGCAGAAGTCAATGTTAGAGGTACTGTGAGAATTAATACACTCATGGTAGAGCTGCGAATTGTCCCAACAATTGTTGATATCAATTCGTAATTATATAATAAAAATTATTTTGATGTCCAGATGTTTTTACCAATGATCCTATCACTGGGCATACCCCCAAAGAATTCAAACAGAAACAACAGTCTAATATATATCAACATATTCATATCAACATTCTTGGTGGTAGTAAACAACAGGAAAAAAGTGGGTGCATGTGAACAAAACACACACAACAAAACACATACAACAGTGCATATACAAGTGGGGAGTGGCTGAAATAACTATGTTATTTGAAGGGAATTGAATATCATTATACAATAAGAAATGATGAATTTGAGAAATTCAGAAAAAAAAAAAACCATGGGAAGATTTGCATCAATGAATGCAAAGCAAAATAAACAGAACTAAGATAATCACACACAGTGATTGAAGCAAGGTAAGTAAAAAGATCATTCAAAGGAAACTGAGCTCAATAATTGAAAGACCAAGTCTGATCCCCTCCAAAAAGATAATGAATAAGTGTCTCTCTTCATAGCAGAAAGGGGAGAAACTCCTAGGGCGCAGATGTTACATACATTGTTTTCTACTGTGGCCACTGCATCATGTCCTTTTACTTAATTATTTTTCTTTATCGCAAAGAGAAGAGGAAAAGGTTTCCCCCCTCTCTCCCCCAAAATATCATGGTATAAAAATGAAATATCAATAAAATTTCTTTTAATATAGAAATAAATGGAACTTCAACACTAAATACCCTTTATTTTTTAAATGTCCTGTTATTTAAACAATCTTAGAGGGTTGATACAGAGACTTTTCAATGAAACAAATATATTGTGCTATATATAAGTCTCTGAGACTTTGGCAAAGTTTTGGACTATAATGAAAGAAAGAATCTGCAAGCCTTAGAAAAACTGAGAGGGAAGAGATAAACAGGGCACTAGAACAAAGACCATCAAGATGCCATTTGAGTTCATCACAGATGGCAGAGCCAACAAACCTTTCAAATTGGAGCAGGAAGGCATTGTTATGTTTCCCCATTCTATATAACACAGTGGAGCTAGATTTAATACCTGTGGTATGAAATCTGCCCTCTAAGCGACCTGGGACCTAAAGAAGGCCATATATTTTATAACTGTCTCATGTGGTTAGTTGAAGTTCCAAAAGTGCGTTATTTTCCCATTTCAAAAAAAAAATATGTGTGTATGCATATATAGTGATATAAGGAAGTAGCTAAAAAATTATAACACAAAGTTAGTAACTTTCCTGTACTCTATAACCTTCGGAAAGTCAGTTTCCTCATCAGGTCAAACAAGCTGATCTCGAAGGCCCCTTCTAGCTCTAAAATTCCATGCATCTATGAATAGCAGACAATCTAAGGAGGGATGACTAAGCTTCCAGATGCCAGTGAATAAGGGGACACCCAAATAGTGCATATAGGCCTTTGCATCCTTGGTGGCTTGTGGTTTAACTCCCCCATAACTATTTTTAATAGATAGAATGTTAGGAGTTTGACATTTACCACCTAATAAATTCAGAAGCATGTAACTGGGCTTCTTCCCATCATAGTATAACGAACATTTAGATGCATGTATCAGGTCTTAATTTGACCTGACTGGGAACAAGTTATATTCTAGCCTCTCACTGAGTCTATTTTCCATACTGTAGACAGTGATACTCATGAATTTCCCCATACTGCTTTCATTGGCATAGCAGTCATAATCAGTGTCCTTCACAATGGGGGCTTATTTTGTATGCTGAATAATAATATGACATCACTTGGCTTCTTAATAAGGTCTTTGATGTTCTCTAATGAAGTTCACTTACATCTGCATTGCTATATATGGCAAAATAGTTCTGGGAAGCCTAAAGTTGAGGGCAGAAACAAAACGGAAAGCAGAATACAAAATAAACATTCTTTGATTAAAGACGGGAAAGGCATCTCAACTGCATACTGGCAGGGTCTTTTTTCTAGCAACAAAAAGTCCATACGTGTTCCAAAGCATGATCCAATAAAAAAATATCAAAGGCAGAACTCTAAATATCTGTCTTATCAAGAACCAAAATAAATGCATAATAATTGATATCATCATAATGAAACATTAAATAGTGCCAATGGAACTGCATGTTATAATTTTCAGTTTTATGACCACTGATTACATTTCATACTCTCAAATTAGAGTCGGGTAATATGCCAAATTTCTTAATTCCAATGAGGAAAAAATATTTATGAATTTATTAGTATCCAAGACAACATGATTGCTTGCATATGAAATTCATATAGGATTCTGAGTATATAATCCTGTATTTAATACCATGATGACAGATTGGCTAAGAAACTATCTTGTGAACTTAATTCTATTTAATGAATGTAGTATTTTTAAAGCAGCCATGTGTGCCTGACACTGTTCTAGGTGACTTAAGAAATAGAGAGGATGCAGATTTGCATTTCAATTTTGGGAAATCAATAGTCTCCTCTCTGTGATCCTTTCTGGAATTTTCAAGGAGTATTTGGATTATTACCTCTTCTTTATCCTTTCATAAATTTTGTAAGTAAGCATTTCTTAAGCACCTACTATATGTCAAGTACTAAGCTAAATGCTTTCTTAAAGGTGGTCCTGATATTGTACCAAGAGTCTTAACTTTAACAATTGAAGAACTTGATTCAAATCCTGGTTTAGCTGTTTTTTTATTTGTGTAACCCTGGTCAAGTCATCACACTTTTCTAAGCCTTACTTTTCTGATCTACAAAATGGAGATATTTGACTAGGTGATTTCAAATGTCCCTTCCACTCCTAAGGCCTATAATAAATGATATTTTCTACCCTTGGTTTCTATGAGTTTTTTTTTAATATACTAGTGCTATAGTAGATTGACTGCTACTTCTCTCTTCTAATAGTTGATTTCCTCTTTCTTTTTCACATGTAGATAGATAGAGAACTGGACTTAAAGTCAGAAACACCCAGGTTTGAATCCTGCCATTTATTAGCAATGTGAGCCTCGGCAATTTACCCGACCTAACTGGTTCTCTATGATCCTTCTACAAAATGAAGGGATTGGATTCTATAATTTCAAAGATCCTTTCTAACTCTAAATGTATGAACCTATAATCCTCTGACCCTTTGGTCATACATGCACTTAGTCTCAAGCAAAGCTAAGATGAGGTGTAGACCAAGTAGGCAGCCACTTAAGACATAACACAGGGTAACAGAAATGAAGGCTTTTAAAAACTTTCATTTTCTTTGATATGTTTTGGTTTTATTTCATCTTTACTTCCCAATTGTGTTGTTAAGCAAAATTGTCTCATTAGCATGGCTTTTGTTTCTTTTGAGTGGAAGTACTTTCAGCTGTTAAGTGCTAAGCCCCAGGCCCAGGGCCCTGTCAGGTGTGAAACCTGTGTGGGTGTGGATTGGTGACTTAGGAGGGGCCAGCTTGGGAACCAATGGTCTCTGGTCATTGAGGCGGGGAAGCTCGGCTGCGAGGAGGGGTGAGCCGGGAGACAACTTCAGCGGCGGCAGCAGCAGCAGCGGCGGAAGGTGTGGAAGCCGAAGCTGTGGAAGCCAGAAGCTGCGGAAGCCAGGAAGCTGCGGAAGCCAGGAAGCTGCGGAAGCGGGGCTTACCCGAGTGTGAGCAGGAACGTGAGGCCAGTGAACATGATTTGGCTAAATACTCTCTTGCTTTTCTGTGGCCTCCTAGTTGCCCTTGTGAAATAGGCTCTCTGGGCCTGGAGTCTTTTTGTCAAGATGTTGGAATGGGGAGGCTGGTTCAAGTTTTTGCTGCGGTGGGGCCTAAATAAATTTCTTGTTGTTTTCTCCTTAGAGAATCTCTCATACCTTGCGATTTCAGACCATTCAAACATATACATGATTATATTTGAGATCATAAATTCGGCCTTCCTACTATACCAATATATCACTTCTCTCCTTTTCCCTTTTCAATAGTGTCATCTCTTACAATAAAGCATGGAAAAAAAGAGAGAGAAAAAGGTTAGGCAAAACTAACCAATGTATCTGCTAAGACCAATGTCATATGTAATGACCCATACTCACAGTTCTCTACCTCTGAAAAAGAAGAGAGGAGGTGCATTATCTTTAGGGGCAAGTTTGACCATTATAGTTTGGTAGCTTTCCATTTTGTTATTCTTTAGTCACTGGGCATAATATTTTCCTGCTTCTGCTTACTTTACTTTGTAAGCAGTTCAGGTAAGTTTTCCCATGCTTTTCTCTCTATTTTTTTAATATTCGCTATTTCTTATAGCACAGTGTGGCACACCTATACCACGATTTACTCAGTCATTCTTCAATCTATAGGCACTTGCTTTGTTCTATTTACTGCAATAAAAAGTGCTGCTATGAATATTTGAGTATATATGGGACTTTCTTATCACTGACATCTGTGAGGTATGTCTAGCAGTGGGATCTCTAGGTCAAAGGATATAGGACATTTCAGTCATTTTCTCAGTACAATTCACAATGCCACAAAATGTATTACTGTAATGTTGTAATACCACAGCACAGAAGGATGCTTTTTAATATTAATTTTTATAAATGTTCATATTTTTATACTTTTAAAGTCATCTTTCTGTAGAATGCAGTGATTTCTTTTGTTTCGAGGACCATAGCATCTGTTTCAGTGAAGACTCAGAATCTCCAATGAACAGTAAAACATAGAAGTGGTGTTGGATGTGTTCAGCTAAAGTGTGTTCTGCTAAAACCGTTTCCAGTCTGCTTTCTACTTTTGGTATCCACATGACCCATCCAATTCTCACCTGTGTCTCCAAGCAGCTGTAGCATTCACAGAGGTCATACCTTGGTAAACCATTTTGGCAGATGGACTAAACCAGGTTATGGGTAACCAAGGGATCTCAAACCCTTCCATGAGTTAGGGAGGTGTCTATACCAAGTATATGAAGACTTCCCTGAGCAGAATGGGTAGATGAGAACAATTTGTTCCGAAGGCCATGAAGGCAGCTGATGCAGGTGCTATGGAGCACTTAGAATCTGGTTAGCATCGAAGACACCAAGGTCATCCACTGCAACCCAGACCTTCGCCAGTCCTCCTGACTTTATGGTGTCACTGGACTATGATGACTCTGGAAGAGAGAGTAAGGCCAACAACTTTGTGCAACATTCACTTAAATACAGTTTATACATGAACCAAAAGACATCCCCCATACTGTTTTTTTTGTACCAACACACAGAAATAAAATTTTCAAAAACTGGACGGGGATTGGTCACAATTTTCAAACCTTGCCCAAGCTATATGTGCATGTGTCGATTAAATATTTACTAAAAATTCCATAGCTCACCAGGAATATTTCTCTGAAAATCAGGAGGAGAAACACCATCTAGAGCCAGACATTCATTCATTCATTCATTCAGTAAATATTTATTAAGCACTTACTATGTATGAAATAAGAAAACATGCCATAGCGTATAAAAAGCTGGCTTCAGAGTTAAGAGCTTTTGAGTTCAAGTCACGATGGCTATGTGACTCCGAGCATATCTCTTAACCTGTAAAAGTAGCCAGGCAGCCTACTAGAGCTGTACATACACACACACGCACACACACACACACACACACACACACACATATGTGTGTGTACGTGTATGTATGTATATTTATACATATGTATATACATATGTATGTGTATATATTTATATTTTTCTCTGTCTCTGTGTAGTGTCTGTCTTTCTATATCTTTCTTACCCCCAATGTGTCTGTCTCTGTCTCTCTGTGTCTCTCTCTTTCTCTCTGTATCTCTGTCTCTCTCTGTCTCTCTGTCTTTCTGTCTCTTTCTCTCTCTCCCTCTCTCTGTCTTTCTCTCTCTCTCCTATCTCTCCTATACTTATGTTGCTTCTTCACTTGATATCACTAGCATGTGAACTCTCACATATCAAACACCTGAACTGATTCTTTTACCCCTCCACAATTATTCATCTTTTCCCAAGTTTTCACCATTGACAACAAAGTGCAATCATCATCCCCTTGGTTTCCCAAACTTAAGAATCAGAGGGAGAGTTTAAATCTTCCTCTTTCCCTTAATTCCAATAGTGGTTTCTCTGAAATTTCTCAGATCTCCCCTTCCTTTCTGTCTCATTAGTCACCATCCTAGCTAGACTGGGCTTTTATAACACCTTTTACCAAAACATATTTGACATTATGTTTTGGTTTATGATTATGATTTTGTTGCTATAGGGAGCTCACCAATGAGGAATCCCCATCCACTCCTATTTTACAAAATTGGAGTTCTAGGGAAGTGCCTGGCTACTTTGAAAGATTAAGAGATATGCTCACAGTCACATAGCCAGCATGACTTGAACTCAAACCCTCTTAACTCTGAAGCCAGCTTTTTATATACTATGGCATGTTTTCTTATTTTATACATAGTAGGTGTTTAATAAATATTTACTGAATGAATGAATGAATGTCTGGCTCTGGATGATATTTCTCCTCCTAATTTTTAGAGAAATATTCCCAGTGAGTTATGGAACTTTTAGCCAATATTTAATCCATTATATTTTCTAGATGAGGAAATAGAGGCCTGAAAAGCTGAAGTGATTTCTCCAGGTTCACATGGTGGAAAACTAGTAAAGAAAAGGTTTGTAACCCTGTCCCCACAAATCCAAATGCAATGCTATTTCTTATACACCATCTTCTTTAAGTGAGGTTCATCATGCCATTCCCCAGGTCAAGAACTGTTCATAGTTTCATAATGTTTTTAATGCTAATTATGAACTCCTCTGCTGAACCCTCTATCAACTGATTGCTCCATCATTTTTCATTATTCCCTCACACATACATTCTACATTAATCAAGCTTTTCCCCATCCTGATGAAAACAACTTATTTATTCCTTTTTGTAGTCATGCAAATACCATCCTTTCTTAGAGTCCCTTCCCCACCAATTCATGACCCTTTCCTAATTAATTCTAACCACGTACTATTTTGTGTTGTCTGCTACTGCAGCTCTTCATAATGGAAAGATTGGATTTGGAAGGAAGAACTTTGGCATAGAGGTCTGATTGAATTCCTTACTAACTATGTGACCTTAAACAAATCACTTTATTTTTCTAGACCTTAGTTTATCTATCAGTAAAATTGGGTGGGGGAACCAGGTGATCCCTAAGAGTCCTTCTCTAGGATTCTATTCCGTCTTCTCTAGATAAGTATATACTCCTTTTTATGTTCTAATGTAAATGTCCTCACTTTTCCTCCTTTTCTTTGTGAAGTATGTTCTTGTATCCCCAACTAAATTACAAATTTTGAGGGAGAAGAGATCCTGTTGTTTGGTGTATCTCTACCCTACCCTACCAATTTGTGCAGGGCTTAACATAGTGTGGATACTTACTCCATTTCAACAGACACATTGATTGTTTCTGCTCTATAATGCCACATTGGAGGGAGGGCAGAGAAAATGCCAATGGAAACATTGCTTGAGTTTTTCCATAGCAGTAAAAATGTCACTGCTGATTTTGCTAGTATAGAGACAACCACACTGTTTTCTTCATTATCCACCAAGCCACTGGAGATAATATAGTAATGAAGAAAGAAATTTTTTTTTTTGCTCTTAAATTCCCCCGTGTTCAATGAGAAGTAAAATAGCACAATATGATAGCTAAAATAGAAAATGGCCATGGACATTTAGAAGAAAATCTCAATACACTTCTCTACTGGTATATTTACATATTTACTCTTTCTCTGAAGTAAGTGAGCATTGAAATAGATAAGGGAGCATGGTGGGGAGGGGAAAGAAGATCTTAGCTATCTGTAAACTGACAGATCAGTCCCACAATAATTGTGAGTTGGGCTCTGCTATTATTATATGATCACTGTAAAGAACACAAATATATTTTAAAACTTGATGAGAGTTTCAGAAGGCAATGGGGTAGAGTGGGGAGCATTTTGCCTTAGGAATCAGAGGACCTTCATTCAAATCGTCACTTTTATTTCAACTCTTTTAAAGAAAGTCCTTTAACCTCTTTGGGTCTCAGCTTCCTTGTTTGTATAATGAGGAGTTTGAACTAAATATTAATGCCTTTAATGTTTGATTCTATAGGCAGGGCAGTTTGTAAGTTGAACCTGGCATAAGGCCTGGTCTTAAATGCAATGTATGCTGAATGAACTTATAAAGAGAAATGAGAGAGTTTTTTTTTCATCTTTCATCAAAGCCAGCAGCTAGACAGTTCAAATCTGAATTCCTTGAGCTTCTGTGTTACCACAATGGTACCATCACATAGTCAGAAAAGGAAGCCACAGTGTAGGGGCTAGCATTATCCAGAATGCAAATTATGCCAAGTCATCCTATTAGTAAAGTGGCATGTATTTAAAAAGTTCTCCAAGTAGGAAAATGTTATACAGTGATTCCCTTCAAACTCTTTTAAAAACCATCTGTTTCAACCAAAGTCAGTAAGTTAATAATCATTTATTAATTGCCTGCAATTGTTTTAAATTAATTTAATTAATTGCCTGCAATTGTGTTAAAATGAAATTTGAAACAGGGAGACTAAATAGGAGGCAATTGCCACAGCACAGGTGAGTGGTGACAGAAATCTGAACTCAAGTAGAGGCAAGGGGGTGCTACAGCCAGCTTGAACCTGCTCATAAGCATCAAATGTTAAAATTTTCAGTGTGAGCATTCACATCTCAGAAATCAGCAAACACTTGTGACAACAATGTTACTTGCTGCTACTGGAGCTGTGTATGACCAAGAACACCAGCAAACAGGAGGGCTACTAGCACACATTCTTTGATCTGCTTTTCTAAGGAGAGTAACTTTAAAGGGTTAACAATCTTACTTTAATGAAAAATACACATATCATGGGGGTGGAGCCAAGATGGCAGCTGGAAAGCAGGGACTAGCATGAGCTCCCCACCAAGTCCCTCAAAAAACCTATAAAAAATGGCTCAGAACCATTTCTAGAACTGCAGAACCTACAAAATCACAGAGGGAAGCAGGGCTCCAGCCCAAGACAGCCCGGATGGTGGCTGGGTGAGGTCTTTCGCACACAGAGCTGGGAGTGGAGCAGAGTAGAGCAGAGCCTAGCATGGGCGGTGTGGACCAACCAGACCAGGAGCCAGGCAGAACAAGCCCTAGCGCCCTGAATCAGTGAGCTGTTGCAGTTGCCAGACATCTCAACTCACAAACACCAAAGACAACAGAGGTTAGTGGGAAAAGCTGCTGGGGACAGGGGGATGGAGTTCACGATTCATCCACCACCCTGGGGGCAGCAGAGGTGTGGCAGCTACAGAACTACAGCCACAGTTGCTTCCTGCCCCAGACCCACCTGGTGGGAGGAATTAAGTGGCAGATCAGAGCAGGAGTGCAGAGCCTGCTGAAGATCTAAGTCCAATCCAGGGTTGGGAGTTATTGGGGAAGGAGGAGTGCTGGTGTGGCAGAGCTGGCTGTAATAGCTCTGAAATCAACAGTGCATCCCCCCAAGTTTGGAATATAGTACTCTTTACTCTACAAGCAGTCATACTCCACTGAAAAACTCAAGAGTCAAGTAAGTTGTCTGGGAACATGGCCAGGCAGCAAAAACGCACCCGGATTCAGTCTCAGACTTTACAATCTTTCTTTGGTGACAAAGAAGACCAAAACATACAGCCAGAAGAAGTCGACAAAGTCAAAGAGCCTACAACAAAAGCCTCCAAGAAAAACATGAACTGGTCTCAGGACATGGAAG
>CM053624.1:147865572-147900612 GCA_028646595.1 Phalanger gymnotis | reverse complement strand
GTGAAAATCAATGCTGAAAACTAAATATATTAAATAAATTAAATTAAAAAAAACATACATATATCATTCACTTAGTTCAGGGGGAAAAATCAGCACCCTGAACTTCAGAGAAAACACAAACAGAAATTACAATCAGAAATTATATAAACAAAGCAAATAAACACAAATCAACAGACAGAGCTTCTAGCTATCTGACCAAGATATTACATACATACATACATTATATACATACATTATATAGTTACCAGAGAGAGAAGGACCAATATCTAGATTTTTCAAAGCTGGTAGGGGTCTCCTTAATGGCTGCCCAGAGTCTCATCTGACCAAATCACAGGAACACTTTTCCTTTGAGTAAGCCCCCAAGCAAAACCTCTCCTCTGGCAGTTCTGAGAGTGCTAGCTTATGGGCTACCTTCAGAGTATATATATCCTTTTTCAGAGCTGGAGGGCTTCGCACCTCTCGACCTAATTAGCAAAAGGCTGTGGACCTTCCTACAAACAAAGGCAAGACTCAATCAAATGCACTTGATTGCCTTAGGTCTGAGAAGCACTCCAAAAGAAAAAAAAACAGTAAGAAGTTCCACTTTGCTTGCACTTACAACACTAAAAATCAAGGCTTGATTTATTGTTTTGTTGATTTCTAGACTTAACAAAATAATGGAAAAAACTAGTAACGCAGGTTAAATTTAAAAATTTATCCCAAATACATTTTTTTTTTAAATTTTGGAGAGTTGTTTGTAAACATTTGTCAGCATGCTCCTGAATGGAGGTCCTATGAATAGAAAGAGGATAAATTGATGAAAGAAATATTTTGTGAGTATAATTGTCAGGATTTAATCACTAATTAGATATGTGGGAGGGATTAGGGAGTAAGAAGGAAAAGAAAGAAGGTAACTCTGAGGTTATGAACCCAGATTACATACATTTGAAATAACATTATATTTACATGGAAATATCCTGTGAGTAGAAGTATGTAGACAGTTCCTTTCCTGCTATAGTAGGTAAAAGATTCAATGACCTAGATTTGAATTTCATCAGTGTAAGCTATACAAGTCATTTAATGTCTCTGGGGCTCTGATTCTTCATATGTAAAATGAAGGGGTTGGACAACGTGACTTCTAAAGTCCATTCTACCTCTAAATCTATTATCCTAGTCTTGTTGTCCTGAGGTACTTGAAAGCTCTTTAAATACTACTCTGTGTAGCAGGTGAAAAATACCTACTTCCAGACTATGGTATGCTATTGGACAGAAATTTCATAGATGTGACATATATATGTATATGTGTGTATGTACACATATGTATGTGTGTATATGTGTGTGTTGTTTATATGTGAAAAAACAGAAGACTAAGGATGCTAAATAATTTGTCTCAGGCCACACAGATAATGTGTATCTGTACACACACACATAGACACCTACATATATGCATATATGTGTATGTATATGCAATTACTATTATTTTCATCTGCCTTTTTACTGAGCCAAGACTCCTGATGGAGTTAAATGCTGCCTTGTAGAGATGGATAAACTATCCTGCTGGTAAACCCTGTGGAGTTCTCATTTTTCATTAAGCAGCTTCTGAATTTCCCCATCATTTTTGTCAAACCATTCTTATTGTTTGCAAGTGTTCTGATCTAAATGAGTAAATGTGGTGCTGTACGCTAAATCTCTGAAACCTGCACACTCCTTTTCTGCTCCACTGTTGCCAAAACTGTGTTGGCTCAGCTTTCCCTCCAAGCTAGAAACAAATGGTTCACTCAAGGAGAAACACTCTAATCTGTAGACATTAAGTCTTCTGGAAATCTAATCTTGTCTTAGGGCCACAGTTTTTGCTGAATTAGACTATTTAGCTTGGAAAAGATAAATCTATAATTGGTCCAGCACTCTACACTACACATCACCTTTGTCACTCTCATATCCTGTCTGTCTCTTCTCCTTAAATGACATACTCTATTAAATGTCAATGCTTGCTGTGAGTGCTCCCATAGCAACAGGGAGGATATCTTGCAGGGGCTGTATTGGCATAACATTAAGAGACAAAGAGGCAGGTTCCAGCACCTCCGGTGCACACCTTGAGCAGGATTTATAGTTGGAAATAGACAAATAAGAGTCTCACAACATGAGAACTCATGGTTGAGTTGTGTTCTCTACTGGTGAGGTAATAACTGCAGTAAAGGGATTGCTGCTACATGGAAGTGTGAAAGTATTTTTATATATGTAGAGTATATAATATTTTATATTATTGAAATACTCTGATACTTTGGAAAATTGGTGATTTTATCTATGTGAGCTCACTCTGCCAACATAGCTAGAAATTCTTCTGCACCTCAGTAGATAGTTTGCATGACTTAAATGTGGTTTAGCCTATTCAATATTTAGCTAGGCCTGTCCTCATACTAGGTAGCTAGGTGGAACAGTGAATAGAGCATTGAGTCTGGAGTCAGGAAGACCAGAGTTCAAATCAGTCTTCATACAGTTACTAGCTGTGGGATCCTGGTTGCCTCAATTTCCTCATCTGTAAAATGAGCTGGAGAAAGGAATGTCAAATCACTCCAGAATCTTTGCCCAGAAAACCCCAATTGGAGGTCATAAAGAGTTGGACATGACTGAAATGACTGAACAACAGCAGTCCTCATGCTAGAGACAAGCAATCTGCCACTGACCAAGTATTTAAAATCTTTCTAGCTTGATAGGACCTCTTTGGGCTTGTCCTCAAGTGGCGTAGATTTCAAGATTCCAGGATCATCTCCATGCCATGATGAGATAGTGTTGTATAGCGGGAAGAATCCTGGATTTGGAGTCAGAAAACCTAAATTTGACCATCACTCTGTCACTCCCTAGCTCTGTGACCATGGATGAATCACTTAACTTCTCTGGGGCTCAGTTTCCTCATCTGTAAAATAAAAGAAGGTTGGATTAAATGGCCTCTAAAGTTGTGATCCTATAAAGCATCAACAGTAAGATTTTACTCTCTTCACATTCAAGAAAAGCTTCCCTTTGACACATCTGGCCATCTCTCCCCACTGTCCAGCTGATGTATGTTCAGAGAGTGTGATCAAGTTTTAATGTTTGCAGAAGCAAAATAGAATTAAAAATTAAACTTCACATTCTCCCAAAATGCATGCCACAACCAAATAGAAAGGACTGATGGATTTTTGTGTGGGATTTCATATTGTAAGCTATTTTCCCCTAGTGGAACAGAGAATTACATTCTGCAAACATTTGTGAATTTATGAACCTAAAAGGCAACATGGAATAATGGATAAAGAGGAAGTTTTAGAGCCAGGAAGACCTGGGTTCAAGGACACCCACTGATACTTGTTGGCTATGTGACCCTGGATAAGTTATTTAACATCTTAGAGTGTTCCGAGCAACTCCTTAAGACTAAATTGCAGGGAAGGTGCCATCCTACATTGGTAGAAAGATTTTCCTCATTCAGAAGTTTTCTACACCAGTCCATATCATAGATCCAGACCCTATTGCTCTCCTATGAACCTATCCATTAATTTTCTTCTATGTAAAAGGACTGTGCTACCTACTGGTAATACAGAGATTGGAGACCCTATAACTCATGCTTTCAAGAATAGGGAGGATAGCATATGCATATGTTATGTAGTAAGGGCAAAGGACAAAATGCTCTGGGAAAATATGAGGAGAGGGAGAGCTAAGTGCATATAATACCCATTCTTTGGATATCCATAGAGTGATTATACCCACCCAAATGGGAAAAGGTAAAAATGGGCAAAAAAGGAAGAAATAAAAACAGAAAAATGAAAAGAAAACACAACCATTTAATTCCAGAATCCCTTTTGTCAGACATTCTCTGCTGGTATCCCCAATGACATTCTCCCAGTGCTTTCCTTCCTTGAATGATTGCAGTTAGCATAGGTTAACGATGGAATTTTACAAAGTAAACATTCCACCTCAACAGCATCATTAATAGTGACAGAGACATTGCCAGAGTCCTAGACATGTGCCAGTCGTGGCTCATGAATAAAAACGAGGTGTAATCTATTATGGATATTTGCCTTATAAAAAAAAAATGTCTCAGAGAGGGAGGGAGGTAGAGCTTCTTTTGAAGAGACAGATGATTTCTATGTACAGACAGTTTAAGTCTCTCTGATTTGGCACCTTAGTTATGTGCCATAATGCTGATCTGAATGCACATTTAATACAGCATTGCAGATAGGTTTAAAAATAATTAATTAATTAAATAATAAAAAAAAACCCACAAATGGTAGAACCATTATTTCCATGATGCAGCTTCTTTCCACCTATCCACAACATGGGGAATCCCAGGTCCCTCCTCCTTCCCTAATCCTTAGCAATTAGCTTTCCTTAAAAGGAGGCAAAGCTAAGGACTTTATTGGCCCTTACTTCCATAGTACAGCTTTCTGGTCACTTAATCGGCTAAAATATCCCAGCTGAGGGGAAATAGAGTCCCTTAGACTTGATGGATTTCTAAAGACTACAGGAGTCATCATGTCCTTCACCTTGATGGATCTACTCAGAGAAACTATTTTCTTGTTGCATAGCAGGCATATCCTTTCTGTAATACACTTCCTTTTATTAATTAACTAGTGAACAACTGGAGAGTGACACGTTTCATCCCAATATCAAACATGAACTAAGAGATCACTGGCAATAGAACAGCCTGTAATGGCAACACAGAATCCACAAAACTGTGTTCGGCAACATCCCATTCAAACAGAGCCAGATCTGAATGTTTCTGAATGTATATTCCTGTAATTCTTTTATTCATTCTTACAGGGTTTCATAGTAGATAAATACCTTTGCAGAGTGAGGAAGCCCTAGTCCTGACTTTGACACATAATGGCTGTGAGATGCTAGAACACTTAGCTACCAGTGTTCCAGGCAAAGAATTGTATGTGTCTTGCTTCATTTGGACCTTACAACAACCCATAAGGTAAATGCCAGAGGGAGTCCAGTGGTTTCCATTCTTTTCAGTTTCTTGAATATTTAGCCTTGACCTCATGCTTTGGCCTTTCAATTCCTTACTAGCTATTCCATCCCACGATCAATGAGCTGCCCTTCCTTTATCGTAGTACCTTCTCTTTGAGTTTATCTCCAATTAATCCTGTCTATATCTTGTTTGTACATAGTTGTTTATGCGTCGTTTCCCTCATTAAACTGTGAACACTTTGAGAGAAGGGGTTTTGTTTGTGGGGGTTTTTTTGCCTTTCTTTGTATTCCCAGCTCTTAACACAATGCCAGGGCACACATGAGGGGGTTAAAACATGCTTGGTTTGACTTTGACTCTCTTAGTGTGTCTTGTTTGCTTGACCTCCTGTTAGGCCTAATCTGTAAACTTTCATATGTAGGCAGTCCTCACTATGTAGTTTCTCTACTCCTTTTCTATATCACAAAATTGAGCTGATTTCATCAAGAATTATTTCTTTCATGTTACAAAGTCACAAGACAGAACATCAGCTGAAACCTCACCTACTACTTGTCAATACCTCTACTCTACCCTTATCGAAATCCCCACATTATCTGGTCCTTATATTTTCTTCCCTCTTTTTACCACCAACACCATTCCCAGCTCTGTCACTTAGAGCAGATGACTCCCTTCACTGAGAAAATTGAGGCCATCCACTAATACCTTCCCTAACTCCTCTACTCTATTCCTCAGACTGTAGCATCATTACCTTCTCTATCTTCCTCTTCAGTTAGAATAGAAATACCATAATTGCTCATTGGGGCAGTTATGTGACCCGATGGATAGAGTGCCGGGCCTGCGGTCAGGAAGACTCATCTTCCTAAGTTCAAATCTGGCCTCAGATACTTACTAGCTGTAAATGTGACCCCTGGCAAGTCGCTTAACCCGGTTTGCCTCAGTTTCTTCCTCTGTAAAATGAGCTGGAGAAGGAAATGGCAAATCACCCCAGTATCTTTGCCAAGAAAACCCCAAATGGGGTCATGAAGAGTCAGACATGGCTGAAACGGCTGAACAACAACAACAAATTGCTCATTGAAGCTAATTCCTCTATCTGGGCCTTTGTTCCATTCCATGTCTTCCAGGACCCTGATCCAGGAGTCATCCCCTCTACTTTATGAATTTTCTATCTTGCTTTTGCCAGTGGTTTCTTCCCATCTACCCACCACATAGATACTCAGATTTCCTCAATCATAAAAAAGCCTATTCTTGACCCTTTTAATCCTTTAAACCACCATCTCATTTATCTCTACTTCACTGCTATAGTGTTTTTAAAGTTATCTGCCTCAAAACCCCCTTTTTTCTCAAGTCCTTGTAACTCAGTTTCCTTACAGCTATGCTACTGAGAAATTATTCTCACAAGAGTCATCAATGACCTTCATTTCTTTTTAAAAATTATTTATTATTTATATACTTTCTCATTATTTCTTTTAAATTTTGAATTCCAAATATTCTCCCTCCTTTTAGCACCTCAATCAATTGAGAAAGCAAACAATATATCAATTATACGTGTAAAGTCATGCAAAACATATTTCCATATTAATCGCACTGCCAAAAAATGAAAAAAAATGCGAAGAGTATACTTCAATCTAGATTCAGAGTTCATCAGTTCTCTCTCTGGAATTGGATAATATTTTTTGTGACAAGTCCTTTGGAATTGAATGACCATTTCTAAATCACTAATCGATACAGCATGATGTTGTCATCTTCTTTGATCTGTCTGTAGCTTTTGACATTATTTCCCACAAGCCCCCCACCCCCAAACTCATGCACGCTCCTACTAAACATTTTCTTCTCCCTTGGCTTCAGAAACAATACAACCTCCTGGAATTCCTCCAATCCTCTCCAATTATTCATGCTTTGTCTCCTTGACTAGCTCCTCAGTTAAACTCGCCTATGCCTCCCTCAAGGAAACATGGCCCTCTTTTCTCTTTCCATTCCATCCTTTGTTGATCTAATTCACTCCTGCAATATCACTACCACATTTATGCAGGTGATTGTCCAACCCGTCTATTCATCCCTGATCCCTAGCCCAATCACTGTTGCTTGTATACAACATTCCATCTTCCAACTCTGCTTTTGTATAGCCTGTGCCTCATGCCCCAGAGAGAATATACTCTTTTGTCTCTTCAAATTTCCAGCACCCTTCAAAGCTGATCTCAATGGCACCTCTTGCCTTTCCTGATTTCCCTGGTATACCCCTACTAAAGTCACTTTCTAGTTACTTTTTATACATTTTGCCTTTAATAACCTGGGTGTATTTGCCTAACATAGGCTAGCCCAGTGATTCAATATCAGAGTTAGATTAAATGAGACACATATGAGCCATAAAATACAATAAATCTGACTTTTACCAGTGACAAAAGATAAAAAGGACATTTTAAAAAATACTAATTCAGATGCAATGGCTGTTCTCCTTTGCCTTCCCAGTCACCATGGAAATTATCTATCTGAAGGACCTATCCTAGGTATACTGATTCAATGAGTTGGCCATCAGATACCAAAACATAATGTAGACATTTGGCATTTCTCATCTATTCATCTGTTCTTGTAGGGATGGTTAAGCTGATCGCTTGATCTCTTCCTGGAAAAGCCTTGATAATGAACTGGGACTTGATACACAATATTAGCTACAAACAGGAGCATCTGGAGGATCTAATGACCTATGAGATATTCCTCTTCCATTTAGATCTTATGTAGTAGACAACTTTGGCAAGCATACATATCCTTATTTTAGGCCTTACTTAACATAATTAGGACTGCTAGATGACTCAGTAGATAGAGTCCTGTGCCTGGGGTCAGGAAAACTCATCTTCTTGAGTTCAAATCTGGCCTCAGACACCTACTAGCTGTGTGATCCTGGGCAAGTCACTTAACCTGGTTTGCCTCAGTTTCCTCATCTGCAAAAAGAGTTGGAGAAGTAAATGGCAAAGCACTCCAGTATCTTTGCCCAGAAAACTTTAAATGTGATCATGAGGAGTCAGAGACAACTGAAACGACTGAACAACAACAAATAACACATATGATCTTAACATGTTCATATGGGGAAAGAAAGGGTCCCCTTCAAGAACAAAGGACAACAACCATACTCCATTTCAACTTTCTCACTGAGTTCTTAGAATCTAAATATGCCTGTTTGTCTTCTATAACGAAAATAATTTTCATATCTATTCCATTTTCCATGTAGTTTTGTTCCCATCCCTCAAGTTTTATCTCTTAGAATAATGTGACTCAGTTGGGTCTCACATCAAGTTATCTATAGGTTTGTTTTCATTTTCAATGTTATTGGTTGTTTTACAAGGCAGTACTATTCTTAATCTTCTGTCACACTCCTCTGTAGTATTTTATAAATGAATTTTAAGATGAAGCCAGCATTGCCCTTGGCTTTTGTGTCTCTCTGTTTGGAAAGAACATCGAGTTTTTGCTGCCTAAAGTGGTCTCTGGTATCCTTTAGCTTCCTTGATGTTGTAAACACTTTTACGTATTAGTTAAGCTTTTGAAATAAATAATGATCCAGTTCAGTATCTTTTTTCTTTTTTTTCTCCATTACTCATTTTGAAGGATTTATAACTCATATGAATGGGTCCAGTTGAAGCTGTCATAATTGTTTGCAGTATCTTCTTCTTGCTTTTATCTTTTCTTCTAATTTCAAATTGACCTTTTCTGCACAGAGCTGATTCAGCTACAATTCTCACATAGATAACCAGTCTTTCTCCATCTGTTAAGATTTAACCAGTTTCATATTTGTAATTTTTCAGTGCTAGCCATGTCAAATGCCTTCCATCTCTCTTCTGGAAGAAAAGTATGACTTACTTTCCAAGATTACTTTGGGTCTGTTTTGTATGGGTCATGTAAATAACTATATTTTCATGGGGTGTCTCCCTCATTAGAATGTAAACTCCTTGAATATTCTATACAATGATAATAACATTATAGAGAGAAATGATTTTGAAGACTTTAGAATTTTGATTAATACAATGCCAAACTATAGTTGTAGTAAACCAAATTAAATTCTTTAAAAGAAAATGTAAGGTCTTCGGGAGCAAGGATCATTTTATTTTTGCCTTGTATTTCTAGTATTTAGCACAGTGCCTAGAGCACAATAAGTGCTTAATAAATGGTTATTGATTGTTTGTTTGTTTGATTGACATGTGTATGGGAAACTTCTGAGTCATTTGTAAATGTTTGGCCTATTTGATTTCACAAAACTGAGCCAATGTTTTCCAATAAACGTTTTGCCACTCTCCCCTGTGCCCATCTTCACACTGAACTTGAAGTATCAAAGTACATATTGATAGTGGTTTGGAGGCTCTTCCCAAGTTCTTCACAGATTTTATAGTTTTATACTCAGGAATAAATAAAGGGAATTTGTGCATTTTACAAATGTACCATTCTAGGGTAATCAGACACCGATTACCTTTAAATGTACTGATCAGGAGAAAGCCAGATAAGGATTCACACATGACTTAGTAAAATTCCTTTGGTGCTCAGTGAGTACCTATGGATTCATAAGTCACTTTGGCTGTTTCTATCTAAGTGTTCCCTTACTGCCCTCTGGGGGAAGGGACCTAATCTGACCAGACTGCTTCATGGTGATGTTGCATCTGTTGCCAGTGAGTTTCAACAGCATCAGGACTAATTCTGTTAAGGCATCATTTCAATTTTTATTAGAATTCTCAGAGCATGGCTTGGCTTTGGCCCAGCTTAATTATTTTGGGACGTGGGCCTGAGTACTTGGGCTAATTTGCATGGCTGATTTAATATTTAAGATAATTGTTGCTGAGAAGCATCTCTGTTAGTTGTGGAATGCATTGTCCTTTTGTCTTCCATGGTCACATAATTTTAAGCAGACAAAAGTTTGCTTCAGGAAAGATTAAGGAAAAGGACTCATTACACATACTTTGTAGAGCAACCTTGGGAAATCTGACATTTTACTCTTTCTGACTTGGGCCAGCTCACTATCACAATCCATCATTAATGTCTTTAATGGACTGGTTTGAATGTAACCTAACAATTTAAATCAAGTTCACAGATTGAACCTTCTGTAAATTTCCTGGTTCCGTTGTCTTATATTACTCGGCATATTTCTGTTTCCTTCACTTTCATAGACCTAAATAATGGAAACCCTTTATAGTTCATCCAAAGCTCAGTGACTTTGACATGTGGTATTTATGCTTTATGAGTAATTTCCAGTGCACTTCCTATTTTTGCAGAATAGTGTGCCAAGACCATTTCTGAAGGTAAAGTACTGTGGGCAGTTATTGGCGATCATCCACATGGGTGGAGGGGGGAGGACAGTGGGGAATGGGAAACATTCCTATAAAAGAGAAATTCATGACAAACAGGCAATCTCGAACATCCCTGAATATTTCTTCTTGGAATGTTCTTCATTGCATATCCATTCCTCTTTTGCAAATATTTATGTGAAATGACCTTATATATAATGGTTTCTCTTTACTTCCAAACTGCCAATCAAAGAGGCATTTATAGACATCCATAATTGGGTGTGCAACCCAATTAGAGAAGGCAATACAATATCTTGTTAGCAGTTGGCATCAACTGTTGTGTGACATTTTGATAAATTGCTTCAATATAATGTATTTCATTTAAAGGCCCTTTCACTTCTTAAAAGGTCACAGTCATTGAAAAGTAAAAGAGAAAAGCTGATTTTTAAAGGATATATATATATACATGTATATATATGCATATATGCATGTATATATATGTGTATATATATATATACAAAATATCTATTTGAAGGGAGAAATTATATATATACAAATTGATAGATCTATATGTATATGATGTGGATCTATACAATGATCTATCTAAATCTATAGAGCTAGAGATCTTCCCTTTTGAGCATGGATATTTTCTTCCAAATATCTTCCCAAGTATGCAAAGAGCTCTGGAGTTGGAGGAAAAGAGCTTAGGTTCAAATCCTGGCTCTCCCTATTACTATGACTTTGGAAAATTAAAATTATGTCTCTGGGCCTCAGTTTCCTTCTTTGTAAAATGAGAGTGTTGAACCATGTGATCTTTAAGGTCTCTTTTAGCTCTAATTCTGTGATAGTGGGATCTTTTATTTCAAACCAAATTCCCAATTCTCATTCAATTTGGCTTTGTTTCTTTTTGGTTATTTGACCTAATTCCTGTAAATGTTAGAAGGAAGAGGAGAGTCTTCCTTCCTAATTGAGGAATTGATCCAATTCGACTCTGTAAGTACTATAAATTCTGTTATGTATACTTAGTGTGGAATTTAATGAAGATCTCTTTGAGAATATCTGATTTGGATATTTGGAAAGATTTGTTCAAGGAAGGCAACTGAGAAGAAGTGTAACCAGATGTGGGCACCCAGGATGGCAAAGGCCTTTGAGCTCCACACGTAGACACTGTTGGAAGAAGTGGGGAGTTTGGGCTTGAAGAAATGAAGACTTGGAGGGGATGCATGATACCTGTTTTTAATTATCTAAAGAAATTATATATATGAAAGGGAATAGACAAGCCTATTTTTTTCATTATAGATCTTTAAGATATGCAAAGTACTCTTACAGATGTTATTTAATTTGAGCCTCCCAACAATTGTTTCAGATTGGCAATGTTATTCTACCCATTTTACAGATGAGGAAATCATAGCTGAGAAAGGGAAAGTGACTTACCCATCATCGTATAGCTAGTAAATGTCTGAGACAGAAGTTGAACTCAAATCTACCTGACTCCAAATTCAACCCTGGATGCACTCCACCATAAATGTGCCATTGAATATTGCAATGTTTATTGATGATTGTTGAGGGAACAATAACAAAAATTATCTATGTATCTATCCTATTATCTCTTTATTTTTAGAAAGAGGAGTAGGCTTGTTCTGCTTGACCCTAAAGGCAAGAACTAGGAACAATGGGTAGAAATGGAAAAGAGGAATGTTTAGGTCTTGTGTAAGGAAAAACTCCTTAGCAATTAGTGATTTTCAAGAAAGGAAGGAAGGAAGAAAGAAAGAAAGAAAGAAAAAAAGAAAGAAAGAAAGAAAGAAAGAAAGAAAGAAAGAAAGAAAGAAAGAAAGAAAGAAAGGAAGGAAGGAAGGAAGGAAGGAAGGAAGGAAGGAAGGAAGGAAGGAAGGAAGGAAGGAAGGAAGGAAGGAAGGAAGGAAGGAAGGAAGAAAGGAAGAAAGAAAGAAAGAAAGAAAGAAAGAAAGAAAGAAAGAAAGAAAGAAAGAAAGAAAGAAAGAAAGAAAGGAAGAAAGAATGAGAAAGTATGAAGATGGTATGTTCCCCCTCCTCTGAAATCTGCAAGCAAGAACTACATTACCAGTTGCTGAATGTTTTGTAAACAATTCTTTTTCAGTTCTAGATAGGACTATGTGGCCACTCTGATCTCTTTGAATTCTAAAATCAAATTATTTCTGTGGTTTGCTGTATATAAATAATCTAGTCTTACTCCTATACCAATTATTTAGATTTATAGGTTGTTTTTTCAGTTTATTTTTTTAAAAGTTCTATTGATAACTTTTGTTTTTATATCACATTCATTTCCAATTATATATCTCTCCCCTCTCCTTTTTTTCATGGTTCTTCCCTTGTAACCAAGACTTAAAAAAAAAAGTTTAGCCAAATATGGGAACCAAGTCTAACAGCATGTGCCACATTTCAAACCCACAGTTCCCCACCTCTTTAATGAAAGAAAGAAGGTGCACTTAACTCTTCTCAGGGTCTAAGGCTGTTCATTATAACTATGAACCATTCTGTTTTGTTTTAGTATTCTTTCCATCTACAGGTTCTGTTTCCATGTATACATTTCTTTCACTCCACAGATCATGTAAGTTTTCCCATGTTTCCCTGAATCCCTCATATTTGTCATTTCTGATCATTTTTAATTTTTGTGATATTCATGTACCCCATATTGTTTAGCTACATCCCTATCAATTGACACCTACTTTACTTCTAGTTCCTTGCTTCCTCCAAAAGTGCTATTACAAATATTTGGTTATATATTAGACCTTTCTTCTAATATTTCACTTCCTTAAACAAAGTTCCTTAGCGACTTTCAGCCTGTTTCCTCACCTGTAAAGGGGAGACAAGTATCATCACACCCTCAACACAGGGTTGTTGTGAGAATAAATTAGATAGCCTATGTAAAGCACTTTGCAAATCTTAAATTATATAAATAAATGTTGACTATTATTATTATTATTAAGTATGCCCAGCAGTGGGATTTCTGGGTCAATGGATACCTTAGCCACATTTTTGTATAATTCTAAGTTGTTTTCCATAATGTTTGAATTAATCCAGGGGTAGCATAATATGGTAAGAATAAAATTGGATTGGGCATTTAGGTACAGGATTGAATCTTGGCTTTATTGCTTACTGCCTTTAAAAGCTTGGGGTAGATCACTTAATTTCCCTAAGCCTCCTTTCTTCATCCACTGGTTGCTTGTGGCTCAGGCCTCTGCAAAGTCATGGAATCACATGCATTTGGGTCTGAGTTTGGGAACATGACCCAAAGGGATGATTGTTTCTTTGGGCTTTGTTTCTACCCCATATACTCAGGGGAAATTTGAGTAAAGTGCAGATAAAGTTTGTGTCCAAGTTGGGCTAAATATAGGTAACAGTGTCCCTTTTTATAAAAATATTCAATTTTTAAATGGATATAAGGCATAAGACTACCTTTGTTCCTCTGCCATAGAAAATACACAATACACAAAAGAGTTATCAAAGCCAGTGAAAAACAAGGAATTATAGACCAATACTCCAATGTGCTCATCATATTCCCAAAGAGAGGTAATGATACTTTGTGCCACTGTTGAATAAATATTCCCCATTCACTTCAGAGTTCTACCATCTAAGAAACTTGTGGCAATAACATGGGGGGTAGGTAAGATCCAAATATTTTGAACCTTTGTGGCATGGCTTTTGCCCTTTAGTAATGCAACCATCTTCTCCTTCTCTTGGAATTTTTCTGTCAAGGAAATTTCCCTCCAGAAAGACAGTTAATTAAAACCACATTTAAGGTGATTTAAAATAGTTGTAATTTAAATCTTTATAGAATGGAATAAAAATATACTTTAGCATACAGCATGGTCAGAATATTCTTGAAAGTAGGAAAAAGTGGCAGAGAAGGAAAAGGAATGAAAAACCAAAGAAGTTTTCCTATGGAAGAAGGGATAAATGTTTTATATCAAATAACTTTGATATGTCTAATACATAAGGTATATAGAGAACTAATAAAAATACATACAACTGAGAGATTTTCTTTGATAGATGTGGTCAAAGGATATAAACAAGCTTTCAAAATAAAAAAAGCAAATAAAAAATCTAAAAATTGCCAAAATAATATGAGAAATACAAGTTAAAGTTTGTTAGGTGTTCAGTCAATAAGCATTTGTTAAGCTCTTACTTTATTCCAGGTACTGCATTAAGCACTGGGAATACAAAGAAAGGCAAAATACAGTCTTCGCCTTTGAGGAGCTCATAATTTGATGGGAGAAACCATATGCAAACCACTATGTACATACAAGCTATATAAAAAAATAGGAAATAATCAACGGAGTTGATTATAATCAACAGTGTTAATAGATTTTGTTTCTCTTTTTCCAGATTTTCATTTGCTTTTATGCATTTGCATTCCAAATCAGTTTTCTGCTCTTTTGTTTCTTTGGTAAGACTTGTCTCCATAGATTCAAAAAAAGATACTATATTTAAGAGGAATTGGGAAAGCCACTCACTTCACATTCAGTAAATTGGCAAAGATGATAAAAGATGGAAATAACTAATGGTTGGAGAAGATATGGAAAGACAGACACACTAATAAATATGAGATCTGTGAATTGTTCAAAATTGGGAAATGATTTAAAACTCTATTAGACAAGTGACTAAGTTGTTTATAGTCTTTCACACAATGACACCACTCTTGGAAATTTATCCCCAAAGAGGTCAAGGATAAAGGGAAAATCCCCATATATAACAAAATATTAATAGAAACTCACACCGAAATATTCATAGAATATTTCAATGGTAGTAAGACACTGAAAAGAAAGTAGACATCCATTAACTGGAGAATAGTTGTTCTTTTTTTAACTGTGGCATATAAACACAATAATGTTATTATTGTATTATATTGTACCTTTTAAATAGAGAAGTGGCAGATGACAGGTGAATAACATTGATGATGATAATGATAGCTAAGATATTTTAGTGTTTTAAGGCCTACACATCACTCTACATCTTATTAAATCTTGAAATGAAGCATATGCTGTCAAACATGGTCAATATTTCAGTTTATTTCATTCCTCTGTATCACTACATTCCAAGAAAGACTCTGGGATGAGGGGAGCATGAGTGAAAATTATAGAATTATTTTAAAGCATCAATAAAATATTTATGAAAAGAAAAAGGAAAAGGATATTAATAAACATTTCATTATTTAGTAAAAAAGATGGGGCATGTCAATTTTAAGAAACACTTGTCATGTGGCAAGAAAAACACTGTAAAATAGTAAAAAGTTCCTGAAAATCAGTTCAGTCTAGGAAGGGATATTGACAGGAGAAAGATGAAAGAGAACAGATTTAATCAAAGGGAACTAAACTCTAACTGTGGTGCACACAGACCATTTCTTCACTGACAAAGCAAACTATACTCAGGAGAAAAATTGTAGATTCTTTTGATTGGCACTGTTTTCTGTGTTTAGAAGTTCTGGACAATTTTATTGTATTATTTCTTGAGTTATGTTATTTGTATCTTTTGACTTTTCTTCTGGGAATCCTATGATTCTTAAATCATCTATCTGTCTCTATTGTTTTCTTTTAATCTTTTGCTATCTGTATGCTTTCTTTTAATATTATTGCTTTTTGCTTCTTCTTCCAGATTATTTTTCACTTCCATATATTTGCATTCTCAATCAATTATCTTCTCTTTTGTTTCTATGGTGAGACTTGCCATGGATTCAAGATCTTTCTATTCTGACAGTTATTGTTACTGTGCAGGTCATACATTCTGCTTTCATAATTCCCATTTCCTTTTTAAACCATTCAAAAATATCCTGCTGTGGTTCCATGCTCTCTTGGGGATACACAGAATCCTCTGCCTTATCAGGCGTTTTCCTTTGTTTTGAAATATTTATTTGTAGACATATGAACTTCTTTACCTGATCTGAAGGCCACAATCCCTTCTGCTATTAATATCTTTTTTATTACTTTATCTGCTTATGTTCGAGGTCTTTAACTGAGTTTTCTTCCTCCTGAGATCTCTAGTAATTTCAGTTTTTTCCTTGCATTTCCTCTATTGCTCACTTGTTTATCACACTCTCTTTTCCTAGCACTTTCCCCAGGGGCTGGATCTCAAAGCATCTCAAATTGCCCATAGTGGGCAATTTATGGTTCACCAGCCTAGCTTTTATCCCAAGTGACTTGGTGGGGGGCAGAATTGGCCCTAGTTGAATGCTGCACTCTTTCCCACAAGTTGGGGGTGGTGGTGTCAAACAGCCACATATATATGCCCTTTTCCTGTTTCCTCTGTTCCTCCATTCTCTGGCTGAACTCTGTTGCTACTGAAGCCCAAGCACCTTTTTACCATTTGGATCTCTATGGCACTGGAAGGAAGGGAGAGGTGGTCAAAGTATAGATCTGAATTCTGTTATAAGTACCTGGGTCATATAGTCCTGCTGCCAGGAGAGTGGGAGAAGGTAGGAAAGGAGAGGAGTGGAGTACTAAGTGAGCGCAAGGTAGGACCTAAGGTTTTCATTGTGTTTTTACCTTTTTTGGGTTCTTGGTGTCCTAGACTGTGGAGGCACATGAAATCGTTTTCATCATTTGTGCATAATTCCTATTTTGGAGAGGTTTCACAGGTCCTGAAGATTGAAGAAAATGTTGTCTTCTATTTTGTTGATCTGTAAAGTATATTCTCAAATCTATGTTCAAAGATTTTGGCTCCATCTCTGATGTTTTTGCCAATA
The DNA here is from genome assembly GCA_028646595.1 of Phalanger gymnotis. NCBI lineage: Eukaryota > Metazoa > Chordata > Mammalia > Diprotodontia > Phalangeridae > Phalanger > Phalanger gymnotis. Next base: position 147,883,712 of record CM053624.1, on the reverse strand, counting down.
ATCTAGATGTCTGTGTCCAAATCCACTCTTTCTATGGTTTTCTAACATTACTCACTTCACGTTGCCAATAGATCTTGCTCCTGTCAGATTCTTCATAGCAGTCACCCAAAAGACCCATCTTTCCTTTTTAAAGGATATTAATTTTTTGTATCATTTCTTAATACATTAGCTCATTCTTATTCTTCCCTACCATTTTTATTTTGCACATTATTTAGAGAAAATCTGTCTTCTCCCTGGAAAGCCCTGCATTGTATCTACAGTGGTACTTATTGCTTGGATAATGCTCTATTAATTTCAATGGATTCCCTTTGACATAAAAATGGATTTGCACTGAAGGGCAAATACTACCTCCATATGCATCCAGGCTGCATTGCAATTGAATCCATCACATTCTACATTTATAGGTGTCTACCCCTGTTACAATGCTGAAATGGTAGGCCATAAAAAATGGCCATGTGAAAAGCAGGTTTAAATTTCATGCATTTTTATTTGCAAAATATCTGGTTAGATGAACAGAAGCTTCTAAGGCAGAAATCCTTTCAGAGCATGAATATGTAAGCACAATCTTCTGAAAGCAACATAGCAAGGCTTTGCCTGTTACCTTATCTTCAGTTCCCAATGCCAGATTTGCTTTAGGGGTGGCATGTTGAAAAATACTGAAGGCTTTTATTTCATTTCATTTTTCTTTCTAAGCTTTCAGGGTCTTGATGACATAGCAAGTAGGAAAGAGGTGCTCCAGGAGTTCATATTCTATTCTCTTACTTGTATTCTTAGACAGTATCAGAGTAAATAAATGTAAGGAACCAAATTGGCTCCTAAAGTCCAAATAAGCAACAGGGATATTTTGAGTTATATGTTTAGCACTAATTTAACTGTTTGCACCTCAATCATCCTTGGAGATGAAAAAATAAAAATGAAATCAACATTTATTTAAAAACTTTTTTTAGGGGCAGCTAGGTGGCACAGTGAATAAAGTACCAACCCTGGAGTCAGGAGGACCTGAGTTCAAATGTGACTCTAGACACTTACTAGCTATGTGACTCTGGGCAAGTCATTTAATCCTGATTGCTTCCCAAAAAAGTGCAATTTTTTTCAATTAACAAGCATTTATTTTTTCTCCCTCCTACCACTTCTGCCACCCCTGACAATCTTAAAGAGAACAAGATAAACCCTTTGTAACAAACACATAAATACTTCTCTCCTCCACCCCCCAAAAACACACAAAAAAACTCAAGTCAACCATTTTAGGACAGAAGGTTCTCAGCTGCCTTTTCCCTCCACCCTTGTAGCACTCTCTTTCCATAAATAAGTCCTTCCTAGAACCTTCATTTTCAGGAAGAGTCCACATCAAGCATCCTTTATTCCTTTTCCATCTCTTTTTCCAAATTTTTGGACTTCACCAGTATGCTTCAGCTGCCTTCTTACCCTATAAGATCCCTCGGTGTCTGTGGCCTTCTCTCCTTGTAACATTCCTTTGTCCCTTCGTGTCCCTTCTTTCATTGGTGAATTCCTCCCAGAACTTGCATTTTGAGGAAGAGCTTCATTCCTCTCCTGGCTCTTCTGCCTCCTTGGACTTCACCACCTTCTCCCCTCTCCTCCTTCTAGCCCTAAATCTATCATTTTCTTATTCTATCCAAAGCAGTAAATATGAGCTAAGTTAGAAATCAATTAAATGCAGATGTCAAATAGTGTTCTAAGAAATTCAGAGAAGGAAGAATCACTTCTAACCAAGAGAATCAGGAAAAATCAATTCTCTTGACTGAAGCAATGTAATATAATGGAAATAGCAGATGACTTGAGTTCAGATCCTAGCTTCTATTTATAGGCTATGTGATGTTAGATAAATCAAGGCATCAGCTCCTTAGTCTATGTGATCAAGTGACCTGATAAGATGATCTCCAGTTCTAACACCATAGAAGTCTGTAACTTTCTATCAGCTGAAAACCTCAAGCAGGCAGAAAGGGGTCAGGTAATTATATAGGCCTTTTTAGAAAATTAGAAGCGCCTTATAACCCAACTTACCCAAACACAACCTTGAGAAAAGATGGTAGTGCACATGTTATGGGGTTTTCTTTTCTTTTTTTTTATATTACATTCCTCAGCATTTTGGGTCTGAGGCTTACTTTGTCTTAAATCATATTTTAACAAACCAGGCATTACTCACATTAGTCCATCCTCTTTCTTTTGAAGATATGAGGTTGCTCAGTTAGCTTGGACCTATCAACTCTGACTATGACTTAATTCTAGCACCTTCTCTCTGTTGATTATTTCCAATTGATTTTGTTTGCATATAGTTGTTTGCATGTTGCCTCCCCCATTAAACTGTGAGTCTCCCAAAAGCAGAAACTATCTTTTGCCTTTCTTTGTATCCCTAGCATTTCACACAGTACCTGACACATAGTAAATGCTTAGTAAAGATTTATTGGCTGACTGATGGATAACTTGATTTTTAGTGTTTTCCTTGGGGAAATTACTTATTTTAGTAATAAAAAGAATCAAGAAAGAAAAATGGGGTGGACAAAGATGCTGGGAGCTGGTTACCTCTTTCATGTAACAGGGAATATGTAGTAGATTCTTAGAGGATCTTGAGGAGAAATATAGTTCTTTTTTTCAGATTTTCCTATGTTTTTGCCAGGGAAAAAAGTTATTTCCAAGATTATTGAGTCTAGGTATGGTGACATACACCTGTAGACCCTGCTGCTAGTGAAGCTGAGGCTGATAGATTGCTTGAGTTTGGAATTTCTGAGCTGTAGTAAGGCCAAAGTTGATTGAATGCCCAAACTAAGTCTGGCATTATTATCATGAGCCCCCAGGAAAAGAAGACCCCCAAGCTGCCTAGGGAAGGTGATCAACCCAGATCAGAAGGGTGGAGCCGATTGAAGTCTTCTACTGATAAGTATTAGAATAGGACCATGATTGGTCATTGAACTTCCAGTCTAGGCAAGATAGAGAGACCCAGTCTCAAAAAAAAAAAAAACAACTTTGAAGTGATGAAATACATTATAATATAAAGATTTTATCATTGCTGTGTTTTTCTTCATGGCCCAATGTTGTGATTCCGTGCGTTTGGGAAAATCTTGGTGAGGAAACTGTCTCCCCCAAAGTAGATCAGAGTCTCAGAGACATCATGTCAGAACTTGAATCCAGGTCTTTCTGACTCCAAAGACTTCTCCTCCCTCTCTTCCTGTGATGACTTGGTCTTCTCATAATGTAGACTACATAATGTTGATTTAGTATGAGTTGTCAATACAAGGATCATTATAAAATCTGGTGATCTTTTAAAGAATACTCATAGGATTTACATCTACAGGGGACCTAGGAGATCACCTAATCTGTCCTTCTCATTTTATAAATGAGGGTCTCAAGACTCAGAAAAGTAAAATGATTTATACAAGGTCGTACTGGGGTGGCATAGCAAGCATTCAAACTCAGTCTTCAGTCTCCACTTCCAGGTCTCTTTCCACTACACTACCATGTCACCTACATCATTGGTGATGATATTATATAATTCTATATCTATTCCACAATTTAATTTGTTCATTTTTGAAAGTCCCTTCATAGAAATAGAAAGCACCAGCAGGATTTCTGCTATTGAACATAATGTGGCTACAAAGGCTTTGTTAAATTATTTCTGTAACCTGGGTTTAGAGAGCATCCTGTTAGCTGAGTTATGACATAAAAAGGCATATGTGCATAGGGAGCAGAAAGAATTCAGTTCAGGTCTGCTGGCCCAAATTTGCTGGCTGAACAGCAAAGTCCTGAGGTTTCTTAGATGCATAATGTTCTTACAAATGGTCCATGCTATGCTAATAAAACTATTGTGACTAGGAGCTTTTGCAGTGGAAACTGACAGATGAAACAGAGTTAAGTACTTTTTCAGACAAGCTACCCCAGTAAATCATTAAAGCGCACAAACAATCATCCTTCATCAGTCTGCAATTTGTTTCAGAGCAATTGCAAATCGGAAAACAATGTAAACAAACAAATCGACAACTAATGAACATCCCCCACTGCTCACTGTAAACAGACCCACAACTTTAGAGGAACACTTTATCCAACACATTGTCAACTCATTGTAAACACATCCACAACTCATAAACAACTCATTACCCAGTATGTTGTCACCTCATTGCAATTAAAGTTGAATGCTAACTGTACTGTATGTTTCTGCTCTGAATCAGATTATACTCTCACTAGCAGGAAAATGCCAAGAAAGAGCCAGTCCAGTAAGGTTGGTGGTGTCCTTTTGCAGACACCCCCCCCCAACTCTCATGATTTCCATCTACCCCTTATGGGAGCCTGATTTTTAATTATCTGCCCAGGCTTATGTAGAAAATAAACAGGAATTGTTGCCCTTTCTTCAGGTAGTTCACTTTTCCAGTTAAGCAGAGAGAAAACAGTGGTGCCTCAACAGAAGTTTCTTACATAGAGGAAAAGAAAATGTGTCAAGTATTCCCTAAGCCGCTGTAAAACTCACAGGTTTTTACTGTAATTGCTTTGTGTGAACTGAGTTTGGCATCCCTGACTGGTGAAGACTTTGATCGGGGCCAGTTTTTGTTTTGTTTTGTTTTGTTTTGGGCTCCAGAATGATTAACTTGGAAAGAAAATATAGATTTATATAGCTCGCCGTAACTTTCCCCTTGCATTCATTTGTTTGCCAGGGATTTTAAAAGTGGCATATCCAGGCTTTTCTTTGCAAAAATACTGATATGAAGGGTGTTCCCAAAGCTTTTGGGCTATTTTAAGCTGTTAAAGTTTGAGACTGTGCTTAGACTTTTGGGATACCGTGATCGGTGCTATTAAACTCCAATGGAAACAGATTCCTGTAGGTCATATATTGACTTAGGAAACCCCAAATTAACATCGTCTTTGTTTCATTGTGTTTTTAATTATTTTGTTGATACTGGAGTGGTTTCCTTCTCCAGCTCATTTTACAGATGAGGAAACTGAGGCAAATAGGGTTAAATGGCCCAGGGTCATATATTTAGTAAGTATGTGGGGTCAGATTTGGACTCAGGAAGACAAGTCCAGTCCCAGCACTCTATCTGTTGTACCACGTTGTCCATTTTGTTAAACATTTCCCTATTACATTTTAATCTAATTCAATCCACCCTTGGGAATTTTGCAGACCGTGTTTGGCCTGTACCTCTGCTGTTGACAACATAGTAGATTGAAGAATGGGTACAGTAAATTTCTAAATTTCATATATATTCATACGGATCTGTAGCACAGACATCCGGCTATTTGTCTTTCTGTTTGTCTGAGTGTGTATTGTATATCTTTTCTGCAACACACAGTCTTGAAGACTTGCCTCAGGCTCAGGGATCAGTGATGCCAAGTAACTTAATCATGATGACACAGCTGGTGTCAGAAGCAAAATTTTAAGCTGGTTCTTTCTGAATCCAAGTCTAGCCTTCGATTCAGTTCATAAGATCAAAGATTTTCAGAAGCCATTGTGTCTGGTCCTCTCATTTTACAAATGAGGAAACTGAGGCTCAGGGAGGTAAAATGATTTGCCACTCACATCTCATAGTTTTTAAGTGTTTGAGGTAGGATTTGAATTCAGTTCCGCTAACTCCAGAGTCAATATTCTTTGCCCTGTAGCAAATTTTTATTAAGCACTTACTATGTGCATCCTAGATACTGGGGATACAAAGACAAAAATGAAATACTGCCTGCCATCAAGAAGTTTATATTTTACTGGTGGGGGTGTGGGGGAGAGAATAAAACATCTTTATGTAGTTGCATCCTAGTAAATGTTTAACAACCAGTTCCTGGAAAAATCAGGATTCACTTTAAAGTTTAATCTACATTGTTAACATTTTTCCATCTCTCTAGACAATGAACAATACAAGAAATCTTGGCCTGATGTGAAGTATTTCCAAGATGTAAAGGCACACACTGAAACTGAGTTATGCTTCTTGAGAGTCTTTATAAGCTGACTTCAGCACACCCTTGATTCTTGTGTAAGTAAATACAGAGCATATAAAATTTAATGCTAAGAACTTTCAAGAGGCAGAGGGTGTTAACAACCAAGGGAATCAAGAAGGGCCTCCTATAGGAGTTAGCACCTCTGCTATTTGTTGAAGGAGGCAAGGAATTCCACCATTAAGATGTAAGGAAGGAGTACATAACAGACACGGGGTAGGGTTGGGGCGGTGTATCGGGGCAAAGGTATAAAGGTAGAAGAGGCAACATCATGCATAGGGAATAACCAGAAGGTTGGTTTGACTGGAACAAAGAGGACACCAAGGGAAATGATATGGAACAATATTGGGAAGATAGGTAGAAGTCACATTGAGTAGGGCTTTAAATCCCTGCCTGAGGATTTTGTATTTTATCCTAGACATAAAAAATTACTAGAGGTAGAACTACAGATAGTGGAATGAGTATCAATATGTATTTTTCAAATATATATGATTTCTTTAAAGTACCAGATTTGGTATATGAGATATTGTTAATTTTTAATAAGTAAAACTTTAGTCAAGATCAATCTTTTTGATGATAACTATTTTGTTAGTAGAAATAGAATGAAAAGTATTGCATTATACTAGTGGAAATTGTTATGGATGTTAGCTAGTTACAACTTTCTAGGGCTTAAATTTAATGCAATTACAAGTATTAATCACTGTTTTTATTGTGCCTAGAATTAAATTATAGGGGTTGTAAATATATAAAAGTAATAGAAGACATGATCCTTTTCCACAAATAAGAATGAAATTTGCAAGCAACATGTTAATGTTCATTTCTAATAGTCTGGGGGTGGGGAGCAAAATAGAAGGAGTGTTGTATTTGGAGTCTAAAGACCTGAATTCAAAGCCTGGTTCTGACCTTTAGAAAGTCCCTAAACCTCTCTAGGACTCAGTTTGCTCATCTATGAAATGAGAGGCTTAGATTAAATGACCACTCATGACTTTCCCAGCTCTAGGTCTATGATTCTATCACTGACTATATACCTCTAAGGTCCTTTGATCCTATCATCTATTAAAATGACATAATTTGAATGATATTTTAATGTTTACTTTAACTTAAAAGTATATATTTTCTATTTTACTTAATCTATGCCCTAAGCCATAAGATTTTATTTTTTATATTACATACCATTTAAATCATAGTTTCCTATTTAAATCTTGCTCAGAGTTTGTAAGATTCCACTTTCCTTATCCCATGGAAAGAATACCATTTTCAAGAAAACCATTTTCCATGATAGGAAAACCCTAAGCAGCTATGCCTAAAAGCCCTCCATGATTTTCTCCAGATTTACTAAAAAGAAAGGGTAATATTCTTTGTATTGAAGACTTTTCAAATTTTTCTTTTTCCAACTTTCCCACACTTAAAGAATTGAAAATGTTGTATCAAATATTGATTTCTTCAGCTAATATGGTCAATAGTATAGACTTATAAGGAAAAATAGCATGATATTATACAGAGAGCACTGAACTGTGAGCCAAGAGACATGGATTGGGATATTAACTCTATGATCCACTAGCTATATCTTAGGCATATCACTTAAATTCTTTGCCTCTTTTTCCTTATCTGTAACAACTAGCAGTTATAACTACATGATACCAAAGATTCTTTCCAGGTCTAAAATTCTATAATAATAACCCATTTTATATAATGTTTTAAGATTTGCAAAGTACTTTATGTATATTACCTTATTTGATAACACAGCAACCCTGTGAGGTAAACATATTAACTTCACCTTGCAGATGAGGAAACCAAAATTGAGAGAAATTAAGTGACTTGGTCATTCAGCTATTTTCCAAAGCCAAACTCGGGTCTCTCTGACCCAAGTCTCACATTCTATCAACTCTGCCGCCTGGCTACCTCGTGCCTTTCATGACATTGTTGTGTTTTCCTTTAGTAGGCTCCCATCACTCCACAAAACCAAATATCGGTGGCTCATTGTGGAGTGGAGATGACCCTAGTTTCTAAAGGTTGCAATAACAGAATTTGAGTTATGGTATTTTCCACCTTGTTGGAAAGGCTTCATGTATGATCCTGGAGACAGATTCCTTCTACTGTCAGAGGACCATCCCAGCTAAGCAGGAAGAGGCTTATTAACAAAACAAATATAAAACACTAACCTGGAGCTGTGAATTGCCCGACTCTTCTAGATAGTGATCTGAAATTTGATAAGAAAGTGACTAAACTGTCCATACCCTTTTCCTCTTTGATGACACTGTTAAACATTTACTTTAAGATCAAAGATAGAGCTTAGTAAGTAAACTGTCCCACATACTTACAGTAGCTACTTTTATAGTATCAAAGAATGAGAAACAATGTAATGTCAAAAGATTGAGGAACTGCTAAACAACTGTTGTTACACGAACATGCTATAAGGCATGATGAATGTGAAAAACAGAGAGAGGCATGGGAAGACTTGTATGAACTGATGCAATGGGAAAGAACAGAATGAGGAAAACAATACAGTTATCCCTTCAGCATCATGACTTTCCCCATTGTAGTTTTGACATATCATGGGTGGGTATAAGAAATTAAAAGGGAATGTTTTGTGTTTTTGCAGAAGGCACAGATGACTTGTGGAGGTGAACAAGCAACATGCAAGGCTAGCAGACGACACAGAAAAAGTTTAGAAACTCAGAAGTGCATAAAACATATGTATGGTATTGTATAATATCGATACCCCATAAATGAAAAAGAAAAAAAAATTTGGGCTTCTTCTCTAGTACAAAGAAAGGACCAAAAAATTTCACATAGATTTTCCAGATCTTGGGGGCACTATACCCCTAATCCCTGGGATACAGAAGGGATAACTGTATATGCAATGACTAGCAATGTTAATGGAAAGAAAAACAGCGAAAAATTTTAAACACAAATTTTGCATATTTTTGTTCAGGCTTTGTTGAACTACTTTTGTTTTCTTATTTGTTAATTGTTCTTTGTTATAAGGGATGGTGCTAGGGAAAGGATTGGGAGGAATAAATTGGAAAATATTGTACAAACAACAGCTATCATTTAAAAAAGAAATAAATCAGCATGTGAAGAAAGTTTTTAAAAGAACATGCTTCAATTTGCATATAGAGTACATTAATTCTCCCTCTCTGGAGGTGGATAGCATTTTAAATCATGGATCCTTCAGAATTACCTTGGGTCATCATTTAATCAGAGTAGCTACATCACAGTTGATCACCCTTACAATATTACTATTATTGTGTACAATATTCTCCTGGTTCTGCTTACTTTGCTTTGCATGAGTTCAGTTTGTATAAGTCTTCCCAGGTTTTTCTGAAACCATCCTGTTCATTGTTTCTTATAGTACAATAATACTCCATCATAATCATGTATCACAATTTGTTCAACTATTTCCCAATTGATGGGCATCCCTTCAATTTCTAATTCTTTGCCACCAAAAAAAAGAGCTACCATAATTTTTTAATAAATAGGTCCTTTTCCATTTCTTTGATCTCTTTGGAATATAGACGTAGTAGTGGTATTACAGAATCAAAGGGAGGGCATAGTTTTATAGTCCTTTGGGTGTACCTTTGAATTGTTCTCCAGAATGTGTGGACTAGTTCGTAACTCCACCAACAATGTGTTAATGTCCCAATTTTTCCACATTCTCTCCAGCATTTGTCATATTGTTTTCTGTCATGTTAGCCAATCTGATGGGTGGGAGGTAGTATCTCAGGGCTGTTTTAATGTGCACTTCTCTAATTAGTAGTGATTTAGATCATTTTTTTTCCTTGTGACTACTGATAGTTTTGATTTCTTCTTCTGAAAACTACCTGTTCATATCCTTTGACCATTTATTAACTGTAGAATGGCTCTTACTTTTTTCTAAATTTGGTTCAGTTCCCTACATATATGAGAAATGAGGCCTGTATCAGAGAAACATGCTATAAAAATTTTTCCCTTAGTTTCCTGTTTTCCTTTAATTTTAGCTCCATTAGTTTTGTTTGTGTAAAAGCTTTTTAATTCTGTGTAATCAAAATTATCTATTTTATTCACCATAATCCCCTCTATCCCTTATCTAGTCATAAACTCTTTCCTTATCCGTAGATCTGACAGGTACATTTTTCCATGCTCCCCAAATTTTTTTATGATAGCAACCTTTGGGTATAAATCATTTATTCCTTTTGACCTTATCTTAGTATACAGAGTGAGGATTTGTTCTATAACTAGGTTCTGCCGAACTGTTATCCAGTTTCCCCAGCAATTGTTGTCAAATGTTGAGTTCTTACCCCTAATTTAGAGCCTGGATGTTTGGGTTTATTAAATATTAGATTACTATGGTCATTTACTACTGTGCACTGTATGTCTAATTTTCCACTGATCTACTACTCACTCTATTTCTTAGCCAGTACCAGCTGTTTTGATTATTATTGCCTTGTAATATAGTTTGCAATCTGAAACTGCCAAGTCACCTTCCTTCACATTTTTTAAATTGATTCCCTTGATATTCTTGACCTTTTGTTTTCCCAGATAAATTTTGCTTCTATATTTTCTAGCTCTATAAAGTAATTCCTTGATAGTTTGATTGGTATGGCAATGAATGAGTAAATTAACTTGGGTAGAACTGTCATTTTTATTGTATTGGTTCAGTCCACCCATGAGCAATTAATATTTTTTCCAATTTTTAGGTCTATCTTTATTTGTGAAAAGTGTTTTGTAATTATGTTCATATAATCCTTAGATTTATCTTGGCAGGTAGACTAACAAGTATTTTATATTGTCTATTGTTATTTTAAGTGGAATTTCTTTTTCTGTCTCTTTCTACTCGATTTTGTTGGTAATATGTAGAAATGCTGATTTATTTGGGTTTATTTTATATCCTGCAACTTTACTGAAGTTATTAATTGCCTCAGCTAGTTTTTTAGTTGATTCTCTAGGGTTTTCTAAGTGTACTATCATATCATCTGCAAAGAGTAGCAGTTTCATTTCTTCATTGCCTCTTTTTATTCCTTCAATTTCTTTTTTCTTGCCATATTGGTATATTTAACATTTTAGTATAATTTTAAATAATAATAGTGATAATAGACATCCTTGCTTCACTCTTAATCTTATTGGAAGGTCTTCAAAATTATCTCCATTACACATAATGCTTACTCTAGGTATAGATGTGTAATACATATATATATATATATATATATATGCATACATATATACATACACATACATTTATAAATATATATATACTCCTTGTCATTTTACTAAAGGCTCCATTGATTCCTATGCTTTCTGGTGTTTTTTAATATGAATGGGTATTGTATTTTGTCAAAGGCTTTTTCTATATCTATTGATAACATTTTAGCTATTGTTATTGATGTGATCAATAATGCTGATAGTTTTCCTAATATTAAATTAGTCCAGAATTCATGGCATAATTCCTACCTGGTTATAGTACATAATCTTTGTGATGTATTGCTATAGTCTCTTTGGTAGTATTTTATTTAAAATTTTAGCACTGGTATTCATTAAGGAAATTGGTCTATAGTTTTCTTTCTCTGTCTTTTCTCTTTTCTGTTTGGATACCGAAACCATGCTTGTGTCATCAAAGGAATTTGTTAGGACTTCTTTACCTATTTTTTTTCAAATAGTTTATATAGTGTTGGAATTAATTGTTCCTTAACTGGTACAATTCCTTGTGAATCCATCTAGTCCTGGGGATTTTTTTAGGGAGCTTATTAATGGCTTGTTCAATTTCTTTTCTCCAAGATACAGTTAATTAAGCATCCTCTTTCCTCTTCTGTTATTCTGGAAAGTTTATATTTTTGTAAATACTCATTCATTTCACTTAGATTTTCAGTTTTACTGGCATAATTGGACAAAATAGCTCCTAATAATTGCTGTAATGTCATCTTCATTAATGGTGCATTCATGCTTTTCATTTCTTTTTTGATACTAGTAATTTGGCTTTCTTCTTTTACAATCAAATTAATCAATATTTTATCTACTTTACTTTTTTCATAAAACTAGCTCCTAGTTTTATTTAAAAATTTAATTTTTCTTACTTTTAATGTTGTTTGTCACTTCTTTGATTTTCAAGATTTCAGTTTTGGTGTTCAGTTGAGGTTTTAAATTTGTTCTTTTTCTACTTCTTTTTACTTGCATGCTTAACTCATTGATTTGCTCTTTCTTTTATTGATGTACACATTTAAAGATATGATTTGTCCCCCAACTATTGTTTTGGCTGCTTATCACAAATTTTGGAATGTTGTCTCAATGCCACTATTCACTTTAATGAAAATATTGTTTTGACAATTTGTTCTTTGACCCATTCATTCTTTAGGGTTAGATTATTTAGTTTCCAATTAGCTTTTAATATATGCTTCCATAGCCCTTTATTAAATGTAAGTTTATTGCATTATGGTCTGAAAAGGGTACATTTACCATTTCTGCTTTTCTGCATTTGGTTGTGAGGTTTTTAATTCCCCAATATATGGTCAATTTTTGTGAAGGTGCCATGTACAGCTAGGCGAGAAGTGTACTCCTTTCTATTCCCATTTGGTTTTCTCCAGAGCTCTATCATATTTAACTTTTCTAAGATTCTATTCATTTCCTTTCTTTCTTATTTAGGTTATGTTTAGGTTTATCTAGCTGTGAGAGGGGAAAGTTGAGGTTCCCCAGTACTGTAGTTTTCCTTCCTGTTTCCTTCTATAATTCATTAACTTTTCATTTAAGAATTCATTTAAGAATTTCATTTAATAATTTGGATGCCATGTCATTTGGTGTATATATGTTTATTATTAATATTACTTCATTGTCTGTGGTTCCTTTAAGTAAGATGCAATTTCCTTGTTTATCCCTTTTAATTAAGTCTCTTTTTGTTTTTGCTTTATGTGAGATCATTAGTGCTATCATTACCTGTTTTTACTTCACCTGAAGCACAATAGGTTCTGCTCCAGCCCCTTATTTTGACTCTGTGTGTCTGTCTGTTTCTAGTGTGTTTCTTGTAAACAATATATTGTTGGATTCTGCTTTCTAATTCGTTCTGCTATCTAATTCCATTTTATGGGTGAGTTCGTCCCATTCATATTCACAGTTATGATTATTAACTGTGCATTTCCCTGCATCTTATTTTTTCCTGTTTATCCTTCTCTTTCTTTTTATTATGTCCCTTCTCTTTACTTGGGTTTGTTTTTTTTCTGACCACTTCTTTTATCTGCTTTCTCTTTTACCACCTTCTCTTTCCCTTAGTCCCTTCCCCTCCTACTTCTTTGTTGGGTAAGATAGATTATTATTGCCAATTGAGTATATGTATGTGTGTGTGTGTGTATGTGTGTGTGTGTATTTTCCCTTTTTGAACCAATTTAGATGTGAGTGATGTTCAAGCATTGCCTGCCCAGCCACCACCATTTTCCCTTCCACTATAAAAGCTTTTCCTTAGGAGCCTCTTTTATATAAGATAATTTTCCCCACTCTTCCTCTTCCTTCCCCCATCTCCTAGGGCATCCTTCTTCTTTGCCTATCCATTTTTTACATTATCCCAGCATAATAATCTGGAATAAATTATTTGTGATGTATAGGAATAAGGCATCTGAGTAGTATACAAATCTTTGGTTTCTTTTTTTTAAATAGAATTTTTATAATCCTCTCCAATGCCCACCTGTATACATATTGCCAAATATTGAAGCATATACAGATGTGGTTTGGAGGCTCTTGTGAGATTTTTCATAGAATTTCTAAGTTGCAATTGTCTTAGTATATACCTACTAGGGTTATTGTGGAGATCAAAAGAGATAATATGGGGGCTCCAGCTTAACCTCATCAACCCATGTCACAAATTTCTCTTTTGGACCTCCTATGTTGTCTTGGGCTGGAAGAATGACTCACTCTGACCTTTTGTTGGCATTGCCACTCCAGAATTTGATCTGAGGCATTATTTTAAAGTTTTTTGGTGGGGAATGTTGAGAGAACTACACTTTCTCTACCATCTTGGCTCCACCCTCAGAAGATACATCTATGACTTCTTGAAGTATAATGGACAATCTTTTAAAAATTCATGATTTTCAGAGTAAATTATTCCAAAAGAGAATCGGAAGGCCCTTGGCATAAGGAATATATCTTTATATTGCTTTACACAACTGACTGAAAACTAAAAAGAATATAAGCTTCTGCTGTGTTTATTTTTGTTGATGATAAAAAATAGCTTTTGACCTGGTAGAGCAAAATATGAACATGTAGACTTTGCTCTAACAGGGAGTCCACCATGGATAAATCAAGTTAAAATAAAATTCCTAGATAAAAGTGACCACAGAGATAACTCTGTTCAAGGATCCTCTGATTATTAACATCAAGAAAGATTTAAACTATGGAGGTAGATGCTTGTCATAGGTGTTTATTGTTTATGGTCCTGCACAGGATTTAATTGTAAAAAGCCTCCCAGATGCTCTTGGTTATGGATGATATTATGTGATATTATGGTTAATTGAATTAAGTCCCATATTAGCATTTCGCCAAGGGGATAAAGGGTTATTCAAGAGTTCAACTGAAGAGTTATCGTTGTAGACCTCAAAATACTTTGTTCATACCTCCCTTATGTACTTCACTATAATATATAAAAGGTTGCAATTTTTGTGAATGTAGCCTATAAGCTCCATGAAGGCAGAGAGTAAACTGTGCTCTCTCCATATACAAGGTACAATGCTCTGGACATAATAGAAATTTAATAAATATATGTTAAAATTGAATGGATACATTACCTGGATAAAGTACTTAGTTAAAGGCTGATAATTGTTGAATTTAATCTGAGATTCTTTTTAAATCCCAGTCAAAAGACTCAGAATCATGGGAAGACTCTGTAATAAGGATCATTAAATTCCTCCAAATAGAAGCTGGGGTGGGGGAGGGGAGGTTGGTGGCAGGAGCCGAGCACCCTGGAAGGCAAATGCCTCATATTCAAAGAAATAGAACATGACTTGGTCTGTTAATTCACTGCCCTGTAGGAATTTATATTCTAAGCCAATTCCTTTATTTTAAAAAAAGGTATAAAATTAATCACAAATGCTGGAAGAGATGTGGAAAAATTGGAACACTAATGTACTGTTGGTAGAGTTATGAACTGGTCCAAACATTCTGGAGAACGATTTGGAACAAGACTCAA
Organism: Phalanger gymnotis; assembly: GCA_028646595.1. Classification (NCBI taxonomy): domain Eukaryota; kingdom Metazoa; phylum Chordata; class Mammalia; order Diprotodontia; family Phalangeridae; genus Phalanger; species Phalanger gymnotis. The sequence goes on along the minus strand of CM053624.1, from coordinate 147,868,642 downwards.
AGGACTATAAAACTGTGCATACCCTTTGATCCAACAATACCATTACCAGGTCTGTATCCCAAAGAAATTAAAAAAAAAAAACAAAGGATCTATATGTATAAAAATATTTATAGCAGCTCTTTTTGTGGTGGCAAAGAAGTGGAAATTGAGGGGATACCCATCAATTGGGAAATAGATGAACAAGTTGTGGTATATGATTGTGGTGGAATATTATTATGCTATAAGAAATGACAAGAAGGATGATTTCAGAAAAACCTGGAAAGATTTATGTGAAACTTATGCAAAGTGAAGTGAGCAGAACCAGGGGAACATTATACATTGTAACAGCAATATTAGAGGCTAATCAATTATGAAAGACTCAGATACTTTGATCAAGATAATGACTCAAGACAATTCCAAAGAAATCATGATGAAAAATGCTATCCATCTCCAAAGAGAGAACTGATGAACCCTGGGGGAAGGGGGAGAACTCGAAAATCAAATTTTTTTAAATGATCATTAAAATTTTTTACATGTCATTGGGAAATATTTAACAAAACAAAAATAATTTTAAAAAATATTATAAAGGGACATGTTTAAACTAAATACATTAGTTGGTTAGAATATGATAATAATGAGGTCAAAACAAAAGACATAATCTCTGTTTCATAGCCAATGAATACACTTCTGTCCTAGGCAAAGGACTTTACAAATCCATTGGCCAGGGGGTGTGAAAGGATGTGGATAGTGCAGTTCTCCCCTGGACTGAAAGATCTCTATTTTATCAATATTTATGTCTCCTTTCACAAACAGCAAATTGCAACCTTTTCATTTACTGATAAAGGATCTACAGTCTAAGGCCACTGGACCTTTCTATTTGAGAGGCAGCTAAAACCCCTATGTGTATTGTCTCTTCCTATTAGAACATGAGTCTCTTGAAAGTGGGGCCTGTCTTGCTTTCCTACTTGTATCTCCAGTGCTTAGAATGGTACTTGGCACATAGTAAGAGCCAAATAAATACTTTTTTCAATCATCCATTGCTTCATTAGTAATTTGGAATGACCAACTGTGACTTTTCTCTAGAACTATGCCCTGTGTCCTCTTCTCTTGAGCTCTGTATAGAAAAGTCTCACTTTACATAAGTGGACCCTTCAGCAGACTTCTACGTAAAATGATTTTTGTGTAATGTAGATTTGCTTGTGGACTTGGGAAAGAGAAGGAGGGTGGGAGGCAGGAAGGTAGTCTCATACCTAGAATCCCTGGTTTCCTTTAAAACTCAGCTACGATGTCATTTCTTGCCTAAGGACTTTCCTGATCCCCCCCTTCCCAGTTGCTAACGCCTTCCTCCAAAAAAAAAAATTACCTTCTGTATATTTTGTGTATACTTAAGAGTTGTCTTTTTGATAGAATGCAAGTTCCTTGAGGACAGGCATCGTACAATTTTTGTCCTTGTATCTCCAATACCAAAAGTCGGCTTTTATTGAGCAAATAGTAGGTACTTAATAAGTCATTTGTAGATTGATTACACTGATTGAGTAGAAGAATTCATCAACCCTCAGCCAAATGTCAGGTGACAAATGAACTTAAGTGTCATCAGAACTTTATTTGAAGCCTCACCAGGTTGGTAGGATATGCCAAGACTTATGGTCTACTGCTGTAGCCTTGAAATGTACCAGGTTGGCTCCATGATAAAATGTGGCATGATTGATCAGTTCTACTAAAAATTAAATCAAAATACAAATGTTTCCTGATGCTAGAATATTAATGTCATCTTGCCACATCAGAGGTTCTTAATTTGACATCCATGAGCTTGTTTAAAAAAAAATTTTTTTTTGAAGGTGGCGGCTGGAAAGCAGGGACTAGCGTGATCTCCCCCAAGTCCCTCCAAAAAACTATGAAAAATGGCTCTGAACCAATTCTAGAACTGCAGAACCCACAAAATAGCATAGGCAAACAGGGCTCTAGCACAGGACAGCCTGGATGGTCTCTGGGTGAGGTCTATCCTGCACGGAGCTGGGAGCAGAGGGGAGCAGAGCTGAGCTGAGCGGAGCCCAGAATGGTCAGCGTGGACTGACCAGACCGAGAGCTGGGCAGGGTGTGCCCTAGCACCCTGAATCAGTGAGCTGAGGCAGTTACCAGACTTTTCAACCCATAAACACTAAGGACAACAGAGTAGGCTAGTGGGAGAAGCTGCTGGGGACTGGGATAGAGTTTGCGGTTTGGCCACCACCCCGGGGGCAGTGGAGGTGGGGCAGCTTTAGAACTACAGCTGCAGTTGCTTCTGGCCGCAGGCCCACCTGGTGGGAGGAATTAAGTGGTGGATCAGAGCAGGAGTGAAGAGCCTGCTCAAGATCTAAGTCCAGTCCAGGTTGGGGGTTCTTGGGGAAGGAGGAGTTCTGGTGAGGCAGAGCTGGCACATCCCCCCAAGCGTGGAACATAGAATGCTTTAGTCTACAAGCAGTCATACCCTACTGAAAAACTCAAGGGTCAAGTGAGGTGGCTGGGAACATGGCCAGACAGCAAAAACGCACCCGGATTCAGTCTCAGACTCTGGAATCCTTCTTTGGTGACAAAGAAGAACAAAACATACAGCCAGAAGAAGTCAACAAAGTCAAAGAGCCTACAACAAAAGCCTCCAAGAAAAACATGAACTAGTCTCAGGCCATGTAAGAGCTCAAAAAAGATTTGGAAAAGAAGGTTGGAGAAGTAGAGGAAAAATTGGGAAGAGAAATGAGACGGATGTGAGAAAACCATGAAAAACAAGTCAACGACTTGCTAAAGGAGACCCAAAAATATACTGAAAAATATACTGAAGAAAACAACACCTTAAAAAATAGACTAACTCAAATGGCAAAAGAGTTCCAAAAAGCCAATGAGGAGAAGAATGCCTTGAAAGGCAGAATTAGCCAAATGGAAAAGGAGGTCCAAAAGACCACTGAAGAAAATACTACCTTCAAAATTAGGTTGGAGCAAGTGGAAGCCAGTGACTTGATGAGAAATCAAGATATTCTCAAACAGAACCAAAGGAATGAAAAAATGGAAGACAATGTGCAATATCTCATTGGAAAAACCACTGACCTGGAAAATAGAT
>CM053624.1:147825902-147865072 GCA_028646595.1 Phalanger gymnotis | reverse complement strand
TAATCAAAAACGAACACTTTTGAAAAGGGACAGGGTCAAGGGAGAAAATTCAATAAAGGAGGATAGGTTAGGAAGAAGCAAAATATAGTTAGTCCTTCACAACATGAGTATTGTGGAAGGGGTATACATAATGATACACATGCGGCCCATGTCGAATTGCTTGACTTCTTAGGGAGGGTGGGTGGGAAGGGAAGAGGGGAGAGAATTTGGAACTCAAAGTTTTAAAAAGTAGATGTTCAAAAACAAAAACAAAAAAGTTTTTGCATGAAACAAGAAAATAAGATACACAGGCAATGGGGCATAGAAATTTATCTTGCCCTACAAGAAAGAAAGGGAAAAGGGGATGGGAGGGGAGTGGGGTGACAGAAGGGAGAGCTGACAGGAGAACAAGACAACCAGAATATACGCCATCTTGGAGTGGGGGGGGAGGGTTGAAATTGGGAGAAAATTTGTAATTCAAACTCTTGCGAAAATCGATGCTGAAAACTAAATATATTAAGTAACAAAAAAAATTAAAAACATTTTTGATAACTGTATTTCTATATAGTTAGATTTCTTTGTAATCCTACATATTTTCTTTTATACACTTAAAAACATCCTAAGAAAGGGTCTATAGGCTTCTCCAGATTGTCAAAGGAGTCTATGACACATAAAAGGTCAAGAATCCTTGTTTTGGGTAGCTTTCAAAGGAAAATCAAAGCTGAACAGACTATACTTGGGAGGTGGGGGGAGGAGAGAAGTTAAAATTACAAATTCAAGCAAAAAGATGCTAAGGCTTCTGTAAAGAAACAGTGTTACAATTTCCCTGCTAAAAAAGACCTCCCAAAATGAGATTTTCTGCATCCTCAAGTCTTCCCCATTTTTTCCATTCCTCTCATGTTTATATTGCACATCTCAGATTTTCCTTCAAGAATATGACATTTTAAGGTGGTAAAGGAAGACAGGTGTTATGCTGATTTCAGTTTTCATGGGTTCCAAAGGAGCTAGCCTCTGAGAGGAAGAGCTGGGTTCAAGATATATCTCTGAATCTACTGGACACATTGATGCTGAACAAGATACTGAGTCTCTGAGTGTCCTAAGCAACATACTAACTTGTACAATGGTTGCTCATGGCTACATTGGTAAAAGCAGTCAGGTGGCCCGGTAGATGAAGTACTGGCCGTGCAGTCTTGAAGGCCCAAGTTCAAACACTGTCTCTGATATGTACTAGTTGTAAGACTCTGGATAAGTCACTTAAGCTCTCTTAGTTTTCCCATCTGTAAAATGGGAGAAATAATAGCACCTACTTCATAGGACTCTTGTGAAGATCAAATGAGATAATAATATACATACAGCACTTGCAAACCTCGAAGTTCTGTATTATTGCTAGATTATTATTATTGTCATTGTTAGAAGAAGGAGTTTCCTCCAAAGGAGTTTCTTGCATGAATGAAATCTTAAGTTAAGACCAAGAGAAGAACATATGGATGATATGTTGCACTTAAAAAATAATAAAAGTAATAGCTAGCATTTATATGATGCTTTAATATTTGCAAAGGACTTTATGTATAGTTTCTCATTGCATCATCACAAAAACTCTATGAGGGAGGCACTATCATCATCTCCTTTTACATAATCAGGTTTATACATAAAAGCAGGTAATTGGGTAGTGTTCATAGGCTCCTAACACCATTGGCAAAGAAGTTTGGTTTCTATGAGTTTTAACACGCACAAAACATAGGATGTTGTCAGGGTCATAGCTGTTTCTAACATCTGATGAATGTGAGACTCAAACTGCCCTATTTTTTTAAAAAAAGTAAATGATTTTAACAAATGTTTGACTTCATTCTCCTTCCGCAATTCCTTCAGCCGTTCTTTGTTTGTTTAGCTTTGGCTTCTAACTTCTGACTGGAGCAAACTCATTTGTGACTCCTTTTATTGTTCAGATTTATAGGTTTCCTGAAGTTTGACATTTCTGATGCCTTTAGAATTTTATATCCTACCAGCTCCTGGAGGCTATTGTGAAAGGACCATTTTTATAAATAATAGTGATGTGAGAACCTCATGCTGCCTATGAAGTTGAGTTCAACTGAGCAAAGTTCAAATATACATTTCATTTAAGACACATGTTTGTGGCTTATTTCAACACTTTCTGATTCTTTTTTTTCTCAAATTTCTCTATTGTTCAATTTGTTCTCTCCTAGTCTCACTTTTTCTAGGCTCGATATTCGGAAAGGCTTCCATACAATCAATGTCGTCATGAAATGTAGTGGGCTGTCTCAGGAGTTGGTGGGTTTTCCTTTACTGGAAGTCTTCAAGCAAAGGCTAGAAGATTGTTATTAATTATCTTAGAGGTAGTAGAAGAAATTCTTGGGAGACAGGATGGTGCAATGTATAGAGTAGGGGTGGGGAACCTGTGACCTCAAGGCCACATGTGGCCTTCTAGGTCCTCAGGTGTGGCCTTTTGACTGAGTCCAAGTTTTACAGAACAAATCCTTTTATTGAGAGGATTTGTTCTGTGAAGTTTGGATTCAGTCAAAAGGCTGCATTTGAGGTACTTGAGGACCACGTGTGGCCTCCAGGCTACAAGTTCCCCACCCCTGGGATAGAGCATCATACCTAGGTTCAAATCTTGCTTCTGACCTTGGGCAAATCAATTAACCTCTCAGAGCCTCAATTTTCTCATCTATAAAACAGGTATATCTTTAGAATCTACCACATAGACTTGTTGTAAGGCTCAGATGAAGCAATTTATGTAAAAGCACATGGTCAACCTTAAATATAAATGCCAGCTATCATTATTTATATAATAGAGGTGAGATTAGATGGCCTTGGAGGATCCTTCTATCTCTTAGATTCTGTGATTCTCCTCTTCCTTTTGTTTCCTTCCTCACTTCAGCCTCCTTTTTGAGGGGGCTGGTTGGTGCAGAGGGGTCCTAAATGTGGAAATGCTCACCACCTTGCAGCTCCACCTTTACAGTCTTTGACAGTTGCCTGGGGGCACTGAGAAATTAAGTTACTTACCATTTGTCACGTAGCAAGTATGTATGGATCTTCCTGATGGAAAAACCACACTGCTTCAACTTCATGAAGAATTATTGACACACTGGACATGTATCTTAAAACCCCTCTTCTGAACATGAATTGAATTTGTGTGAATTCACCATCATTAGAATGTATGTATTAGGGAGAGGAGGTCATTTTCAAAACAAATCATATTTTACCACTGACTTTGAATATAACACAAATGATACATGCTGCTTCACTCCACTAAAATCCTCAGAAGATCAGGGTTCAAATTATGGGAGCACTAAATAAGACAAGGAGAACCACAATATGGTCTCAAGAACTTTTCTTGAAGGTGATTATCTAAAATATCGAGCAGCAGGAAGGCCCTAATAGAGACCCTGAGAAAGCACTATGGGAACCATAGAGAGGTAGGGAACTTGAGGCCTCAAGGCCACATGTGGCCTGAAGGCTGCAGGTTACCCACCTCTGGTAGTACAACTATTTGGATCAGCTAGAAGCTTCATTAAGACAATTATAGCAGTAATGTTTTCACTTCCACATAACAGGGTAAAGGAAGGGAGTCCTCACAACTGGAAAACCATGAAAAAAGTTTTGGGCCCTCCCTTCATACCAGAGAAGTAAATTATCATCATATTAAAAGATGAAATATATTGGTATTACATATACATATATGTATATGTTGGTATTATATATATATATATGTGTGTGTATATATATATATATATATGTATATAGTATGCATTTCTGAGTTTCTAAACTTTTTCCATGTCATCTGCTAGCCTTCACATGCCATCTGCCAAAATTCCCCGAAATTCCCATTTAATTTCTTATGCTGACCCACGATATATCGAAACTGCAATGGAGAAAGTTGCAATGTGGAAGGGTAACTGTATTTTATTCAGAGTGACCCGGAGTATGAAAAACTAGAGAGTCATTTAGATCTCTAGGCAGTTTTTATAGATGAAAAAATTTCTATCAGAAATTCTGTTTAAACAGCAATCTTTACTATAGCTAAAACTGAAAGACACCTTTCCTTCCCTTTTTCTATATAAAGCCTTCCACAAACTCTGTATCTCCCATATCCACTTTCAAGTTGCAATTCAGTTTGTGAATCTGTAGAATAGATTGAGTTGGGCAAAAATGGAGTCATAAAGGTAGCTAGTACTAGGGTAGGCAATACACCCACAGCATTATTCCTGTTTGGGGGAACTTTCAAAACTTTCCTAATTCTGGAATATTTAACAATTTAATTCACATAAAATCTTCCGTTGCTAGCTTTGGGAAATATGGAAGTAAAGGCAAATAATCTCTACAGAAGCAGTTTATTTTCTCCTAGAATAAGACTTGTCTTCCTTCAAGGATCAATTCAGATGCCATATGTGCCATTAGGCCTTTCCTATTTGTTGGTATTCTCTGCCTCCCCAGTTTTCCTTTTAAAATACTAATTTGCCCTTCTCCCATACACACCAAATAAACTGTAAGCTCCTTGAGGGCAAGAATTGTTTTCATTTTGTTTGTATAGGAACCTACCATATAGCCTGGCACATAGAATGCACTTAATAAATGTTTAATCAATTGGGCTAGACTGAACTTTTAACTCATCACCATTTTATTTTTCTTTGAAGAATGTGTTAGCCTTCTTCAGGTGCAGACATTATCGCAGTCACTATCTAAATAAAATTTTTCATCCTGAAATCCTGGCTAATGCATGAGTTTCTTTGTAATTTGCTAAAAATCCTTCCAAATCTTCTTTCTTTAATTGTGTGGGAGGTCTAAAAATTGTACAAGAATATCCAGGACTTATAACCTTTTTTTTCCTTAACTTGATTCCAAACTGTCTCTGTTGTCAGACAAAATATTGATATAGCCTTCTTTGCTAGACCTAGTAGCATCTAAGACATTGATTTATAGACCTGAGGAATATCCACATTAAACCTTAAGGTCTGGAAAATTCAAGTTTATATCAGTATCTATTTGAATTGGTATTTCCTTTGCTTATAAAAATAAAATTATGCATGAATGGGTAATCCAGGACTATAAAGCACGACATTTAACATTTTTCTTGCCACTTTCATTTCAGCAGGTTTATTTGTATGTAAGAATTTTGCAAGTGAAAATGTGTCAACAAAACATGGAAATCAGAGGGCATCCAATGGTCAACAGCATAACTCTAGACTGAGATGGATAAAGAAATATGGTCAGGGACACAGGGATTTAACATCAGGAGAGAAAAATAAAGGTGCACATCTGGAAGTCGGAGTTCTTCTTCCAGCTTGGCCATCAAGTCCTTTTGAGACCTTTGGAAGTCACTTAGTATTTCTGCTTCCTTAACTGGAGAGCAGGTATACCCCAAGTGGACCTTATTTTACAAAACAATTGTGTTCAAGAAACAGTATGATGCAGTGAAAAGATGTAGGGCCAAGACCATCTGGGCCCATATTTCCTAGCTGGAATATCTTGTACAAATCATTGATCCTCTCTTTGCCTTAGTTTCCTTATCTGTAAAATGCTTATGCTATCTCTCAAGCAAGGAAGATAGTTTGTAAAATGTAAAGTCTTACAAAATATGCTTTATTATTATAGATCCTGGAAAGGTGACATTGAATTATATTTTGATGGCTTAATCATATTTTAAATGAAGAATTCAATGTTGAAATGATGCTATGGCAAACACTTTTGTGAAATAAAGAATCCCTTAGTAAAACAAATAACAGCTCCTTACTTAGAGTTCTTCTATGTCCATGATTTCGTGAATAAGTTGTTCATTTATTCTTCCTTAAGAGAACCAGTAAATAAATATTAGTGATTGATTGCTTACATTGTGATAGAGTTACTTGAAAACTTCGAGTCCATGATTTAAAAAATGTATTTAAATAGTTGACTACAGACCATTACCTTCTAGAGTGAGAATAGGGTGGAGATACAGAATGAAAGCCAATAAATATAAAACCTATGTAATGTGTACTTTTAGTCAGAAGAAATTACCTCTCTCTCAAAAAACTAACTTGTATAAAGTCTTTCACAGAACATATCAATAATACAGTGGTGTGTATTCTTTTAACAATTTTCCCAAGAAAAAGTGTTAGCTTTTTAAGGTTCTTTGAGATTCACCTGAGGAAAGCCACTTTCTATGGGAAAAATTTTGTACCATGTACTCTGCCTCTGTCCATCAGGGTTAAGTTATTTAAAGAAAAGAACTGGAAGCTGCTGAAAAATATTTGATATTTACATAGAACTTCAAATTTTACAAAGTATTTTGCCTACATTATCTTGCAACAACTTTGTGAAGTTTGTCCTATAGGTATCAGTATTACCATATTACAGATTAGGAAACTGAGGTTAAGAGCATTTAAGTGACTGCTGGTCACAGTGATCAGAAGTGTCTGAGGTAGGATTTAAACCCAGCTCTTCCTGTTGTTCAGTCTTTTTTAGTTGTGTCAGACTCCCCATGACCCCATTTGGGGTTTTCTTGGCAAAGATCTGGAAGTGGTTTGCCATTTCCTTTTCCTGCTCATTTTACAGATGAGGAAATTGAAGGAAACAGGGTTCAATGACTTGCCCAGGGTCACACAGCTACTAAGTGTCTGAGGCCACATCTGAATTCAGGATAATGAGTCTTCCTGACTCCAGGCCCAGCACGCTATCCATTGTGCCGCCCAGTTGCCTTTTATACTATATTGCCTTAATATTTAAATAAATTTGTCATATGCTCCCCCACCTCTTGATACACATCTTAGATATAGTGCAATGTTCTTTTACGTTTCTCTGTAGCCTAAGTGAAAGAAAAAGAGTAATGTGCATCATGCCTGCTTGTGTATCTAGAAGAATTCTAATATGACACTTGTATATACACCTATGAACACAAATACAAATATATGTATATACATTGTATACATTGCTTAGCTGTCTGTATATACATGATCACAAAAACATAACCACATACTTTTAATGTTTTTCCTTTGGGCATCATCCCACCAATCCAGCTGCTCTAAGATATCTGGCTAGATTGGCCTCTTGCCACAGGTAGGGTTTCCCACTGTAGACTCTGCATGTGGCAGGCAGCCAATCTGACACATCATAGCAGCTGTATTAAAAGGATAACACCAGCAAGTTTGGTCCAGGAATAGGGATAAATCCTTTTGTAGGTTTAAAAAAACAAATTTTTGTTGAGTTTTGGGTGGTTTTTTTTTTTTTAATTCACAATCACTAGTCAGAAAACTGAAGGAAACAATAGGAAACCTCAGAACTCAAGAGGGGATGAGGAAAAGGGCAGGGTACTCAGGGTCTTGGCTGTTTGAAGCAGATTTGAGTGTGGCAGCAGCCAAGGCTGAGAAGGGCTGAGTATTAGATTTGGGAAGCTCAGAGAAAACAGCGGAAAAGCCAACGGAGGGTCATGATAGGGAGGTAACAGTGGAGAATTCAGATGGCCTCTAAGGAAGGCAGCAGCTTTTGGACAGTGAGTTCAAGTTTCCTGGTCACATTTACTGCTCCTCTTCCCAGGAAGCCATCAGGGATTTTAAAATAGCCCCAGTGCAGAGTTCAGGTATACACAATTCCCTTGGTCTTTCCAGATGTGCAGTTGACAATAACATATTCCTTTGGTGAATGTATAGGGTTTATTCCCTCTTATTTGTGTTGTTTTTGCTATATAAAAAAAAAGTTTCTCAAGGCTCTGCTTAAATCTGATTATCTTCATCACAAAGGCCTTGTATTGTTTTTAAAGAATCTCTTAGGTTACCATTGCATATCTGAGAAATGATTTTAAATAATGCACTCATAACAATACAAGAACATTTTGCTTATTAGCATAACCTTTTGCTAACCGCATTTACTCCCCATAAAAAAATACAAGAATTCAAAATTCACACTTGGTGGCCATCTGTTTTCATTCAGAACATTACTTTTTAGGCCCTTTCTTTGGGTTGTTATTAAGATATTTAAAATCATGACGTTCTTGCACAGCATGTCAGATAGAAATAATAATATAATAACAATATATAGCAAACGACTTTGAAATGAGAGTGAGAAAGAAAAATAGGAAATGTTTAATTCTAGGCATAAGGCCAGATCATCTCAACCACACCCCCCTTCTCCATCTGCCCTTGGCATGCCTTCCAATACCAATCACCTTCAAGAATCGAAGAATTCTAAGGCTAGAATCCTAGTAATAGAGGTCATTTGTCCATCCCCCGCCTTCATTCAGAGAGTACTTAAAACATTTCCATAAGATTTAAATGTCTTTTGAAGACCCCTTCAGTCACCTTCATTAATGGTAGGCAACTTCTTTTAATAATGCCATTTCATAGTTTGCCTGGATTGATTTTTAGTAAGAAGTCTATAACTTCTAGTTCATCTGTTCTTATAATAGAAAACCCCAATCACTGAGCCAGAGGATTTTTCCTGCAATTCAGCACAGTATCTCTTTCCAGGTTCCCCTTAGTTAGTGTATATTTGAGTATGGATTGGAGCCAATTCCCTGCTAAAGCCTCCATTAATCACTTTGGTTCAATGCCATTGCGAAGGTGTTATAAGGGGACAGGAGAGGGTTGTATGCTCATTAGTCCCCAAAGCGCATTATTTCTAAATAAGGTGTATTTGGGGGCCAAGATTCTATATTAGCAATGCACTTCTTTTAATGGACATGAATTGCAGCAGAAAGCAGTTTGAAGCCCAACTTCAGTGCAAAGGAAAAAAAAAGTGCTTGCACATAGATATGAGTGCATTTTACTGCTCATTTAAAACTACTCCTGCAGCTGTTTTGTTACATTACTACAATGCTTGACTACACTCAGGTATCTGCATGTGATTAAGCAAATAAGTCAGTAACACAGGTAACTGCCTCCAGGGCTATGACTTGAGTATATGGATGGTTGCCCTCCTAGAAAGAACATAAAAATGAAGTAGTCACCCAAACTCCACTCTCTTCCTTAATCTCTCTTTCTCCCCCATAGTTCTCCAATCCCCACTGCCCTTCAGGAAATGCTTTCAGCACTACAGCCTTGACTGGAAGAAGCACGAAGTTAATAGCCACCCATTTGGTCTATGAGCATGAGGAAAATCTTCCTCCCGATGGATCTGACCATTGTCATGCTTTGAAAGATCATTCCTTCAGGCTTTAGTTGTTTTCTTTTGTTTTTTTTTTTTAATATTGAAATGCAGCATTGTAAAATGGATAGATAGTTGGCCCCAAAGTCAGGAAGATCTGGATTCAAATCCTGCTTCTGATACATACTAGCTGTGTAACTCTGGGCAAGTCATTTAACCTCTCAGTGATGAGGTAACTCTCAAAGACTGTAAATTGCAGCAAAAGTTCCCTCTACCAGTCAAATCTCAGTTCTGGTGTAGATGGATAGATAGATAGATAGATAGATAGATAGATAGATAGATAGATAGATAGATAGATAGAGATAGATGAATAAGCAAACACAAATGAATAGATGAATGAATAAGTGAACAAATAAATAAATAGATACATGAATAAGTAAATACATATAAAAAAAGAGGATCAGAACTAGGATAGTATCAGTATGTATGAACCTGACCTAGGAAATCTCCCCACATTGGTTCTAATCACTCATTTGCAGTAAAACTTAATATGAATAAATGTGTTATATTCTTTTTGAGAGCAGATTATAATAAATATTGAGCACTTGACCTGAGGAGCAATACATGAGAAGGGAAAAAAGGCATAGAATATGTTAAAAAAAGGTGAAGATAAATTTTGTCTACTTTATAATTTCCTTACCTCGTGGGCCACACTTACTGAATTTCCACATGTCCCAATTCTCTACTTGAATCAGGCAAATGGCAACCGTTTTGTCCCATCCCACTAGTCTGGGGCAAAGGATGGACCAGAAAGGTAGGCAAAGCATGGACCTTCCAGCTTATTACCCTGGCACTTACTCAAACAAAGCCCTAAACTGCACAAATAACCAGTTATTATTATTTTATTCTAATATCTTTGTATTTAAAGAAGATAAAGCTTTTAAAGTCAGTCAATATTGTCCATATAGTATTGAGTAATACATTGCCCCAGACTGTCTTATTACTTTTCATTTTTATTGATGGATTTATTTTCATTTTTGAACTTTTACTGTTGCCTTTCATTTTTGTACCATAGTCATTTTTTTCCAGCCCTGTCCAACTATTCATTTCACCATTTGGGGTTTTCTTGGCAAAGATACTGGATTGGTTTGCCATTTCCTTCTCTAGCTCATTTTACACATGAGAAACCAAGTCAAAAAGGGCTAAATGACTTACCCAGGGTCACATAGCTAGTAAGTGTCTGAGGCAAATAGCGTTAAGAGATCTGTCTAGGGTTATACAGCTAGTATCTCAGGTCAGATTTGAACTCAGGAAGATGCAGGTTCCTGATTCCAGGCCTGCCACTCTATCCACTGCACCACCACCATCTAACTGCCCTAATTACATCATAGTTATTTGCCCTTAAACTACCACCATCCCCAACCCCATAAAATCCTTCTCTATAACAAATAAAACTGATGGACACAAAGATAATTTCTGATAGGGCCTGCGATGTGATAGCTCTCTACTGCAAAGAAAGAAATGTATTGTTTTAACACTAGTTCTGATATTGGTCACTAGATTTAATTGTAGTGAAGCTGCTTTTAATTATAATTAATTAAACTGCCTTTTAGTATGGTTTTTATTAATGTTATTTGTAGTCATTGTAGATGGTATTCTCCTAGATCTGCTTATACTGCAAAAGTTCATTCCTCCTCCCAAGATTCTCTCAATTCTCCATAGTGTTTTCTTACATTGCAAATTATTGCATTGCATTTAGATAAAACAATTTTTTCAAGCGCCATTCCCCAACTGATGATAATCCACATTGTTTCCAGTTTGTTTTTTTTTCCCTACCACAAAACGTGCTCCTATGAATATGATGTATTTGGGACCTTCCTCTCTGTTTTTGACCTCCTTGGGGCATATGCCCAGTAGTGGGATCACAAGGTAAAAATGTATAAACAGCTGAGTAACTCTTCTCATTCCGTTTTCTTTTTTAGATCTGATTTGTGATCTCCTCTGTATAGGGCATTCCTCCATCCATACAGATGGACATAACTTGTATCAAGGTTTCTTAACTCTGAGGCCATCTCTTTAATCACTGCTCCATGGCTCCCTCTCCCTACTTCCTATATTTCTTAAAACCTTTTGTTTTAGGGAAAGGGTCTCTCACTTAGGAAGTAAATAATGATTTCAATAACATATGTACAGTTAAAAATGAAAGTAATCCACACTGGGGGAAAGTTCATTGGAATTAAGGAAAACTGAATTATAGAACATGAAAAAAGAAATGAAATGATATTGTTTCCGGGTATGTTTAGCAATTCAAACTGGGCTAATGGTGGAAATTTGACCAGAAGAGGGTACATGGCAGCTATGGTTAATGGAGCCATAGAAAAATTGAGTAATGTGTCCTTTCCAGCAGAAATGGCAGTAACAATTTGACTACACTTCTAGATGTGGAATTTGTGAAAGGAAGGGGAGGAAGTAAAGGGTATATGTGTGCTGTGACAGGGCAGAGGGCAAGTTCTAGGGGCCTGGAAGATGGAGTGGCAGATAGGGTGGGAGAAAGAAAATGGATGAAGTATCCTAGGAAGTATGGCTGGAGCCAGCTACATCTTTGATCAAATATTAACTAGGAAGGAATTAGCTTCTGGTCAAATTTTTATGAGTGACTTAGAGTAATGGGGTTCATGTGAAAAAGATCTGGGGGATTGGTGGAAGCTACAGTCAAGACGAGTTAGCTTTTGAAGAAATAGCCAAAAATGGTTGTCATCTTAGGCTACATTAATAGAGACACAGTCTTCAGAAAATGCTTGGCAATGATCCCACCGTACTCAATGCTAGGCTCTAGGCATCACATTTTACAATGGAAATTGGCAAACTAAAATGGAGGGAAACTAGGATCTTAAGGGGATTCGAAACCATACCTTAAGAAGATGCATCTAAGGAACGAAAAATGTGTAATTGGAAGAAAATAATACTAATAATTGGAGGGGAAGGGGCAAGTAGGGTTTTATGATTTTAAAATGGAAGAGACCTTAGAAATCATCTAATCTAAGACCCTCCTTTTAGAAGTAACTAAATTGAGGCCTGGGAAGTAAAAGGTCTTGGCTAAGGGTACATAAGTAAGAATTTAGATTTGAACATAAGTCCTTTTGGTTCAAGAAATTTAGTGCTCTTTTCACTTTAACATAATTTTATCATGAAGAAGAAATATTAGATTTATTCTACTTAACCCTGAAGAGAAGAAACTAGGGATAATAGCTGTGAATTATCTGGAAACAGATTTCAACTTAACATAAGAAAGAACTTCCTAGCAATTAGAGTTGTCCAAAAAAGAAGGGGCTGACTCATAAGGTACTAAGTTTCCAATCACTAGAGATGTTTAAGAAGCAACTTGAAGACTATTTGGGCTATCAGGGAAGGTATCCGTGTTTCAGGTTGGGGTTGAACTTAATGACTTTTTAAAGTTTCTTCCAACTCTGACATTCTTTTTTAAGTACAGACAACTGAAGGGCTTGAAAATTTTTTTAAGTCCTTTCTAACATTCTCCCTGCCACCTTTTTAAAATTATATGAAAATAAAGCATTTGTTAAGGAAATGTTAGGGTAATAGATGTATTGGTGTCAATTAAACAATATCCATTTCGAAAGAGCTAACCTAGTGGGTGCCAATTTCATCTTGTCCTAGGCAAGGTAGAATCTGTTCAAAGTTTCTATGGAAATAAAGCATGATTTGCTATCTATAGCTAAGATTTATAAATAAATAGATAAATGGTAGTTTTTAAGGAAATTTCTGTATATCCCTGTTTTTACCAACTATTATTTTTTAAATGTTTTGAAATATTCAGAAGGAAATGTCTTTAAAAATTAAAACCTAGTCTCTGGAAGAGGTCAGGCTGAAATAAAGATAGTATGGATGGTAGAAAGAGCAGAGGACTGGAACTAAGGACACATAGGTTCTAATCCTGGCTTAGTCATTAATAAACTGGCACTTAAGCTAAATGACAACTTTTGTAGGCCTAAGTTTCATCATTTGAGAAATGAGGGACTTGAATGAAATCATCTCTAACTTTTTTTCAAACATAATATCATGAACCTACTCTATGTGAAGAAATGAGTTTGATGCAAAATAACTTTTGCAGCAAAAAAACCTCAGACTTTTAAAGGGCAGGGAAATAGAAACAGCAGTCAAGATGAAGGAGAATTGCCTGATTGGAAAGAAACTGCTATGGGAACTTCTTTCGAGAAGTATGGAAAGCATACTTCTGCCAACCTGTGCAGGCAGAAGAGTGGCAATAAAGCAAAGGGAAAAAAAATATCAGAAACAAGTTTATCCTTATATGTGAGGGAACTACAAAAATATGTACAGATCAAGGCCTGTATACAGTCTTAACTAATGGAATATGACTGAGATTTTATCCAAGAGTGCTGACATTTAGAGGGTCACTGACTATACTTTCAGTACAAAAGAAAAAATATAGCTTAGAACATAGTGGACCAGCATAATTAAAGACATGTTAAGATGGTCTTAGAGAAGCCCAGTTCTACAAAGATCTCTAAAGTCACCAGATGGAAAATTGATCAAGAAGACCCAAAACAAATACTAATAAGTGCTTTTATCTAGTCCAGGATCTTATGAGAACATAGAAGACTGCAGGCATTCAGAAAAGGGATGTCACTAGGGGAGAAGGAAACCAAAGTGAGTTCCCATAAACAGGGCCTGAAACTTAATGAAGCTCTGAATAGGAAAGCCACTAGATAACTACGAATCCAGCACAAGGATTTTGAGCCAGCAGGATCTTAGCCCAGGACTATCAGAGAAGCAACAAGGAAAAACAAAGACAGCTCCCACTCCCCCACTAGTTCATTGCAAAGGGGGAAAGGACTCGCTAATGCATGCTTCTGACCACTCTGAGCCATAGCCAGAGATATAGGCAGCTCAACAACTGGGCATGAGCACCAGGAAAATCTCTGATATTAAATTGGGACCAATTAAGTATATAATATGAGATGGAGACAATTTTGGATAAGGAGCAGTGAAAGGAGAAGGAGATAAAGATGGACTAAGATCAATAGTCGTGTTGCACCATCAAAAAAATGGAGATAGAAGTTAGAGATAACAGCAGAGGGTGATGTCAAAAAAGGCTTTCCCAAACCCATTTAGAACTGTAGGAAGGGACAGAACCTGCACATGGCAGAAAACCATAATCCATAAATTGAAAATGCAAACAAGAATAATAGAGGCAAACTGAAGAAATATTTTGGGTAAAAAGAATCCCAGGAGCTAAATTTAGAAGAGATTAATTTATAATTAATAATATAATATAATAAGCAATGCACTTAAATATAATAATATAATAATAGTAAACAAGAGAAAATTCCTCTTCTAATGCAAGTAGTAATAGAAAGCCAGAGAAAAGAATAACTTGGCCACAAAGCTGGAAGAAATGAAGAAAAAGATTAAAAATGAAATCGGAAATAAAATTATGGCTCTTAAGGGGAAAACATGGAAAAAGAATAAACAACTTAGAAATGAAAGTAGAAACCTTATCCGGGTAGTAGACACCCTAAAAAAACAAAATGCAGCAGATATAATGCAATTCAATAAGACAAGAAATATTAGAACAAAGTATAAAGAATGAAATATTAGTGAGAATGTGTAAGATATCTACTGTTCAAAACAATTGACCTGGGAAAAGGTTAAAGAGAAACAATTTCAGAATCGTCTTCTACCTGAAGAATACGACCAAACAGAAAACCTGGATACTCTATTTCAAGAAATTATGAAAATAAAACTGCCCAGATCCATTGAAATCAGAGTACAAATAGAAAAATAAAATAAAAATAATCACCTTCTAAAGAAACCCCAAGCTGAAAACACATAGGAATGTTTTAGCCAAAATCCACAGCTCCCAATCTGAAGACAAAAGAAAGAGTTCAAGTACTAAAGGACCAGTAAGAAACTACTGTGAGCAAAATGTAGATCTCAGAATATGGTCATCCAAAAGGATAGAGAAAAAAGTCTGACAACCAAGAGAAGAAAATATACAGTGACTATAATATTATGAAGAAAAAAAAACTTCAAAAATGAAAAAAAAACTTTAATCCTTGTAATTATGATTCATGAATCTAGAAGAGTGATGATAAAAGTGTTCTTTCCACTTCTGGGCAGAGATAGTGGGCAATAGGTACAGAATGAGACATTCTCAGACTTGACCAATGTGTGAATTTGTTTTGCTTTATTATATTTCTTGTAACCAATGGCTTTGGGGAAGAAATAGTAACAATGAGGTCCAAAGATAGAAAATAATGTCAAAGAAACATTTTAAGATATAAAAGAGATTAGAAATGAATTCAGAAGAGTACACATAATGAGGGCATTCTTGGTAATCATGTTCAATTTAACATAGGGATATGGATATGGATTTGATTTGTGATTTCAGTGACATAGGGAGCTCCTGGTGAGAAAATTCCTCTTCTAATGCAAGTCACCACCTTCTCTGCAACCTATATTCTTAGCCAGTTGCCTACATATTTTTAAAAGCTCTATATTGTCTTGATTCACAATATGAAATATAATCCTCTTTTCTTATTACTTTATAGTTAGAAACATTTGTGTTTGGTGATGTTTTTCAATTCCACAATATAAAATAATTTTTAAAATAGCAATTAGTTAAAAATAAGAAACTATAAAAAGCTGAGTGGCAAGGAGAATAGTGAGGGCCTGAACTAGGTTGGTTCAGAAACTTTTTTTTTAACTTTGTAATCCACTTCTACTTCTGCCTTTGGATCTCAAATCCAAGGGATTTAAAGAGGCAAGAATCGGCTGACAGCAAAATTCTCCCTATATCTTATTAAAATGTTTGAGTTTTTTGTCATTGGTACTTATAAACAGCAATGCACTTAAAGTATTAAAAAAAATTCAACTTTATTTTTTTTTACCTGGGCCATTGAGTTATCGCTGTTCATCCTTCATTCTTGAATAGGAGCAATGACATCACAAGGGTGATGTCTTGACTTGAGCAAGAACTGGATTTAAGTGAGGCAGAGCCAAGTGAAGTCATCAGCCTCACTCTCTCCTCCAGAGTCACTGGAATCCAGTGGCAAGACAAAAGTCAAGATGACTGTCGATGGCCCAGAGCCATTGAGTAAGTTGATTGAGTAAATGATTTCTGACTAAAGCAGATTATCTATTGCAGATATAAAGATGGCCAAAGAAATTGGCTCTGTAATCTCCAGAGGATTCTGAGACTGCCCCCCACCCATGTCCTCATTAAGCATGTCTTTCTTTGGCCTTCTCAATATCTTAGTGTCTCCAGTTATGATTCCTCTGAAGGTCTTAGACTTTTAGTCAGCTCTCAAACAGCACTGTCACTAAGAGTATACTGAGAAATGTTTAACAACCAGCTGGGGGGAAGGGATAGACTTTTAAATTTAATATGCATTGTTAACATTTTCTCCATCACCTTTAAAAAC
Source organism: Phalanger gymnotis (assembly GCA_028646595.1). Taxonomy (NCBI): domain Eukaryota; kingdom Metazoa; phylum Chordata; class Mammalia; order Diprotodontia; family Phalangeridae; genus Phalanger; species Phalanger gymnotis. Next base: position 147,848,555 of record CM053624.1, on the reverse strand, counting down.
ATAGTCCATCAACAAAATAATAAATGAAGCCCTGTAGCTTTGTATTTGTAGCTTTTGAAGATTTCTGAGATGTAAATGCTCGCACTGAGATTTAACATGACTCTAGTACATGCTTATATACCCTATCAAGTTTTACTACAGAGTTCCAAGGATGCACTTTTTATTCTTTGTTTTTTACTTCATGAAGACAAAAACTACTATGTACATTGGTATCACTTGGTCATAGGATCACATTTTTAGATTTGGAAGAAATGGCATAAAATCTAATCCACTCATTTTATAGATGAAGAAACTGAGTCCCACATAAGTGACTTATCCAAGGTTACCCATGTAATAGGTGGCAAAACCAGTGTTTGAATTCAGGGCCCCTGACACTAAATCCAGCAATTTCAACTGCACAATCTTCTAGATATATTTGGACCTTGTATAACTTGATAACCACATATAAAATAAGTTTAGGCCAAGGGATGCACTATAATATGGATTTTTTTTATTATATTCTCTCATACTTCTTTCATATTACTGGAAAGATGTAGTAGAAAGAGTACTTGAAGAGTAGACAAGAAACCTGGGTTTGAATCCCGTCTCTCATTTCAGAGCCTCAGATAACTTACATCATAGTTTGGTGATGCAGTATTTTAATTTCTATCATAGATAGAGAAGCAGTCTTGGACTCAGGAAGAATAAAGTACGGATCCAGCCTTAGATTCTTACTAGCCATAAGCTATTCCTTGGACAAGTTGCTTACCATCTGTCAACTTCAGTGTGGTCATCTGAGAAATGGGAATAATTATGACACCTACCTGCCAGGGTTGTTGTGAGGATAAAGTGAAATCAAGTTGTAAAATGCTTTACAAACATTTAAGCGATATGTAAATACAAGCTATTAGTAGTATGGAAACAATAATACTTTCTCTGCCTATTTCATAGGATTGTGAGTAAAATACATTATACACCTTCACATGCTACATAAAATGTGAGCTGAGGATGAGATAGTAGAAAAAATGCTGGATTTGGAACTGGATTCAAATCTCAGCTTTGATATTTGTTACTTGTTTGGCCTCAGCCAAGTTATTTAACTTCAATGAGCTTCACTATCTTCTTATGAAAATGGAGAGGGTTGAATTGGATGACCTTCCATCTTTAACTCTTTTATACTCCTTATAATCAAAGCATGTAAAAGATGAAAAGAACATTTTAGCCTCTCTAGTATGATTCCTATATTTTACAAATTAAGATCCATGTCCCCAAAGTTGAAGTGAATTGCCCATCCACATACTGGTTAGCGACAGAGCTAAGTCTAACTTCGTAATGCAAGCATTCATTTCCTCCTTATCTTCTATAAGATTTCACTAATTTTACAAGTACTAGACTTGAATGGGTCTACTCCATTATTTCAAAGCATTAACCTAAATGAAATCACATCTAAGTAATGTAAAACATAATATTCATAGATGCTTTCTTGAAAGGATTCCATTGCCAGTTCATATTCTGTCTCTAAAGGAGACTTGTTTAATGGATGTCTGTCTGCTGAGCAAATGGTATGAAGGCATAGTGGAAAGACCATGGCAATGGGAGTTGAAGGCTTGGTTTGAGTATTAATGATGGATGGGATTTTAGAGATCCTCCAGACAGGGCTTCTTAATTTGGAATGCATGAACTTTTTAATATTTTGATAACAATATTTCAATATCAATTCCCCTTAAAATCTTCCAAATCTTATTTTATTCATTTAAAAAAATTTTTTCTTAGAAGGGATCTATAGTTTTCACCAACTGCCAGAGGGGTCCATGACACAAAAAAATGTGAAGAACTCCTTCACTAGACTTGGTTCTACTGCTAACTTACTATATAACCTTGGACAAGTCCCATTTGGGCATCAGCTTCTCCTTCTGTAAAATGATGGTGTTAGATGACATGCTTTCTTAGGAGACAACAGAATAAAAAAAAATTAAGTGCTTCCTGTAGAGTCAAAAGACCAAGGTTCAAGACCTACGTCTGATGCTGACTTTTGTACAATTTTAGGTAAGTCACCTAAGGTGAGACTGCCCTAGACTTAGTTTCTTCACTTGTGAAAGGAGGGATTGAGACTGGATAACTTCCACAATCTGTTCCAGTTCTATATCTATGATGCTCTGTTGGGTTTCCCCAGTACCCAACACCACCACCTTCATCTTTGAATTTCAGTTCTCTGACCAGGAGATATAAAGAGAATAGTAATAATGCATTGTTGAAGTTTTGGTTTGTTTTTAAGAAAGGTTCTTGGCAAAACTTAAAAGCACTCAAGAAATGGGATTGCTTTTTTGGTAATTATTATGGCTCTATTACATATACACATATACACAGACATAGATATATATTTAATTATCAATAGCGGTGTTTGAAAATATGTCCATTGATGCTTCCAAGGAGCTGTTTTTGTTGGTGTGGCTAGTCACTTTATCAGTTTGAAGAACTCATGACTGGAAAATTTATCATCTTGGTGATGTCTTTGGTCTTTGGATGCCAGGCAGAAAATCACTTGGTAGGCCCATACTTAAAATTTTTCCATCTTGGTAAGGCCTGCCAGAGCTTATAAGTAGATTAGTGGCCCAGAATCATCTCCGTGTTATGTGGGAGCATTGTAGCAGGACTTTAGTGCAGTCTCCAAAGTATATATTACTCTCAAAAGCTTAGTCACGGTTTTCCTAATTCTCAGCTGTTAGCTATCTACTAACAAATTGAGCAAGAGATGGTTTTAATTAACTGCTTCTAGGGTCAGAGATCTATAGTTGGAAGGAACCTCAGAGGTCAACCTCCAATTTTACAGATGAGAAAACTGAGGACCAGGAAAGTAAAGTGATTTTCCCAAAATTAGTTCGTAAGCAACAAAGTACAAGCTAGTAAGCAACAAAGACAAGATTTGAACTCTGTTCTTCAATGTCCAGAGGGTGCGTTCTTTTCTACTATGTCATGGAAGATTTAGAACCATTAGACCTTAGAGATTATCGGGCTCAGCTGCTTCATATTAAAGATGAGAAAATCTAGTCGAGAGGCTAAGTGGATTGCCTGATGTTGTATGAGTAGTAATGGAAATGGAATTTGAATAAATCCAAATCCTGAGCTCATGCCTCATGAATACATAGGAATACAAGGCGATAGAATGCTGAAGGTCCTGGCTTCCCACACTGATGGTATGTTTTCTGTGTGACATCAGCCAGGTGATGTGTGTGTATGTGTGTGTGTGTGTGTGTCTGTGTATCTGTGTACGCGTGTGTCCCTGACCCTGTTATCTATCAGTCATAAAATGGGAGCGAGAAATCAAGACCTCAGTGAAAAAAAAGCAAGGCTTCTGTGACAATAAATCACAATGAACAAACTCTACAGGTTTTCAATTGGCCAGTTGCATTCCAGAAAGCATTCTTCCCTATTGTCATCAGCAGAGCCAGCAATAAACAAATCATAAACATAGTGCTCAGAAATTTTAGTAACCACAATAATAACAAAAACAAAAGCAGAAAATTGCAACTGTCCATGTAATAACTAAGCCTCTCGTTATGGGCTGCTGTATTAAACATAAAACATTTTCATTTTCTTTGTATAGGAAATTCAAACAGACCTAAAAAGGGGGGTGGTCAACAAAGTACCATGACTCCCTCTATAAAATGTGAGTGGTGATAATATCCCCTTTTCAACTCTCCTGTGACTGCAGATAACCAAACAGATAAAATGTAGCTTTCATAAAACTGGAGGTTTGGTGGAGAATTAGCATGAGACTTGTGCTAGTGACTCGCTAACGGAAGGTTGGCCAAGAGCTTAGATTTATGCCGTGAAATTTAAATGGTTTTCTCCAGAGGTTTTCTTGAAAATATCATTGCATGGGGCTGAGCTGGTTTATGGGCAGTGTGTGTGTGTGTGTGTGTGTGTGAGAGAGAGAGAGAGAGAGAGAGGGAGAAGATATACATATATATGTGTATATATATATACATATATATATATATATATACACACACACACACACAGAGAGACAGAGAGAGAGGTTTTTAGGGCATTGGAGAGAGGGATAGGGATATGGAAAGAGGGAAAAGATTGTTTCTTTAAGAAACCCAAATCTTCTGGGCCTATGAGGAATTTGGAAAACTGCACATACAAAAAATATCCAAATGATAAGATTTACAGTTTTACAAAACTATTTTCAAGTTAGGAGGGATACAGTTAGGGTACAATTCTTTTACTGAGGTGTATATAATATAACATGTGACTTTATCATACTAGGCACCCGAATCTTGAATGTTATTGCTAGGGGATTTTGTTGATTTCTCTTTGTACTCATACTTAAGTCTGCTAGGATTCTTACCCAAAGGCTTGAACCTCAGGTTTAATTCAGACACAGATATTCTAGAAGCCACACAAGGTTCTACATGGTGCACCCAGTACAGTTCTGGTAAGTGACTCAGAAACGAGAGGTCATAGATTGAAGTTAAAGAGGGAGCTTAAGTTTATAAGAAGTTTAAGCAGAATGGAATTACTTCAAGGGAGGTTGAATTGTGGAATACATTGCTGAAGGCAGCAAGTGATACAAGAATTATAAAACAGTTCAAAAGAGCTAGGATAGAAAGAAAGTCAAAAAGTAAAATAAATCAACTTCTTTAAAAGTAAATACTCTAAGGTTATCTAGGGCAAATCTCCCCTTGGATCACAGAGTTAAATAGTTTTAAATAAATAAATAATGCATTTAGGAGAAGAGCCCAAAGAAGCTGCCAAACAACCAGTCACTGATTCAGATAGGCTGCAGGTCAGCACCAGCCACTTAAACATATTCTTTGTGCCCGACTATGGTCCGTTTTATGGGATGCAGAGTGATGGATGCAAGCAAAAAGACAGATACATTTGGAGTCAGAGGACCTGGTTTCAATCCCTGACTCTTCCCTTTATTTTCTAAGTCTCAGATTCTTGGTCTAAGATGATGGTATGGTTTGGACTCCTAAGGCCCCTACCACTTTAAATCTATGATCCTGACAATTTTAATTCCCCAATATATACAGTTCCCACAGCCTTGCTAGTACACAATTATTCTCTTCTTGCCATCATGTGCTATGTATAGTAATCACTTTGGGAGCTGACATTTCATTCTTGCCCTTGTAATACACAAGAGGAATTAAAAGTCCATGTCCTCTGTGAATTTAATGGTTTATTCCTTACATACATTTCAAGGGCAGGAGCTAAAACATCAATAAGAGAAACAGTTGATCACATACTGAAGCATAATGATAAAAAAAATACTCATCAAATAATAATTATGTCATTTAAAAAATGACTTTGTTTGTGGGCATGAAAATGAAAAAGAAACCAGGCTAATGTAAAAATGCCAAAATGGAAAAGGATATATGGGAAATGGAGCATGCAATAGGGACTGCCAGAGAAGCTTGAGCTAACATTAGAGTCATGTGAAACCTGGCAATTCTGGTTCACGTGTTGCTGGAGGGAAAGCATTTTTGTATGTTCCAGTTCATATTCATCCAGATCCCTTGAGTATTTCTTTGAGTACAAGCTTCCCAATTCCAAACAAATTTCATCCACCATGAGAATCCAGAGAGGGTTTCTCCAAGGTACCATAAATCAACTGATGTTTCTTCAGAAGTTGGGTTTAAGTTTGGGGAATATTTCAAAAACCCATTTGGAAATGCTGTAGGGATAGCATTGTCCCTGAGAAGACTTCAGAATATCTCTGTTTCCTTGGGTTAGTTCATAGCTCTCTATTATGTAAGGGTCTTTAAGTCCGGGTATAGCGGAAAGAGAAAGAGTTTTAGAATTGGAGGACTTGGTATCATGGTGCTAGCCATGTAATTAAGCCCGAGTAAGTCACGGTCCTTTCCCGGTTTAAAAGCAATGATTCTATGAACTCAGATTGCCTATTAAAAATAATAACAACCTAAATAACATTTATTTATAATATTTATTAGACAGTTCTGTCAGGAGACTACTAGACCACTTTTAGAGGAGTTGCCTATACTCTGTCTTTCTTTCCATTTAACTAGATTTCACTACCTAACTCAAATTGCAAAGGCCAACTGAAAGCAAGAAGTAGAACAGAAGTTAGCTTGCTACAGAATCTTTTGTACATCTCTTTAAATTGTGATAAGTTAGAACAATGGAACTGAATGCAGGCTGCCAACTGGAAAATGTCACTATGCCCTTAATGTTACCTTATATGCAAGTCATGGGCATCAGGACCTATTATGAAGAAAGTAGGAGTTTTGGCTTATTGACCAGTATACTTTACATTTAATTGTCCTATTTTCTGGGTCTTGAATAAGTATTTAGTTATTGATTATTCTCCTTGCTGCTTCTGTTATTATTATTAGATTTGTGATAAATTCTTTTTCTTCCTTTGGATACAGTGTCTCCTCTCTCCCTTATTAAGTCCAACAAGTTATCACTAACAAACAATAGATGGGAAGATGTTTGATGGATTTAAACCAATATTTGATTGGCATCATGGTTACCACAACAACCTAGGTATAAATATAATGTAGGGGGTGAATTTACTCTCTACCTTTCAGTAGTTTCTTTCAAAGCAAAAGGAGATAACAGATTGATTAAGAAAAACCCAGAAGAATAAATAAAAGTGAAGAATCTGCTGATGCAGCTCTACATGAAGAATTGCATTACTTATTTTTAGATTTATGCGTTGAAGACAAAGAAATCTATATGAGCCCCTGCCTGTATCTCTCCTCCGAGCTCTTTCTAAAAAAAATATTAAATGTAATCACTTTGACGTTATTCCACAGAAACACTTTTTCATTCTTTCCTATTGATTTATAGCTTCTCACTTTCCTTACCCTTGTCAAAACCCTCCACACACAACCTAAGAGCTAGGGAACCAAAATGTGAGTTGTCCTGTTTTGAGTAACATCGTGCTCCCTTCTTAAGTGGCCCCTAAACCCTTTTGTCAATATTTATCGATGGGATCCACAGGCACTCTGAGTGATCCCACTCTTGAGGGGTATAGACCAATGGCAAGTTGAACAGGGAGGAGAGGGTCCTGCTGTAGGCCAGAGCTGGTGAGGCAGCACTAGGATGCTGAGGGGCCATTGACAAAATGTCAAATATTTCAAATCTTTGATTAGCTCTCTAGCTAATGCCATGCTAAGCAGAAACATTAGTCTATCCCCAAAGCTATAAAGCAGGCACACAAACACATATGGACAATCTCTCTCTCTCTCTCTCTCTCTCTCTCTCTCTCTCTCTCTCTCTCTCTCTCTCTCTCTCTGTCTCATTTTCTCTTACTTTCATTCTTTCTCTCATACATACACACACACACACACACACACACGCACACATACCCACACACACAAATAGTCTACAGGGAAATTAAGCAGTGCCGATGAAACAGTGTACTGAGAAAGTTCTTGGATAAATTAACAACGCAATTACATTACATGACATGCCACAAGATGGATGAGGAAAACTTGGCTGGTATTATGTTCTGTTTTCAAATTGCAATTTATTTGAGGGTTTTAATGGATGCCTTATTAAAACATCGCAGCATTGGTCAGGTTTCAGCATATGTCACAGTGGCCTGTGATTGATGACACCTTCTGCAGCTTCTCTTGCACATTTGCAGGGAATTTAAGCAAAGAGGGAATGAACAGAGCCCCAGATTTGTATTGATCGTGTGAAGGTGCACTGCCTGAGAGCACAGTCTAATAACATTCTCTTAGCTGAACTGCTTCACATGAAGGCATTTATTACAAGAACTAAAATGTTATATTGCTCAGAATAAAAGAATATTGTACAAACAAAAGAGTAAGCAGTGAGCGAAGGACAGAAGAAAGAGGAGAGACTATATAGTGCCAGGCAACCATATCCTGTTATCTTTCAGGGTTGCCTTTTTAAATGGGGTTCAGAAAAAAATTGAATATTTGGTGTGTGAAGTGAATTTTTTTCCTTAGCTTATTTTAATTAATCCAACATCCTGGCTTGGGTGGGAGAAAGTTGTTCTAAATGCAATTTGAAATCCAAACCTCAAAATAAATAGCTTCACCTTGTTCCGCTGGCCATGTGAAATGTTTCTCCATCATCATAAGTTATGTATATATATATAGAGAGAGAGAGAGTGGAGTAAATTGTTTAGGCTAGCACCCATGGAATCAGTGACAAGCATTCATATGCAACCAGTCCAAATACCCCACCCCCAAATACACACACACACACACACACACACACACACACACACACACACACACACATGCAGCAATTTGCTACAGTCAGGTTACATTTTAATTATAAAAGGCTCACTTGGGATTTTACTACCTGAAATTTTACAAGCCTTTGTGTTGGTGGCCAAGAAAACTGCTTTTCCATGATTTTGAAGAGTGTCTTTAGGGCAGGGTTTTACCTCCCCAAACAAGAGTAAATAAAATCTCATAGAACAAGGACTTCATCTCAGTAGCTGAGCAGATTTTCCCATTTTTTCCCTCCTGTAATCAGAGTCCAGTTGAATCTGAAATAAGCTAATCAATTACAGATGAACCAGAGGAAAAAGAGCCCTTTGCCCCCGGTACCACACAACACAATACAGATTGGCTGGCAATCCAACCCACTAATTACAGATTTTTTAAAAAAAGATCAGATTGGGTATGTGAACCAATTTTCCCCAAATTACCAGATAACAGCCTGGAGTTTGAGAGAGGTAGAAGGAGTGTCTCTATCACCCTCTTGCCTCTGGCAGTTTACAACTCTGTCCCTGTTTAGGTTTTGAAATCCCTGGCCAAAGCCTTATTTATTTGACCTGCTATGTTCATTGTTTTGGAGCCGCTAATTTTATTGCTTGGTTAGCACTCTCAGCTGTGCAGCATAAAGACGACCTATAAAAGCCTTGCCTAATTACATTGGAATCAGCCAGCCTCACAGCCCTAGCCAGAGAAGGTGGTAATACTCTCACCCACTTCCTTTAAAAAAGAAAGGACAGGGTGAGGGATGCTCAAAGAAGAAATAGAAAAGAAGGGGGGAAAGCAGAGAGGGATAAGCTTCTTGAGGAAATGAATAGGGGAATTTTTTTTTTCAAATGATACCAGAAACTGATACGTAAAAAATAGGTTTCCTATTTTCTATTGTTGAAAATAGCATTTTCAGGAATGCATTCAATTATGATAGTTTTGACCCTAGAGGACCAGGGAGAAGGTTATAAGGGGGAATATAACCCATATTGGAGCCTTGTGTCCTGGTGTCCCTTTAATTTTGGGCCCCAATCTGACTGCCACCAATCTCTATCTCCCAAAGTACCCATCCTTTTTATTGCTGAAAAGCTATAACCTCCAATAAATGAGATAACTTGGATAAAGTATTTTGCAAAGCTTCAAGTGTTAGCTTCTTTAATTTTCTCTTCCTGTAACTACTACTAGAAAAAAAGAAGAGATGGTTATATGTGTGTTAAATTAATACATTTTAAATACCTCAGTCCCATCCCATTAAAACAGCCTCCTCCCCTATCACTAGAGGAATGGCTAAGCAAAACATGGCATATGAAGGTAACAGAATATTATTCCATCATAAGAAAGGACAAAATAACACATTCAGACAAACCTGGGAAGACTTGTATGAAATGATGTGAAGTGAAGTGAGCAGAACCAGGAGAACAATCCCTATAGTACAATGGCTACAATAAAATAGTGGGTGCCTAGGTTATATAGTGGATACAGCATCAGTTGACCTGAATTCAAATCTGGATTCTAACACTTTCTAGCTGTGTGACCCTTCTCAAATCACCTAACCTCAGTTTCTTCATCTGTAAAATGGAGGTGTAATAGCAACACCCGGGTTGTTGTGTGGATCAGATGAGATAATAAAGTGTAGCCCCACAGGAAGTGCTATGTTAACCATTATTATTAATGTTAACTATTATTATTATTATTAAGGGGAAACAGCTTTGAAAGCTTCAGAACTCTGCCCAACATGATAACCAATAATGATTCTAGAAGACTGACGATGAATCCTGTTGCCCACTTCCTAACACAGATGATAAACTACATGGATAGAACAAGATATATATTTCCATACATAGCCAATGTGTGAACTTGTTTTCTCTGACTATACTTATTTAGTAAAAGGGAAGGCTTTTATTTGGAGTAGGAAGAATATGGGAAGTAATATTGATGAAATTATAAAAGAAGAAAAAGAAGTGATTGTCAATGAAAAAAAAACCATGAACAAACAACTGCCATAAATTAGCAGAAAGAAGTTTGGAAGAGGATGCAGATGAGTAGGGCAAGTTTGGTACTATAATGTTAAATTGAGTGTATAACTTTAAAAGGCATATGATAAAAGTCAGTTTCACATGTAACCATTTTTTCTCTTCCTTATCTATTTAAATGTTGATATTTCTTAAATTTCTAATAAAAGAAAAAAGAATCATTAAGAACTGGGTTCTAGTATCACCTCTGCTATATACTAGGTATGTGATCCCAGGCAAATCACCTATTCTTTAAGTGCCCCAGGTAATTCTTAGTGACTGTAAATTGCAGAAAAGTTAGGTGATGCAGTGCATAGGGTGCTGGACCTGGAGTGAGGAGGACCTGAGATCAAATCTGATCTTAGATTTTTACTAGCTGTATGACTAGTGAGGCAAATCACTTAACCCTGTTTGTTATAATTCCTCACCTGAAGAAGGAAATAGCAAACCACTCCAGTATCTTTGCCAAGAAAACCCCAAATGGGGTCACTGAGAGTCTGAAACAACTCAACAATCAATAGTCCTGACCTGCCCTGGTGAATGAAATGCTTTACCAGGCATTTCTTAGAATGGTGAAATCACAGGTCTAGGAAAAACAGGTTTAATTTTTTTAAAATATGTATACACCAAAATTTGTTCAGCTATTTTTTTAACAATTGATAGCACAATTTGCTGTAGTTTTCTTTTGTTTCTCTAAAGAGTGCTGCTGTGGATATCTTGGTTTGTCAAAGGCCATTTTTAATCACTGACCTATCTCCTTGAAATACATGCCTAGTAGGGGAACCACTAGGTCAAAGGACGTGTTCAGCTTGGTAATTCTTTTAACCTAATTCCAATCTGTCTTCCAGAGTTGTTGCAGAAATTCATACCTTTTCACATACAAGTCAAGGCCTCATCCCATGATGTCATTGGTCTTCTTTGACATGAAGGACAAAACAACACTAGCCTAGCTATCTTTCCACAATCTTTGTGACATTAACTATTCAACTTTTAGCCCCTTTGCCAATTTTATGGGTATGATGTGATACCTCGGAGTTGTTTTTATTTGCATTTTTCTCATTATTAACGATTTGCAACATTTTTTAAAAAATTATGGTGGTAGTTGATAGGTTGCATTTCTCCTTTTGAATGCTGTCATATCTTCAGATAGTGTGTGCATACACATATGTGGTATGTGAATGTTAAGCTTAAAGACTTTTAGTTTTTAATTTAATATTTTTTAAATAGCATCAAGAACTTTGGTTTTCTTCATTGTCCTGGATTAAAAGACAACTCTCCATTGTAACTTTTAAGGCTCCTTGCCAAGATAATCTTTATTTAATAGAATCTTGGAATTTGAAGGAATGCCTCCTTTTGAACCCTGATTCTGCTATGATTAAAAAAATCTAACTAAAAAACCTTGAGTAATTCATTTAATTACCATAGGCATCATTTTCCTTATCTTGTGCAGTAATAAGATCAGGCAAGATGATTTCTAAGATCCTTTCTTGTCCTAGAACCATGCTCCTCTAATCTTAAAAATCACCTAGCTTACTCACATTATTTTATAGAAGCAACATGGAAAAGTGGAAAGAATAGTGTACTTTAGGTCAAAGATACTTGAAACTAATTGCAATACTTGAAACTAAATGCAAAATTTCAGGGAAGGGAAGGGAAGGGAAGAAAGGAAAAGAAAAGAAAAAAGAAAAAGATGAGTTGCACAAGATGAACAGATACAGATGGATTGGGATTTGAGTCATTGGGATAAGTACTAACATCAGAGAGATCACAGATCCAGCAAAGCATCCATTTATAAGGGAAGCTTGCATGATACAAACCGTAAATGCTGCTAGAGTTCAGGGCTCATTTGTCTAAGATGTCTAGAATGGCATGCTTGTAACCCAAGTGGCTGGCTTGTGGTCCAAGACACACTCAAACGGCTGCCATAAGATGACATCAGAGTGGGGTTTTGCATTTTAATTAGCAGAGCCCGGTCACCATTTAGCTTACCTACAAGTTCTCCAACCTAGTCAAGAAAAGATAGTTGAATTCTGTGACAGATATGTGTATGCATATATATAAAAACTGATTATATAAATACAGAGGTATAATATACAAATACATACATATATGCACACATTCAAATGCTCCAACCTAGTCAAGAAAAGGTAGTTTAACTTTATGGCATGTGTGTATACATACATGTATGTATATATACGAAGAATTGATTGACTAGATATACATATATGTACATGTATATGTATGTGTGTCATGGAGTTCACCTACCTTTTCTTGACTACTTTGGAGCATTTGTATGCATACATTTATATATGTGTGTATGTGTGTGTGTGTGTATACATATACTATAAATAAACATACATATGTATATAATCATTTTTGAGCAGCTAAATACATAAACATTTCTAGACTGATTTAAGTTACATCTATTCATGTTTCAACTCATACTTTTAAAGGAAAAGTAAAAGGATTCAAATCAGAAATTTCTCTTTGAAAAGCATCTCATGGCTGTGGAAATCTGATGTCCCAGTGTCATACTCTGTAGCTCTTGGCTTATTTGATCAATAAGATTCACTGCTGCACATAGAACACAACTAGAATATATATGTAGCAAGATAAATAAATAGATATTTTCTGGCACTTTAGTGTGCAAATGTGACCTCCTAACCCACAGCATTAAAAGGTCAAAAGCTTCAAAGCCTAGTCCATTAACCCCTGTGAATGGCTGTGATATTAAAAACCGACTCTTAATATCTAAGGGTCATCATCTAATGCAATAACCATCAGCAACAAAGAATTATGGATCTAGTCCATTATCCATCTATAAAATGGTCATTCATGAGACTCCAATACTGACCATCTGTAAAAGGCCTAGGCCACCCATGCCCAAGAGTCAGACCGCAATAATGTACTTTTAAAAAGTAGCAGTACTGGCATTTGTTTAGGGGTGCTTTCTTGTCCTGAAAAGAAAATAGTTTCAAGAAGGTTTGGAAATATTTGTTATGTGTAATAAGGTAATCCACAGATAATCAGACTCTACAAGGTACAAAAATAGGAGAAAATAAAAATAGCTGAAGAAAATCTCTCTGTCTCTCTCTTTCTGTCTCTCTCTGTCTCTCTCTGTCTCTGTCTCTCTCTCTTTGTCTCTCTCTGTCTCTCTCTCTCTCTGTCTCTGTCTCTCTCTGTCTCTCTCTCTCTCTCCTCTCTTTCTCTGTTCTACCTCCAAACCCCTCTCCCTATCTCCCTCTCAAGGTAGCAAATTAAATGAACAGAGAGAAATAGAGAGGAATTTCTTTTCCCCCCAGAAGGTTAGAAAATTGAATGCACTACACTGTTTGCATTTGCACGATTCAAGGTTTGAATTTTAGAACTGATAAGAGTCTAAGAAAAGGGTAAATGTGAGTCTCAAAGAGAGTGGCTCTGCATCTATAGGAGATAGAAAAAGATGCTTGTAACACCTTCTGCCTGATTCTTTGGGCTGTGGTACAAACAAAGTGACTGGAAAAAATGAGAATCAATGAAAATAATAATTCTAAACTTTTACAGAGAAGGAACCAGTACCTACAGCACAGAATAAACTTGGAGAAGTTCTCCTTACCTGGGAAATGATTCTTTTCACATTAATTTTTGTTGTTTAGTCATTTTTAGTCATGCCCAACTCTGTGACACCTTTGGCGTTTTCTTGGCAAAGATACTGGAGTGATTTACCATTTCCTTCTCCAGCCCATTTTACAGACGAAGAAACTGAGCCATTCTTCCACTTTTAATATCGTAGGACATGTACTCTAAAATTAGGCATTAGTTCTATTGAAAGCAATTTTCTTTCCCCCAAAAAGTAGGTATTCCAATCTTGGATGGGCAGCAAGTACAGGTTTATGCTGCCTGGTACCATTATTGCTTGACATAGGGGTTTTAACCTGCTACATTTCTAGCCTGAGCTGGTTCATCCCTCCTTAGGCAATCCATTAACACAGTATGCTACCCCTCCCCCACCAAGGCTCACCATATTGCTGCTGGACTTAGTATGCATACCCAATTAATCCACTGTCACTCAAAATTCCAAAACTCAGTTCTCAAATCCCACCGAAATAAGCATCCCCAGTACAGGAGATCACAAACCTGCACAACCACAATCAGGTATTAAAAGTTGTAGAATATGGTTGTGATGGAATACTACTGTCCTATAAGAAATTATGAGCTTGATGATCTTAGAAAAACATGGATAGACTTACATGAAATAATGAAGAGCCAAATAAGCAGAACCAAGAGAAGGTTGTATATAGTAATAGCAATATTTTTTAAGAACAGCTTTGAGTGAATTAGTAATTTTGACTATTAATAAATGCCCAAATTAACTACAAAGGATGTATGAAGGAAGATATTATCTATCTCCAGAGAAAGAACTGATAAATAGAATTATGCATAAAATGGTTTTACATATATGTGTATACACTCATTTGTGTCTAATGGTAGCCATCTTACACTGGGGAGGAGAAAAAAGTGAAAAAAAGAAATTTACATGATAACTTTATTATGTATTCAAAAGAAACAGCAAGCTGTACATAAAAGATTTGCAGTTTCATGTGCAATCCTCTTTTTTATTATACTGTGCTATAGAATTGCTTGTTTTATTCCATAAATTAACATTAAATAAATAATTTTTAAAAGCATACCTTTAAGGCTTTCTATATTAATTTATAAAGTACATCTCTCCAACAAAATTCCAGATTATTCCACCTTTCCCAGATAAATTTCTAATCTTACTTTCTCTAATTTAAGCATGCTAAAATGTAAAAAATTAAATAAAATGAACTTAGATCTAAAAAGAGAGCACACAGTACTAAAATTGAAGTCATCTTCAGTAATTCCATCTATATATCTCTAAGATGCAAGAGAAGAATTGACCTATAGCATACAAGCAAGTTACTACAATCCATATTTGAATTTGAGGTCTCCTGATTCCAAAATCAGTGCTCTTTCTTGCTGACCCATAATGCCCCTGGTTTTCTAGTCTTCCTCAAGGAGATGTCATGAAATTACTTGACCTAACTTAGTACTTGGCACAGAATTGATTTCTAATAAGTGCTTGTTGACTGGTTATGATTGATCAATGAAGCAAAGGTGGATACAATAGGAGTCCATTTTGGTGATGTTCTTATGGCCTATTATACAGGGAGGATTCCTCTATTAGCTACATAGATTTAGACCTGGAAAAAAACTCAGAGATCATCTAGCCCCTTGCTTATAAATAAAAGTGAAATGCTATCAGAGGCAAAGGCAAATAACATGGTCACTCTCCATATTTGTTTGCTCCTTTTCTTCTTCATATAATTAATAATTTACATGATAACTATAACTACGAGACTTTCAGGATGCGGAATTATTGCCCCATAAGTATATCATCTGTTCCTTGTGTTCCACTAACAGTAAAATGAAGAAATCCCAGTGCTGAGAAGCATAAGGCGAACTCATTAAAAGGAATCGGAGCCTCATTTAATTTTTTTTTCTAGAATGTATTTAAATATTAGCTGACTCCAAGATAGCAGAATGAGAAGGAACCCTCTGAAGTTCTCCCAAATTCCCATGCAAACAACTAGAAAACCATTTCAGAATTGATCTAGGAGCAGGGAAGCAGCTTACTAACCTCACAGGAAAGGTCTATCTCACCAGGGTGGGAGGAGAGAAAGGTCCAAGAACAGAGGCAGTAGCCAGCATCACTGAAGCAAGGCTCCAAGCCTGGGGCAATCCACCAGCAGGGCCCCACCCTCCTGTAAAGGCAGTAACCCCCTAGGCAAGTGAGCAGTCTGTGCAACACAGCAAGGCCCCACCCTAGCAATACCACCAGCAGAATAAGCCATGAGCAAGGCCTTGACCCCATTGTGGACCAGTAGTAAAGCCCTGCCCCAGGATTAGCCAATATGCCTTGACCCTATGCCATAGCCCCAAAGAGAACCTGTTTTCATAGCAACCCATCAGCAAGGCCCCACATCTGGAGCAGGCCAGAAGCTAAACACCACACCCAGGGAGGTCAACAGGAAGGCCCTACCTCCCCAGTACAAGCCAGAAGGGAAGCCTACCCTCCAGAGAAAGCAAACAGCTGAGCTCTGAAGCCCAGTGAAATCCAACAGTAAGATCCAGAGCCACAGCACAAAAAGCTTGGGGAAATGCAGAACCAGAGTCCAACTCTCACATGAAAATACCAAGTCACAGAATAAGGCAGAGAAAAAAGCCAAAAAAAAAAAAAAAAGCTTAACTATAGAAAATTACTATGATGATACAGAGGATCAAGGCATAAACTTAGAAGAGGATAATAGTGTCGAAAATGGCTACATGTGAAGCCTCAAAGAAAAATCTAATTTGATCTCAGGCGCAAAAAGAATTCCTAGAAGAGCTTAAAAAGGATTTTAAAAAGCAAATTAGAGAAGTAGAAGAAAACTTGGGAAAAGGAATTTTTCAATAATGCAAGAGAATCATAAAAAAGTCAATAGCATGTGAGAATAGATGCAAAAAGTGACTGAGGGGAGCAGAGCCAAGATGGCAGCTGGAAAGCAGAGGCTTGCTCAACCTCCCCACCAGGTCCTCCAAACAGCTATTAAAAAATGTCTCTGAACAAATTCTAGAGCTGCAGAACCCAAAAAATAGCAAAGAGAAGCAGGGCTCTAACCCAGGACAGCCCGGATGGTTGCTGGGAAGAGTCTATCACACAGAGCTGGGAGCAGAGCAGAGCAGAGCCCAGCATGGGCTGTGCCAGTAACAACCAGACCAAGAGCTAGGGGAAATAGGCATAGTGCCCTGAATCAGTGAGCTGTGGCAATTACCAGATTTCTCAACCCACAAACACCAAAGACAATAGAGAAGGTCAGTGGGAGAAGCTTCTGGGACAGAGTGAAAGGAGTTCACAGTTGGTCACTGCCCCAGGGGCAGCAGAGGTGGTGCAGCTGTGAGGCTACTTCCTGAGCTACAGATGCAGTGGCTTCCAGACCCAGGCCCACCTGGTGGGAGGAATTAAGCATGCTTTGCCCTGCCTGGATCTGGGCCACAATCCAGGTTGGCGATTCTTGGGGGAAAAGGAGCACTGGTGTGGCAGAGCTTGCTGTGTAGAAGTAGCTCTGAAAATAGCAGTGCAGCCCATCAAGCTTGGGACAAAGTACTCTCTACTCTACAAGCAGTTGTACCCCAACAAAAAAAATCAAGGGTCAAGTAGTTGGCTGGAAACATGAACAGGCAGAGAAAATGGTCTCAGATTCAGACTCAGACTTTGGAATCTTTCTTTGGTGACAAAGAAGACCAAAACATACAGCCAGAAGAAGTCAACAAAGTCAAAGAGCCTACAACAAAACCCTCCAAGAAAAACATGAAAAACATGAACTGGCGTCAGGCCATGGAAGAGCTCAAAAAGGATTTGGAAAAGAAAGTAAGAGAAGTAGAGGAAAAATTGGGAAGAGAAATGAGAGTAATGAGAGAAAACCATGAAAAACAAGTCAATGACTTGCTAAAGGAGACCCAAAAAAATACTGAAGAAAATAATACCTTAAAAATAGACTAACTCAAATGGCAAAAGAGCTCCAAAAAGCCAATGAGGAGAAGAATGCTTTGAAAGGCAGAATTAGCCAAATGGAAAAGGAGGTCCAAAAGACCAGTGAAGAAAATACTACCTTACAAATTTGATTGGAGCAAGTGGAAGCTAGTGACTCTGTGAGACATCAAGATATAATAAAACAAAATCAAAAAGGTAGAAATAAAACTAGAAGAAAAGGTTAAATTTCTCATTAAAAAACAACTGACCTAGAAAATAAATCCAGGAGAGATCATATAGGAACTATTGGACTACCTAAAATCCATGTTGAAAAAAAAAACCTTGACAATATTTTTCAAGAAATTATCAAAGAAAACTGCCCTGATGTATTAGAACCAGAAGGTAAAATAAAAAATTGAAAGACTCCACTAATCACCACCTGAAAGATATCCCAAAATGAAAACCCCCAGGAACATCATAACCAAATTGCAGAGCTCACAGGTCAAGAAGAAAATATTGAAAACAGACAAAAAGAAACAATTCAAATATCATGAAAATATAGGCAGGATTACACAGGATTTGGCAGCTTCCTCATTAAAGAACCAGAGGACTTGGAAAATGATGTACCAGAAGGCAAAGGAGTTAAGATTAGAACCAAGAATCACCTACCAGAAAAATTGAATATAATCTTTCCAGGGGAAAATAGATATTTAATGAAATAGAGAACTTTCAAGCATTTCTAATTAAAAAACCAGAGCTGAATAAAAAAATTGACTTGCAAATATAAGACTCAAGGGAAATATAAAAAGATAAAAAAGAGACTAGAAAAAGAAAACATAAGAAATTCAATAAGGCTAAATTGCATATATTTCTATATGGCAAGATAATATTGTAACTCAACAACTTTGTTACTGTAAGAAGAGTATATATAGATAGAGAGTGTGGATATAAGGTGATATTGATGAGATGATACCCCCAAAAAAAAGAGTGGGGAGAAAGAAAATTTCACTGGAACAAGGAGGAGGGAGATTGAATGGGGATAAAATCTCACACGGAAAAGAGAAATGAAAGAGCTATTTTAATGGGCTGGATGTTGGGGGAGGGTGGTGGGCAAAGCTTAAACCTTACTTTTATCAAAATTGGCTCAGAGAGGAAATAACATATGCACTCAGTAGGATATAAAAATCTATCTTACCCTATGAGGAAGTAAAAAGGGATGGAGATAACAGAAGGTAAAGGGGGGCTGATAAAAAGGGAGGATATATTGGAGAAGGTGGTAATCAGAAGTAAAACACTTGTGAGGAGGAAAAGGTTGTGATATAAGAGAGAGGGGGGATAAACAAGCAAAAAATAGTATGAAAGTAAATATATAGTTACTTATCATAACCATAAATATAAATAGGATTAAATCACCCCTAAAACAGAAGCAGATATCAGAATGGATTAAAAACCAGAATCCTACAATATGTTATTTACAAGAAACACATTTGAAGCACAGAGATATACACAGAGTAAAGGTAAGGGGCTAGAGCAAAATCTATTATGCTTCAGCTGAAGAAAAAAACAAATGTGTAGCAATCATGATCTCAGACAAAGCAAAAGCAAAAATAGATAGGTTTAAAAGAGAAAAATAAGGAAACTATATTTTGGTGATAGGTATCATAGACAGTGAAGTCATATTAATACTAAACATACATGTTATGGCATAGCATCTAAATGGTATAGCATGTATTTTTTTTTAATTAATTAGTTTATTTATTTATTTATTTTTGGTTTTCAACATTAATCTTTATAAGATTCCGAGTTCTAAATTTCCCCCTTCCTGAAGACAGCATGCAATCTGATATAGGCTATACATGTATGCTCATATTAAGCATATATCCACATTAGTCATGTTGTAAAAGAAGAATTTGAGCAAAAGGGAAAAAAAACATGAGACAGAAGAAAAAACAAAAAAACAACAGCAAAAAAAGAGAAAATAGTATAGCATCTAAATTTTTGAAGGAAAAGTTGAATGAGTTACAGGAGGAAATAGATAATAAAACTGTACTAATGGGGGACCTCAACTTTCCCCTCTCAGAACTAGATAAATATAACCAAAAAAATCTTAAAAAGGTGAATAAAATTCTGGAAAAATTAGATCTGACAAATTTCTGAAGAAAATTGAATGAGAATAGAAAGGAATATGTTTTTCTCAGTACTATATTGTGCCTACACAAAAACTGACCCTATACTAGGACATTAAAAAACTCAAAACCAAATGCAGAAAAGCCAAAATGGTAAACACATCCTTTTCAGATCGCAATGCAGTAAAAATTACATTCAATAATGGAAAATGGAAAGAGAGATTAAAAATTAGTTGAAAATTAAATAATCTAATCCTAAAAAATAAGTAGGTCAAAGAACAAGTATAAAAACAATCAATAGTTTCATTAAAGAAAATGACAGCAATGAGACAACATACAAAAATTTATGGGATGTAGCCAAAATGGTACTTATAAAAAAATTTATATCTCAAATAGTGTACATCAATGAAATAGAGAAAAAACAGATGAATGAATTGGGCATGCAACTAAAAAAAAAACTAGAAAAAGAACAAATTAAAAATCCCCAATTAAACACTAAATTGAAAATCCTGGAAGTCAAAGGACAGATTAATAAAATTTGAAGTAAGAAAATCATTGAACTAATAAATAAAACTAGAAGCTCATTTTATGAAAAAAAAACAATAAAATAGATAATTTTATTTTTTTAAAAGGAAAGAAAATTATTGGTATGGAAAATGAAAGAGGTCAATTCACCACCACCACCAATGAAGAAGAAATTAAGACAAGGAGCTATTTTGCCCAACTATATGCTAACAAATTTGAAAATCTAAATGAAATGGACAAATATCTATAAAAATATAAATTACCCAGATTAATAGAAGAAGAATCAAATTCTTAAATAACCCAATCTTAGAAAAAGAAATTGAACAAGCCACTAATGAACTTCCTAAGAAAAAATCCCCAGGACCAGATGGATTCACAAGCAAATTCTACAAAACATTTAAAGAATAGTTAATCCCAATACCATATAAACTATTTGAAAAAATAGGTGAAGGAGTCTTACCACATTCCTTTTACAACACAAATATGGTGTTGATACCCAAACCAGGAAAAGCCAAAACAGAGAAAGAAAACTATAGACTGATTTCTCTAATGAATATCGATGTGAAAAATTATTAAACAAAATACTAGCAAAGAGATTTCAGTAATATATCACAAAGATTGTACACTATGACCAGGTAGGATTTATGCCAGGAATGCAGGGCTCATTTAATATTAGGAAAACTATTAGCATAATTGATCATATCAATAACAAAACCAAAAGAAATCATGTGGTTATCTCAATAGATGCAGAAAAATCCTTTGACACAAATACAGCACCCATTCCTATTAAAAACACCAGAGAGCATAGGAATAAATGGAGCTTACCTCAAAATGATAAGTAATATTTATCTAAAACCGTTGGCAAGCATTATCTGTAATAGGGACAACAGAGAAGCCTTCCCCATACAATCAGGGGTAAAGCAAGGATGCCCATTATCACTTCTATTACTTAATATTGTACTAGAAATATTAGCTATAGCAATAAGAGAAGAAATTAAAGGAGTTAGAATAAGCAATGAGGAAACAATACTATCACTTCCTCAAGATGATATGATTGATACATAGAAAAGCCTAGAGAATCAACTAAGAAACTACTTGAAATCATAAGCACCTTTAGCAAATTTTCAGGATAGAAAATAAACCCATGTAAATCATCACCATTTCTATCTACTAGCAACAAAGTCAAGCAGAAGAGATAGAAAGAGAAATTCCATTTAAAATAACTGTAGACAATATAAAATACTCGATAGTCTACCTGCCAAGACAAACCAAAGAACTAGATGAACAGAAGCATAAAATACATTTTATACAAATAAAGTCAGATCTAAACAATTAGAAAATATTAATTGCTCATGGGTAGGTCAAACCAACATAACAACATTGACAATTCTACCTATATTGATCTATTTATTCATTGCCACACCAAACTACCAAAAATTATTTTATAGAGCTAGAAAATAATAATAACAAAATTCATTCGGAAGAAGAAAAGCTCAAGGATATAAAGAGAACCAATGAAAAAGAAAGATGCAAAAGATGGTGGTCTAGCCATACCAGATCTCAAACTGTATTATAAAACAGCAATTATCAAAACAATCTAGTACTGGCTAAGAAACAGAGTGGTAGATCAGTGGAATAGATTAGATACAAATTACATTATGGAAAATGAGAATAGTAATCTAGTGTATGAGAAACCAAATAATCCAAGCTTTTGGAACAAAAAGTCATTTTGTGGCAAAAACTGCTGGGAAAGCTGTAAGACAATATGGAAGAAACTGCATATAGAACTGAATCTCACAACATATACCAAGATAAGGTCAACATGGCTATATGATTTACACATAAAGGGCGATACCTTAAGCATATTAAGAGAGTGTGGAATAGTTTATCTGTCAGATTTATGCATAAGGGAAGCATTTAGGATCAAAGAAGATAGAGAGAGCATTACAGCATATAAAATGGATAATTTTGATTATGTAAATTTTTTTTAAATTACACAAACAGAACCAATGCAGCTAAAATTATAAGGAAAGCAGAAAACTGGCAGGGCGGGGGCGATTTTACAACAAGTATCTCTGATAAAGTCTTCATTTCTCAAATATATAGAGTACTGAATCAAATGTGTAAAAATATGTCATTCCGGGCGGAGCCAAGATGGCGACTGGAAAGCAGTAACCGGCGTGAGCTCCCCTCCAAGTCCCTCCAAAAACCTATGAAAAAATGGCTCTGAACCAATTCTAGAACTACAGAACCCACAAAGGGGCAGAGGGAAGCAG
>CM053624.1:147783181-147825402 GCA_028646595.1 Phalanger gymnotis | reverse complement strand
GGAATAAGAGAAGAGAAGACAGATGAGAGGGAATGAGTGAATCTTACCCTCATCAGATGTGACCTGAAGAGGGAATGCCATACATACTCAGTTGTGTATCTTACCCCACAGGAAAGAAGGAGGAAGATAAAAAAAAAAAATCTTCTCTTCCACAAAATGGCACCATTACTTCCATCATTCTGTAAACTGTGACTCTACTGAAGCATGAAGTCATCTCATTAACTTCTTTTTTTTTTTTTTGGCTGCCGTGTTGCATTACTGATTCATCTTGTAGTTCACTAAAATATCCAGGTCTTGTTGATAGAAATAATATCAACAAGCTCCCCCTGATTCCTGATATTTTTTCAAAGTCACATGTGGAACTTTACATTTTTCTCTATATATTATGAGATTCAGCCCATCTTGTGAAGTAGTGGCTTTTCTGTTACAGGAGATCTTCCTACGAATCAAAATGACCACTTATCAGGTATGGTGTCATGGGTGTTTAGGGGGAAAAGGGGAGGAGGAAGCTATTCATCTTAATGGAAATCCCATAGAGTTTGTACAGTAATATGTATGTCTGGAACAGTTAATACAGATGGAAAATGCAGTGGGCCTAGAGTTGAAAAGAATAATAGTAGTCTGTTTTGCCTCTTGGAAATTTAAAGCATTTTGACTCACCCCAAACTTCCCATAATAGCAAAGGTCTACCTTTTCAAAACAATTTTTTTTTTCAGGAATTGCTGTATAATGCCAAAACCTGAAATACCACAAGTGCCAAAGGACTAAAGATATATGTCACTCAGAGGACAATGAAAAGGCATGTAGCAGTTGTAACTAGGCTACAACATATAGCCAAGGAATCCTGAAGAAGAGGAGGAATAAAGCATACAACCAAAGAATTGTATTAGAGAAAGAGGAGATAAACTGGTCAACTGGAGGGAGCAAGGGGATAATGGATGGGTAGATGTCCAGAGTATTCCACTGGCACTTTCCCTCATGATGTTAGGAGAAAGCAAGGAAAAACCTCAAGTATGTTCAGTAGAGCCACTGTGGCCAACTTTGGGGAGGACAGGGATGAGATTAGCACAGGGCAGGCAGTCACATATGGGTTGCAGTCGGCATTGTTGGAGGGGATTCTCAAATCAATGAGCTCCATCTGCATGTTTGAGTATGATGTAGACAAGTTGGATGTCATGGTCAGTTTCAACTCTGAAATTCTATAAAAATATTCCAAGCAATTGGGATGTCTATGGATCATAACTCTATTGTTGAAGGAAGATAGTAACTTATCCCTTCCACTTTCATGTCATTTGTTAATTTGATATTGTCTTCTACATCTTCAACTAAGTTGGTGATTAACATGTTGAATAGCACAGGACCAAGGACAGGTTCCTAGGACACTCCATTACATGCTTCCAGAGACGTGCTAGAACCAGCCCATACATAGGCTCCCAAAAACCTATCTTTAAATGTTCAGGGTATTTGCACCTTAGAAATTAATAAACTTTGTGAATTAAGACTTGATTTATTGTTTTGTTGATTCCTTAGCCTTAGGCTTAAGAAAGTGGGGAAGAAAAAGTGAATTGTGTAGATCACACTTAAAAGTGTGTCATGAATTTTCAGAGCTGATTGTTAAACACACACATATATGTATATACATATATGCATACATATATGTGCGTGTGTATACAAACACACATATTTTAGATAGGCAAATCTAATGCAAGGTAGTCATTAAGGGGAAGACAGTAATCCTTAGAGATCAGCAAATATAACTTTCTCCCCCAAACCTCACTTTCCAAAAGAGGAAGCTAAGTCTCAGAAAGATTAACTGAGTTGGCCATGTTGTCAGCTCCTTTGCTGAGCAGAGATGATTGACAGGTTTGGAGCTCACTCAATGAGCAATCCAGTTCAGGGGACTTCCTTAGCCCACTTCCCCAGATTGTTGTTTTTTTGATGGCTCATCTCTCCAATGTTCCCAGAGGAGTAACTTTCCAGGATCCTGTCATCTGTTTTAAAACATCAAAATTATTTTACCAAAATATATTTCCACCAAGGGATGATGGAAGGTCATTCCCCTCACATCCTCTCTCAGCTGCTCTCTTGAAGAGGTCAGGCCTTTGTCTTAGCACAGATATGGATGTCTCCATCTTATCCTTCTCTATCTAGCTCTTTAATATGTAAATTGGAAAGTTAGGAGGAGATTATTGAAATCTCCCCTGGTATAAATTTCAAGTTTGGGTTCTCAAACACAGTTTTTCAAAATTCCTCTCTACCTTAGCTCAGAATCGCCATTTCTATCTCTTCATTCCCTCCCTGGACCCTATTTTAGGAATTCCCCAGACAACTTCAGGGGTTTCCTGATAGGGAAAGGACAAAAGCAGTTTGGAAATATCCCAATGTTATAAAAAATATTAAATCTAAAGTTCTATCTCTAAAGAAAAGCTACTCATCTCCTGGCCAACACTTGGGACCACTGAAGGTTTCAGGAGAAATCGGACTTTTATAATTTATTCTATTTTCACTAGAGGTATTGGACGGCATAGTGGATGGAACATTAGACAAGGAGTCAGGAAGATCTGAGTTCAAATCCAACCTCAGATGCGAACTAGCTGTGTTATCCTGGGCAAATCATTTTATCTCAGTTTCCTCAACTGTAAAATGAGATTAATAATACAATCTATCCCCAGTGGTTGTTGCTAGGATCTAATTAGGCAAAATTTGTAAAGTACTTAGCAAAAGTGCCTGACCCATACTAGGTGCTCAATAAATGCTTGTTTCCTTCCTTCTTGTTGGAGGATAACAATGACAATTACTTGCTTTTAGGGGGCGATATGTTTACTTTTTCATTCAGTCCTAGCTTTGGCTTTTTGTGGGTCAAATATTTAGACCCAGAAGACATGGTCATGAAATAACCAGAAACATGCAAAGGCTAATGTCTCCTTCCTGGATATGCCCAAGCATCTGCTATGTGTTGATTAGTTTACTAAAAATGGATGGGCATGTTTACACATTCGATTATTCGTTTACATTTTGGAGTAAGACAAATGCCTCTTTTAAAGCATCTTGGGGATTTAAGTAGCCAGAGCATCATTTCTATGTAGTTTAATCCCTCTTTTGTACATTCACAGATGACACAGGTAATACAAACATGTTTAAGGGTCTAAAATGTCTGATTCTTTACACACATACACACAGAATCAGTACAGATGGAGTGATGTTTTCAGAGTAATAGCATGGAGAACCTGAATATTTACAATTGTTTTCTTTAGAAATAATTGGCATGTAAATGATTTGACAAGGCAATAAAGCTACTAAATTTAGTTTCCTGTGAGGTTTAAAGGGCTAGTTGTACTATGACAGTGGACATTTGGTGTCCATTAGGTACTTTTCATTTGCTGCCACACTCAGTTAAAAAACAAAGAAAAGACCTTCCAAATTGTCCCAGCATCATGAAAAGAGCCAAATTAGTCCAAGAGTCCTCATCTCCAGATTACAAATTAGGTAATGTAATTAAATCTAGGAAACAATTATTAAATGCCAACTATCTGGCAAGCAGATGAAATACCTACTAAATGGGGTGGCTAGGTGATGCAGTGGATAGAGCGCCAGGCCTGGAGTCAGTGAGACTCATCTGTCTAAGTTAAGATTTGGCCTCAGACACTTACTAGCTGTGTGACTTTGGGAAAGTCATTTAACCCCATTTGCCTCATTTTCCTCATCTATAAATCTAGTCAGAATGGCTGTGTGATTTTCTCCGCCTTTGTTCAATAGCACATGTGTAGGTACAAAAGTGATGAATACTGGGAGAGATACAAGGCCTTGACCGAGTGTAATCTGTGATGTGATAAAGGGACTAAAGATTCAAGAGAAGACGATAGTGTAGAGTTGAATTAGTTCACCAAGGAGTCAATATGGTGAGAAGAAGAGAGAATGCCTGCTACAGAAGAGATGACCTAGGGAAAAATTGAGGGGTCAAGGGACTGGAGGTCATGGTGAGGATGCAGAGTAGGGTTATGCAAGAGAAGGCAATGGGAGAGGTGAAAGGTCAAGAAGTTATAGCTTGATAAGGAGGTTTCAGAATTCTTGCACAGAGAAGTGGTACACTTCAGGGTGATGGCAAAATAGAGGGTGTGAACATCTTTGTGTGTGGCTGAGATGGAGTAAAGGAATAGCTCATAGGCGGTGAGTAGGTTGAAGAACTGAGAGGTCAGGGTATTTGAAGGAGAATCACCATGTATGTTCAAGTCCCCTAGTAGGAGAGCAGAAGTTGGGAAGGAGAGAAAAAATTGTAAACCAGGCATTGAACTCAGCGAGAGAGAAATGAAAGTGACCTTGAGGTCTACAGACGACAGCTGCAAGGATTTTAATTGAGTAGTAAATAGGAATAACACAAATTCCAAAAGGAGACAGGTTACCGAGTGAAGGAGGAAGGGAACGAATCTGGAAGTGACAATAGGGAGCAACTTCTAGTTGAAGTCTTTCCTAACTCATGGTATGTGTTACCTCTGCTCCCACCAAGCGGCTAGTGCCTTCTCCCTCTATCCCCCAAAGGCAGCAAGGCAGTGCAGGAGATTGAGTGCTAAGCCTAGAGTCAGTACAACCCAAGTTCAAATCTATCCTGTGTGACCCTGGATGAGTCACTTAACTTCTGTTTGCCTCAGTTTCCTCAACTGTAGAGTAGAGATAATAAGATCACCTACCTCCTGGGGTAGTTACGAGGATCGAATGAGGTAACATTTGTAAATAATTTTCCATAGTGCCTGAAATACAGTAAATGCTTAACAAATGCTGTTTTCCTTTCTTCCTGTATTTTATATGTATTTTTTCACATGATGATCTATGTACATGTTGTATCCCCAGGCTATCTTTTCTCTCATTTCTTACCTAGCCTTAATCACTGAAAGGTTGTTGTCTTAGACAAACTGAGACTTGGGAAAGACCTTAGTTTAAAAAGGCCGAGGTCACCAACTGCATCTGGGGCTATCTCCAACCATCCCAATCTATGTCTTGACATTGGACCCAGATGGCTCTGAAGAAGATAGTGAGGTTGCTAACTTTGCACAGCCCTGCCTCACTTAAATCCAATTTACTTACGAGTCAAGACATCATCTTCCTGATGTCACTGGTCTTCTTTGAGAACAAAGCAGAAACAGCAGTAAGATTGAATATAAGCTCTTGAGAGTAGGTAGAGTTTCTTTTTGGTGTCTGTATCCCCAGTGCCCAGCACAGTGCCTAGCACAAAGCAGTCATTTAATAAATATCGCCGATTGATGGTGACGACATATTCAGAGAAACAGTGATGGGGAAGGAATGTCATGTACAAGGAGCATAAAGAAGGTCAGTTTGACTAGAATGAAGAGGGCATAAGGGAGACCTAATGCTAAATTAGTCTGGAAAAAAGCTGGAGCAGGACAGCAAAGCATTTTAAGTTTCAAACTGAGGAATTTGCATTTTATCCTAGAGCATAGAGGAAGCCACAGAGATACTGATGGAGAAATGGCTTGGGGGAGAGGCAGTGCATGGAATTCCATTTAAGGGTTAAACTTGAGAATATGAGACATCCAAGAGATGAAAGAATTACAATGAAGTCAGTAAAACTTAACCCACTCCATTTAAACCCTACAGATTTATATTACTTTAATTCAGTGAGTCTAAAATCAGTTGCATGCTTGTTCATTATTAAACTCTGGCATTCACTTGTGAGTGGTAGTCACATTCCTTTGGTATCTATCTGCTTGACCCACAAGGTATACTTTGAGAAGCTCTGTGCCATTTAGAAGTATTAAATGGGAGGAAACTTATTTTCTGACCTTTTGGGAATTCGATATCTAACTAAGCATGGATACGCATTAAATCATATACACTTGCTTCTAGTCTCTTATACTCTGAAACTGCTTCAAGAAAGATTTTTTTTATATACTTAGTCTACATGTGAAACAAACCTCAGACGAAATGCTAGGGTCTTGCTCAAGGGAAAATTGTTAAAATATAGCACCGGAGATGCAGTAGGCAAGCCTGGTATTTGCCTAGCAGATTTCATCTACTAGGCTTCTATGCAGTGCTCCATAAGTTGTGCCTTACCACTTTCCATTCTGTTTTATTTTATTTTATTTGGATGTATGTATGCTGTCTAGAATTTTTATGTGTCCCTTTATTTTAGCTATCATCTCTAAACTGTACTCTTAAAAATAATAGCCTTTTAGAATCTCTCAGCAACCAAAATTTATCTTTGTCACTTTATGTTCATTTCTCTTTAAAACAGACACATTTAGCAGGTGTCCTTTAAACACAGTGAGATAGGATTGGCCAATTACAACCACTAAAAACAATCTTATCTGATAGAATTATTATTAGAGGTGCCTACATAGAAGTAGGCATATTAACAATATCAAAATGTATCTAGATGGTATTTTGCCTGCCTTGAAAATGCCTTGGCTCCACTTTTTTTTTTTAATTTCCCTGAATTCTTCCTTAAACTAATTCTGTGTGATAGGCAAATATGTCCTCCACATGCTGGTGAATTAAAATTCAGCTCTCAGTGAATAAGATTAATCGCCTCTTCAGACAAAGCTGGATTTGCGCTCCTATTAAAGAAAAGAGGGAGGGGGGAGAAGCTAGGGGCAGGGTGCCAGCTCGACTGCAGTATTCAGTTACACGTGAAATGATTTGTAATTCTGAGTAATCACTTAGGACAAGCCCTTGCACCATTTTATCTATACATGACTCTAGGCCAAAGTCAATACTCATAGTAAAATAATGAGATGTAGCTAACTGAGGCCTTTTATTAATGCTCCAAGGAGCAAATCTGATGCCTGAGCTTCTCCCACTGAAAGTATCCACTTCTTCCTAAAAAATGAACAAGTGGGTCATGGTGCCCGGTAGCAGCCAAGGTACCTGCTTCAGCAAAATCATAAATAACTGACCCCCTCCACCCTAACGCCACTACCACCCACCCTCACCCCACTTCCCTTTTTCTGTTCCTGCACCAGGCTTCACCCATCTGCAGGTGAAAGTATATGAATTTTGCATTACTTCTAGGCTCATTAGAGAGATCTGGTTCTCTCCTAATAGTTTCCCCTGACTTAGAGATTACACACACGTGCACTCACACATACACACACACACATACACACAAACAGATGCACACACGTATGATGAACCTTAAGAGAAATAATGCACTTATACTTTGGTTTTTTCTTCAGTCCTTATGAAGTAAACCAACTGCCCAAGTAAATGCACAGCTTGGTGAGAGAGCCAGCATCCAACTGTTCCGGTAATGAGATGGATAACCAGCTGTCCTAGTTTACTTGCAGTTTTTAAGAGGAAGGGGGTGGTTGAGGGGGTTCCTAGCTGTTTACACCAAAAGTTTTGGGATTTTTTCCCCTTCTTCATCATCAATGGACTGTTAGTTAACCCAGCTAATAATTTAGGGCACGGCTGGACCAATTTATGTATTTGCTTTGGGCTCCCTTGCAGGCTCATGACCTACTCATTGTAATCCCATCTCCTAAAACTGTAAACTGCAAAGCTTCTGGTAGTAGAATCTCACCCAGTAGGTTAAAACCAAAATATCTCCAGTTGCTCATACAATTTCTTCAAAGGAAAACCCAGACGAATGTGTCTGTTCTTTCTAGGACAGAGTTTCTAGAAGCAACATTTGGTTTTAAATAGTGACATCTTTGTACACAAACAGCTAGCTCCTCATTATTCAGGTAATTCAATCTCAACTAAAAAAAGTGTTTATTAAGTGTTTTATTACATACAAACACTAGGCTAAGAGCTGGGAAAAGATACAAAGGCAAAAAAGCAATCTAGCCCTCTAGGAGCATGTGTTATATTGGATGGATAATTGAAATCCTAGACAATCATTTGACCTCAGATTCTCCAATCATTGCAACTTTTCTCCCCCGCCACGACTGCCATTATAGTTATCAGTAAGTACACAAGATGGTGATTGGAATTTGCTTTTATTTCTTCACCCCCGTGTACTATCTGGTGGAGGCACTGGCAAGAGGCAGTAAGATCCAGTAATAACCAACAGAAGAGAGCAGGAAAAACAAAAATGCCCAGATCAGGTCTACCTAAGACAATAATCTACTGCAGACAAATTCACCAGATATTTTAGACCTTCTTGCTGTTTTTCTTTTGACTTACCATCTCCCTTTTTTTGCCTATGAATTCCTGGAATGCTCTCCTCCCTGAACCTCTACT
This sequence comes from Phalanger gymnotis, assembly GCA_028646595.1. Taxonomy (NCBI): domain Eukaryota; kingdom Metazoa; phylum Chordata; class Mammalia; order Diprotodontia; family Phalangeridae; genus Phalanger; species Phalanger gymnotis. The sequence continues at coordinate 147,817,206 of CM053624.1, read as the reverse complement.
TCTCAGAAGCCTGAGTTTCCTTCAAAAGTAATCTCGAACACTGCCTCCTACATGAGACCTTTCCTGATTCCCCTAGAGTTAGTACCTTCCCCCACCTCCTAATTACTTGGTATTGATTCTGTATAAATTCCATATATACTTACATATAAGTACATGTCTCCTCTGACAAAACATGAGTTCCTTGGAGATGGGGATCTTTCATTTGCGTTCCCAGTGCCTGGCACAGAGAAGGTGCTTAATAAATGCTTGTTGGTTGATTAATCTATTAACTGATTGATTATAGTAGCTAACAGAGACAGAGTCAGAGTGTGGTCCCAGAGATGAAAAATGAAACTGTGACTTGGGCCTCTAAGTACTGAATTTGATGAAGAGGCCGAAGTAGGGTCCTTATGTGATGCAGGGAAGAGGTCAGAAAGCAAGCCATAAACAACATTTTTACTACATAGAGCCGTTCACTACATAGAGCTGTTTACTACATAGAACTGTAACCGCAGTTCTCTCTCCTGGAAACTGGTTAGTGTTTACCTAGCCAATATAGCATGATAGATCTCAGGGATACACTCCAAAAACTTTTTTTTTTTAACATACTTACTCTGAAGTCCCACTCAATCATTAGACAATGTCCATAGTTCTAGAGCTGGAAGGAACCTAAGAGGACATCTTGTCCAACTTCCTCTTTTTATAGATGAAGAAACTGAGACCCAGAGAGATTAAGTAAATTTCCAAAGGTCATAAAGGGAATAAATATCAAAAGTAAGACTCAAATCCAGGTCTTCTGGATCCAAAATAAGGGCTTTTGTTAGGGTGCTAAAGACTTTTCCATAGCCTTCTTCCCCTCAATACCAAAAAACACATTCTTCTTGAGATGAAACTTTGGGTTATTGTTCTCTCTTTTCAACTTACAGAATTCTCCACTTGAGCTAGGTCTATAGAAAGATCTATTCATAATGCTTTTTTCCTATTCCCTTGTACTGCCTGCGGTGCTGAAGATAAGGGATACTGTTAGCCTACTTCTTCTATGGCCATTAAGAAGCTTTCCTTATAATTTTCTTCTAAAACCAAAAGGTAGATAGAATAAGCATCAATCCCACTGGGGATAATAATACTGATGATAGCATCTACCCCACAGGGTTGTTGTGAGGTTCAAAAGAGACAAAGAATACAAAGTGCCACCCCCCCCCCCCAGATCTATAAGTACTATATAAATACCCGTTGTGGGTTTTGTTGTCCTTACGAGCTCATTCTTCTCATCTTTATGTTTTGATGTCTTAGAGACAGAAATGTTCTTATTGCCATCGTTGTTTTCATTTGTTACTTCCTCATCCTTTCTTCCATTTTTTCGCCCTTATCTCTTACAGTCTTAGACACTCCTTAGCTCATTGGTACCAATGCTCATTTTCTCTGTTTTATCCCCTTTGGGCTGTATTGAGGAAACTTTGGAATCCTGCTGATTGTACCTAGTACTGCCATAGTTTATGGTGTAGCCTGAGGCAAATCAGACTCTCTCCCTTGGTTTCCTGTTTGCAAAACACTAGGCAATTATCCTATCTTCCTGCTGAAGCTACTACCAGGGTTAGCTACTCAGAAGAAAAGTGCCTTTTCTTTCAAACATCAAAATACAAGTGCGCTATTTCTAAGACTGATTGTTTAAAAAAAATAGATCTAGAAATATACTCTGACCCTTGAAATGGCAAATACATTCTTAATTCTCTAGTATTCGTATTCTCTAGTATTAGTATGAGTTATAAGTAGGAATACGATGATATTTGAAGCATATCTTTGCATTCAAAAAGATCCATAAAATTGATTTTTGTCTTTAGGCAAGATGGTGGTGGTTGTGTGTGTATACAAACATATACATACATTACATAGATAGATACAGATCTATACACACACACATACACACATTAATGTGTATATTTAGAATGATGTGAAAATATACACCCATATAGATCTGATGCGTGAAATGTGCTAAGCACATTTATTGTTTCTCATTTTATGAAATAAAATGCACCAGAAGTAATCATTGTGGGGGTGGAGAGGATCCTGTAAAGTTTCATTATTAGAAAGAGTTCAGTTCTCTCAAAAAGCTTGATCTTCTATCTGTTGTTTGTGTGTGTGTGTGTGTGTGTGTGTGTGTGTGTGTGTGTGTGTGTGTGTGTGTGTGTGTGCCTTAAAGCCTTGAATAACTTGGGCAGGAAACCTCAACCTTTTATTTGATTATTTAAGAGTTCCCCTTAGAGTGGAAGTAGAGCTTGATAACACTTTGTATAAATAAATAATTTGAAGGGTTCTGTGTCCAGATAAAACTCTAAAATCAGATAAGTGGGTTTCATTTTATCTCTTATTATTTTAGTGGTGGGAGGCCTAGTTTTCTCTCCTTTCAACGGCTTGATTCTACCAAAGATTGCTCCCCAGAGCTATCAGGCAGCCTGAGGGAAGTACTTAGGTTCTCATCAACTCCTCTAATCTGATTGCCATTCTGTATTTTAATCTCTGCTCCTAGGTCCCTCTTGTAAATTGGGAAGTCCTATATCATTTCCCCTTCTCTTCTACCCCACAGGCTGCTCCTAGACCCAAACAACTGAGGAATTCTAAACCTACAATTGTAAACCAATTCCTTTGTGTAACTTTTAATTCTTTAAATTCTGTGAATTCTTTTTGAAAGAATTTTCTGCCACCAATAAACAGCTGATGGTAGGCTGATGCTTTTTGCTGCTATCATAGGAGGGAGGCAGCATGGTGTAATAGAATGCATAGGATAGTGGGACATATATGGAGCCAGAGCCTCTGTGTTAAAGCCTCACTTCTGACCCTCCCTCACTATGTAACCTCAGGCAAGTCACCTGACTTCCCTGTGCTTTTGTTTCCTCATCTGTAAAATGAGGTGGTTGGACTTTTTGATCTCTGAGATTTATTCCAGGTATCAAACTATGACATCATAGTCCATAATGCAGCAGTACCATAGCATTTGGGGTGGAAAGAATACAAAAAATAATCTACTCCATTCTTAATCTAACCCCCTTATTTTACAGAAACTGAGACCCCAAGAAGTCAAGTGAATTGCCCACTGTCACACAGGGGGGATTTGAATCTAGGTCTTTTCACTATGAACTCAGAGTTCTATATTGCTCATTGATTCTAATGATAGCTCTAAAACCAAAGGTGGTCAGGAATCAAACATTCATTTCAATAGAGCTTGAAATATCACTAAATCACAGGGTAATTTTACTTGAATATTTGCTACAATATCTCAGTCTGTGGAATTCAGGCTAAGCAGCTATACAATCAAAAACCAGTGTGAGTAAAATGAGGAAAAATCTTGAATCAAATGTCCAAATACAGATTGAGTCCTTCCTCGAGTATAGAGGAGAACATGCTCAGATCTCCTTATCACATTTGGTGAAAGCTGCTGAACTCTATCAATGTGATCTTTAAAAAAAAAAAACCTAAGTTGGAGAAGAGGAAATGCTGAAATGGCACTGAAATAATAATGTAAAATGTGAAAGTAAATAAGGGAGTATTCAGTGGATCACCCAAACCCATAGATCACATAATGGGAAAGTTTGTTTATTGTTTAGAAAACTTAAACATTTTGTAAAGTATCTTCAGATAATGCACAGTGAATCAGTTCCCAGTTTTGTTCAAGTTATAAATATAGAAACTAAGTTTTAGAAAGAAATTACTCCAATTCTAACAGAAATCAGGATCTAGAATAATTGTCCATAATAAAAGCTTAGTTAGAATCAGAATATGGAAGCTTGGAAAGGATCTCAGAGGGTATCTATTTTTAACCTTCAGTTCATTAAAGATACAAGGGCTGCAAACATTGATCAGCCGATAAAAGGAAAGTGAGAATTTTGCAGCTTAATTTATCTATCCATGAAAACTCTACCACTCCCCCTTCTTTTTCAGCCTCAATAGTTTGTTTTAATAGGTTAGAGTGGAGCCCTTTTAAGTGTGCATAGTACCCTCTCATCTTTATCCTTTCTCTCAATTCGGCATTTAATATGACTTTTGTTCTAATCAGTCCATGATCTTACTACACATAAAGAGTTGATTACGAAATGATTCTCACTTTAGTAAGCAATTATTTCAAGTCAGCTAAATTTTGGTCAGTTTCATGTTTCCTAATGTAATTTGTTACTCACTATATCTAATATTCTGTGACTCTCTTATTGAAGAAGGAATTCATTACATTGACTCTGATTGTCACTATTTCTTAGAAAGGTTTAATCAATGTGAAATAATCACAACTATGAAGAGGTCCAAACTGGCTCAGAAACTATCTCAGCCACTAGACACTCAATTTATTGGGCAAGAAAGTAAGCCAACAGCCAAGGAGTAGTGGTTTAGGATATGAACCCATTTGCAAAACAGTTAAGAAGATGGGATCACAAAAGCAGATTATGAGCAGTATAATCTCACAAAGTAAAAAAAAGTAAGGGAAAGGAAAAGAAACCTTAGGAAGCTTAGTTTGTGATCTACTTATCAGGTAATGCTAAGCCTCCAACATTCCTACTTTTTTTTCATTATTTACCTTTTGAATTATTGACTTCATGACTATAAAATAACTCTTCAGTAGTTTGATTGATAGAGCACTAAATCAGTATATTATTTCATCTAGAAACTGTTTTATTATATAGGCATAACCCAACCATGAACAATGAATATTATCCAGTTATTTAAGTCTTACTTTATTTCTGTAAGGCAGCTTTTACAGTTGCATTTACATGAGTTATGTGTGTTAGCAGGTTAACTCACAGATATTTTACACATTTTGAAGTGAATTTGAATGGAATGTTTCTGTTTTTTTTGTTTTCCCTCAGTTTTATTAGTAATATTTATTATAAGACTAATTTATTAGTAATATATAAACATGTTATTTGTGGGTACATTTTATAATGTGCTACTTTGCTCAAGCAATTAATTCATTTATTCTCTGGAGTTTTCTCAGTCGACATCATGTCATCAGTTAATAGTGAGAATTCTATCTTTTCTTTGCTAACATTCCTTTAATTTCTCTTTCTTGTGTTTACAGCTAGCATTTCTTGTACTATTTCAAATAATAGTGGAAAGAGAGCACATTCTTCTTTACCACTATAATTATGAGGAAAGTGTTTCCATTGCAAAAATACTAGCTCTTGATTCTAGATATGTGCTTTTGATCATTTTAAGGAAAGATCTTCTTTTACCTATGTTTTTTAAGATATCATGACATAAATTAATGCTATATTTTGTTGGAAGATTTTTCTGTGCCTTTCAATATAGTTTTATTGCTTTTTGGTTTTATGTAGTTAATTATACTAATATTTTACTAAAGTTCTATTGTCCTTACATCTCTAGTATAAATACGACTTTGTCATAACACATGTAATTTTGTTAATATTGCTATAATATTTTATTAATATTTTACTTGAAATTGTGACACAAATACTGATTAATGAAATTGATAGATTCTTCTATTTTTTGCTTTAAACCTTCCTTTCATGAACATCAGGGGCATGTTTTCTTATAAAAGAAATTTAGTAGAGTACCTTATTTCTCTAATATTAGAATAATTGTTACAATAGTTGTCTGTGTTGTTGTTTTTAACATTCTAATAGGATCCATTTGAAGATCTTTCTAGACCAATGTTCTTGTACCCCTCTTTTTATAATTCATGTTGTCTAGCTAAATTTTTCTAGATATAGTTAGTTTTTTTAATTGCTATTTCTTGTTTTATTAATTTCAATTTCAATAAATTTCATTTCAACGTCTGCCTTTAAAAATATTTATTATTTCTTTTACTTTAGCGCATGATCAGTTTATGCAAAGGTATTGTTGCTGTATATTTTTAATAGTGACATTCAGAAGTCACCAGTTTTTCAAATCTAATTTATCTCAGAATCTGTTTAGTTTGATAAGCTCCTTTTTGTTTATATATTAAAGCTATCCAAGTCTAGAAGAAAATTGTAGTTTTCTTTTTTTTAAGTTTTAGTATTCTTTAATTTTTCTTTTGGAGGGGAGAAGGCAAGGCAATTGGGGTTAAGTGACTTGCCCAAGGTCACACAGCTAGCATGTCAAGTGTCTGAGGCCAGATTTGAACTCAGGTCCTTCTGACTCCAGAGCCGATGCTCTACTCACTGTACCACCTAGATGCCCCTGTAGTTTCCTATAATTATTGTATTACTATTGGTGCATCTTTATAATTTAATTAGCTTTTCCTTTTGAACATAGATATTAAACCAATTAGGAAATATATATTTAACAATTATATTCTCTTATCATATAAAATTATATTGATTATATTTTTTATCATATATGACTTTGAACAAATTATAGTTTCCCTATTTATCATGGCTGACGGTTTTTTTTTGGTCTGAGGTCAAACAGAAACAAAATCTCTTTTTAACAAAACAGCCTTCGGATACACTTATCAAGTCTCTTTTGAATCTTCTCTTTTCTAAAAACTCTACTTTTAACCAAACCCATATGGCACAAATTTGAGGTACTATGCCACTGTCACCTTCCAATGGATGCTCTCATGTTATTATTGTCTTTTCTAGTACCTGGCATCAATAACTGAACATAATACTCTGGAGGAGATCTGACAAGGAGAGTACAATGGGACTGTCACTTCCCTATTTTGGAAGCTGTGCCTCTTAATTCAGCCCAGATTCTATTTGTATTTTTGGCTACCCTATCACAATGTAGACTACATTTTGATCATGCAATACACTAAAGCCATCAAATCTTTTTGGTTTGGACAAGCTGCTTTCTAACCACACATCCCCTATCTTTTGCCTTTCAAGTAGATTTTTTAAACATAAATGTAAAGTAAAAAGAGGTTATTCTAACATACAGGAATGGCCAAACTAACAAAGAATGCATACTGCTGAGAGGTAGTGCGTCATTGTGCACAGAGAGCTGGTCTTAAAGTGAGGAAGACGTAGGTTCAATTCCTGCCTCATACAAACTGGTTGTATGGCCCTAAGCAAGTCACTTAACTTTTCCATACTTCATAAGTAGATGTCTAAGGGATAGAGAAGGTATCTATCTGCATTCTGGATTAGCAGAAGTAGTTTTTCACCTGAAGCTACCTATAATGAAAAAAACAAATCATAGGTCTAGAAGGAAGAGGAGGAAGAGGAGGAGGAAGGGGAGGAGAAAGAAGAGGATAGAGACATTTTGCTACAGTTGTAACATGCTGTTGAATAGGCAGTTCACTGAGATTGTCCATCTGATCATATATCTTGAAAAATTAATGCAGACCCTAAATTTAATTGAAGGACAAGACCAAGCTGAATCTCATTTGAGAGACTGCCTTTTGATTCTTTATGGTTACAAGTTGCTCCCCAACATAAAAACCTATCTTACAACATCAATATTCTCCTGATGATGTCATGTGGCTGCAGATCATGAGACACTATGATCTTGTAAGAATCAAAATTACAGGTAATATTAAAACAATTGGTGGGTATAGTGGGATTAAACGTATTTTCTAATCTATTATCATTAATGATTTGTGCTTGAGAAATGTCATGAAAAGCATAATCAGGGTTGTATGTGTTCAGAAAAGACTGTGGACAAGTCATGAATGAGGGATAACAGATGTATAACAGGAGTAAGTGTTGCATTGATACCTACAAAATATTAACAGATCTTCCTCAGAAGATCTACCCAATCTGAAACATCAACAATAACGTAATACATATTACTTTATACCCACTAAGCATCTTCCCATTGTCCAGCATCACTTATAATTTTGACTCTTTTGAGCTCATGATGTCTCATTGTTGGAGGCAGTTCAAGTAGTTGTTCTATGGATGATATCTTTACAGACATGGAAGAAGATCATATTATAGGGAGACAAGGGTGGACTGTAATCTGCACAAATGAAGAAATTCATACTGACGAAAAACAGACCTATCAAAGTTATAAACAAGACAATAGTATTACATTACATCCCAAAGCATTCTTTTTAGTATGATAAAGCATAAACCACCTTTAAAATAATTTGTTACTTTCTAATTAAATTTCAATTTTTTTTTCATTTCACATATATAGATTCGTCCTTCTGAAATGAATTTAAAGGTAGGTTCACAAGTGAAATATGGACCTTCCAATAATGCTATAGAATTCACAAAATGAAACCTGAAAGTGGATGGCTTTTGTTGCCATATTTAAACATGGTGTCTTCTTTGGCTGTATGGAAACCACAAATGTTTGTATATATAGCTTTGCCTATTTTCTGTTGCTATCCCTGGTGCTGAAGAAGTGTCCCATCCACTTACCTTTAATATTATCCCCCATGTGAAAAGGCTATTCTATGGAAAGGACAACTGATGTAGAGAAGCTATTGTTTTGTATGACAGTGGGATGGGCTGAAATAGTGGGGATTTAATAATAATTTTGATGATAATTTTAATAATAATAATTTAATTTAATAATATTGTACCTCACAATCCTGTTGATAATACATACAAGTATATGCCCAAGAGAACAGGAAGCATGTCATTTTCCCTAAAGATTGCTCCTAGCCAAAGGTGTGCACTGGAGTCAGCTCAAACTGGCTTGTGAGAGTTGATTGTTAAATTTTCAGTCTGATCATTTGCACCTTATAAATCAGCAAATACAACAAATCAGGGCTAGATTTATTATTTCATTGATTATCTAGACTTAAGAGATGGAGAGATTGTTAATACTACCAATTCAACTTAAAAGCATGTGATGTGCACATTTTCCGCCTAGAGATGCAGTTGTTAAACATTTACCAGTGCACTGTAGCTCTGAGCTCTCACAAATCCTTCTTTAAATTGTATTCATATTAATAGACTTTCAAAAATGAGAACCAAGTGACCTCTAATGTCATTTTCTTCTCCACTATATAAATGATAAGATATATGATTAGTTGTTATACCTTTGTGAAGTCAAAAGAATGCTGAACTTGTATCACCAGACAGTGTGACCTTACCCTTCCACTTGATTCCCACATGAATTTGAGAAATTAATTTACTTCTCTAGACCTTATTTTCCTCTTCTGTGAAATTAAGGAATTGTACTAGATAACTTGCAAGGTCTTTTCTAGGTCTACATTTACTATCTTGGACAACCAGGACCCAGAGTCAACTATCTTATACTTTCCAAGGAAAGTATGTAAACTATGGGATCTTTTAACCTCATAGAAAGATAGAGCTTTTAAATTTAATCTAATCATAGAATGTCCACCATGGGGTCTAGACTGAAGAGAAGGCTAATTAGACGACAGTGATAGAAATTATTTATCTAATGAGGCTCCGCTAACTGAAGCATCGTATCTAATTACAAAGGACATCATTGGCTAACTCAGCTCCAGAAACACAAACCATCTCTGAGTTGCTGTTATGTCAAATCCTCTAGTTCTTTGAACCCCAGGAAGATTGCCATGTGAGGCCTTCATTACAAACACCTTCAGACACTCCAGATTCAACCTGGAAGTTGTAATTACATCTATTGCAGTTCAAGGCTTGACTCCTTTTCTTTGGCATTTTGACTTCTCTTGTTTGCTGGGACCAGGGCAGGGGGTGGAATGACTAATGATTCTCTGGAACCTATTAACTAAAAAAAAAATAAAAGAACAACTTAGACTGTTTGATCCCCCTTAGATGAAGTATGAACACGAGACCTCTTCCTTCCAAAGTATAACTGTGCTAAGCCAGCACTAAAAGAAGGGGGAGAAATAGTGTAGGTTGCAACAATGGGAGGAATACATTAGTTTCTTTTATTTTCTTTAAAAGAAACCATTTCCAGTGATCACTGGTTGAATGTGCTGATAGGCAATCTCATATTTTCCCTCAGCATTGACATCAGTGTTGTCAATACAACAGAATTATCTCTGTCAAAATCATCCTTCATCACTAAACTACAAAGTTATTTCCAGTCCTGTCTTCACTCCTCGTAATCCCACTGCTCAGAACTCAGCTGTCCCTTCTCTGCTTTAAGTAAACAGTTAGGCACAATTTTGAAGATGCTCTATTTTGGGTTAGGCTAACAACCCAAAAATGAACCCAGAGAGAAATACTTCCTCCTGGCCAAATGGGATTGGTGAGTAAATGATTTTTTCCTCAAAATTTGACATTTCAAAATAAGTTTTAACTGATGGAAGATATGGTGATGAAAAGTGACAGTTATAATGACAGCAATATGGGTCCCCAGTGAAGATGGGTAGTTTGTTTTTCATTATTAAATAATAGCTGGGATTTATAAAGCACTTTAATGTTTAAAAAGCACTTCACAAATATTATCTCATTTTATCTTCACAACAACCTTGGGAGGAAGGTACTGTTATTCTTATTCCCATTTTTACAGATAAGGAAACGGAGGCTGAGAGATTAAGTAACTTAGCTAGGACTACACATCTAATAAGTGTCTCAGGCAGGAATTGAGCTCAGGTCTTCCTGACTCCCAAACCAGTGCTATATCCATGACACCACCTATCTGCCTAATTTCAATATAATCTTAGATTCCCAATGGTAAATTTCTTGCTAAGAAATCTTTGAATGACAAGGCTTCTGGTATAGGATATATAATCACGTTGCTCATATAAAGGGTGCCTGATAAACGGTGATGACCTTGTTACTGGGATAAGAAATAATAGGAGGAAAAATACTATTTCATAGTCCCATGAACAAGGACTTACTGTATATCCAGCATGTTTCTAACACTGTGTACTATAGTATAAAAGAAACATGACCTTATGTATCTCAAGCAACTTAATTCAGTTACTTAAGCATTTATTATTTATTGTGTGTAAGACTGTTAAGTACTAGAAAAATGAAAAAAAAATAACAAAAATCTTGCCCTCAAGGAGCTTATGATATAAATAATAATAATAAAAATAGCTAGTGATTATGCGGTGCTTTAAGGTTTACAAAGTGCTTTTCACACATTATCTCACTTGGATCTTACAACAGCCCTATGAGACAGGTTTTAATATTATCCTTATTTTACAGATGAGGAGACTGAGTCTGAGAGAGATTAAGTGACTTGCCCAGAGTCACACAGCTAAGTGTCTAAGGCAAGATCTGAAATCACGTTTTTCTGACTCCAGGTCTAACACTCAATCCTCTGTTCCACTTTGATTTCTAGGTGGAAGGTATTGTATATGGAGGAGGACTGCTACAACTTGTATATAAATAAGAAAGGAAGAATCAGATGAAAGCCAAAGAAAGCCATGGAAAGTGAAATAAAGAAAATCTCTTTTCTTATGGAGGAAGTTGCTTCTGAATTAGTCCTTGAAGTGAAGGTCTTCAATAACATTAACTGCTTCTTGACTATTATTAAAAAATCATGCTCCTCATTTCTCTAATGTTCTGTAGTCTCCACTTGTTGTTAGATCTTCAAGATCTCCTGCCTCTAACCTCTTTTTGTTGTTATTTAGTTGTTTTTCAGTTGAATCTGATTCTTTGTGATTCCATTTGGGGTTTTCTTGGTAAAGATACTGGAGTGGTTTGCCATTTCCTTCTCCAGTTCATTTTACAGCTGAGGAAACTGAGGCAAAAAGGGTTACATGATTTTCCCAGGGTCACATAGCTAGTAAGTGTCTAAGGCTGGATTTGAATTCAGGAAGATGAGTCTTCCTGACTCCAGGCCTGGCACTCTATCCACTTTATCACCTAGCTGCTCTACCTTCTCACTATAATCAAAATATATTTTCCCCTTTTAAAAATGTTGCAAATAAGACCTTAATGCATCAGTTCATTGTCTTCCTTTTTTACATCCTGGGTTCCTGTCTTCTATTGTCCATTCTTCTCTTGTTTTTATCCTTTCTTTTCTTCTCTCCCATTTTCATCTCTCACTTGTCTACTACAATCCATTACTCTCAATACGCTATTATCTACATTCATCCCATCCCAGCTTTCTTCCCCAGGCTCCCATCATTCACTTCCCAGTTCCTGCCGTTTAGTATGACTTTAGTTCATACCTCTTTAGTCCTTTATATATGTAGCTAAGACCAGTGGCAGCATCTTTAGATATAGAGGATGGTGATACATATCACGTCAAATTGCAGTTTATTTTTAAAGTACATTATCTCTTGCTGTAATTGTTTGCTCCTTGGCAAATGTGTCTATAATTATATGTTCTATGCTCTTGTTGCCCCCTTCCTGTTTTATATTTTCTTTAATGGAATGGAAAAATGAGAAAGACCAGTTTACAAGCTCTAGTTATTGAATTGTCAACTTCTCATCCTACTGGTCAACAATAATTTGGTCATAGCAAACATCTCCTCTGATTTATTAATCTATCCATTTGCCTCGACCTGGGGACAATTCCAAAGTGATTAATGATGTGTGAGCTAGCTGCAATATTAAAAGGATAAACTTGAACCTTAACTACAAGCTGGAAACAAAACACTTTTGAATTTTCTTTTGTGGGTTCCCCACCCCCGCTGCCATCTCAGAGATGAAACGTAAATGCTTCTATCTCTTCTTGGACCTGAGGAATTGAACTTCTAACATCTGACTGATGTCTGCAATGCTTGCTGAAATTTTAATTTCCTAGGAGTTAGGATTCGGAGACTCGTTACCAAGAGGTTAACTAGACTGGGTCTGCAAATTAGTAGAGTTTTCTTTTAATGAAACTCTATGAGGAAGGTAAAGAATCCATTTTGATGGCCTTTAAGCTTCCAGGTGTGGCACTGTCTTTATTCTGTCTGAACAAAGGCTCAGATCACTAAGAACCTAAAATTAAAATTAAAAAATGAGGGAAACTTTGGATGTGGAATACTACACATGATCATGGACATATTCAATATGTTGATCAGTTTGGTTCAATTTTTCATTTTTTCTCCTTTGTTATAAGGGATGGCTTTCTGAGAGTGGAGTGGAGAGGAATATAGTAAGAAATAGAGGTACTATAAAAATGAAAGATATCAAAAATTTCTTTAAAACAAAGAAAATTCACCTGGGATTCATAAGACTGGAGAACTGATGTTGCTGATCCATAAAAGTCAGCTAACTTGTCTAGTGTAGATGCAGCTCCACTTAATTGAATATTTGGGTTGATAATCACCACAAAGACCTATAGACCAATCTTCAAATAAATGGAGTATAATATTCGCTTAACATCAAAATATAGCGAATAATTTCATTCAGAAGGTGTTTCAGAGTCTTCCAGTAACTAAAGGTCCTTGTCATGTAAAACAACGAGAATAAGTTTCATTAAATACAGATGTTCATAATAAAAATAGCTAGCACTTTATCTGGACTTTACAAATATCATCTCTACCATGCCCCTACACCAGGTACCTTTCCTTCCTCTTACTTTTCAGCTTTCTTTTGACTTCCCCCATTAGATCATAAGCTCCTTGAGAACAGATACTTTTTTGTATTTACATCCCTAGCATTTAGCACTTGCAACCTGGTATATAGTAGACACTTAATAAATGTTTATTGACAATTTACTATTGCTTCTCAAAATACCCTATCACATGAAAACATTTTCATTTTTCCAAGCAAGGATATGCCCCCACACCCCAACATAATCATTGAGAACATGCTAAAACATGTGTCAATGCTCTTAAATAAAACACAGTATTGATGAAGCCATGACAGCTTTCATTTTCTCTCTAAGAACCTTTATTAGCTGTCCACGCATTTTGGGGTTGGACACAAGTATTATGATAGTTTTGTGTAATGTATGTTTTGCCTAGAAAGCAGTTTTTATTTTTTTAAATCATTTTATATAGGAAGAATATAGTATATAAAGTACTAGGCTTAGAGTCAAGAAGAACCCAGGTCCAAATTCTGACTCTGTCTCTTATTATAGGGTAATAAATCTAGAGCTGAGAGGGCCCTTAGTGGCCATTCAGTCTAACTCCCTCATTTTACAGGTAAGGAAACTGAAGTGGAGGGAGGTTAAGTGACTTTCCCAGAGTCACACAGTAAATATCCAAGGCAAGATTTGAACTCATGTCTTCCTGACTCCAAGCTTATCTCACCATCTATTCCACTGTAGCTCTTAGGGGCTACCTTACTAGTAGTATGAACCTGGAAAAATCATGGAACCCCTAAGACATATCCTTAGGATTAATATACTGAGTTAGGGATGACTGAGATCTGCTTCGTATAAGGAGTGCCCACATGGCAAGATATGGGGCCAGTAAGTCATAGATTATTTCTTGTTTGACTTCATATAGCAAAACCTAACACTTGATAGATTTTAGAAAATAATCCCCATGGAAAAATTTACCCTTTGCCACACATCATCAGATTTTTCTGAGTCCATGCAAAATGTTGTGTTACCTGTCATTGTGTTATTATACAGTCCTTGCATCTCTTTGGTTCATGATGAGCTGGATTATTAAGTCAGATCTACTTGAAAACAGAACCCATTTGTGCAGTTTTTCCTTACAGAATGCCATATGAAAATGCAAATTGTGAAAAAAAAAGCATTGTAAGCCATGTGTGCACTGTGGAACATGTTCAAAAATAAAGTTTTCAATTAAAGTTGGCATTTATGAGTCTCCTGCTAACAGCTACTACAATGATCAGCTGTGACCTCATTAGTGAAATGAGCAGTGGGGGACCTAAGAGTAGCTGGTAAACTGGTTTCCATTCTATTTGTGTACTGGTGAAAAAGGAGCTCAAGAAATGTTGAACAACACATGTTTATTAGGATTTTCCTGGTGCCCAAATGATGTCTCATCCCAAGGCTCCTGAAGCCACCTTTTTCCTATACCTAGGAAGCTTGACAGCTGAGAATTTCTGTAAGCCTTTGAATAACATTGCTTCTCACTAGGTAAAAGCTTGGGGCTTGGGAAATATGAGCTTTTGAATTTTGAACTATAATTCATAATTATGGCTTTCTGGAAGCCCCCGCATTAATCTTCTGGGATGGCTTCATCTTTGAATATTTTTAACATCTTGGCAATGTAACCCAAGTTACAGTCAGTGTTAATTGGGCCAACATTTTAAAGGATCATGACTAGTCAGTGACCAATAGGAAATCTATTTTTGTCATTTGAGTAATGACAAGGGTACATCATAGAAATATCTGGTAGTTTATGCCAAGTCAAAAGTACCATATCTCACAATGGCATTATAATCTGATTAATTGTTCCCATCTCTAAGTTCAATTATTCTAGGCTATATTACAAAAGTATTATTATATGATAAGATTGCTTAAATAATGAAAATAAATTCTGACCATGGTTGTTCTGTTATATTGACTTTTAGATGACTTTAAATACACTCTGATAGCAACCTCAACCCCAAGACTTAATATATAGTCTTCAGGGGTTGCTGTGGCTTAAAAATTCATCAACATGGCCAAATCTTTTAATCCTATAGTCTCTAAAGAATTCAGGTTAAGAATCAACCAAAAGGATATGGAAAGGTGTATGGTGGCTGTGAGCAGGTTGCTCCACATTACAAATCAGGAATTGTGCAAAAGAAGTTATGCAAAAGTTATCATCAGAGATGTGTAAGACTGGGGGAAATGGGATATTCACATAAGAGAGAGGGAAAGCCTGCACATTGGTATCCACACAATGGTAAGAGAACAGGAAGAAGGCCCACAGCTCAATGAGAGTGCATTCTATAGTGGGTTTATGAAAGGTCATAACAAGTGCTACATAGCCTGGACAGGCATGGATGGACATGTACTATTAAAAGGAGTATTCTCATCAATGAGTCCACAGAACCATTGATGCTTTTCATGGACCAATCTGGTGAAAAGCTTCTCTGAACCTGGCTGGATTGGTCCCAGGACTGACATTCTCTCTCTCTCTCTCTCTCTCTCTCTCTCTCTCTCTCTCTCTCTCTCTCCCTCCCTCCCTCCCTCTCTTTCTCTTTGTATACATATATATGTGTGTGTGTGTGTGTTTGTATGTATGTATGTATTCTTTCTTGGGGAAGTGCATAGGCATTTATGTGGCACCTATGAGCCAGGCACTGTGCTAAGCAATTTACAAACATTCTCATATGATCTTTACAATAGCATAGTGAGGTAGGTGCTATTATTATCCCCATTTTACAGTTGAGGAAACTGAGGCAAGCAGAAGTTAAGTGACTTGACTAGTGTAACATATCTAGTAAATGTCTGAAGCCAGAAGAGAAGAGAAGAGAAGAGAAGAGAAGAGAAGAGAAGAGAAGAGAAGAGAAGAGAAGAGAAGAGAAGAGAAGGGAAGAGAAAAGAAAACGTGTAGACAGACACAAAAAGATCAAGACACAGAGACAGACAAACATAGACAAAGACACAGAGAGGCTAAAACAGAGAGAAAAAAAGAGAGACAGAGATGAAAAGAGGGAGAGAGAGGGAGAGAGATGGGAAAATAGAGGGAGGGAGGAGAGATAGAGAGAAAGAGAGGATAAAGGGAGATGGAAAAGGAGAGAGGAAGAAAGAGAGAGGAGGAAGAGAAGAAAGGGAGGAAGAGGGGGGAAACAGGAGAGAGAAGGAGAGGGTAGTGAGAGAGAGAGGATGAGGAAGGAGAGAAGGAAAGAAAAGTAAGAGAGAAAAGAAAGAGGAGCAAGAAAGAGAAAAGGGAGAAGGGAGAAGGGAGACAAGAGAAGAGAGGAGGAGAAAGAATTGTGACTTACTTTTAATTCAATTTCTCCCTTCAGAGAAAGCTTCTGTACTTCACTCTCCTCCTAAGCATCACAGGATCAAAAATTTAAAGATGAAAAGGACTTGAAAGGTCTATTAATCCAATCCCCTCACTTGAAAGATGAGGAAACTAAAGCTCAGAAAAGTTCCATTATTTGCCCAAGATCCTACAGGTATTATATTGGGGAGTTAGATTTGAACCTAGGTCCTGTGATTCCAAGTTTAGTACTGTTTCCATGTACCCCACTGCCTTCTCGTTGGCCTCATTAAGACATGAAATTAATATCCTGCTATCCATTCACGAGAATATTACCAAAAAAAAAAAAAACTCCACCAGTAATCATCTCTTAAAAAATACCAGGAGAAACTGAGACCTTCGAACTCAGCAACTGATTTTTGCTTAGCCACGATGGTATGGGTGTGTACAGATGGTTCTAGAGACCAAGTTTCCAGTACTGTACTTTGTTCAAAACATTGCTCGCAAGATCACCCACTACTTAGCACAAAGAAAACTGCCCTTGATTAGACCACCCTGTTTCAAGGACAGGGTCAGCTTTGAACTCCACCTTGACTTGTCCGTATTTGGTGCCTCGAAGAAAAGAAAAATCTACAGAGATTTCCTCAGGTGCTGTATTGAGGTCCTTTCCTATTTTGACTCTTGGAGGAAAAAAAAAGCTTTGAGAACTGACTCCTTGAAGTAAGTAGTCAGCTTATTCCAAATGCTGAACTTACTATACCTTAAATTTTACAAGTTTACCATTTTGGAGCCATTTGAATTACCAGCCGGCTCAGTGGTGCAATATTTTTTTAAGGCTTACTCCTGACCGTAACAGACACTTTTAGACCTGCAGTGAAGAGCAAGCCCCAGAGGCAAAATACAATAAAGATTTAAGGGGCTGTTCAGTGAAGAAGCACTGTGGCTTCTTTGTGGAGGCTCTGGATGGGGTCGGAGGGCCAGCTAGTATATGGGCTCATTTCTCACAATACTGTAGTTTGTTTTTATTTTCATTTTATGCCAGAGCTTTAGGACGCCAGAGAATCAGAGCCCAAGATGAGTTCAGGTTTAATCTACAGATGAAGGAGTTGGTGTGTGTGGATATGTGTGTTTTTGATTTAATGTTCCTGATTTTGCCGTTGTGGACAAAGTACCGGAGTTCAGATGTGGAGTTCTGCTATTGGAATCACTCCTGGGCTCTAGGCTGACCCCCTTGTCCTAGCCAGGCTATTGAAAATGACCATTTGCCCCCTTTTACTTGATGGGTGAATGGATCTCATTGAATTCTGTTTTGAAATCTTCTCAGTCAAACAAAGGAAGGCTAACTCCATTGTTTAATCAATATGTTACAGGAAATAGAAGTTAGATGGTCCTTATGCAAATATATGAGATTGATGAAAATATCATGTGTATTTGCTCTCTCAAAATCCTTATATCAGGACAGTGGTGTTGGCCTCTTTTTCAAAAAGCATTTGTAATTTCTTTTCCCTAGAAGCAGAAAGCTGCCAAAAGTCAATGAACTGGAACCCTGAAAGATGTGGATTTGTTTTCCAATTGAGGACCACAGAATTCAAGT
The DNA here is from genome assembly GCA_028646595.1 of Phalanger gymnotis. Classification (NCBI taxonomy): domain Eukaryota; kingdom Metazoa; phylum Chordata; class Mammalia; order Diprotodontia; family Phalangeridae; genus Phalanger; species Phalanger gymnotis. Next base: position 147,799,069 of record CM053624.1, on the reverse strand, counting down.
GGGTTCCAGACTTAGTTAAATATTCTTCCATGGACACACTTAATAGGTTCCATTTCTAGTGAAAGCATTTAATGTGGGTTTTTGTTTTCTTCTCTTATTAAACTAAAACATTGCGGGTGGGGGGGACCTCAACAACTTTGTAGGACTATGACATTTATTTATGACTATGTGGACAGCGGCCTCCCAGGGAAAAGGCCACTAGCATTAGCTGCTCAGGGAGGATTTGTCATGGTGACAATACCCCAGCAAATGTGGTTGTGTAGACATGACCTAAAGGAGATGTAAAGTATTATTAATTCTACTTTCCAGAGACCAAGGCAAAGGAGCAAGGTCACACAGCAAATTGGGAGCAATGGCAGAACATTCGATCACCCTCACTGTCAGCCCTAAGTTTTCCCTAGAGAATTATACAGTTAGGAGGCCAAAGTCAAGGAATCCTGGTCACATAAACCATGTCTTAGCTGCCAGAAACTTCTGGAAAGTAAAACAAATAACTTCTTTTGACCTGAATTAACCAGAACAACTCTGGCTTTCATTGTTGTAATTTGGCTACTGCCAACTAGCTATACCCTTACCAAATGTATAAGCACAGGAGAAATAAAATCCATACCTTTAGAAACTTGGTCTTAAATATTTCTGCTACTGTAGCTCATTCTAAGGTGATCATCATAACTATATTCATAGAGAACTTTAAAGTATTTTATGGACATTATCTGCTTCGGTCATTGTTGTTCAGTCATTTCTCGGTCATGTCCAACTTGCCATGACCCCTTTTGGAGTTTTCTTGACAAAGATACTTGAGTGGTTTGCCATTTTCTTCTCCAGCTCATTTTACAGATGAGGAAACTGAGGCAATCAGGGTTAAGTGACTTGCTCAGAGTCACATGGGTAATGTGTCCATGGCCAGATTAGAACTCAGGAAGATAAGTCTTTCTGACTCCAGCCCTTGCACTCTATCCAGAGCACCACCCAGCTGCCTCCTTTTTGTTTATTACACTAGTTTTATGAGATCAATTCTATAAGTATTACTCTTGCCGTTTTACAGATGAGGAAACTTAGACTTAAATTGGTAAAGTGACCTGATGTCTTCCATCAATGATCACTGTCACATAATTCCTTGATTTTCTCCCCACCTTTCTCTCTCTCTCTCTCTCTCTCTCTCTCTCTCTCTCTTTTTGGAATAACATTGTCATTTAAACAAATTATTTACATTATCACAGAGTTATTTTTTTTCTTTTTAAAGAGAAAGCTAGGGATAAAAATTACAGAAATGTGTTGCCATTCCTTAATCCACATTGCCACCTGTAGAAATCTAAAGGAAAGCTATTTGCAATTAAGTCCAACACTATGGCAATAAATCTAAGTGTTCTTCTGTTAAGTTTGTTATTTATCGTGTTTCCATGCACAGTGGCCATTTTCAACAAATGCCATTATGAACTTTCACAAAACTCAGTATTTATATATACTTATGGACAATGCAGAAAATGGAGAAACTTTAAGTGAGAGACTAAAAGTAAGCTAATTAGAATTGCATTATCAAAAGAAAAGAGAATAAAAGGGTGTTCACTTATTTTAGACAATTTAATAGCTTACCATGGTGGATTGGAAAAGGTCATACGTATTCACCATATTGGGCTATTATGTTAATTACATACAGCATATCTGCAACCACTTCTCATTCTTAATATGATGTATTTACATTTCAACTTTTTCCTTTGCTTTTGTTTTGATTTCATTGCAATTGTAAAACGCCTAGGGGGAATGAATTAAGCATCTGAGTACCTTGGTTGGGTGTTAATAGGTTTATAGGTACTTTGGGATCCTGAAAGAGAAGGTCCTATAGAAGTCTGAAGTAATGCAAACCTCCTTAGTGTTGTCTTTGTCATATAAAAAATGGACTGTATGAAAAATGACGAAAATATAACATGCCATGCACAGCATGATGAGAATTATTTCCAAAGATAATTTTTCCAGTTTTCCATGTGGCATCAGCTGCCTCGACAAGGCCAAGGATATTAATTATAGAGAAGCTGCTAGGGCGGAATACTTATGCTCCTTTCATTGTTATAAACCCCTCATTTGGGAGTTAATATCGAGGCTGTTTCAAATAACATTCATCTGACATTTGGTGTATGAGTTGTCAGCAAGGTTGAAAAAATGTTAGAGTTCAGATCAGTTGAGCTTTTTCTTTTCCTTTTTTTTCCCTTTTTAATGTTTTCGCTGAAAACTCTCTCCCCTTTGGTTAGCTGCAGATGCTTTTTTGAACTATTTTTGTCTCTGCAAAATCTCTTCTGGTACATCAGAGTTATGACATCTCAGAGCGCTCACTCGGCATGCCCACCACCATTTGCTCGTTAGGTCCGCCTTTTATTGCAGGCTAGAAAGCATCCCCTTTTACACGGCTGCTAATGAATACACATTAATGGAAAAACCACATCACCAGAGCAGGTGGTAAATTCAAATGTCTTAAATGAGGGAGTCTGTGAAACAAGGGAGAGGAAGGAGTATAGCAAGGGGTCTTTATCTGGCTTACTGAAGATGGTTTGTTTGAGGTTAAGACTGAAGAGGCCTGCATCTCCAGAGCAATTCTTAGGTCAATTCAGAAGTAGAAATATTCCTTTACTATATTGTTCTGAATATAGACTGCCCCTGTATATATGCCACATTTCTAAATTGGGATTATTTTTTTTTTAAGAATAGTTCTCTATCTCCTCTAGCCTGCAAGGGCAAAGGCCACTGAGAGGCCTAATACCAGTACTGATTTATGCAGAAACTTTAACCTGCTTTCCCAAACTGGGTCAGTCCACACCACTTTAGGCACCTGATGGTCATCCTATCCCAGGGACTCACAACATTGGCATAGTACTTAGCACAAGCATTGTATAGGCTTCAGCCCAACTGCAGCTCAGAACTCTTGAGCTCAAGAGATCCACCAGCCCCGAGATTCCTCCAGTAGCAAGGATTACAAGCATGAGATCACTTTGAAAGGAGAGAAAATATGTAGAAAAAAAAAGTTTACCCCAAATTAGTGCATAAAAATTTCCTGAGTAAGTTTTTAAACATTTATTTCAAGGCAATGAAAGGTATTTTATTCATTCTTCTTTTCCCTTTTGTTGTCTTTTTATTTTTTAAAAGTCCTCCCACATTATGTGAGATTCACTATCATCCACTGGTACTAAGGAACTAAGGGCATGATCAAAAGCCACTTTCAGGGTTCACATGGTGCAGATTTGGAGAGAAACTATAACCTATTTTTTTTTTCTTTTAAATTAATTTATTTATTTTTCGTTTACAACATTCAGCTCCACAAGCTTTTGAGTTCCAAATTTTCTCCCCCTCCCTCACCTCCTTCCTCCCCCCTCCCCAAGATGGCAAGCCATCCTTTCTAGGTTCTACATATACATTCACATTAAACATATTTTCATGTTAGTCATGTTGCAAAGAAGAATTATAACCAATGGAATGAACCACGAGGAAGAAGAAACAAAACAAAAAAGAGAGAGCAAATAGTTTGCTTCAATCTGCATTCAAAATCCATAATTCTTTCTCTAGATGTGGATAGCATTTTCCATTATGGGCCTTTTAGAGTTGTCTCAGATCCTTGAATTGCTGAGAGGAGCCAAGTCTATCAAAGTTAGTCATCACACACTGTGGCTGTTACTGTGTACAATGTTCTCCTGGTTCTGCTCCCCTCACTCAGCATCAGTTCATATAAGCCTTTCCAGGTTTTTCTGAACTCCATAATTATAGTCTAAATTAAGACCAACATGGGAAATATTTTATTGACTTGTGAAAGAGAAGTCAAAATATTGTCACTTAAGATAAGTTACATTTGATAGCATTTTAATGTTAGCAAAATCCTTTATTGGCATGATTTCATTTGAACCTTCTAACATCAGTTTGAGACAAACACTCTTATCATCTCCATTTTATAGAAGAGAAACCTGAGGTTCAGAGATGTTTAGTGAGTTTCCCAAGATGCCACAATCATCTTGATCCATTCTCAGCTATAATTATCAGAGTTCATTTGCTGGTGGGCAGATGACTTCTGCAAAGGAAGAAGTGAGCTAATGGATAATTTTCAACTCTATACCAAAGTGAAACTAAAGTCAAAGATGTCATCAAAAGTGTTTGAGCAAAAAAAATGGGATAATAGATTATAAACTGGTATATTCCATTGGTATCATCTCGCAATATTAAGAGAAAAGGGAAGAAGAACCAGAATGTTGGGGTGGACATACTGTGGCCGTATCCAGGAAAACATGTAGTAGATAGAGTCTTAGAGGCTGGGTGACCATGAATGGATTGCCACAAGTATCAGTAAAGAAAATATCCAGAATGGTGAAATTACAGATCCATTGAGTGTTTGGGATGAAGGTAGTATGGTTGATGAGATGACAAAAGAAAAAAAAAGGAAAGAAGTAGAGATGGAGGTGCAGGTGGAAGTGGAGGTGGCAACTGAAATTTCAGTAGAGGTAATAGCTGAGAAGACCACGAGAAAGGCAGTGGAGGCAGAGGAAGAAGGGAAAATAGAATTCATGATGTATTGGATACTGGCCCTTTCCTATGCCTCCTACAGTAAATTAACCTCTGGGAGCAAAATTTCTCATGACAATGAATCACAGGAGCTGAGAATTTGAAGAGACCCCAGAGATGACCTAGTCTATTCCCACCTGAAACGTGACTACCTCTGGTGACATCTGAAAGAAATCGCCAGCCAACGTCTGGTGATTTGGAACCCTCTACCTCCCAAAGTAATCCATTGTACTTTTGAACAACTCAAACCATTAGATTATATTGAGTCTAAATCAAAGTCTTTACAACTTCTACCCATCGCTCCTTCTTCTGCCCTTGGGGGTCAAATATTTTCTCCATATGAGACCCCTTCATTCTTTGGAAGATGGCCATGATATCGAACATTTTTCTCCTCTGGGTCTAGGTCCTGTCATCCCCATTTCCTTCAACGAATCTTCACATAACATGGTCTCCTGTTACTCTGGTTGTCTTTTTCTAGCTAGATGTGCTCCTTTCTAAAATATGATGCCTGGAATGAAACAACTCTTCAGCTGCAATCTGACAAGGAAGTAGTACAGGAATACCATCACCTCCATTATTTTGAACAGTATGCATTGATTTATACAACTTGAGATGCTACTAGGTTTTTTTGCCTGCAGTGCCATAATGTTGACTCAGACTGGGTTTGGAATCCACAAAAATCCACAGATTAATTTCACACAAACTATCATCCAGCTTCCCCCCCCCCCACCCCATCCTCTACTTAGACAATTTTTTTTCTACCTGAGTACTTAACTTGAGACCTGTTGTGATTAAATCTGGTCTTGTTAAATCCAGTCCATTATTCTAGCTTGCTGAGATGTGGGAGGTTTTCTCTGTCATTCAGAATATTGACTGTCCCCCCCCCCCAGATTCTATCTTATCTGCAAATTTAATTAGCATGCCAGCTAAGTATGGAATCAATACCCTCCATCTACAATGAGACCCCTCCAGTGCTAAAGGAAAAGATTGCCTTTTAGTATGCTATTTGACTTTTCTCTGAACTCTGAAATCAGCTCTCCCAAAATCAAGGTGGCATATCAAACTGGCCATTTTTCTTACACTTTCCTATTACAAATTCTCAGATGGACTGGTGTTGGACAAGGGGGTTGGGCAATTTTTAAAAGCAAAGAAAGCAGAGCCAGTAAAACTATAAGCACAATGACTAGAGCAAACTAAATGGAAAGAAAAAGCACCAGAAAAATTTTTTTAGAGTCATGTTACAAAATTACCTCCCAAATAATCATCGTCTCAAAAAAGGGAATATGAAAAGACTCACCTTTACAGATGGTAAAGAGAGAGGGAGTTGTCCAGAGATGTGGAATGTTCCATATGTTATCAGGTTTTGTTTGTCCAATGTACTGATGAGGTTTCTGATTTTTTTCCTCTTCTGCTTTTTCTTTTAAAAAATTCTTTTTGATATCTCTGGAGGAAGTGGAAGAGACATAGAGGGGGTTGTTTAGTCAACATTAAAACAAAAGATAACAATAAAGACAATTAAAGCTTTTTCTGTCAACAGAGAGATTAGGGATAGCCCATAATGAAAATATAAATAGGAAGGTAGATATTCAATTTTATTCAATTCGATAAATATGTATTAAGTGACTAGCATATGCAACTGCTCCCAGTATAGAGGTTTGATCGATTGGGTGGGCTAGATGACTTATAAATTCTGTCTATCTCTATGATACTGAAAAGGAATGAAAGCATTCAGGGTTCTCTCTTTGATGAGCTATGAAATATGATTCAAAGTGATTGACCCAACAATCTATATCAGAAGCTACAGAGATTATTTTAATAATCCTAGGAGGCAAGAGATATAAAGAAAGGAGGAAGTAGAATCAAAGAATCATTGATTTCAGAACTGGAAACAACCTTACAGACCATTTAGTCCAACTTCCTTATTTTTTGGATTAGGAATCGGAGGCTCGTGGAGATCATGTGATTTGTCCAAGGTAATACAGTCGGTGACTTAAAGCAGAATTTGAACTCAGATTCTCTGACTCTACAACCAGTGTTCTTTCCAGTGTGATATCAGACTAGCAATCCTAAATTTTGCCAATAGCAACTTATAATAAAAGAAAACAATAAAAGACAGGTCATAGACAATGTAGAGTATAAATAGATAAAGATAACTGAATTAGCATTCAGAAGACCTGGTTCTCATTTTAACTCAGTTGCATGTTAGCTCTGTGACTTTTTCTCCACTCACACAACTACTATTATAGTTCAGGATATACCTATATATCTCCCATTTTCCTACCTTTGCACTGGCTGTCCTGGAATGTACCTCCTTCTCACCTCTGCTTCCGAGTCCCTCTCTTCCTTTAAGAAACCACTTTGGCTCTATCTTCTACATGAAGCCTTTCCTGATTCTACTACTTTATATGCATTTATATTTATTAATTTTATATTTGTGCTTTTGTCTCTAGAGTCTTAGTGCAATCTCCAGCTATTAAAATATATTACATACCACAGAAAGTATCACATACTTTATATGTTCTTCTTGTCTCTACCATTAGAATGTCAGCTTATTGCAAGTAGGGATTGTTTCAGTCTTTGTATTTATATCCCCAGTTTCTAATAAAATATCTAGTATGTAGTTGTTGCTTAATAAATATTTCTGATTGATTGACCTTGGGCAAATCATTTAATTTCTCTGAGGCTCAGCTTCCTTATCTGATAACCATGGACTCTCTGCTTCCTTCAGAGGGTTATTGTGAAGAGTTATGAACATGGTATAGTGAAAAAGGTACTAATCTTGGAGTTCAAGTTCAAGGGTACTGGAATGGGTTCTAATTCTGGCTCTGCCATTTGCTACCCATGTAACTATGAACAAGTGATTGCTTCCCTGAGCCTCTCCTCCTTCATGTGTTAAAAGGGAACAATGGTTCATAGACCATCTACCTCACAGGATTTGGGGGTAGAAAAGTGCCCTGTATGTCTTAAAGCTTTGTATAAATGTAAGTTATCATCATGAAACACATAAAAGTACTTTGGAAAGAAAAATGTAAGCTGTTGTTATTATCTCAAAGTGCCTACGTTTTCAATTTCTTCAATTTGGTATCCTGTTTACTTGAGCATTAGCACAGAATATAAGATAGTTCATATTGTAAATTAGGTTAGAAAAAATGAAAATGTCTATGCTTTGAAAGGATGTCTCTCTGCCCTCTTATCACTTCCACCTGGAAATCCTTTCTTTTAGGTTTAAGACCTAATGTTGCCATCTAGTGCTGACTATGGACAGCTCGGTGAATAGACCTCTGAGCTTGGAATCTTAAAGACTCATCTTCCCAAGTACAAATCCAGCCTCAGACACTTATTAGCCATGTGACCCTGGGCAAGTCACTTAAACCCCTGTTTGCTTTAGTTTCCTCGTCTGTAAAATGAGCTGGAGAAGAAAAAGACAAGAAAACCCCAAATGAGGTGACAATGAGTTGGACACAACTGAACTAGTGCTGCTACACAGAATTTCAGATACAAAGTCAATCAGCAAGCATTAATTAAATCCTTACTAATGCTATTCATTGTGCTAAGGGCTGGAAATACAAATGCAAGTAGAAAGAATGACCACTCCTACCCTTGAAGAGCTTATATTCTAAGTGGGGAAGATAACATAAAAGGAAGCTGAAAGAGGGAGGCAAAAGTTCATAATCTGAGGACAAAGTGGAAGTCCAGAATGCTGGCAGGAGAAGAATAAGACATGGAAGGGCCATTTAATCAGAGGGAAAGGCTACAGGGGCAGAAGGTACTTCCAATATGTGAATCCTACAGCTGGAGTTAGACTCCAGGATGAAGAGCTAAGGCATAGATGAGGTATAAAATACAGACTGGAGGAATCCCAGAAAGTAGCTGTCATAGAATCATATATACTAGTAGTTCTCAAACTTTTGGGGCCTCGGGACCATGTTACACTTTTAAAAAACTATTGAAGACTCCCAAAAGAGGTTTTGTGCAAGACATTAAAATTGATCATTTCAAAATTATTTATTTAAAAAGTATAATAATAAACTCATTGCTTGCTAACATAAATAACATTTTTGTGAAAAATAACTTATTTTCCAAAAATAAAAAAAAAATTAGTGACAAGAATGGCATTGTTTTACATATTTTTGCAAATCTCTTCAACGTCTGGCTTAAAACAGACATCTGGATTCTTATATCTTCTTCTGTATTCAATCTGTTGTGATATATTGTTTTGGGTTGAAATATATGAAAAAACCCCAGTCTCATACAGATATGTAGTGGAAAAGGGGTAAGGTTTTAATAAGCAAATAATGTTTTAGTATGATTGATGGAAGTACAGTCTCTGGGAACCCCCTTGAACTCTCCTTGAATCTTCCCACAGGATCTGAGGCCATAAGCCTTTCCTTTTCACTAGGCCCAAATCTCTACCTAGCCTACACCTCTATTGTCCAGCTGCTTCCCACCCTTGATCCCATCAGAATCTCATTCTCTTGTTTCCTGCAGTCTTGCCCTCTAGTCACCCCAGTCCCATCAAGATCCTCCTTAGACTTCTCCTCAAGACCCTCCCTAAACCCCTCCTCTAGACACCCCAGACTACTTGACCACTCCTCAATCCTGCCCACAATCTTTCTGTATATAAGCTCCATCTTGCCTCCATGAAGGGGCTCAAGATTCAATCTATCTCAGCAGATTGAATCTGGCTGGCTTGTGAAAACAAGCATCACCAATGCTGAGATTCTTTAAGAGTCTACCCATTATGGTGCATCTTTAATAAACTTTGTTTTCCTTGGCTTGAATGGAAGTCATTCGGCAGGACCCGGTGCATCAGTATTTGGGGTCTCGAGCACCCCTAAAAACCTATGGTTCCCTACCTCATCATCTTTCTTTAACCTTATCATGATTATAAAAGTAATTTTGACCTCATGGTCCCCCTGAAAGGGTCTCAGAGACTCCCAGAGATTCTTAAATCACACTTTGAGAATCATTGATATAGATTATTAAGAAGTAGAATGAATCCTGTAGCCCAACTATTTGAACTCCCTCATTTTGCAGATAAGAAAACTAAGGTTCTATGGAGTCATGGTAACCTAACAAATCAGTGCAGTCAATTTCTACTAAATCATGGTGTCTAAGTATATCAGAATTTGTTCTCACATTATAGAGGTATTCTATTTTGATTTATTGTATTTTTATAGCATCTTTCCTTCAAATGAATGAAGGGTAACTGACATTTACTAAGCACCTTAGAGTTCGTAGAGTTCTTTATAGTCATTATCTCATTTTACTCTCACAACAATCCTATAAATTAGATAGTACAGAGATCACTTTATGGATGAGAAAATCTGGGTTCAGAGGAGGGAAATGATTCCCCCTCTTCTTACAAGAGGCAAGTTTGGAGCCCAGAGCTTCCTGACTTCAAATCCAGCATGCTTTGCATTGAGCCTCACTGCCACTGCCTCTCATCAAGAGTAAGAGCAGTGGAAGAAGAAAGAGAATGAGTTTTTTTGTCTTGTTTTTGTTGTTTGTTTTGCGTTTGTTTGTCTAGAACTGGGATTTTCTTAGTGCGGAGGCACCTCCATCTTGGAACAAGGACAGGCAGGGTGTCCAAGTGCTGCCTCTGATTCATGGCTAGCTGTGAGAAGGAGGGCAAGTCACTTGACCTAAGGCAACTTTCACAGACCAATCTCCATTTGTAAATGGAAAGATCAGAAAGTAAAAAGGAAAGCAGGAAGGAATTTTGGAAGAAAGCGTTTGCTTAGCACTCCCTAGGAAGGAGAAGATTACTGTTACTTCCGAAAGAACCTAAAGCCTCCAGAGAACTTCTGATGGATTTTTTTTCACATTGTCAAAGATCTTCCCATGGTCTAACTACACAACATTTTCTTCACGACAAGTCTGTGAGGTATGTAGTGCAAATCAGTGCTTGTAGAATGAATGAAAATTGAGAATCCACATTTTACCGAAGAAGAAAAGACACTCTGAGAGATCTGAGAGATAGGCTACTGACTTGTCCATAAGGTATATATATGAGTCTGGACTGAAATCCAGGTTGCTAACTGCAGGTATAAAACACAATTCACTGCTTCTGCTTATAGGAAATATCCTAATTTAGATATCACCATCTCTACATTTCCCCCCTCAGTATTCCATTTAGCGTGTGAACATGAAATACAGTGGGCAACCAGGTGGCACAGAGGACAGAGCACCAGGAACTGGAGTCAGGAAAACTCATCTTCCTGAGTTCAAATCTGTCTTGAGACACTTCCTAGAGTGTGACCCTGGACAAGTCATTTAACCCTGTTTGCCTCAACTATAAAATGAGCTGATGGAGGAAATGGCAAAACACTCCAGTATCTCTGCCAAGAAAACCCCATATGGGGTCACAAAGAGTTGGACATAGCTAAAAAATGACTGAACGACAACAATAAAGTACAGTGAACAATATATTGGATTGTCAGGGAATCATGACTCCTTTGGAAAATTCTACTGGTTAAGAGATATAGACAACTATCTACTCTATTGTTTTTCTTTTTTAAAATATTTTCTTGATTCTTTCTCTTTAGTTATTTTTTACATCATTGTCATTTCCCAATACATTCTACCACAACACTCCCCACCCCACCCCATAATAGTCCCTTGTAACAAATGAGTAAAACTAAGCAAAACAAGTCAACACACTGATAGTGTCTGAAAAAGTATGTCTCATTCTGCCCCTGTAGTCCACTATCTCTCAAAAGAGTGGCACACTTTACCAAACTATATTTTACCATCAGTCCTCTAAGGTCACAGATATTCCCTTCTTTGATCAGAGTTTTGAAATCTTTGAATGTAGTTTTCCTTTACATTAATATGTCACAATCTATATTGTCCTCTTGATTTTGTTTACTTTGCTCTGAATCAATTCATCTAAGTCTTCCCAAGGGTCTCTGGATTTTTCATATTAATCATTTCTTATAGTACAATTATATTTCCATTACACTCATATACAACATATTCTTGCCTTCTCAAAGGGTGGGGAAAGAAGTGGAGAGAAGGACAAAAATTGGAACTGAAAATATTTTTTTTAATTTAAAATTTAAAAAAATCATATATAATAACTTATTTAGTCATTCCCTCAATCCATGGGCTTCCATTTTCTGTCCAGTTCATCGCTGCTACAAAAAGTACTGCTACAGATATTTGTGAATATATGTGACTTTTTTCCCACTACCCTTAACCCTTCTGGGTATATACCAAATAGTCCCATTGTAGCTTCCCACTCTTCGCAAATGATGAGAATAGCTCATGATTATAATGAGTTAGAAATTGATGAATTTAAAATAGAAACTTTTTACTAGACAAAGATAGAATTTCATTGATGGGAGTATCACAAATATTAGTTAATCAGTTAACTTATTTAGCATTTTTTATTCACTCTGAGTACATGAAAAGGCTTTAGCCTAAAAGGGTCTGGGTTTCTCATTGCTTCCTGGGTCATCTCCAGTCATCCTGATGAATATCTGGTCACTGGATCCAGATGGCTCTAGAGCAGAAAATGAGGTTGGTGACCTTGTGCAGCGCTCCCTCACTCAAATCAAAGTCAACCACAAGTCATGTCATCATTTTCCTGATGCCACGGTCCTCTTCAAAAACAAAGGACAGACACAACAACATACACTAATATTTTGGAAGTATTAGAAGTCTTAGAAGTTTTAGAACAAACCAAAGGGATGTACACAATTTGCCTTCTGAAAGCTTAAATCTTTTATAAACTATTCTTGAGACGCTTACCAGAGTAAATCCCTCTGATGTGGGTAGAATGCTCTCAGTACCTACTACTCTTTTCTCCAAGTTGATAGATGCATCAGATACAATTAGCTTTGTCCCTAGGAAGTTAGAGGTAAACCACTGTCTGAACTGTTCCAGTAACTACTTCAAGTTATTATCCAACTTAACATGCTTTTCTTGAAATGTGGCAAGCAGAGTGCCACTTATCTATCATGTATAGTGGTGAGTGAAGCTCCTTAAATCAAGAGAAAATCAATTTCAATAGCTGAGAACTAATTGATCTCTAAACATAAGCTGGTGTAGCTCCAATCTGGTGTTAACCTCAAGAGTCTCCAGCTTTGTTTGTTGGCAGGATTTATATTGAGCAAGCTCTTAGATTCTAGACCACTTGAGATAAGCATGAAGAAAAGCTGAGAGACACACCAGCAGGTACATGAGAATGGATATGATAGGGAATCTTATATTAATTTATTTTAAGTCTTTCAGTGCATCTAGGCCACTCTATAGACTGTAAGTTTCAGAATACAACTATTGGTAGAGTTTCCTCATTAGGCATTTCATACACACACACACACACACACACACACACAAACACACACTCACAGGTGTGTGTATAAAACTCCTATATATGTAGATAAAGAGAGAGACAGAGACAGAGAGGGAGAGAGGGACAGAGACAGAGACAGAAATAGAGAGAGACAGAGATAAAGAGAGAGAGAGAGAGAGTGTTGAGGAAACTATCATACATGTTGTATAGGTATAGGTATATGTGCATGTACATGCCTGTGTGTGTGTGCCATCCTCCATTCAGCTATCAAATTGACATTTCTGAAACACAGGTCTAACTATATCACCCTACACTTTCTTTTCAGGAAACTCCAGTGGCTCCCTAATACCTCAAGAATCAAATATAAAATCCTCAATTTGTCTTTTAAAGTTATTCACAACTCCTACCTTTCCTACCTTTTTGGCTTTCTTACACCTTACTTTCATCCATATGCTCTATGATCCAGTGATACTGGCCTCCTTCTTATTTCCCACATATTACTCTCCATTTCTCAAATGGGCATTTTTACTGACTGTTCTCCATTCCTAAAACACTCTCCTTCCATATCTCCACTTCCTGGCTTCCCTGGCTTCCTTCAAGTCTCAGCTGAAGGATCACCCTGCAATTAGCCTTTCCTAGTCCTTCTTATCTTAGAGTCATCCCTCTGATACTACCTTCAGTTTATCCTGTGTATAGCTTGTTGGTACAAAGTTGTTTGTATATTGTCTCCCCTATTAAACTGTAAGGACCTCGAAAGCATGGACTGACTTTTGAATTGTTTGTAGCCATTCTTTGTATTGTATAGTTACTGTTGTACCTGGTATATCATAGGCTTTTAATAAATGACAGCTTGCTAACACGTGTGTACACACACATATGTGTGTGCATGTATGTGTGTGGGCATATGTGTTTATGCATACGTGTATGTATACATATATATGTGTATGGGTATATATGTGTATATATATGTATATTTATATGTATATATGTATACACATACACATCTTCTTGGCACATTACTGTTTTCTCCATTTTTTCCTGTGTCACTCTCCATTCTTGACATCTCAACACCCAGGCTTGAAAGTACATTTTAAAAATTATCATTCCTGCACTTAAAAAAATCAAATAAAATATTAATGATATCCTAACTTTTGGAGTGTCAGTCAATGAGCATTTATTAAATGCTTTCTATATGCCAGACACTATGCTAAGTTCTAAGACTACAAATACAAGTAGAAATAAAGACAGTCTCTGTCTTCAAAAAGTTTATCATTTTCCTTTTAGCAAAATATACAATTCTGGCTGCAGGAAAATTATAATCTTAATGGGTTTAGAGGCGATCATATAAACTCTCTAGATTTTTATACTTTAATTTTTGCCAGAGATAATGTCTGATAAGACAACAACATCCATTAGCATTACAGAGGAATCTAGTTTGCTAGCCATTTCCATTGGGGGACGATTTCAATGCCTACATTCTAGGAAAGCACTGATATAAACAATATTTTTCCTCCAAGGACCTGTTCTTGGTTCATTTGTCTCCTTGTACTCTTTCTCAGCATTCATTCCAAAGACTTCAACTGGCATAAATTTACAGATGACTCTCGAATCGACATTACTTCTCCAAATTCCAGACTCACATTTCCAACTACCTAATGGACATCTCTACTTGGATGACCCACAACCACTTCACAGTCAACATACCCAGAAATAAGTACATTACCTTTTCCCTTAAGACTTCTCCTTATGACTTTACTACTTCTGCCTATGGAATCAACATTCACTCTTTCTCCCATGTTAATAACTTTGGGATTATTTTAGACTTTTCTCTTTCCTAGACCTCATATATTTAATCAGTTACCAGTCTCAATCTATTCTACATCTTTGACATCTCCCCGATCTTTTCCCTCCTTTTTTTCCCTACTGCTGTACTGCAATAGAGGGCTTAATTATCATCTGCTTAAGCTATTTTTTTCAGTTTTATTCGTGCCTCTTATTTTTAAAAGAGCTCTTTAATGATAACTCTTCAAAAAATGAAGAAAGTTATCATCTTCCCCACGCCCACAAACCAATTCTTCTCTTCTCCAGGTGATGCACCCCTGGGATCTTCTACTTGTCTTCATATAGAACGAACTTAAGGTCTTCACTGTCCTGGTTGCCCTGCTCTTAACATTCTTTGGCAAATCAATATCCTTAAAAAAATTGTCTGGCCTAGAGCCCAATGTCTGTTGTATTCCTTGAAGGTAATATTTACTTCCTACCCTTGCTCAGTCATTTTAATTATATCTAAGTCTTCATGATACTATTCAGGGTTTTCTTGGCAGACACTGGAATGGTTTGCCATTTCCTTCTCTAGCTCACTTTATAGATGAGTAAACTGAGGCAAACAGGGTTAAGTAACTTGCCCAGAGTCAGACAATTAATAAATACCTAAGGACAGATTTGAATGCAGGTCTTCCTGACTCTAGGGCCAGCACTCTATCCCTTGTACCATTTAGATGTCCCACTTCCTACCCATACTCCCATAATTGACATTATGACTAAATGTCGTTCTTTCCTAAATGTCCTTTACCCTTCTCTGCCAATATTGCTGAGCAGTATTTCTATCTTATAAAGTTGCTATTTAAGCTTTTCCTATTAATCTTTAAAACTGGGGTCCACACTAGTCCAACAGTTCAGTCCCCTACCCAGAAGTTATTCAGTGAGTTCTTCAATAGATCTGAATTTGTTTGGACTGGTTCAGATAAGCTGAATGCATTACTATAGATACAGGACAGATTAGTTGTGGAAGAGTGGGCATTTAAGTTATATTTCACTTTGAGACCTATAAAATCTTTAGATTGAACCTATTCCTAGGATTGCTTGAAGATGAAAGTATTAGAACTCTTGGTGAATCAATTAAAAGTCTGAAGATAAGGAAAGATGAAATCCTAAGATGTCTCAGATTTTATGTTGATAGATAGATAGATGGATAGATAGATGAATAGATAGATGGATAGATAGATAGATAGATAGATAGATAGATAGATAGATAGATAGATAGATAGATAGAT
>CM053624.1:147711312-147782681 GCA_028646595.1 Phalanger gymnotis | reverse complement strand
AGGAATAGTCACCAAATTCCAGAGCTCCCAGGTCAAGGAGAAAATACTGCAAGCAGCCAGAAAGAAACAATTTGAGTATTGTAGAAACACAATCAGGATAACACAAGATCTAGCAGCTTCCACATTAAGGGACCGAAGGGCTTGGAATAGGATATTCCAGAGGTCAATGGAGCTAGGATTAAAACCAAGAATCACCTACCCAGCAAAACTGAGTATCATGCTCCAAGGCAAAATATAGATTTTCAATAAAATAGAGGACTTTCAAGCTTTCTCAGTGAAAAGACCAGAGCTGCATAGAAAATTGACTTTCAAATACAAGAATCAAGAGAAGCATGAAAAGGTAAACAAGAAAGAGAAATCATAAGGGACTTACTAAAGTTAAACTGTTTTGTTTACATTCCTACATGGAAAGATGATGTGTGTGATTCATGAGACCTCAGTATCATAGTAGTTGAAGGGAATATGCATATATATGTGTGTATGTATATATATAATATGTGTGTGTCTATGTACTTATATATGTAGGTGTATATATATACAGAGGGCACAGGGTGAGTTGAATATGAAGGGATGGTATCCAAAAAAAATGAAATAAAATTAAGGGATAAGAGAGGAGTATATTGAGAAAGAGAGAGATAGAATATAAAAATGGCAAGAAAAGGCTGTTCTGTGGGAAGGGAAGAGGGGGCAGGTGAGGAGGAATGAGTGGGTCTTGCTCTTGTCGGATTTGACCTGAGGGGGGAGTGCCATGCACACTCAATTGGGTGTCTTGCCCCACAAGAAAGAAGGAGGAAGAAGATAAAAGAGGGGGATGACAGAAGGGAGGGCAGACGGCGGGGGGTGGGGGGAGGAGGTAATCAAAAACAAACACTTTTGAAAAGGGACAGGGTCAAGGGAGAAAATTAAATGGAGGGGTATAGGTTGGGAAGGAGCAAAACATAGTTAATCTTTCACAACACGAGTATTGTGGAGGGGTTTTATATGGTGATGCGCATGTGGCCTATGTTGAATTGCTTGCCTTCTTGGGGAGGGAGGGTAGGGAGGGAAGAGGGGAGAGAATTTGGAGCTCAGGGTTTTAAAAACAGATATTCAAAAACAAAAAAAAGTTTTTGCACGCAACTAGGAAATAGGATACACCGGCAATGGGGCATAGAAATTTATCTTGCCCTACAAGGGAAGAAAGGAAAGGGAGAGGGGGGGAGGGAGTGGGGTGACAGATAGGAGGGCTGACTGGGGAACGGGGCAACCAGAATATACACCATTTTGGAGTGGAGGGGAGGGTAGAAATGGGGAGAAAATTCATAATTAAAACTCTTGTGAAAATCAGTGCTGAAAACTAAATATATTAAATAAATTAAATAAAAGAAAAAACAAACAAACAAAAAAAAAGAAACAGCTCAAGCACCACCTTCTACATAAAATATTTTTCTGATCCCCTAAATGTTTATGTCTTCCCTTCCAAACTACCTTATATCTAACTACTTTGTATTTATTGTCTTCATGATTATTAAATGTATAATTAATATATAAATATATGATATTAAATATGCAATTAATATATTATCTATAGTAAAATATATACATAATACATACATGTGTGTATGTGTGTGTGTGTGTGTGCATGTATGTACTTGCTGAATCCTCATTAGATTGTAAACTTTTTATGTTGTTCGATTATTTCATTGATTATTTGTGTACACAGTGCAGTGCCTGGCACATAGTAGGTGCTTAATAAATACTTGCTGATTGACTGATTCATGGTAAAGGCATTGCCATAGAAGAAAGAATTGAAGGACACAGAAATAGTTAGCCTGGAGAAGAGGGGATATGATAAGTATCTACAAGTATTTGTTGAGCTTCCATGTAAAAGAGGGATTAGACCTAGTCTGATTCACCATAAATGGCTGAACTTGACTCAGTGGATGGGTTTGTCATATTAACATATTAACACTGTTGCACTGTGTTAATATGAACAGTTATTTCTGGGTCTTGACTACCTAATTAGTTCCAATGGTCAGGGTTTTTTTTTTCTTTTTTGTTACTAGTTCAAAATAGTTTTAATGATTGCTGTTTTGTATTATAGTATTCATCTCTGTGCACCAAAGCTCTCACTAATCTTAGCAATCCACAGTAGTCCAAATAATCTTGCAGAATCACAGATCTGACCATATTACTCCCCTACTCAAAAATTCTAAGAGACTCTCCATTTCCTATAGGATAAAATGCAAATACTTCTTTTTAAGCATTCAAGTCCTTCCTTGATTTCACCCTTCCTTAACCTTTGTGAACTAATCGAATATTATTTCCTTTTCATAACTATGTTATAGGTTCAGGGATGTGGTGGTAAATGTTTAACCACAAGTCCCTTAGGTAGAGTGGAAGAGTACGGATATGCGCATGACACTTCTTTAAGTTTAATTTGCATTATAAACATTTTATCTGTCAGTTTCTTCAGTTCAGACAATCAACAAAACAATGACTCTAGCTCTGATTTTGTAGTGTTTACTGATCTCAGAAATGTAAATGCTCACACTGAAAATTTAACAATCAGTTTTTAAGAGCTGACTCCAACACGCTAGCCAAATTAAACTACTAGTTTAAGTATGCCTAACTCAGCTCTCCATATCTGGACTGTGCCTTCATTTAAGTCATCCTCCATGCCTTTCCCTTCATTTCTGTTTTCACTTTATCTCTATTTCTCAAAATCCTTGTTACCCAGCAACGCTTCACCCTAGTGCCACCTTCTCCGTGAAGGTTCCCTGATTCCTGAAACTATTTGTATTATCCCCCCCTTTCAGTTTTCTTTGCAATATACATAATTGTGTATACATTTTATTCCCCAAATATAATGCAAGCTCATTGAAAACAAGGACTATTTCATTTGCCTAAAACAATGCTTTGTATACAGTAGGCATTTAAAAAATGTTTACCAAATTGTATTGAATGCTCCTAAGGTCATGTTTCTTCTATCAAACAAAAATGGTATAGGCACATAAAAACAATGATTGGTAAAGTTCCACAAGCTTTGGATGTGTGTAGGATATATCATTTTATCACGGACTTCTACATTTGCCTTTTGGCAAAAAAAGAAATCCACTGTTTCAACTCCAAAGAACCCCTTTCTTGGAACACTAGAGGTACTTTAAGGAATTTATTTTTATAAACTTGACTGCCAACATTGCTGTAACAAGTAGTATAATACAAAAAACACCAGTTAAGATAGCATAAGAGAAAATGCATCATTTACTCCTTGGAATCTAGTCCTGTATCCCAGGAATATTTGGCTAAATCATCACAATACCATTATCAATAAATATATTTTTATGGGTCACAAATGTGCTTAAATATTTAAAAGAACATTCAGGGGAAAAAAAAAGCTCTGTGTTCCCTGAATGTTTACATTCTGAAGGAGATGAGAAGAACAGATGTAACTTCCATATTATCCTTCAGCAAAGTAGTAGAATAGTACATTCAGTGCTAGACTTAGCACCAGAAAGAACTGAGTTCGAATCCTGTGTAACTCATGTGTAACTGTATTTTATCTAAGCAGAGTCTCTATGTGTCTTGGGCAACTTTCTTGGATTTGTCTAAGTCATAGATAATTCTGTGGAAGGTTTCCACTGCTGGGATGAAGTCACAGATTATTCTAGTACAAGAGGGGTCTCTTGCTTTTCTGGCTTAGAATTTAGCTGAGGAAACAAAATTTATGCATGAGGAATCAATGAGGCAGAATTGCAGTTAGACATAATAAATTGCTAAGGTATATGTTAAAGACAGAAAACTGGATATTATATAGTAAGTAAACTAATTATGTTTTATTGATAGTAAGTAAAAAAGAAGTTTAATAACAGATCAACAAAAACTAGTTTCATCGAGAAAACCTTCCAGCACAGGTGAGATGTGAGGACAGTAGGATCTAGATAAAAAGATATTTATGTATATTGATGGGAAGGTGATTACAAGCAATTCGATTCAACAAACACTGATGAAAAGCCTAAATACTGGGCACTGAGCTAGGAGCTTGGCATAGAGGGAAAACATGAGCAGTCCCTGTCCTCTCAGAGCTTATATTTGACTATGGAAAAAAAAAAAACCAACACAATTGAAGTCACAGACACAGGAGATAAGCGTGTGTGTGTGTGTGTGTGTGTTTAAATAAAGGAAATGTGAGCATATTTGAAGGTGGGGAGGAACCAGCTGAGAATGAGAGATTGCTCATCTTACAAGGAATGGGGACCAAAGTCCTGTATTGGCAATCAGAATAGGTTTGAGTGACATGTTTGTGACATCAGAGGCTTTTAGACCACGAGGGTTTAAGTCGCATTTTTGTGATGATTTTAGGTCACATGTGTGACTCATCTTTGACCCAGAACAAGATATATAAAACCAGAGGTCGGCTTTCTTTTTTAGGTGCTCCGAGCTGCAGCAGCAGTGATGCATGACTCTGAGTCAGCTGTTGTCGAGCTCCCAGCTGAACACTGATGTTGGTAACTTACGACTTGTGTTTGGTATGTTTATAAATGTATGTTTGTAATTTCTTTGCATTTGCTCTGAAGTTCAGGGTGCTGGCTTTTCCTCCTGAACTAAGTGAATGATATTTGTATGCTGGATTAAGTTAAGATTGTTAACCCCTTAACGTTGCTTTCCTTAGTAAAGCAGATCAAAAGGACCTGGGCTTGCAGCATTCTGTGTGTTGGTTGTTGTTGGTTTTACACCCCCACAGCAGCTGCTAGCTGGATTGTTGAAACAAGTCCCTAAAAGGGAACTGAATGTCATGGGGGGGAGGAGGAGGAGTGCTGTTGGAGGGAAGGGGAGCAGTGGGAAGAATGGGTTTAAAAGCAATGGCAAGAAGTTACCTTTCAGAGAAGAGAAAAGAAAGGCAACTATGGAACCATCATTATCATGTTTATCCCAAATACTTCCAGATTCAGGTATGTTTGTTACTTTTATTACACTGCTCTCCCTGCCTTTGTTTCTGCCTCTGTGTCTCTGTCTGTGTCTGTCGCTGTTTCTGTTTGTCTCTGTCCCTCTGTCTCTGTCTGTCTCTATCTCTGTCTCTGTCTCTGTCTCTCTCTCCCTTTCTCTTATTTCTCTTGCTGTAAGAGAATACTCCTTGAGTCAAAAAGGAGAAATATTTTTGGAAATCAAGGTGACATGAAAATAAAAAATATAGCTGAAGAATGCTTTTTCCTCTGAGATATAGGGGAAAGAAGAAAAAAACAGCTGTAATGATAGATGTGTTAAGGTAATGGTCAGAGTTGAAGCTCACATTGGAAAGTCTCTACCAATTCAGTAAAGTAAGCAAGGCAAACTTCCTTTAAAAATTAACAAAAGTTGAAAATGAATAAAAGTGATACTGCTGAAATGTGATCCTATGGAACACTGATGGGAATGAACAAATTATATGAATAGCAACAGATGTTCTTGTAACTTTTTTTTTCAAAATACCAAAATGGATTAAAAATGTGCAAAATGAAAGCATTAAACTACCCTCCGAATACTTCTAATTCTCTAACTAGGGAGTTGGTGGGGGGGGGGGGGGGGAGAGGAGGGAAGGGAGGAAAGTCTGTAACCAATTTTACATTTTTTCTCTGTTTTTAAGGGGGAGAAAGTAATGTTATCCATACTTATAACTTCATTTTTCTGTCCAATGAAATACAATATGATACAGTTAAAAGTATCTTAAAGGGGACTATTTCAGATGTAAATGCATTTCTTAAAGCTCATAAGATCAGATTGAGACCTGGAGGAGACTTTAGTGGTGATATAGTCCAACCCACTCATTTTAGAGATGATCAAACCTAGCGGATAGAGTTCCAGGATAAAGTCAGGGAGACTCATCACCGTGAGTTCAAATCCAGCCTCAGACACTTACTAGCAGTGCGACCCTGGGCAAAATATTTAACCCTGTTTGCCTCAGTTTCCTCCTCTGCAAAATGAGCTGCAGAGGGAAATGGCAAACTACTCCAATATCTTTGCCAAGAAAACCCCAAATGGAGTCATAAAGAGTTGGACAAGACTAAAAACAAGTGGACAACAACAGAGTTTAAACAGGCAATAAGTAGCAAATCTCATTTACTGTTGTAGAGGGAAGAGACTAAATTGGAATAAAAAATATAATTTATGCCATGAGAAATACCCACATCCAAGTGGATTATCCCAGCTAAAATATAACAAAATGCCTTCTCTACGTGGATTTTCTATTTGCAAATGGACGTAAAAGTCCTGTCCAAATGCACCCTCCTTTCTAATTTCTCTCATTTGTGCTTGAGAAAAGGGTAGCAATCTTCTTACTTGCTCAATGTTAATAGAAAAGTAAGAAATACTCATGTCATGGGTGCTCATAGCAGTAATTGGCAGCGGGGCCAGGGGAAGGGAAGTTAAAGAAAAAATATATTAAGTACCTCTTATATGCAAGACACTGCTCAAAACAAAACAAAATAAGAAGAAAAAAAGAGATCATATGTTTGGACGGTACTTCAGAGACCATTCAATTTAACCTCCTAATTTTACAGGCTTAGTAAGAAAAAGTGATTTGTCCAAGGTCACACAAGCAGCAAATAACTGATTTAAGGATTCCAATCCGGTTGTTTTGAATCTAGATCTAACACTCCTTCCACCATGCTATGGCCTGCCTACCATGATCTGGGTTTTGGTTGCCTTGTGATGTGTCTCTTTTTCTATCCATGCTCTCATTACCATTTGAATTCCTAAAATGCACTCATAAATAACACATTTGTATTTTTTGAGGAGAAATTTCCTTTTCTAGAATTCTCTGTAGTAGAGTCACCTGCTTCCATTTAGACTCAGCACAGGATAACCTCTATAACAACACTGAAGAGTACTGGGGAAACCTGTCTCCATCATTTGTACTCCTCTTTAATACTGATGATCAGGGTACGGACAGAGAGATTCTATGGAGAATATGGCAGATAGGTGGCACAGTGGAGAAAACATGTATCTGGAGTCAGAAAAACCTGAGTTCAAATCCAGCCTCAGACGTTTGCTAGCTGTGTGACTTTGGGCAAGTCACTTAACTTCTGCCTTTCTTCTGTTTCCTCAACCATAAAATGAGGATCATAAGAGCATCTACTTTCCAGAGTTGTTGCAAGGATCAAATGCAATAATATATGTAAAGTGCTTAGCACAGGGACCAGCACATGGTCAGTGCTATGAATGCTAGCTATTATTATTAAAAAGAATGTGAATTGGTCCCTTATTTCAAGGAGCTTATCTAATTGGGAGAAAGGAGATAAAAATATGTGAAAGCTTAAATTGACTAATAAACAGTATTTTAAGAACCTAAGCACCAGGCATTGTATGAGAAGCTATGCAAAAATAAAATAACCTGTACCCTAAATAACATTATCAATCAATTAATCAATAAATATTTCTTAAACACTTATTCTATGCCAGGCAATATGCTAGATACTGAAAGACACTAGATTCTGGAGAAGTAATAAGAAGGCCAATAGGTCACTTTGGCTGGACCAGAGAAGGAAGAAAGGAAAGCAACAAGTGATAAAGCTGAAAAGATGGGTCGATTGTGAAGAGTTCTGAATGGCAAAGAGACGAGTTCTTATTTATGATCCTAAAGGTGATAAGCAGCCACTGGAATTGATTCAGTAGGAGAATGATATGGTCAGACTTACATTTAAAGAACCTCCCTTAGGAGCTTGTAAAAATAGAGAGGAGCAGAGGTGTACTGGTAAATGCTTAATAATTGACTCTCCCAAAAGGACACAGGTGGTGATGTCTCTTCTGACTGGAGCTCAATTCCTCCTAATTAATTCTGAGCCCAACAGCTCATTTTCCATCTTTAGTGCCTATGTAACAAAAAATTGATGAAGGTGCTCCATGGCCTACCCATGTTCCATGCAATAATCCAGACAATAAACGTCCTTCCACGTTTTTTCCCCTTGAGTGGATTTTGAGGCCAACCCCTTTGGAATGGTCATGGATCTCATTGAGAAGACTTGATGTAATCAGTACCAAATTATGCACACATACATTAGACCTCATTGCCTCTTCCATTTGGATTTTATTAATGACACTGTTGAATAGCATTGGGGGACATATCTATAAAGTAGTTTTGTTTTATGCCTCAGTTCATGCTGATAATCAGACAGTTGTTAAACAAGTTATCTCTTTGGATAGTTATGCAAAAAACAATCTTCTAGGATTTTGACATGTGTATAAAGAGACATTGTGAGTCCCCAAAGCTTCATTTTACTCTACTAAGTCACATATTTTGTTATAACCAACAAACAACAGAAACAACAGAATCCTGCACTGCTTGTGCTCCTCTATCAATTGTATCCATATGAAAATGTGGTCTGCTGGAGAAAATTGTTTGTGAAAGCCTACCTCTTCCTTTCTCCTATTTTAATCAAAGACATCCATCTATATCACTTTCACAAACCTTTGTAGAGATGGGAAAGCAGACATATCCTCAGGATGAATTTACACATCTGAAGGCATAATCATTATTAAGAGTCAGGTAAATCCAATTTCATGGCATTGAAGGCTACTGACATATTTGAACTTAACAAAGCAATCTAGCAATTGACACAAATACAAATGAAAAACTAGTTGTCGAAAATCAGAATGCCTTGCTAGTTGCTCTCCTGTGGGACCAAGAGAGCAGGAGACATCTTTGGACCCAAGGGGAGAACAAAGGGATGTCACCACGGGATGGTAGAAAAGACTTAAAGCTTATATTTTTCTATCAGCAAGAAGTAATCTTTTCTGACAATGTTACCAAGGGACCACTACATGGCAATAATACATACCTGCCTCCCAATAATGATAACAACAATATTAATAATAATGGTAATAGCAATAGCTAACATTCATATGGTGCTCGGCATGTGTCAGGCACAGTGTTAGGTGGTGTACAATTAATTATCTCATTTGGTCCTCACAACAATCCTGGGAAGTGGGTGCTATAATGAGTGCCATTTCACATATAAAAATTAACTACAACTGCCTCCTCTCCCCAAATATCCGTTATGGTTTCCATATGTGAGAGGAAAATTATGTTGTTTTGTGATGTAATGAAAGTGTGCAAAACTAAAACACGATTCCAAATTAGATGGTTTTTCTCAGTTGTCACTGGTCTGTGTAAACAAAACCAAGCTGTTGTTTGCGAGCACATACAGAACTGCCATTCCCAGATGCTGCAGGTAAGGATGGGTGATTGACCTAGACTTACCCCTTTGATCTGACCTATTGGTAGCAGGTGCCCAGTGGAGAAGGAAGTATGACATTTTCAAATATGGTTGAATTAGGTTGGGATGTGGCCACCAGGATTGGACTAAGACGGTGGAGATTCGTTGAAAAGTGATGATCTTATTTTTGAAAAGAGCATCAATAAAATATCTTAAAAGAATGAAAATATGAAGAAAATTAGTTCTATGTGTGTACATGTGCAACATGAAAGACAACTATGATTTTGCTGCAGAATTTTCTGCCGCTTTTGAATAAGGAGAACATAGATCGAAAGGATGTAGATCTTCAAATAGAAATGTAGTGAAAATCATCATCATTAACGTTAAATGTCTAGGTGAGCACAATGGATGGAGGGCTGGACTTGGAATCAGGAAGACCCAAATTCGAATCCTGCCTCAGATGCTTCCCAGCTTTTGACCCTGACAAATCATAGTTTGTTGTATCCTTTGAGTCATGTCTGACTCTTTGTGTCCCCATTTGGGGTTTTCTTGGCAAAGATACTAGAATCATTTTCCATTTCCTTCTCCAGCTCATTTTACAAATGAGGAAACTGAGGCAAACAGGATTAAGTGACTTGCCCGAGGTCACACAGCTAATAAATATCTGAGGCCAGATTCAAACTCAGGAACTCTTCCTGACTCCAGGCGCTGTGCTCTATCCACTACACTACCCGGATGCCTGCTCATTAAAAATTTACATTGTGCCTAAGAAAAGGCCTGTGGGTTATGAGTAAACTTATAAGGCATCGTCTTATTGATATATTGCAAAGAACACTGGTTTAGGACTTAGAGGACCTGGGTTCAAATGCTGACTTTTCTGCTGAGAGAAGTTAGTAACTTTCCCAGGGTCATGTAGGAATTAAGTACTGTGGCAGAATTTGAACTCAAGTCTTCCTAAATCCAAATCCAGCACCCTACCTATTATACTGCTCAATTATCTCATAACAATGCGATGATGATGATGAAATTTCTTATTTTTCCATTTGTGCTTTGTGACTATGGATAAACTGCTTCTTCTCTCTGGGACAAAGTTTCTTTCTCTGTAGAACGAAGGATTCTAGGCTACAAAAGCAATGATCTTTTGTTCTTGATCAGTATAGGATTATAATGTAACCAAGGTTTGAATAGAGATTGTGGAAAAAAAAATATTGTCTTTCCTGCTCTAACCTACCACACGTGTGACTCAGAACTTAGGCACGTGAGAGAGGAAAAGACCTTAGTCGAGTCTGGTCAACAGGTTGTTGTGAGACACTTTCTTTGTGCAGGGAATTGTGCTAAGGGAATAGAAACTCAAATAACAACAAAAGAACAATTTCTACCCTCAAGGAGCTTCCATTCTAATGGGGGAGATGTATAAAAAGGAGATAAAAGCTAGCATGGGGGCTGGGGAGAGATGGGGGTCAGGTGGTGAAGTAATACACAGAGGGATCTTCTAAGGTGAGGAGAGTCAGAAGCAGAGCCAGGACATGAGTGATAAAATGAAAGCATGGCTGACCCTTCCTTAAAATGGAGGTTCTGGGCAGAACTCACTAATCAGAGGTGAGTTCCTAGGTGATCCCCTAGTCACGATGCAGGTTTCTCTGTTGGTTAATGTAGGAACAATTGGGCTAGTAGCTACTGTGGCTGTGCAAAACTAACAACCAGCACACAGAAAGATGCTAACACGGGTTCTTTTGATCTGCTTTACTAAGGAATGTAACGTTAAGGGGTTAACAATCTCACTTTAATCACACATACAAATATCATTCACTTAGTTCAGGAGGAAAAGCCAACAACCTGAACTTTAGAGCAAATACAAACAAATTACAGACACACACAATATAAACAGACCAAATCACAATTCATAGTTACCAGAAAAGCATCAACATCTGGGTTAACAACCTGGGAGCTCTTAACAACAGCTTGCCCAGAGCTCCACGCCACTCTTCCAGTCACTGAGAGCCCCAAAAGTCAAAGGTCAACCTTGGATCTTATGTATCTTTCAGGGCCTGAAAGATTCACACCTAATCAGCAAAAGGGTGTAGTCCTGTGGTTTAGTACCTAGTTAGCAAAAGGGTTTGGGCCTGGGACTTTGCACCTAGTAAGGCTTAATCAAAGGCATTTGATTACTTTAGCATTTCTGAAAGAGAAAACAGTAAAAAAAAAAAAAAGTCCCACCTTAATTACCAATACAGTTAAGAAGGAGAAAAGGCTTCCAGCTTACTCTCTTCCTTCATTTTTCCCATGGGCCAAGCACTAGACTTCTCAAAAGGGCAAGCAAGAAAAGCCTATGAGCCTCACTTTTCCTCCTTTGCACCTTCTACCCATTGGCTTTGGTTCTACTCTTTGGAGACAAACAGAACAAGCCTCATCTCTATTCCTTGTGTATAGGACCTGGGACATGAACTGCCCTTGTCATTACACCAGCATAGGTAGCATCTTGGCAAGGAAATCTCCTCTACCAGTTCAGATCAGCATCTTCTCTGCAACTCAAAGAGAGCTGCCTGGGGGTTGTTGTTGTTAAGTTGTTTCAGACATGCTTACTCTCGGTGATCCCCATCTGGGATTTTCTTGGCTGACATGCTGGGGTGGTTTCCTTCTCCAGTTCATTTTACTGATGAGGAAACTGAGGCAAATAGGGTTAAGTGACTTGCCCAGAGTCACCCAGCTAGTAAATGTCTGAGGCTGGATTTGAACTTAGGTCCTCCTGACTCAAGAACTGGCATTCTACCCACTTGGGCAGCTGAAAAGTTAAGTAATGTGTCCAAGGTTATATGGCCAATATGTGTTAAAGGCAATAATTAAACTGTCTTCTTGAAACAGAGACTGGATCTCTTTACACTACATCCTGCATGACAACCCTTCCAATACCCAGTTTTCATGGTCTCCCTGGGATTTCTCTGTTCCAAGCTTAACATCGCCCTAGGTGGCAACTAGTGGCTCACTGAATAGTGCTGGTCCTGAAAGGAGGAAGAGTTCAAATCCATACTCAGACATTAACTGGCCATGCAATCCTGGGCATGCTCTGTCTGCCTTTTTCTTCATCTGTAAAATGGGATTAACAGTAGCACCTCCCAAGGTTGTTGTGAGAATAAAATGAGATAATGTATTACAAGGTCTAAAATACTATCTAAACACTAGCTTATTGTTATTATTATTATTATTAACAACATCCCCAGCTCTTTCAATTAATCTTTATGTAACATGGATTCAAGTCCTCCCATCACACCGGATATTCTTAAACTTATCTATATCGTGCCTAAACTGTGGCACGCAGAATTTAGCACAATACTCCAGATGAAGGCGGAACATAAAAGGGCTTTCCACGCTTTATTCCTCAAAGCTATGGCTCTCTTCATGGAGTCCAAGATTTTTCCGTCTTTTTTGGCAGCCACATCACAGTGCTAACCTATATTCAGGAGAACCGGGTGAATTGAGATATCTCAGAATTGAAGGGAAGAGAGAGAATGCAGAAGGAATGCAGCCACTCAACAAAACAAAGCTGGAGAGAGAAATAGCAAACCACTCCAGTATCTCTGCCGAGAAAACCCCAAGCAAGGTCACAAAGAATCAGACACAGCTGAAACCACTGAACACCAACAATGCAAATGCTATAGGGAGGTCAAGGAGGTCTTGTCCCTTATTGATCTGCTATCACCATCTGATGTTTTAACAGCTAGGTTTAGTCTGCTCAATTATGTGCCTCTACAATATTCTTCAATTCATAGTCATTAGGATTGGATGAGCCCTTGGATGTTATCTAATCTAGTTTTTTCCTTTTATTTATGAAGAAACCAAGACCCAAAGAGGGTACATAACTTGGCAGTGACAATGGCTAGAGCGCCAAACCCGGAGTAAAGAATACCTCAGTTCAAATTTGGCTTCAAATATTCACTAGGTGTGTTACTCTTGGCTTAATCTCTGTCTGCCTCAGTTTCCTCATATGTAAAATAATAATCCACTACGTCCCAGCATTATCATGAGGATGAAATAAGATATTTGTAAAGAGCTTTGCAAAACGTAAAGTCCTATAGAAATGTTAGCTATTACTTGCATTGTTATCCTTACCTAAGAGAAAGGATTATTTCTCTCTCATATTAATAACTAATTATTGAATCAGGACCAAGGTTTTTCCCCTTTTCTACTTCCTCATCCAGAAATAAACCAGTGTGGGAAATCTCTCTCAAAGTCTTACCCAGGCTAAAGATCTAATCAAAAATGGTAAAAGAAATTCTAAGTTTAGGCTAACGGATGGATTCCTGTTCACTGTGTGTGCTGAGACAGGTCTGGGAAAATGTGAATTCTCCCTTTTGTCCATCTGCTGATACGGAATTGATAAGTGTCTGACCGAGTCCTTTCAATATCACTCACCTCCCATTATAATATTCATCCTCTCATTACTTGTGGACATTTTCACCCTCAGCTGTACCCCTTTTTCAAAAGACTTTATAATATTGAAGGTCTGACAGGTTCAGTCTCTTGGCTACTAAGGGACAATGAGCCTGATTTTGTTGACTGCTTTCTAGACCAATTAAATAAAACTGACTTTAATTTACCCAGAAACTCTTGTCTCTTGGAACTTTTCAAATATCACTTACCCCGGGGTTACATGGCTCCTTATTGGCAGAATGGAGATTCCAGCCCTGATCTCCTGACTTCTAATCTAGTGGCGGGGAGGGGGGCAGGAGGGTTCTCATTGTAATTAATCATTGCGCTTAGAATCAATAGGCCAAGGTTTTAGACCTAGATCTATGACATTTTGGCAGTCACTTAACCCCTTTGAGCCTTAATGTCCTTATGTGTAACATAGAAATAATAGTACAAGGTGTCTCAAAAATTTTAGTTCGGTTTAAAGATTTCTCAGTTTAAAACTGCACTAAGACTTTTGAGCCACCTTGTATTTGCACTATTATAAGGAATGGCTCTCTAAGTTGAGGAAACATGAGAGATACAGGAGTAAAGCCCTGGTGATGCAAAAACAAAAGATATCAATAAAAATCTGTTTTTAAAAATCATTTTTTATCATCTCTTTATCATTTTTAATCATTTACCTCCCTCATACAGTTGTAGTAAAGTATAAAATGCTACTTAAATAGATATTGGTATAGGGAACTCCTTAGTGAGGAGGCCTTATTTCCATGCAGATCTTAGCACCTTGCCTGCAATATAGACATATGTTTAGAGCAGTGATAACAAGCTCAAATAGAAAGCGGGAGGGGTTGGCACCAGATAGGGGGAAGGAGGAGAGACTAAATCATAAATAAGGATACCTGTGGGCTGCATATCGACTTGGTTTTTAAAGTGTAATGTTATCTATGTTTTATTTATTTTTATTTATTTTGTTAAATATTTCCCAATTACATTTTAGTCTGATTCCTATGTACTCAGAAATGGGTAGGATTTTTTTTTTGTCTTTAGCAAAAAAGAGTTGATTAATTTAAAATAACACAGTTCCCCTCTAACAGTATTGTTCACACATTTATCTTCCATCAGAATAGGCCAATTGGATTGGTACAGGCAGTGTCTACACACACACACACACACACACACACACACACACACATACACACCCTTCTCCTACCCAATCAGAGTTGTATAAGGAGAGCCAGCACCAACTCCAGCAAGTCCTTCAAACCTAGCCTAAGAGGTATAAGAATTTCTCTCAAGGAAACGTGGGATCTCACAGCTATGCCTGTAGTCCTTGGTAGAGTTTAAAATGAACAGCAAGCCTGTGAGTGACTTCTTGGCCTCCGCTCACCCATCCTGGCCCCCCAGCACACTCTGGCCTCCTACTCTGCCCCAAAACAGAATGCTTCAGCCATCTGCTTGGAAGGTCCTCCACACCACTCCCCCAAAGTTAGCTCCCAGTATCTAAAGCTGAGTGTCACACAGTCCACCTGGGCCCACAGTGTTGTAAGGTTGTGACTTGCCCAGGGTCACGCTGGCAGCACGTGTCAGAAATGAGGCTTGAACCTAGCCCTTCCCAGCTCCATGACAGGCACTCTAGCTACCACCATACTGCTAATACATAATCAACAAATATGCATTAAGTGCTTACTAAGTGCCAGGCACTGTGCTAAATGCAGAGGCCATGAGTGCTGCAAAAAGGATACTCCCTCCCCTCAAGGAGCTTACTTTCTAGTGGAAGAAGACAGCGCATTAAAGGGAGCTGAAAGAGGGAAGGAGAAAGAAGATCCCTTTCCAGGAACATGGTGACCAATAAAGTCAGGGGTGCAATCAGAAGTAGGACTGATATACCGCCTATCACTCTACTGTGTGCTGGGGAATTAAATAACAAAATAGTGCCTGCCTTCAAGAAGTTATAGCCTATTGAAGGCAAGTCTATAGTCTACTGGGGGCAAGAACAATACTCTTGTACTAAAGTATATTATCAAATAACCAAGTAAGAAGAGAGTCCTATAAACTAAGCAAGTAAGGGAAGAGAAAAGACAAAGAATCAAAGAAGATATCTCGGAGGAGGTAACAGCTGAGCTAAATGTTTGGCCTTACTAGGGATTTCAGACAATACCACAGCACACCCCAGGACAATTGCATTAACAGTGCTGTCTAAATTAGACAAAACACACACACACACACACAGGCAGAGAACTGGCCTCCAAGCTTGAGTTAAATGGTTCCAGAATCTTGAACTTTTTCAGGGTCTTAGAATCTGAAATGTGAGAAATTATTCTGTCCCAGTGCCCTGGAAAATAAAAGTCCTTTTCTCCTAGTCAGCAAGAGAGTCTTCTCTAGGCCTTGATGCCCTCTTTGTTCACACAGGCTGTTGTTGACAGTGATTCCACACATTGGAAGGGATGTAGCTGAAAGTATTCAGGAGCCCAGGTTTCATTTCCTTGGTTGAGATGATGTTCCTGACATGTGAGGCTGCTTAAAAGTTCTCACTTGCCGTAACACAGACACACACAGAGCTAGAAATCACAGGCACCTACCACTGCGGTGGTGAAAGGCACTATGTAAACGCAGAGAGAACAGAGCTTTCTTCTCCCCCACCCCCACCCAGAAAATTACAAGAGTCTAAATATGTTTTATTCTTGCTGTCATTTTTTTCTCACAAAAAACGAAAAGCAGTTTTCACAGGTATTAAATTTTCATTTTGCCCCAGAAAGGGTGAAATTTTCTGTAAAAAAATTATGAATTTCCACAGCGGCAAATTCATAAAAATGTATGATGGGGACCCTCAGGGTGCCTCTTTACTTGTTTTGAGATGAAAAGCTGTTTGTACTCATGGGTAGAAATACAGACATTGGGAAAAATTAATCATGCAAATATTTGTAAAGCAGGAACAAGGAGCTGCTGGGAGCTTCAACAGAGAGCTGCCTCACATTGCCCAGGAAATAGAGGCCTGAGGAGAAATCCTTGACAGGACAGAAAGAGAGAGACAAGTCCAGTTTTCAGACTCCATCTTAAAACTAACAGAACACCATCAAAATATCTTGGGTTCCTTTTTGCTCAGGAGGAAGGCTTTGACATTGCTTAGGAGGAGGGCTTTGACATTGATCTCACCAAACTCCTTCTATAATTGCAGGATTTTGAAACCTCTTTAATAAGCGCCCACATCCAGTGGTATGCTAAAAAAAAATATAGGAATTAAGATGATGAAGTTTGATTTGCTATCATCTAGGGGTTTTTAACCTTGGGTCCATGAATTTTAAATTTTTTAAAATTGTTTTGATAATTATATTTCAATATAACTTGTTTCCTTTGAAATTCTATTTATTATATATTTTTTCATTTATAAATATCATTCTGAAAAGGGGGCCCTAGGCTTCAACAGACAGCCCAAGGGGTCTATGCCATAAAAATGTTAAGCATACCTGCTGTCAACTATGATGGCTCATGTATTTCTCTTCCTGTTCCAGACATCATCAAGAAGCTTCTGGTTTTTTTTTTTGTTTGTTTGTTTTGTTTTGTTTTTTGCCATTCTTTAATTTAATTTAATTTAATTTTTTTTTTTTTTTTTTTGCTACGGGGAAGGCAGGGCAATTGGGGTTAAGTGATTTGCCCAAGGTCACACAGCTAGTAAGTGTGTCAATTGTCTGAGGCCGGATTTGAATTCAGGTACTCCTGAGTCCAGGGCCAGTGCTCTATTCACTGAGCCATCTAGCTGCCCCTATTTTTTTTTGTTACCATTTTTAAGGAGGTGGGAGAAAGGCAATTCTTATTTGTTTATATCCTAACTTCTAAATGTTAATAGGGTACCCAGACCCATAAGAGCCTTGATACATATCTAACGTAAAAGAAAACCAGATTGTTGATACATTAGGTGTATGATTTGCCATTGCTGTTTGAGCTTTTCACTTCAGGTGGTAATTCCAAAAATTTGACACTTCCTTCCAGGGACTAGATCAAGTGGGAAACTAGTAGGAAAAATGGCTAGCCAAGGAAACAGAATGCCCAGATATATCTCCATGGAGTCTCCTGCAATAAGACCTGGAGTCCCTCACTTGATCTGTCCCCTCCTCTCTAAGTCTTCAGGGATGATGGTAAGAACTGGCCCGTCCCTTTGGTTTCTTTACCACTACTTAGTAGACATCTCCCTCCTCCCCCCAAGGTGCATGGTACAAGAAATGAATGAGAAAATGACAGGGGAACCCAAGCAGCTCTTGGGAAGCAACAGGCAATACAAAGACATAAGCGCTGATTACTTGTTTATTGTTGTCTGAGCAAGTCCCCATTTATTTTTCAATTTTCTTCTAGGTGATGACAAGTGTGATGATTTCCTGAGCATTCAGTTCACAGAAAACAACCGGATAAGGGAGTCTGCCGCCTATTGGACATGATGAAGCTCAGCTGGGCTGCTGAGGGCTGCTGATTCGGGAAGCAGTATTCTGAAGGCTGACTCAACGCATGATCGTGTGCAGAGCAGTCCCCTTGGGACCAAGTATGTCAGCGACCACCCTTGACTGTGTACATCCACACCCCTCCTACCACTCCCGATTTCATCACCGGACACATTTCCTTCTGAGCTGCCACTCAGAAGAATAGCCCTTCCAATTCTGATCATTTTAATTCATTGTTAAATGGCTTACTAGGTGCAAGACATTCAACTACAATGACAACTACGCAGCGCCTGCCTTGGAAATACTTATATTCCGATCAGGAAAGGAAGTTTTGCCATTTGGTGCCAAAGCAGACATGAGGCTCTTGTATGTATAATCAAGCCATAGACACTGCCATCACCTTCATCCCTCCCAATGAATGACTGGGGAGGGGAAAGGCATTTATTAAGTTCTTATTATGTACAAGGGGCAGCTAAGCGGTGGAGCGGATAGAGCACTGTGGAGTTAGAAAGACATGAGTTCAAATCTGACCTCAGACACTTACTAGCTGTGTGACCCCAGATATGTCACTAAGCCTTATTTGCCTTGGTTTCCTCACCTGTAAAACGAGAATGGCAAACCACTCCAGTATCTTTGTCAAGAAAACCTGAAATAGAGTTACAAAGGATCAGACAAGACTAAACAATAAAAATTATGTTCAAAGCATTGTACCAAATGCTAGGGATACAAATAGAAAAGAAAGAAGGTGACATTGTAATTGAGACAGACAATACCTATAGGAGGTTTCAGTTATAATTTAGATGAAAAAAGGCCAAGTAGTTCTTCAGGTGCTTCAGCAAAGCATATGGTGAAGCATCTTCTTTGATGTCATTTCCATTGATTAAATAACAAAATAAAACCAAACAAAACATGCCTATCCTTTTCTGACATGGGGCCGTTCGATAGCACCAAGGACTTTAGTGGTACAAATCCATAAATAGGGCAAAGTAAGGAGGATTGCTCTTCTATTCTCTTCCATACATATGAGACCTTCCCCCAAATGTTCCTCTTCCTGATTTATTTTCCTTCCCTAATTTAATTTTATTTTGAATTTATTAATCTATTTTCTACTGCCACAACATAGACATTCCAGAAAAATCACTTATGAGGCTCCTCAATTCCTTTTCTTTCACACAGAATTCACCTACATGCAAGTGTTGTGATGGATAACAATGCCCAGGGTCATTCAGCCTGTCCCCAGTAACTCCTTCAGTGATGGCCTTCATCACCTTGTTGAATAGGACCCCAACAATCAATCCTCAATTATCTGCCTTGTGAATTATCTGAAGCAAATATTGCTTTCAAGTCATTCTGGCGTAATTAAGGAGGGTATGTTGACACAATTAACTATCTTTTGTTTACTTTTACTTTCCCCATGCAGCCTGGCACCCAGCAGGAGGTCTTTTAAACCAAAACACTCAATTACCTCCTCTAACCCAGGGAAGGTGTGAAAAATAAATGCAGCCAAATCAATTCAACAGGCTTACAGCCATTAATGTTAGGCTGATTCTCAGCATTGTCTTTCAGTCTGATGCAGCTTCTAATATGGAGTGATTCTGAGCACCGGGAGAGGACGAATTGAAGGTCCCCTGGGATGAAACTTTCTCGGTATGGATTCATTATGACATCTATCCAACTACCCAAACTTTCTAGTTTCTATTCAGTGTGCCACCATCATTCCAGGTATCCAGGTTTATAAAATGGATATCATCCTTGACCCTTCCCTCTTCTCACTCCCCTGGGGGCCAGCTCTAGTCATCCTAATGTGTATCTGGCCAGTGGACCCAGATGGCCCTAGAGGAGAAAGTGAGGCTGGTGACTTTGCACAGCCCTCCCTCACACAAATCCAATTCATTTGCATTTCATGGCATCACCTCCATGATGTCATGGTCCTCTTCAAGAACAAAAGACAAATAACTCTCACCCTCATCCAAATGGGATTCTTCTCTTTCCCCTCCTCCCCATTTTCAATCAGTTGCTAAGTTCTATTAATTCTATTTCCATAAATTTCCTAGCATCCATCCCCTTTTCTACATATATACAGTTATCCCTTCCACAATGCAGTGCAGAAGTTAGGGGCACAGTGTCCCCATGATCTGGAAAATCTGCATAAAAATGTTTGGTCCTCCCTCTGCAATTTAAATGACACAAGATATGAGAAACTTGAGATGTAAAGATCACTGTGAGATGACCAGGAGATATCACTTGAAAGATTCCTGTAAACATGCTTAGCATCCCCAAATCAGTGAGTAGAGCTGCAGTTCTTTTACTACAAATTTAATTTTAAGAAAAAAATTGGGTAATTGTTCATTTATGTTATTAAACAGTAAAATACATACTACACAGGTAATATGATACATAATAGTATATACATTTTATGCATTTATGAGTTATTAAACTTAAGAAATCTAAATTTCTAGCCTTTGTGTGTCATCTGCTGGCTTTCACATTCCTTTTGCAAACTTTAACTTTTTACTTATTTTATCTTTAAAAAAGAAATTGTGTGTGTCTATGGTATTAAAAATAAAATGTGTTGACATTATGTAATACTGTACATATATTTTATGGATTTTTGAGTTTCTAAACTTTTCTGTGTCATCTGCTGGCCTTTGCATGTCATCTAAGGCTCCTATAAAACTCCCCCCAAATTCCCATTTAATTTCTTATTCCAACCCACTATATATAGAAACCATGGTGGGGAAAGTTGCTATGGGGTAGGGATAACTGTATATCGCTCTCACCAAGTCAGGATCTCAACCTATCTCTCCTGGACCACTGTAAGAAACTCATGATTATTCCTCCTGCCTCTGATCTCTGATGTTCTCTACACAGCCACCAAAGGCCACTAAAGCCAAGGCCTAACCATGTCAATTCCCTGCTCAAAAAATTCCAGTGGCTCCCTCTTGCTGCGAGGTTCATATACAAAGTCTTTTTGTGTGGCGTGTAAGTAAAACCTTTCACAGTCTTACTCCAGCCTGTATTTCCAGTGTTTTGTGTATTTCTCTCCTCTCACATTCCATGTTGCAGCTAAGCCTACTTGCTAGTTAGTAACAGTATTGGACGGCTCACCTCTCCTCATCCTATCTTACACAGGCTATGTCTACAGGGTGTTCATAAAGTCTGGACACATAGGCAAAAATGCATATTTTCAAGAAATAAAATGAATGAAATTTTCAACAACATTTTATTTAATTGGAATATTAACAGATAAAGTCTTCAATATGATTTCCATCATTTGTGATGCAAAGGTTGATGCGCTTTACAAGATTCACATCAACTTGATGCAATAACTCCACATTGCCATCAATTTTAGCACATTCACTCTTTGTGCGTTCAATCAAGTGTGTTGCATCTGTGATTTTCATTTTCATTTTCACTCACCTTCTCTTTTAGCATACACCAGAAAAAGAAGTCTCTGAACAACACAGAGTCTTTGGTGAAACGGTTAATGAGATATTAATGAGATTTCCTATGTGTCCAGACTTTAGGGACACCCTGTAGAATGCATTCCCTCCTCACCTTCATCTCATTATAAACTCCTCAGTTTTCCTCAAGATTCAGCTCAAGAGCCACCTACTTCATGAGGTCTTTCCTGATACCCCCAATTGCTAGCCACCTCCCACTACCACCAGAAAATCCTTTATCCAAAGCAAGGTGATGGACTCTGCACATGTGGCAGACCTCTCCATGGGTTTTGTGTTTGCTTGTCTGTGCCAATGTTGTTTTCACTAATAGAAACTAAGGAACTTGAGGGCAGGGACTACTTTTTTGTATTTATATCCCAAGAGCAAGCTTAGGGAGCCCATGACACTACCTAGGAATTCACAGATCTTTCTACTTGCTTGACAGAGTGTAGGAAGACCTTAATGCTACCTGAAAGGAAATCTGAATATTTGCATAGACATTTCTGTATCCTTACTGTACTTAGCATAGTGATATAAAAGACACCATCAATTCAATTCAACAAGCATTTATTAGCTACCTAATGCATGTTGTTGTTGTTTAGTTGTTTTCAGTCATGTCTGACTCTCCCTGACTCCATTTGGGGTTTTCTTGGCAAAAATACTGTAGTGGTTTGTCATTTTCTTCTCTGCTATATGACCCATATAAAGAGGTGGGCCAACAATATAGGGAGGCAGATAACAGATGAACAATCAGATTCATAAACATAGAATATTCAAAGAACCTCAGAGTAGGCTTTCAATGATAGAGACAGAAACATGAATTAGTAAAGGTAACAAGGCATGGAACTGTGGTATGAGCTGGGAGAGAAAGTACCCAGAAAGAATAAAAAGTCCCTTCATATGAAAATGAGTGTGTGTGTGTGTGTGTGTGTGTGTGTGTGTGTGTGTGTGTGTGTGTGTGTGACAGAGAGAGAGAGAGAGAGAGAGAGAGAGAGAGAGAGAGAGAGAGAGAGAGAGTTGGAGAGGAAGGAGAATGAGGCTGTCAGAATTTAGATTCATATCCCTGATCTGACATTCCTCTGATACCAAATCCAACCCCCATTCAAACATAAGTTGAAAAAATACATTCTGAGACAAACAAAAAACATTTTCTTTGTCACTCCTCTCCCATCCAATAGTACTTATAATCAGGATTTAGAGGTTAAAGGGGCCTTAGAGAGCACCCAATGAGAAGGTTATTTAGACTAGATGACTAAGTTTCCTTCCAGCCTTAAATCTATAAAAGGATGGGATCTATAAAGTTAGAAAGATTGAATGTTTCACACATATATTTTTAAAATATCTGTTCGCCTTCACTTACCTAAAGAGAGATACCATAGGTTCTCCATTTTAGTTTCCCAGAAAATTTGATTTACTGAGCTCAGGCTTTGATATTTGTAAGATTTCATGTCTATATCGAGAGTCAAAGTTAGCCTTAAGGATAATTACCAAAGGCTATGCACAAAGTCCAAAGGTCTTCATGTAACATCCCTTAAAAAAATCCAAGGGCTCAAAATCTCTGCTTCTTAGATAATACACTCCTCAAATCTGCTATAAATGGAAAGACATCACAATCAGTTAAATTAGACACTCAGAGAGCAGAACCGAACTTTCACACAAGCAAAGCTGCAGACTTCGAAAAAGTTCAGAGATCCCTATAATTAGCCAGCGGGAAGCAAAAGGTTGTTTTGCACATTTGCTTTGCCAACACAGGGAGGGAACAAGGGGTGGGGAGTAGGGTAAGAAGGTCCACAGTATGATCCCATCTCTTGGTGTAATTGGGAACGGCACAGTTAACTACATTATCTTGTTAGGATAGTTATATTCTCTCATATGACAATGACTTGCAATATGTAGTCACTGTCTTCTTTGGGGGAGAGGGGGAGGGGGAAACAGCAATTACTGTTCAGTACTTGAATCTGCCTGCCAACAGCAGAACAGTGATTTGTGAGACCCATCAAGAACGGCTGGCAGGATCAATCTGCGGAGATCCCTCTGATAGAGGAATAATGAGTTGACAAAGACCAATGTTGAGTTGGGTCCGAGCCCAATAAGATTACTGTATGGCATCATCAATATTGTCTCTGTTTGGAACTGACACAGCTAGAATGGAATCAATTGTAGTTTCCACCACGCTGTCACACATGATTTTTAACTTGGGCTCACAGCTGTGTAGAGGAGTTTGCAGATGTTGGCAGATTTTTGCTAACTTACGGAATGTCATTATTAAGTAGAAAAAGTAGGAGTCTCACGCCATGGTGGTTTGTGGCTCCTGCTACGTTCCTTGCAAAGTCTGGGTATTGGAGAGAGGGAAAGAGCAGGAGAAAAGAGAAGGACAAAGAGGAAGGAGGAGGAGGAAGGAACAGAAAGGGGGGAAAGGAGAATGGAAGAAAAAGGAGGGAGAGGGAAGTAGAAAAGAGGGGGGGAAAGAGGAGGAAAAGAAAGAGGGAGGAAAGAGGAAAGAAAAGAGAAGAGAAAGGAGAGGAGAGAGGAAGAAAAGGAAAGGGTGGAAAGAGGAGAGAGGAGAGAAGGAAAGGAGAAAAAGGGAAAAGAAGAAAAGATAAAGGAAAAGGGAGAAGAAAGAGACAGAAGAGGGATGAGGGAAGAGGGAGAATGGAAGAGAGAAGAGAGGGGAGAAAGGAAAGAGGAGGGCAGAGGCATTTGCCAGAAAGATTTTTCCATTCTTACTCCCCAGTTTACTGTGATGGTCAGGATACCACGTATAAAAGCAGGAGATTGTTTTCTAGAGTTGGTCTAATTTCAGTTTAAGTATGGACTCGTGGAAATTCTCTTGTTCAGAAGAGACAGCAATAAAGTGGTTATGCCTCACTGTCAAAAGACACAGAGTATATGTAGATGACCCTATCCCGAGGATAATAGAAGTTATTCAAGGAGTTAAGGAAATCTAATAAGCAAATTGATTTTTTAACAATTCCTTCAGCCTCTTCCAGAGTGTTTTATAACCCATTATTCCCTCACAGAAAGCTATCAACTGCATGTTCTCTGTGATCCATCCATGCATCCAGCCCTTCTCTACATGGATAATGGTAAAAATTCTGATCTGCCTGGCGAAGGCTCTGGTAGCCAGGGATGTAATGTAGGGTGTTCCTGTGTAATTAAAAACCTAAGAGGTATTAAAATAAGAGGAGATTGGTCAGATTACTCTCCAGATGTCACAGTGGCACTTTGGATTTTCCTCTACTACCTCCCTTAATGAAATATGACTCAATATGAGCCTTTCAGTATGCACAAGGCACTGTAGCTATATTGGATGATAGAATGACAAACTTAGAACTAGCAGGTACCATAGAAGACATCTCTTCCTACCTTTTTCAACTGATAAGGAAACTGAGGACCATAAAGGTTAAGTGACTTACCCAAGGTCATGCAGGTAGTAAATGACAGGGCTGGGCTTCAAACTCAGTTTTCCTGACTCAAAATCCAGCATTTTTTCCCACTGAACCATTGACCACATTTATGGATTGGGGCTGGGGAGAAGTAGGAGAAGAAAGGAAACACACTGTAGTCAGTTCCACAGGGGATATAGATCCTAGGTGCTGATTGCTTACACTGGAGACTTTTTTGCAGCCATCACTTTCAGCAACCCTCTGGTGGACTAAAAGCTGACAGCTGCTCCATTAGATAAACCCCCTAGGAGAACTCCACTCCCTAGAGCATCTTCCTGTTTCCATGTGGCACTTAGATGCAATGAATGTCTCAGGGGGCTGGGGGAAAGTTAGCGTGCATGCTCGACTTCATATCTCTCCATATTCAGTGTTAGCATTTGAACATCCCTTAGAGCTTACGTGAAAAACTACTGTGCACACAGACAGAGCAGGCACCGACTCCTTAGAGATTTTGCAAGGAACCAAAAGTCCCTTCTTCCTCAACTAAAACATAACCTGACCTATAAACTCAGCAGTATCTGAAATCCACTCTTAAAGAAACCACTTTTCTTTATTTTTTGGAGGGTGAGGAAGAGGAGGTGGTTAGCCGGCTAACCCCTTTTACAGATGAGTTGATCTGAGTAACCCATTGCTATCCATCACTGTTCAGTCATGGAGCAGAGAGCATGGCAATAAGACATAGAATAAATAAAGTGGTGGGTTTTGTTTTACTATTTTTGGAGAAGAGAAGAGGAAGTTGGGATGGGAACATGGAATGTTGTCCAGAGCTATGTGGGTGACATAGTAGAGGGGCTTGATGTAAACAGGAGACAGTCAGTCAACAGGAATTTACAAAGCAATTTCTCTGTGCTAGGCAGTAAAACAGAATGAAACCAATGGACACATAAGTGAAGAATGGGGGTAGAAGTAGTAAGCTACCAAAGATAAGCTTTGACAATATCACAGTTTTCCCTACTACAGACTCTTAATGATACCTTGCCTTCATTCTCATTTAGTAACATAGGTTACAGGGCCTTTCTTTAAAATTGAGCTCAAATCCCACCTTCTTGGGGAAACTTTCCCAGGCACCCAGGTTGCTAGTGCCTTCCTTTTGAGGTGATCTTCTGTCTATATATATCTGATATGAATACACCTAGTTAATTACAAGTTGTCTCTCCCACTAGAAGGTGAGCATCTTGAAGGCAAGAAGTGTTTTTGCCGTTCTTTGTCTCCTTGGCACTTAGAATAATGCCTAGCATGTAGGAGGCTCTTAAAAATAGTTATTGACTGATTGACATACTTTTTGTCATCTAAAGGATTCAATCACCATTATACATGTCGTCAGAGGCAATTGCTGGGTTGGCTAGTTTTCCTGGCCTGCTTGTTTTCCTCTCTTTTCTTTACTCCTTTTCACAAGAGAATTCACTGGGAAGGGGAGAGCTATGTTGGAGTCAATTCTAAACAGTTCTCGAGAGCTGATTGTTAAATTTTCTGATCATTTACACTTTGAAAACTAGCAAACACTACCTATAAGGGTTTGATTTATTGTTTTATGGATGTCTAAACTTAAGAAGGTGATAGAGAAAATGTTCATATTGCAAATTAAACTAAAATATGTCATGCATATATATATGCATACAAACATATATGTGTGTATATGCATATATATACATATTATATATATGTATATTCAGAGACCTGGAGGTGATAAAATGGTATATTCATTTAAAAACTTTAAAGAAAAACAAAGAATTAATTCCCAGATTCACTGAGTGTCAAAGGAGTTCAAGGAGCTGATCAGACATGAGCATAAATAACTGTAATGTGCAGTAAGGGTATAAGAATTACAAAGTGAGCTGGGAGTTTGGGGAAGAGAACAAACTTTGACCCGGGGGAAATTAGGGGAAAAAATTTCCTGAAGAGGTGGGTCTTGTTGGATAGGTAGTATGTCAACAGGTAGAGATGGAAGGGGAGGATGACATCAGAATTGTGCAAAATGAGGACTTGGACTTTTGCAACTGGAAGAATGGAAGCAGGAAATGGAAGGAGGAATGGAAACGAGCATGTCCTCAGAATATACTAGGTGCCAGGCACTTAGGTAAGGGCTGTATAAATATTATCTCGGTTGATCTCACTTGATTCTCACAACAACCCTTTGAGGTGGGTGCTATTATTATCCACACTTTATAATTGAGGAAATTGAGGCAGACCTTTGTTCAGTGACTTACCTGTGGCCACACATATAGTAGATGTCTGAGACTGGATTAGAACTCAGTATTCCTGACTCTAGGCCCAGTCCTTGCTCTACTGGTCCACCTAGCTATCTCAAAAAAATCAGAAAAGGTCAATATTCATGGATCATAATATCACAAAATCAGAGTTGGAAAGAACCCAAGAAGTCATAGGATGAAACATCCTTATCTTACAGATGAGGGAATAGTCACACAAGAATGAGAGAGAGGATTTGAACCCAGGTGCTTGAACTCCATATCTTGTGCTCTCTCTATTATACCAAGAAGTTCACTTTAGCTGGAGCACAGTGGGCCTATTTGGCTTTGGGGAGAGTCTAGGCTGCAAAATTATACAAAAGGCAGATTTTGAAGAGTTTTTACTGTCAAGCCAAGAGATTTGAGCTTGATTAGGGAGGTGGTGGGGAGTCCTTGAAAATTTTGAACAGTAGAGTTCTTTCTTCAATACTGTGGGCACTATCTCAGACAACTTAAGCTGCAAGCCATCTAGGCCTTCTCATCCTCTCCTAGTCTCATCCTCCCATAAAGCCACCACAGGAAGTCCACCCAGTATTCAGAGGGTCTTCCCCTACATCCATTGACATTTTCTGGATAGCGAATACCAGGCCCACCTTCTCAGTCATACAACTGACATCTAATGATATCTTTTGCACCACTTTTCCTGAGTAATTGTTTGTTGTGTGATGAATCTCACTCACACCTGCCGTGAGTTTTTCCACTTCATGAGCATGCAACTTCCTCTTCAGAGACTGTGGTATCCTAATTGGAAAGTAGAGATCTCCTCTGACAACTTCCTTTTAAGGAGAAAGCCCAGTCAAGCCATTTCTTCATTTTTTCCTAGGTTTCACTCCTCTAGACCTCCACTTTGGATACCTTCTTTCCTGACCTTCTCTTACCTCCCCTTCCATGTGTTGGCTTCCCTATTGGAATATAAGCTTCATAAGGCCCACTCCTTGACCTTAAACCATTAACTGTGCTCTCACGCCTCCATTCCTGTGCTCGGGCTCTTCCTCATTACCGGAATATCCCATTCTTCCTCCTTCCCTACACATCCATCTTTTACCAATTGAGTTCCTCCCATTCTTTACTAGTCAGCTCAGATGTCACATTCACCAGAAGCTGTCCATCATTCCTCATCTGATAACTGCTCTCTCCTTTTAGCCCTATGTAACACTTAGTTTTTGTAACTCAATATTATATTGTGTAATATAGTTATTGGTATTGGTCTTTTATCTCTACCAAATTGTAAACATGAAGTTAAAAACCATATCCGTTCTAAACTTTATATGTCCTTCACTGCCTAGCAAGGTACTTCAAACATAGAAATTGATTAATAAATATTTATTATTGAATGAGCTATTCTATCATTGACTTACCTTCTATAAATAATGTTGATATATGTCTATGCTCAGAAGTAGACTGAAGGAATAGATCACCCCAAATGGGGTATTTCATTTCTCTTCCTTTGAGTCACAGTCTTAGAAATCCTTCAAGGTTTTATCTGGAGATACTGAGTGGGGCTGAGAGACTATTAAAAGACAGAGGAAATTATTTACTGTCCTTCTTTTATCTTCAGCTGATGTAGCAAACCTGAGCTTACCTAGCTAAGAAAGGCAACAGAAGTCCTCTAACATGGTGGAAAGAGTAAGGGTCTTGGCCTCAGAAGACCTAAATTCAATCTCAGTCCTACCACTTAGTAGGCATGGATAAGTCATTACTTTTCTGGGCCTGGTTCTATACCTAGAAAATGAGGCCAGTTAACTAAATGATTCTTAAAGTCCTTTCCGATGATGATTATCTAAAATTCTGTTGGAACAACAGTTACAATAGACCTCTTTGACTTTGATCATCTCTGGCT
This sequence comes from Phalanger gymnotis, assembly GCA_028646595.1. Classification (NCBI taxonomy): domain Eukaryota; kingdom Metazoa; phylum Chordata; class Mammalia; order Diprotodontia; family Phalangeridae; genus Phalanger; species Phalanger gymnotis. The sequence goes on along the minus strand of CM053624.1, from coordinate 147,753,696 downwards.
CAAGCAGTCTGTTATGATAATCCTTCATCTTTCATTGTGCTGCCCTATTGCTTTGTCTGAGTATAAGTCTGAAGATTATAGCTCCTTCTCTTTCCCTAATACCTAAAGTCATAGTAAACAACCCACTCTATCTAACTTCATTATTTCCTTGGACATATTGCTTTACTTAATCCCTTTTAAAAGAAGCAGGCAGCATGGTGTAAAAGGTAGCATGTTGTAGTGGATAGGGCGCTGGGCTGGGAGTCATGAAAACCTGGGTTCAAATCATACCTTAGAAACTTACTAGTGGTTTTTATCCTGGGAAAAAAAATCTCATAACATCATACCTCAGTTTCCTCATCTTTAAATGAGGAAGCTGGACTCAATGGCCTCTCAAGTGCTTTGTACCTCTAAAACCACTAGTCATGCCCTGAATAGGGTCTTTAAGGTTTTAGGAGTCTTTGTGAGTGTTGAGAGCTTGCCCATGGCAAAGAATGGCTGGTTCAAGTTTCTTCTGAAAAATGAGGCAACATCCCTAAGTCATTTGTAGTGAAGTTCACAAAGCACTTTTAGCCTACTATGTGCCAGGTTCTGTGCTACAAAGATACAAATAAAGGAGGGAAAAACCAGTAAACCATCAAATGACAATCTGTGGCAGAGAAGAAGTAGGCCATTAACTAAATATCTCTTTTTTAGAGATATTTGTGAAGGGTTCTAGTCCTGTCATTGTACTCTGGCTAAGCCATATGGTAAGTCCTGGGTTCAATTCTTCATGCCATGTTTTAGGAAAGGTGTTAATAAGCTGGACGCATTCAAAAACGGCAACTGGGATGATGAAGGGGCTATGGACTGTGTCATACAAACATTGGCAGAATGAACTGAGGACTCTCAGTTTGAAAAAAGACTTAGGAGATAGAGAAGAGGATGTATTGAAGGGGATAAAGGGAAAAAAGACATAATAGTCATCCTTGACATCTTTGATTATTTGAAAAGCTGTCAATGGAAGAAAGATTAGGCTTGTTTTCCTTGGCCCCAGAAGGAAGAAGCAGAGAGACAGATTGGGGCTCAATGTAAGAAAAAACTTCTCAAATGTTCAAAAATGTCCAGAAATAGAGTAAACTACCTTAGAGATAGTTCTCCTTCTCCAGAGATTTTCAAGAAGTTGCTAGACTCATCAGTGATGGTCTATAAAGGATTCTTGATTAGATATAGATTGGACCAGATAGCCTCTGAGGTCTCTTCCAACCAAAGAGCTATGATTTGGTTATGTATGCAATCTTTCATAGGCTTTTGTCATTTGAATGGAGGTGACATTCAACTCTGATTATATTCTTGACTTATGTCTACGGGTGTGCTGGTAAATGTTTAAGAGATGGTTCGGGGGAAATGTATGCAGGACACTTTTGAAAGCTTAAATTACTTAAATTACTAAATGTTTTCTTCATCACTTTTTTTAAGTCTAGACAATCAACAAAATAACCAATTGAGCCCTGATTTGTAGCTTTTGCCAATTTCCAAGGTGTAAATGCACATGCTGAAGATTTAACAATCAGCTCCAGAGATGGTTCAATTGACTTCAGCACATTTTTGCTCGTTTCTGAAATCAATCAATACCTTTACCTTAGACAATGAAAACAGAGAATGAGCTGGGCCAGAACTGAACAAGAAAGAGGGCAGCATGCTCTATTGCCTGTTGGAAACTGAACAATATTTTTGGTGATCCCGAGTATCTTCCTGAAACAAAGGCTCATTTGTTTGTTTTTTGATATCAGTGTTCTTTCAGTGGTGTTATATAGGTGCAAGATGTGGAATATGACAGCCTCTGAAAAACTTAAGATTGTGAATCACTCGAAGAAAAATGGGGAGGTACAAGGTTGGTGTGAGTAGACTACAGAATAGTACCAATAAAGAGAAGAATGAGAAGAATGGCCTAGAGGATGTTATCAGAATGGGGCAAGGCCAGGAAGCATGGTGGGCTAATCACGTAGCCAGAGTGAGTCATGATGAGTGAATATGCCACGTGCTTCAACATTAACCATGGAGCTATCTAGAGGAAATTCTTCACCATGTTGGGTAAATATCTCTCATGGAATACTTTTGGGAGGGCCTGAATAATGGTCAACAAAAAAGCATTTACTAAGTGTTTACTAGGTTTTAGGCCCTGAGATAAGCACTAAGAACACAAATGCAAACCTAAAGAAGGCAGTTCCTAACCTCAAGGGTCTTATATTCTAACAGGGGAAGACAATACATAAAAGAAAACTGAAAGTTGTCATGAGGTACCCTGTTGGGGATAGGTGTGAGGATGGAGTCCTGCAGCCTGGGGAGAAATAAAGAGATGCCCAGCCTGGGTGCCCTCTTTCAATGAAGATTCTGGGAGAAGTCATCCAATTAAAAGGAGTGACGTTAAAAGGATGAGGGATAGTATATGAGAAAGTGTGACTGTCATCAGCAGTGAGAGGCAGGAGGGAAGGGTGGGGATATATACTCAGCAATAATAATACAGTCATTGAAATATTAAAATCACAGTATCTAATGAAAAGAGAAACTAGCCATTAAATAAATAGCATTAGGATAACAGAATTGTCAATGTAGTCACGATGTATTCATTTGCTAATTATTGACTATGTTAATCAGTTGGTCATTAACCAAGACATGTCATCTGCACTGGAAATATTGATGTTTCTTTTTGCTCCTGATTCTACCTAATAGTTCTTCATCCCCTTTTCTTTCTTCCCACCAAAGAATCTTATATAGCTTATCTTTCTGGAATCTGATTCAATTTTCTCCCAAAGGAAGGAAGGAACACCATATGAAGGTCAGGATGCTAAAAGCAAGAGGGGGCTCAGGCCATATGGGAAAAGACTCATTCTCCTGGCTTCTTCTATTCATGTATTTCTTAGAATCTATTCCTTTCTAAGACTTTTGGCATTAAGAGTTAATATTTTTAAAATGCAATAAGGGTCATTATCCACTATGAAAGCACAAATAAATGCCATCTTATCAATTTCAGAACTAAGCAATATTAAAATTAGATTAAAAATATACAATTAACCTAATACGTTTTGGCTTTGGACTAATTGTTTGAAATTCAAAAGGACCCCAGGATATTTTTCACTTGAAATGCAGAAATAAAAAATTCATACTAAACAGGCAGAGTTTGCCCTCAAGGTTGATAACATTAATCATGATGCATCTAACTGTTAACTGTAAAAAAATCATTTCTCATCTTATTTAAAGGGAATTATTTAGTGAGTGTTTTTAACTTCCCAGCTTTCTGTAGCAGTGGCAGTAACATGAGGTCAGATTCTCATTCTCCTCTGCCCCTTTATGTATCCCCTCTGTACAAGAAGCTTCCTTTGATATCCAAGGGAGCTCCGGGCCCGAAGAAGACGCACAAGGTACAGAAGGAAACCAAAGCTTGACTAGGAATGTAATTGAGATTTGGCTACAAAGTTTGGGAAATTCCTAGAGATGAAGAAACTTTTTCTTTTTCCCATAAGGTATTGTACATTTATCCCCAAGGAAACACTAAAGAAACCCAGTAGTTCACTCATTCACAGAATCTAATTTTCTATCACCATTTTCAAAGAATTCACAGAGACCGTGAAAAATGATATTGTTAACATAACTGCCTTTATTAATGAAATTTTTTAATGGAGACATTTGAATTATTTAAAGGGAAACAGACATATATTACCCCCCTTTGGAAGCCACTAGGAATTAAGATGATCAACCACGAGAACTTTCCAATAGAGTCAATGAAATCATCAAGCAGTGAAGAAAATGAGTTCAGGACTTGCATAATTCATTTTTAAAAATCATCGTGAATTTTAGAATATTTTTAGTAAATTTATTATTTATTTCTTTTTAATATTTTTTTAAAGAAATTTAAGTTCTGAATTCTCTTTAACTGTCTAATCCTTCCCCTACCCATTGAGAAGGAAGCAATATGTTATGAATTTTACATGTGAAATCATGTAGAACATATTTTTATATTAGCCATGTTTCAAAAAAAAGCAAGTAAGATAAATAAAGTTTGTCCTCAGTTGTCCCAACATGAGGCAATCCCATTTCCTAACTCTCAAATTTCTAAACCTCACATTGAGGTAGAGGGAGTGAAAATATTTAGGCATCATACCAACATTAACATTATTGGTGTAACACAATTTTCCATTTTATTTTTTCCTGGGCCTCAGATTTTATTTTATTCCTTTAATTCAGCACATTACAATATTTGGCAGCTTATAAACAACTGACAATTAGCATTTCTAAATGTAAGCTTTAAAAATTCCTAATGAATGCAGCATCACTGAATGCTATAGCAAATTGTCCTTTATTCTGTATAGTCCAGGAAGAGGACAGTCTGGTTGATACAGTATTGTGATTATTAGAGAACGATGGTTTTTGATGCCACACATAGGTGATGAGACTACAGCAATTGTGTACTGGCTTGGGGTCAGGAAGACCTGAATTCAGGTCTCACCTCTGACACATACTTCTGTGGTGTGGAGGGGCGCATTAAGTTTTCAGGGAGGACTAGCTCCTCTGGTGTGAGGGTTTGCTGAGCATTTTTTAGGGCTGTTCATCCATCCTTGGCATCTACTTTCACCCAACACTCATCTATGGCTCCAAGAAACTGCAGCATGTTCAATGGCCACAACCTGATCAAAATCATCTTGATAGATGGGCTAAACAAAGTTGAAGGTAACTGACAAGCCTCAAGACTGCTGGTGAGTTAGAGGAATGTCTACCCCAAGCATGTGAAGATTTCCCCCAGTGGAATGAGCAAAGGAGAGCAATTTGTTCCAATGGCCATGAAGGAGGACAGGCACTGTGGAGTGCTCAGAGCTTGTTCAGAGGTCAAAGATGCAATCTACTGTATCCTCAGCCATCTCTGGTTGTCTTAACTTTTGTCACTGGACATGGATGACTCTGGAAGAGAGAGTGAGGCTGATGACTTTGTGCAACTCTGCCTCACTTAAATCCAAATCATACACAAGTTAAGACATTATTACTCCATGATGCCAATGGTTTTCTTTGAACAACAGGACAAACAACAACTCTTGTGTGAATCTGCACAAATCAGTTAAGTGAACAGTGCCACAAGGCAGCTCTCTAAGACTTTAAATTACTAGCAGACCTCCATTGGTAGGATTTGCCTCACTAGGTGTTCCTTATACCAATTAAATCACAGTTCTAGATACACATATTTATTTAACATTTAAAACTGTAACAGTACTGGAATTTTCAGTGTTTCAGAAAGCAATTCGTTATCCAGCAGTGATTTTTAGAAAGTGATGTGGCACAGTAGAAAGGGCATTAACCTTGGAGTTGAGAGAGACCTTGGTTCAAATGCTTCCTCTTCCACTAACTATACAACCATAGGCAAGTTACCTAACCTCTCCGAGACTCATCTGAGACTCATCTATAAAGTGGGGCTACGAAAACCTTTAGTATGAACCTTGCAGGATTATGATAAGGACCAAGAGAGATAAGGTATGTAATGTGTTTCATGTATTTTATAGCTAAAAGACTATATCTGTATGTATGTGTCTATATGCATGTATATAGATACTTATGTGCATATACATGTATACAAATAAAAATGTTATCTAAGAAAGTTATCAACATCGATGGATAATTATTGAGCACCCACAATGCTTTGCTAAGTATTGAGAATAATAGAGAGATGAGTGAGGATCATGCAATCAAAGAATCTCGCAATTGGAAGATGTTTCATGTATCACCAAGTCTAGCCCACAATTGAACAAGAATCCTCTCCACATTATACCAAACAAATAAATGGTCTTCTAGCTAAGGGAAGCTAAATGATACAGGCCTAGAGTCAGAAAGATGTGAGTTCACATCCAACCTCATATACTTACTAACTGTGTGACCCCAGGCAAGTCACTTTATTCTGTTTGCCTTAGTTTCTTCATCTATAAAATGAGCTGGAAAAGGAAATGGCAAACCACTGCAGTATCTTTGCCAAGAAAATCCCAAATGGAGTCACACAAAGGGTCAGTCACAACTGAAACAACTGAACGACAATAACAAAAACCCTACTCGAACATCAGGGGAAGAAGAAACATGCTGCCTCACAGGGCAGCCCCTACTACTTTGGAATAACTCTAATTATTAAGGATTTGTTTTTTTTTCTTATACCAAAATTAAATCTGCCTCTGCAATTTTTATCCGTTGGAATTAGGTCTGCTTTATAGAGCCAAGTGAAGCAAGACAAGTCTTTCTTCCATGTGAAAACCCAATAAATGTTATAGGACAGCTTTCATATTCTCTTCTAAATCTTCTCCAGATAAATGTCCTCACCCATTTCTTTCAGTGGAGACTTCTATGGTCTCAGAGTCCTTCCAGGAATGTACTAGAGATGGCTCATACGAGCTGACAAGTCAATTGTTAAATATTCAGTATTGTCATTTACACCTCAGAAATCAGCTGCTGATACTAATTAGGGTCTGATTGATTGCTTTGTCAATTGTTTGAACTTAACAAAGTGATGTAGAAAATGTAAATAATTCAGATTAAGCTTAAAAATACCTTATGTTTTTTTAGACAGCCAATTGTTAAACATTTACCAAAACACTCCTGTTGTTTTTTCTCTTCTGGATTTACTCTAGCCTATCAATAGCCTTCCTAGAATGAGGTCCCTACACTCAGGAAACACATAATCAATAGTGGAACTAAGATAGTTGCACAAATAAATTTAATTATCCACATCTACTATCATTGTGTGAGAGTACCAATGAAGAGAAAATTCTCATTGGTAGAATACTAAAGGACAGCATTTACTACATTGCTAATTACTGTCAAAACCTCTGAATTACACTGTCTCCTTCACATGAAATTGCAAATTTCATCTTAACTCCATTCTAAGCATATTTTATTGCCAGGTCTCTATGGGAAAAGTGGCTTCCTTTTCCTTCAAATGAATAGTACCTCTCCCCAACATACTTGTTATAATCTAAACTATATAATGAGAATGGTGGGAGTGAGGGCTTAGTATGCTGGTATATATCTTATCTATGCTCCACCTGTTTTCCATTGTTCCAAAATATTTTCCAAACTATGTTTGGGTTTCTTTGCAGATGGTCTATGAGTCATACATTGAAAGCTAATGAGAAGCATAGTGAACACAAAATGTTCTAACTAATAGATATGATAGTGTTTTGAGCTCCTCAAAGGAGACCTTCTAGAAGTGGGAGGCATTGCAAGACTATCATGGGAAAGTAAGGGCGATAGAAACCATTTGGCTTCTGTGGATGAAATGACACAGCACTTGTTGGCTCCTAGTTTTGTAAAAAAAAAAAAAAGTAGAAACACTGTCTAGGATTTCCACTCTCCTTTCATAAATTGAGCTATACAAATTTGTTTCATGGTTCTTGTTGCATAGATTTTCAAGGATGCTCTGAGGGTGTATATGTTTTCTCTGATTTTCATATCATAGGCCTATAGTTTGACTTAAATATTGGGCTTCTCCTTACCCCTCTTGCCAAATATCTTGCCAAAAAAACTCACTCTGGACACTTCTTGTGATCTTATTGGCATGTCAGGAGCCATTTTGGGAAATCTCCATGGGGAACCTTTGCAAACAAATGAAATGCAATGTGAATTGGCTTGTGAAGACCATGGCCTCACAAAAAGGAAAAAAAGAAAGTAAAACAGTAGAAAATAACTTACTCCCAAGGTCAAAAAAGTTTGAGCCAAGTCTAGCAGACTGAACATTTTTCCCATGAAGAGAAAAGTAAATGTTCTATTGCTTTAACTGAGTTTGACATTGCTGTAGTTTGAATACAATAGAAACAAAGAGAGGAAATCTTGCTTAGCATCTTTTAGATTCCTGTCTTCAAGGTTGTTTAGAGTAGTTTTCCTTTCCGCAAATATTTTCTTCCTCTATTTCTTTAAGTGGAGGAGATCTCTGATTTTATATACTGTACAATTTCCTAAGTATATATGGTTCTGGGCAGGGCATTGCTTTCCCTAGAACTATGAAATGCTTTTGTTCATTTACCTTCTTTGAAATTCATTTCTAGTAGCTGTAGAGCTGCTGCTATGGAGTGTTAATAGGCTTCTAACATAGCTGTCATTTCAAGTAATAGGTGCCAAGCTTTCAGCAGCTTATTAACACATTATAACAGCAACCCTATACTAAACAAACAAATTGCAAAGAGGACATAACCAAAATTAGTGAGTATAAATACATATATTCACATATACATATATGTATATATACCGAATGTACTAAAGACTCATTAACATATTTGGTTCCATATATGGGTAGCCAAGAATTGGCACTTTGCTTTTTTATGAATATTCACAGGAAGAAAGAGCGGATCTGATTTGTATTTGGTCCCAAATGTGAGATGAATACAAACTGGTATAATTACCAAAAGATTTCCATCCTCTCAGCCCTGTGACACTCCCAAGATGGTCAAAAAAAAAAAAAAAAAAGAAAGAGAAGAAAAGAAGAGAAAAATAAAAAGAAAGGGAAAATGTAGACTTGTGGTATTTCAAATTATGAAACTGTGCTAACACGATCTTTCAGCGCCACTTCATGGGGGTTGTTACAGAGGAATAAGAATGTGGAAATAAGCAAAAAAAAAAATACACCAACTGGCAAAACAACTGGGAAGGGGTGGGAGGTGGGGGGAGAGAGAGGGAGAGATGCAAATATAGAAATTTGCTTTCAAGAGTCAAAATTTACATTTGGAGAGGAACACTGGACCAAATATCTACAAACACAAATATCTTTTTCCAGATGCAGTGGTTGACATATGCATAAATGCATATGCGTGTGTACATTCACACATACATGCATGCACGCTCCTTTATATGTGTTTATATATCTAATGGTTGTGGAAAAATCCTTGCTGTTGTCTAAAAGCCATATTTCAGGACAAGCTCTAAATTCTAACATTATGGCACATTCAAGTCAACACTGACCTTCTGTTAGAGTAAAAGAAAAATTCAAGACAATTTACAGACACTGCATGAAAATTTTATTGAGCATACTAACCAAAGGCTTACTAGTTAGTATTAGGGTCAAATAGAAGGTAACTTTTTGGTTATTAGGGCCAACACTCCCATTTTATAGAGAAGGAAACTAGAGACCAGAAAAATTAAAGGTTATGCTTACTGTCGCTAAGTAGTTAGTAGCATGGAAGCATATTTAAAATGGAGAAAGGGTGATAACCAAACTTGTTTAAAGGATATGATTGGCTCCTCACTACCTCAAGTGATTTGTACCAGGACTTACCTAAAGGGAAGGAGTCCACAGAAGGAACGTAGTGGTGATTATTATGAAATATTAACCCATAACTATATTTTAACATGCAGCATAGTGGAGAGAGTGCCAGGCTTTGAGTCAGGAAGACTCATCTTGCTGAATTCAAATCTGGCCTCAGACTAGCTGTGTGACCCTGGGCAAGTCACTTAACCCTGTTTGCCTCAGTTTCCTCATTTACAAAATGAACTGGAGAAGGAAATAGTGAACTACTCTAGTATCTTTGCCAAGAAAACTCCAAATGGGGTCATGAAGAGTCAGACATGACAGAAAACAACAACAAATCTTTTCTTTATTCAAGATTTTAGTGAATATTACTTGAAATATTCTTGGGCAGAGAATCACATTAGAAGGCATGGGGGATTATGCCAATTTGGTCATCTATTTCTCTAAGCCAAAAATATATTGGAAATATGTCAACAAAATTATTTCTGGCAGATGAACTTAAATCATATAGTATTTTATTAATTTTTTTTCTTCAACAATTGTAAAAGTAAGTTTCAAACCCAGGTCTTATGATTCCATATCTATCACATTTTCCACTTTGCTTCCAGTCATAATATGCCAAAGTTAGGAGATAAACTAGATAACCTCTCTAGGTACATCCCAGATATTACTAATTATATTTCTGATCATTGATAATAATGAGGAGTGTTGTTTTTCTATATTAGATAAACACCAATGTTGAGCTACTCATGCCATAAAAATATAACACTGGATATACTAATTCCATTCAATTGAAAGCATTTATAAAGCAACAACTTTCTTCAAGGCACCCATACTAGGTGCTGGGAATGTATAAAGACAAAAATTATGCATCTTTTTAAATTTTTATTTGTTATTGAAACTCTTAATTTGTTTATCTCTGTGAATGCCTTCAAAGTGCAAGTTAATGCCTTTCAAGGCTCTCATATGCACAAGTGGATTGAATACTGGTTCCAAACTGACTTTTCTACAAGTCAATAGGATGTATATAACCTGAAAAGTGGGCAAGTATCCTTTTTTTAGATTAGTTTTTATTTGTGTATTCTGTGGTATTATAGAGAAATTGTAACACAACTTGTTTTTCTGATGTATCATTTAATGGACCCACAAACTGGTTGTCTTCACTTCTTATAGAACACAGTTAGGAAAGAAGCAGATTCAAGTAATTTATTCTAGCCCTTTTCTTCTTTAATACTCTAAAATATCTTCTTCATCTTATTGGAGAAGGAAGGCCCACGAGCCTACAGTAGTGCCCAAGATTCATATAACTTTCAGCCAGTTAGGTTTGTCGTTTTGGTTGTCCTGAACATAAAATGCTGAATGAACCAAAATGTGGTGTGGGAGTTGGCCCAGAGCAGAGGAGGTAGGACAGCTGCAGCATCAGCATCAGGGATGGCACCATCTTGATCTGTGTGTCATCCTGGAGTCCCCTCTTTTTTTCCTATTTTTTAAAAAAATTATCAAAATATCTTTTTCCTCCCAGCTTCTCCCCTCACCTCCACCACCATAGGAGGGGGCTATTAAAAAATCTTCATAGCAAATAAGCATAGTTAAGCAAAAGAAATACCCATATTGGTCAAGTCCAATTTTATTTTTCCTTCTGCGTAATAGTCCATCATTTCTCTGTCAAGAAGTAGGTAGCATTCTTCATCATCATCATTCTCTTTAGTCATGAGTGATCAGAGTTTTTAAGTCTTTCAAAATTGTTTAGCCTTGGAATGCTGATGTTACACTAAAAACTGTTCTGCTTCTTATTCCACTCTGCATCAACTGATCCAAACCTTCTCTGGTTTCTCTGTAATTTGAGAGCCACAGTTCCAACTTTCTTCCCAGAAAAGGAGCTCACATGCCACTGGGATGGTACAACATATACAGAAATAAGTAAATTCCAAGAGTTTTTTTTTAGTCTCCTGCCTCGACTCCATGACCCTATGACATTTTAAAAATAAAGCAAGACATAGAGCACAAAACTCCAGTATGACTATGTTCATTCTCAGTTGTACAAAGTACTCAAATCAGTGAAAATCAAGGAACGAGCCATATTTAGTAACTGAAAAAAGTGTAATTATGTTAGTGCTTGACTATTGCACAGATACCAATTCTCTCCCCAAACCACAAAAGTCTGATGTACTGTGCAAACTTATGGAAGACAGAATTAAAGATGCTGCTGCAGAAAATGACCAGATCGTAAAGATCAAACTTAGAAAGCAGCAAATAGAAGAATCAGAGGAAAATCTCTGTTAACTATTTCCTATTTATCCAGTATATAGCTTATTTGTATATATTTGTTTGCATGTTGTGTTAGATTTTTGGCTCCTTGAGGGCAGGTACTGTCTTTTGCCTTTATGTATGTATGGCTCATAGTCAGTGCTTAATAAATTTTTACCATTTGATTAAAATTCTCTCTCTTGCTCTTCCTGTGTACCTTAAAGAAAGTCATGTGACTTCTTTGGGCTTCTATTTCGTCATCTGTAAAATGGCAACATTGACTGGGTCACCTCTAAAATCCCTTGTATCTCCAAATCTATGACCGGCTATCACAGCATAACCAAAAATAAGAACACAAAGTCGCTTTAAACTGATAGAGCTCATGCTTCCTAATATGTAGGCAAGTAACAACAGTAAAACAATGCTAAGTGCTTGGAGTTTCTTTGCTAATTACACTCTCCATACAATTACTTATTTTTTATTTCTTGGCCTACCTCTGGCCTTCCCAATCAGAAAAATTCCACCTTCCCTTATAATGAAAGGCTTTCTTCTTCTAGCTTTAAGGCTTTAACCAGGTTGGCTTCCATAATAAAGGCAGCCTGGTTCCTCCTCTCCACTAAACCAAGGTTCTCCCCTCCTTTAATATTCAGTTGATTCTATTTCTTCTATGTTTAATACAAAGGCAATTGGGGTACCAGGACTGGCGGTCTAGGGAGACCTATGATTCCATTAGTATCAAGCACTCCCATTGAGGAAACCATCACTGTTACATTGCAGATCAAACCTGCTCTGCCTCTTAGAATCTTTAGTTTCCTAGAGAGCTAGAAGAATGAGAGACTTGCTCTGGATGGCAGAACCAATAGAAGCCAGGGTGGGAGGGTGGGACTTGAACACCTTTCCACCTCTGAGGACAGCTCTCCACCCAATTAAAAAAATAGCATTGAACTGCCTCCTCCAAGGACTTTAGAAGCTTTGAGATTTCTCCTCACCAAGTTAAGACATTGGCTACTAATATAATAGTACTGAGAGAGCACTGAGAATTCTTTACTCCAGCTGGTGCCAGGCTTTCAAAGTTAATGTGAACTATATACTCTGTTGATCCTGGGTAGGCCACACCTGCTGTCACACAGGAGTGGAGTTCCTGTGTCAAGCAGAAGTGGCTTTTCTATTCATGAAGCCTTAGTGTCGTGGTGAAAGGCAAGTGGCTTCCTTAGATTAATATCAGAATCAGGGTCAAGAGGATGGACTAGGCTGGACTTTACAACCTCCTGACCCTGAAGTGTTAGGAGAAGATGGAGTACCTTGCTGAAGGTCATGGGCATTTGGAAGTGCTTGTTGGTTGCTTCCATTTTAATTAATTTTTTTCTCTACTACAATTTGAAATTTAAGTAATTCATTAACAACCAGCCATAAAAGAGAAATACCAGTGGGTAGGCATAAAATGAGCCAATGTAGAGTAACTTAAATCCAGGCCCCAAGTTGATTCTTAGAATAATAGAACAGAGTATCTACCCATAAACCCACTAAGTACCATTTACATTTTCATTTCATGGTATATTTTCTCAGAGCCATGGACCTAACTGCATTTGATACAAATTTGCTGCTAGTGTACATCAGGGCTTTCCAAAATACAGCTCGCAGCCACACGTACCACACCAGGGCTGTCAGGGCTTAGGTTATCTTAGGGCCGCATTAAAATAAAATAATTATTGAAGGGCTGCACCCAAAATAAAAAAATACGGCACACTAATAGAAAGTGGGGAAAATAAGCGTCATCAATATGACTGGTGAAGGCACTAAGCGTGAAAACAAACACAAAACAACAAAGTGACAGCACAACAGTATAAAAGTAGGTGCCTACTGACTAGTTTGCATCATACAGACGAACGCATCCCACAGATCGATTGAAAATTCCATTCAATATGTTCTGCCCATAATACTGCTTAAAAACACCAAAGAAAATTAACATCAACGAGATTATTTATTAGAGATGGAATTAAAAAATCTAATATACATTCCATGTAAATTATTATTTTATTTTTTCGCTCATGAAAATTAAAACCCACAGACAGGCCACATAAAATCACACTGCAGGCTGCATGTGGCCGGTGGGCCATATTTTGGACAGCCCTGATATATATCATGAACCATAGCTGGAAAAATGGAAATCAGTGCTTGAGATCTTCAATACCATTGTTGCATATGATTACATAAGAAGTTTCCCTATTATATCACTAGTGTAAACTGAAGCTTGTGTGTGTGTGTGTGTGTGTGTGTGTGTGTGCGCGCGCGTGTGTGTGCATGCGTCTAGGAGAGTTCAGGGCTAAAAGACCTCTTCTATGATTTTAGTGAAAACATTTTTTTTTTTTTTAGAAAAAAGGTACCCAGCACTGGCCTTCCATGAGTTTGGGGAAATCATCCCAGAGTTTGGTGTCTGGTGACAGTTACATGATATATGTGTGAAAATAATGGGCAGTGGTTTCAAATTATGAATGTTATTCTGGCTGACATTCCTAGCAACAACCTAGGATTTTAAAATGGAAGAGTAGAGAGTGAAATGTAATGAGCAGAGGAGGAAAAAAAAAAAAACAACAACCACACCTTATAGCATTGTGCTCAGTATGCAAACTCGTCAGGCCAGATTAGAGAAGCTTAGAGCAATGAACATAGCCCATAACCTGTAAAGTTCTATTATCTCTAATCCATGGGGATGGGAAGGGAGGGGGAACTTGCTATCTTTTTCAGAGCAGTATTTTAATCATTCCCCTTACAAATATGTACACAGACTCAATAATTACAACACAGTAGTAAAGGATTGTAGAAAAGCCTCCTCTCCATCTCAGCATTGTTTATGCTATTTTAATAAGTGGAATAAACTTGGGAGACTAGAACAATGTCACTTTTCCAGCTCGGCTGTGAAGGAATCTGACATTTGCACATAATCATTGAAATTCGACAATTTGTTCAAATGTAGCCATGAGATTTCCTTGTCCAGTTCCAAAAAGCCAAAGTACACTGGAGAGAGGGCATTAAGCTAATGTTGATGAATGTATTTAGGGGAGGTTATCTCGATGTTTAATTTGAAAGCGAAACGCTAGCATGTCAGTACCCCTACAAGATCAATGATCATGGTAGAGAAACAGTAGGAGTTAGAATGAATGTACAAGGACATGCAGCCTTTAAAATAATGAACAGGTTTCCCAAAGTTTTGCTCTGCCACAGAAACATTCCTACAGATTGTGTGTGTGTGTGTGTGTGTGTGTGTGTGCGTTAGAGAGAGAGAAAGAGAGAGAGAGAGAGAGAGAGAGAGAGAGAGAGAGAGAGAGAGAAAGAGAGAAAGAGAGAGAGACAGAGAGTTTTAGTGGCTTGCAAGGGCATTTGATGATACGTTGGTTGAACTCTTAATACCAAAGGTCCCACATCATCATTCCCCTTATGGAGATTAGGGCCAATGCCACAGTTGATTCCACATACTTTGTTGATAATTTGACCAGTTCTCCTACTCTACCTCTCTTCCCCTCCATATTTAATGGACTCCTGTTGCAGAATGCAACATACCTGCTCACACGGGAAGGATGTCTTCATAGTGTTATGCCATCATAAAGCCTTCATTTCTTTCTGTTGTTCATCAGCCTCCCCCCCAGCCCTTTTTTTTTTCTACAACACCTCTGAGCTGGTACCCATAGCAACACCCATGAGGAGAAGAGTGAGAGTGAATCTGCAGCAGCCATCCCCATAGCACAACATTGACAATGCTAGTCATTAAGGCAGCAGCAGCTGCCTCATCAGATCTCCAAGCTCCTCTGTGCTCTTGTCTTCCTCCAGAAGCAGTCACCCGGCTTACCCGGGGAGATCCAGAGACTCACTGTTAAGGATTTGTCACTTGCTTAGAACACCTTCGGATGGCAGCTCGGTATAATCCGCCCTCAATGGCACTGCCAGGTTGCATTAGGAAACAATTACCTTGGCTTGTGACTAGGAAAGCCAGCACCTGGATTCCCAAATTAAACTCTGTTTTCCAAGTGAAAGTAAGGTGCCCCTATTTTTGAAGAGAGGTATGAAAGCCATCATTAACCTTCTTCCAGTTCAAAGCAAAGTATTTTGGAATTGATACTTTATTGTTTAATAAACAAAGAATTGTGGATAATGGAAAGTAGTTTTATATAATTCGATAGTATTATGATGCATTATTTATTAAGGCATTATTATTAATATTTATTAATTAAGATTACACAGTCGATAGAGGGCCAGATGGAGCCAGGAAGAATTAGAATCCCGCATCCGGCACTTATCAGGTGTGTGACCTTGGGCAGGTTACTTAACTTATCCTCAGTTTCCTCATCTGTAAAATGGGGGTGATCCTTGCACCAACCTCACAGGGTGGTTGTCTGGATTAAACGGGATAATATGTGTAAAGTGTTTTAAAACCGTTAAGTATTGCATAAATGTTGGCTATTATTATTGTTCATACTCAGAGTATGCTGGGAACTGTGACAAAACAAACAATACATAGACCCTCTTCTAGGAGTGTTTTTACAGTAGGGAAGAAAACCAAACAAACATGGAGTTCTTTAAAAAACAAACAAACAAACAAAAAACCTTCCTTTTTTTTCCTCTTCCGAAAGAGCAGAAGAATAAAAGGAAACAGAAATGGGTCGGTTATTATTTTCTTCTGCTCCCCATTTCTAGATCCATTTCCCAGAAGAGCTTGGATTCAAGGGGAATGATGCCAAAGCAAAAAGCTGATGGCAATGGATAAGCATCCATTATTGACTCTTCTTTCAAGATGGTATAGAAATATAGTCTGGAATAAACTGGCCCATTTAAAATAGATTCTCTATTTAAAACTTTGCTGCGTGAAACAGGGCATACCTTAAATTCACCCTAAGCCTCAAAGTCACCATGTTATTAAGAATCAAAAGAAAATAGCTTTTTTTTTTCTCCCTACAGCTAGTAAATGCCAACTTTGGTGAAACTTTAGTTCCAACAAGTTATTTCTTAGAGTCTCTTTTCAACTCTAAGTCTGATATCTCCTTAAGGATCTTAGTAAAAGAACAAATAGAATTTTTTTTAAATCAAGTGTCCTTTAAACTGGTAATGAATATCTGTGTTCTGTATCACCTCCTTCATCTCCCCTCCCCATGCACTCCCCCCCCAAAAGAAAACGAGCAATTTATCAGTGGTAGTGCGAAAGGAGAAGATTTATCATTCTAAATTTTTCATTGCAGATGGTTTTCATTTTAAAAGGCAGGGAAACAATTTTTTTAAATCATTTTTTTCCTAATGCAATTGAGCCAGACGTTTCTCGTAAATCTTGTTGCTTTAGTAGACAATACTCAATTCTCTGAATTTTATACTAGATCCAGATTTATTTATTTATTTATTTTGGAAGATGCCAGGCTCTGAAGCATGAAATTTCAAAAGCATTTGAAAAGTGGCATCAAATTTAAAACATATCATTGTGGTCACTCCTCTTTGTTAGAGCACATCATTAATATCTGATATTATTCATTTCACATACCAAACAGCAAAATTACAGTTTTATACATATACACATATATATGTGTGTGTATGGATATATACGTGTGTATAATATATGTATATGTGTGTATATATGTGTATAAATATACATATATGTATATGTGTATGTGTGTGTATAAATATAATGGAGCAGAGGGAAAGAAATGAATCTGCCAGCCAATATTTCTTCTATGTAGCATGGAGAGGTGGGCCCTGTGACTCATGGAGTCAAGGAGCCAAAACAGAAAGTTGGCTGTGGGGGAGAAAGGGAAGGGAATGGAGCATTTTTTAATAAAAAAATTTTAATACTTGCTTCAAATTTCCTGCATGATTTCAGCCCCGCCCTTTATGCAAGAACAATCTTAACATTTGTATTACAACCCTAGAAGTTCCCCTGAGTAAATGGAGGTTTGTCAGAGGTATCAATCAACAAATGATTGGGTTTTTCTGATGAGATTCATTATAGATACACATGAGGGAATCTTTATGCTTGCTCAGAGAAATTACTTCAAATCAAATTGCTTTTAAATTTTTCTAAAGCCCATGAGATACATATGTTTTTTTTTTTATGTTTTGTTTTCTTTTTCAGATATTCTCATGGGAAATTCTTAAAGGTAAATAATTCCCAGACTAGAAACTGTTCCTGTCTACTGCTGAATATTTTCTGGGTATATACATTCCCCCACTTTCAAGGTTGAAGTGAACAGTTATTTTAGTTATTTAGTTTACTGAGACTTAATCACAAGCTAATGTACTCTACTCACATCATGCAGGCAATCTGAATGTAAGAATGGAAAAGAAAAAGACGTGCTCCAGATGTTGTGAAATCCTGAATGCTGTCCATCAGCAAATATTTATTGTGACCATCGGGCTGATGTCATTGTGTTAGATGCCTAAGTGTTTATTCTGATATGATTCTCATCCCCAAGGATTTCATTATCTGAGAGAAAACAAGAGGGTTTTTTTAAGCAAACAACCCATTCAACATCACATGTACAAATATTTCGGTTATGCAATAGTCAATCAACTAAACCATAGAATTATAAGACTAGAAGGGACCTTAGGGATTATTTAAGAGGAAGAAATAGATCCAGAGATGATACCAAATTTGCACACAGAAGACTAATAGCAAAGTTAGCCAAGAAGATAGTTTTCATTCCTTCTAATACAGGACTCTCATATAAATAAATATATATATATATATACACACATACACATACACACATATATATACACATATATATACACATATATATACACACATACACATATATATGAGTACTGGACATGTTAGGTCTAGAATATAAAGTGTAAGTAGTTTTGTATTCGTTAGAAGGTTTTTTTTTGGTTTTTTGTTTTGTTTTTTCTTAGAACTAGCCTTAAGTTGATTCCACAAAGCTATACTATTCTTGGCTAAGCCTTGAGAAGTTTTACTTATTTAAAAAAATCCACTAGTCATGTTCAATTCCAATCAACATTTATTAATGTCTACTACATGCAAGACACTAGGCCATATACTGAAGATGTAAAGACAAGACAGTCTCTGCCCTCAAGCGGCTTACTTTGCATGGAGTAGAAACGTTTAGAGCCATGAATTCCTAATCTTAGGGCTAGAAAAAAACCTTGGGGATGATTTTGTCCAACTCGCTGATTTACACGAAAATAAACCCAGGAAGTTCTAATGTTGCTCTAGGTATCATTTATGCTAATATTATGCCCATAGTTATTAGAAATAATTTATATACTATACAATAAAGTACTAAATTTGTCTCTCCTTTTTAACTCCCCAGATTTGGTTCCTTCGAAGTCTCTGTTCAACTTTTTCCATGAATAAATACATAACTGGGAGACTATACTACTTTGTAGTTTACTAATTCCACATTCTTCCTACCTGTTGGCTATTTCTCTGTAAATTAGCTTTTCTATCAGGGGAGATACTTTGCACATAATAGGCATCCAATAAATACTTGTCAAATGAGTGAATGAATGGATAGATGAATGAGGATATGCTATTCTAGCTGCGTTAGTCTGACCATATAGTATACCAATGGGCTTGGAATCAGGGTGGTCTGAATTTGACTCCTGACTCAGACCTCTACCTATGTGACCTTGGAAAAGTCATCTAACTTCTCTGGGCCTCAATTTCATCACATGTAAAATGAGGGAGTTGGATTTAATCACTCCAAAGGCCTCTTCCAGTTTTAAATCTCTAATTCTGCAATTGTTGGCACCCTTGAGAAAAAGTTGGATGGTACAAACTATTGCCCTATTTAAGTTTTGGATATATTCATGAATATTCAATCTTCTACCTCTCTGATAATTAAGCAGGCCAAGAAAACATCGAAGGAGAGTGAGCACATCCCTATTTTGTTGCCACTAATTTTATCTTGATTTTAATTTTGAAGATTCTTATTCAGATAGATAAAGAATGCCTTTTGTCCAGGGGTGATGTACAGTAAGATGGACAACCTATAGAGCTCATTCATTTCTGACACAGATACTGTGTATGGACAGTGAGGTATCCAGAGTTGAAGGAGAGGAAAAGAAAAGTCTAAACTTGACTTTAGAAAGTGCTACAGTTGTTTCCACGGCCCAAAGCTTCTCCTTGAATCAAAAGCCTATATTTTAAAAACCAGTATTCTTCTTGTGATATTGCGTAATTTTGAGTCATGCAATGTCTCACTGCAGAACTTACATTGAAGAGCAGCCAAAGGGTGATGTAGAGTTGCATGATGGGTATGAGTTGCCTGAAACAAAGAAAAAGAAGGCATTATGCGGGAGAAGCAGTAAATAAAGAATTATATCATCTAAATAGAAGATTTTCTCATCATGACAGTTATGTATAAGCAATACATAGATGGTGTGCCACATTGATATGTACCGTTTTAAGATCACAAGAAATAGAAGATGCTCGCTGGTATATTTGGTGGACGACTTGGAGTAAATTTGTCAATTGAATGTAAGCTCCTTGAGGACAGGAAATCCTTCATCTCCGCTGTCTAGTAAAGCGCCTCACGTATAAACGTTTATGAATTAATGGAGAGATTTATAATGTTTATTTAATGAATTAATGAGGATGTGAACAAGAGTTACCCAGGATGGACAGGCTCATAGATGAGTTGCAATCTGTATCACTGGAGTGAATGCTGATATCAATGAGATCACAGACCCATCAAAATAGTGGATTACTAACTAGAAATTAAAAGTTTTTAGTAACACTCCAATAGCTTATGCTGCCAACATACCATGTAGTAAGTTAGTTTACCTGGGGAATGAAAGAAAAGATTCAGGGTTGAGGGAAAGATGTCTGAAAGTCTAAGAATCAAAAAATAAAATAAAAGTCTAGGAATCAGAAGCTACTAACCCATTAACCAAGGTTTGTAGAGTTCTCTTAGAGAGACCCCATGATCTTTATCCTGTCTCATATGTGGATCACTGGGAAGTCATTAAGATTAAGGTTACTTTCCAAATTCAGTATATAACTGGGATTTATTTACAATCTAAACATCACAAGGAAATCCTGGCTCAGTGAACTCCTAAGGGTAAGTGAGGCATGAAATGGGGCAGTTTTTTTTAGGTCCTTCTCAAGCCATCACATTCCTGAGGCCAACATTCTAGTTTGTCCTCATCCATTCATAACATCCAGAAGAACAGGTACTCAATACATGTTTGTTGAATCAATCACACCATATTATAGTTTGGAAGCAGTCTATGGTGGCCTTATCTTAACAATTTTGGGGTAGAAAATGAATTGATATATCTCTCTATCCTTCTTCTCTCCTATTCTTACCATGTTACCATTATGTCCCAACCAGTCCTCAGTCATATACTTCACTAATATGCATTTGGTCCTTAGAAAACCTCTTAAGTACCTCAACTCTAGCTTGCTTCATTAGTTCCCATCACCAAAATGACTATACAAAGAAAAAAGGCATATATTTAGACTACCTACCTCTGTAAAAGGAGAAAGAAGTTATCATCCTTGGAATTCTTTCAATGGTATCTATACTTTGGCTACCATGTTGTACAATCTGTTCTCTGTTATATATTGTAGAGTCTCAATTACGTTATTATCTATTGTAGAGTCTGAATCTATTAGGCCAATCCTTGATTCAGATTTCAAAATTATTAGAGGAAAATTTCAAATTTCCAAAGACCTGTTTTTCCCTAAAATTCTAATCCTGCGACACTGAACAGAAAAGACTTTCTCTTATTTAGAACTGTAACTGAAGTGGGATAATAAGAGCTTTGTCCCTATCAAAATTTACTGTGGCTTTAGAGAAGAATCATCTGACTATAGTCCCTAATTAGCAAGAATAACTCATTAAAATAGAAAGCTGCCTGATTACATTCTTCCTTTGCCCCACTTTTACCCACCTATGACCAGAAGAGATCCTCCATGGGCAGACCCCAGAAAAGCCTCCCCATTGGTCACCTTGAGTGATGTGGAGTCTCCCCCTCCCCAGTTAAATTTATTTGAATAAGTTAACCTCCTTTCAGTTCTAAATCTATGAGGTTTTCCTAAGACCATGTCTAAATGTGGTCTGCTTGTCTAGGGATCAAATTTTTTGAAGTCCTATATCCCCAAATATCAAGTTTTATTTCTATTCCTACCTATCTATTAGATCCAACCAACTTAATCTTTTGACACAACAGTGTGATAAACACTTAACCTAGAAGACAGAAGATAAATACTTTGCATTGTGCATAACGTCCCTCCCAATACAACAAACTCATATTTCTTGAATGGGGAATTAGGCCATATTTGAATTGAAAGTACATAAAATGATAAAGTTTTGTCCTTTTATTGAAGACTGCATGACAATATATTGTCATGAATATTTGTACCAAGTAAATATGATAAATGGCCTACATGGTTCTTTAAAAAATCCAGGTACATTAATACATTGTTGGTAGAGTTATGAAATAGTACAACCACTTTAGAAAGCCATCTGTAATTACACAAATAACATGACTAAAATGTCCATACTCTTTGAACCAGAGACTCCATTGCTGGCTTTATACCACAAAGAAGCCATCAACAAGAAGAATATCCCCATATACTCCAAAATATATCGTGGTAGCTAAAGAATCAGAAACAAAGTAGAAGCCCCTTGATGGGGGATGGCTAGACAAATTATGGTACATGAATAAAATGGAATGCTGTTGTACTGTAAGAAATAAAACATGGAATGAATACAGAGAAGCATGGAAAAATCTATATGAACTGATAGAGAGAAGTCAGCAGAGGTGAGAAACTAATATACATGGAAACTACAACAGTGCAAATGGAAAGACCAATTACACACCCCAAAAAATCAAAAGTAAATATAACAAAGTTATAAAGATCAAGCAGGATTTGAATGAAAAGATATGAGAAGATAGCCCCAAATCACTTCTTTATACAAGAGGGAGGTCAATAGGTGTTACACATTGTAATTTTTTTTAACTTTTTCAATATGTTGATCAGTTGTACTGACTTTTTTTCCTCCCTAAAAATATTATTTTTCATACGGGATGGCTCTCTGGGAGAGGATGGAGGAAGATATTTGGGATTACTCTGTTAATAGAAGGATGACAAAATATCAATAAAAACTGATTTAAAAATAGTCCAAAAAGTTTCTCTTCCAAAAATGCCTACTAGCCAAAAGACATTTTTGTTAGCATCAAAGATATTGTGCATCTGACCTTAGTCAGTGTCAGCAGCCTCAGGGAGCACGTTACTGGGCCTGTGTGTGATGTTTTCCATGCTTATTAAAATTGTTCCTACCCACAGGATAATTTATTTTGGCCTAATCTAATTTATTTTAAAACCCCTGTCTGGGGCTAGTATTAATTAGCATGATTGTTCTGAGCATAGAGATAGCAGTATGCTCCAGATATCTTTAGGTTAAAGAAAGAAAAATGGCCTTTGGAATATAAAATGCAATACAGCCAACTCATGATCATCACGAGTGAATTGCCCCCAGTGCAATTCATCAGTGTTGATAATATATTTTTAGTAAGTTCAAAATAGTATTTGAATTCATCTGTGCCAAACGTATATACAGATGTGACCGGAGTAAAGAGATTTTTTAAGGCAGTATTTTCTTCAGTGGTCTTTTGGACCTCCTTTTCCATTTGGCTAATTCTGCCTTTTAAGGCATTCTCCTCATTGGCTTTTTTTGAGCTCTTTTGCTGTTTGTGTCAGTCTATTTTTTAAGGTGTTATTTTCTTCAGCATTTTGGGGGGTTTCCTTTAGCAATTCGTTGACTTGTTTTTCATGATTTTCTTGTATCACTCTCACTTCTCTTCCTAATTTTTCCTCTACTTCTCTTACTTAATTTTCCAAATCCTTATTGAGCTCTTCCATGACCTGAGACCAATTCATCTTTTTCTTGGAGGCTTTTGATGTAGGATCTTTGATTTTGTGGACTTCTTCTGGCTGTATGTTTTGATCTTCTCTGTCACCAAAGAAAGATTCTATAGTCTGAGTCTTTTTATGCTGCCTGTATATTTTCCCAGCCAGTAACTTGACCTTTAAGCTCTCTGTCAGGGTATGACTGCTTCCAGAGTGGAGAGTGCTTTGTCTCAAACTTCAGGGATTTTGCCCTGCTGTTTTCAGAGCCTCTTCTATTCTGAGGTGGTATGATGCTTCTCTCTTGGCCAGTTCTCTGGTCTATGAGTGCAAGCACTCCTTTCTGCTGTGTAACTACCAGGAGGACTCCCTCTCCATAGTCCCCGCAAGCTTTGTCACACCAGCATTCCTCCTCCCCCAAGGACCACCAACCAGGACTGTGACCCAGATCCAAGCAGGGCTAAGCAATAGAATATTATCTTAGCACCAGCAAAGATATCCCTGCACTCCTGCTCTGGTTAGCTACCAGATTCCCTCCACTGTGGGCCTAGAGCCAGAAGCAGCAGCCCAGTCACAGCTGCAGCCACCTCTGCCACCCTAGGGCTGGGGCCAGACCAAGCACTTCTCTCACCCAGGTCCAACAGTTTTCCCATTGACCTGCTCCATTGTCTTTGGCATTTGTGGGTAGAGAAGCCTGCTCTGCTCAGTCTACTCTGGCCTGGTGTCTTCCTGTATGGCCCAAAGTGGGTTGCACTCCACTCCCAGTATGGTGTGACATACCCTTCTCAGCAACCATCTAGGCCATCTTGGGCGGGAGATTTATTTCACTCTGTCATTTCGTGGGTTCTGTAGTCCTAGAATTTGTTTAGAGTCATTTTTTATTGGTGTTTGGAGGGATTTGGAGGAGAACTCAAGCCAGTCCTTGTTTTCAAGCTGCCATCTTGGCTCCGTAAAGAGCTCTTAATAAGAGAAGACATATTGCAATGGAAAAAGTGTTAGATTTTGTGTCAGAGGACTTGAGTTCAGATCCTGGCTCTCTCAATTACTACCTATGTGACGCTGGGAAGATCTCTTAGCCTTTTTGTTTCAATTTCCTCATCTGCAAAATGAGCAGGTCGGTCCCTTACAGCTCGAAATCTATGATACTATCATCCTATGTTTCTTTTTAACCTTTTACTTATGAATTTCCATGGCTGAAAATCTTCATTGTTACTGTTAAGTCATTTTTAGTCATATCTAACTCTTTGTGATCCCATTTAGAGTTTTCTTGGCAAATATACTGGAGTGTTGTGCCATTTCCTTCTCCAGCTCAGTTTGCAGGTGAGGAAACTGACTATATGACCCTGGACAAGCCATTTAGACTCATTTGCCTCATTTTCCTTAACTGTAAAATGAATATAATAAAATCACCTCCCTCCCAGGGTTGTTGTGAGTAAATGAGATAATACTTGTAAAGACACCTAGCATAGTGTCTGGTACATAGTAGGTACAATATAAATGCTAGTTATTATTATTATTAACAATATCTAAATAGACTATAAAAGTAGGTGGGAATCAGGTTGTATAGAACTTTAAAAGCTAATCAAGGGAATTTGTACTTTTTTTCCCTAGAGGTACATTCATAGAGGTAACTTTATACCAATAAAATCAAAAGTCCAGCAAATAAATAAATTGGTCTACAGATTTGTCTTTATAAAGCATAAATATAAAACATTTCATAACATTCAATATTTATTCTTTAATAGTATAAAATGTGTGTAATTGATGCATAGTAGTATTAAATGAGCATGACATGAATTCTGGATCATTATAATTGCAGGAAGGAATAGAAAATATTTAGTTGGACAACAGACAAACCTACTAAGACAATGATATTTAACAGGCAGAAGATCACTTCCAGATTTATGTCCTTGAGTTTAATTATGTTATATAATACGCATTTTCTAAAATTTTGTGGTATGTAGTTCTTAGTTAAGTCCCTTTATCCAATATGCCTAAAAGAAAGTTTTGGGAAGGGAAAGTCATTTTCCAAAGTTAATCCAGATATTCCGATCACTAATACTAATAACCAACATTTATAAATTGCTTTACATATCTTATTTCATTTGATTCTCATGACAACCCTATGAAATAAGTTCTGTTATTATTTCAATTTTATATGTAAAACCAAGACTTGGAAAGGCTAAGTGACTTGTCCGGAGTCACATGACTAGTGTTTGCAGCAGAATTAGACCTCGGGTCTTACTTCCTCAGTCCTGTCTCTAGCCATTTCATCACTATGGTTTTCTGGCTAATATGGTTTCTTCTCTCTAAGTAAGAGCTGGATTTTCTTACTCTTAATTAAAAGAACGATGGAGATGTCAGTGAAAATAGGTGGCATCTGATCTAATTACGGTTTGTACTCAAATCAATTCTTTGTCTTTTTAAGACATATTCCCCAGTGTTGTCCAAAAGCTTCCATATTGATTATGTCACCAATAGAATGTAATGTCCTTAAGAATAGGGAATGTTTTCTTTTGAATTTTGTGCCTGCAGTGACTAGCACTGTGCTTGAGACACGACAGGCACTTAACCCATTTCTGGAATGTAAAAGTCTATACAAATGCTGAGTTAAATGAAAAAAAAACCTCTATGACAATATATTGACTATTAAAAATGCTTCACAAAAAGTCATGTTTATTAATGTTTGGTTCCTATTGAATTTAAAGACTATGCCATGTTAATACAAATTGACTAACCATAATTAAAGAAAATTAAAATAATAATAACATTATTATCAGATATTTTTGGATAGATAAGCTGAATTAAATATAATGTGTGTATGCTGTTTGACTAGCAAATCATATATGGAGAATGGTGATGTCAGTGCCAGAAAAAGTAAGGCATTGTGACTGAAATGTTACCAGAATATTTGCCTATATATGCAGGTGCTAACTGTTCATCCTGAAGCCTAATGTAGCGAATGTTGAAAGCAAGCAAATATTATCTTGTCTCTTTTCAACATAAATTGTCATTGGGTAAGCATATGCAAAGAAAACAAATGATATTGATAATAATTAACCTTTCTATAGCACTTGAAGGTTTCCAAAGTACTTTCTTCGTAATAGTCCTGTGAGGTAGGTTTTGCAAATATAATCCCTTTTTTAATTAAAAAAAGGAGAAACTGAGGTGGAGAGGTTAAGTAACTTGCCTAGGGTTACAGAGCTAGCAAGTGACAAAGATGGTAGTCCAGTGTTCTTTCAACACCATTCTACCTCCCTGATTATCCGTCTATCTTATTAAATTTGTCAAGGACTGGGGAGCAGAACCAGGAGAACATCATACACAGCTGTAAACACATTGTATCTGTGATGACTAATTTTGATAGACAGCTCTTCTCAGCAGTCCAAGGTTCTAAGACAACACCAAAAGACTCATGATGGAAAAAGCAATTCACATCTAGAGAAAGAATTAGGGAGTCTGAATGCAGACTGAAGCAAACTATTTGCTCTCTCTCTCTCTGTTTTTGCTTTTGTTTCTGTTTATTCTCGTGGTTTATTCTATTGGTTATAATTCTTTTTTACAACTTTATTGTGTAAATATATTTAGTGTGAAGGTATATGTAGAACCTATATCAGATTGCATGCCTTCTTGGGTGGGGAGTGGGGAAAAGAGG
This sequence comes from Phalanger gymnotis, assembly GCA_028646595.1. Classification (NCBI taxonomy): domain Eukaryota; kingdom Metazoa; phylum Chordata; class Mammalia; order Diprotodontia; family Phalangeridae; genus Phalanger; species Phalanger gymnotis. Next base: position 147,726,711 of record CM053624.1, on the reverse strand, counting down.
GAAGAGGAGAAAATTGAAACTCAAAAACTTGAGGAACTGAATACCATTAACTAAAATAAATGAATACATTTAAAAGAAAAAAAATTTCTCAAGGATTGTGCTCTCCACTGGTCAGAGTGTGAGATTTAGGTTGGCATTTCAATGCACTTGAAATAACTGCCTCTAATGGACTTTAAAGGATTCTTGACCTTCCTTGGTTCTGTCCCTTGGTTTTCTTTTCCCCGTAAGAGCCAAAATATTTCATAGTTCTACCTCGAGTCTTGGGTCACTGAGCATGTGGCCATCTACTTTCCTTATCCACAGTTACCAGCTCCTAGCCCCAATTGATGTATGATGCTAAATCATTATATAATGAAGTACCAAATTACTCAGGCTTTTCTAATTTCCACAGAAAATGAACTTTAATGCAAAACTATGCCTGGCTAATTAAACTTTCCTGTGATCTAATTTGCTCTAATTATTTCCATAAATTGAGATGTAACAGGGGTTATATAAAATTATCCTAACACGGAATTGGGTTACAGTTGGAGCTTTAAGCTAAGATGGAGGCTCGGAATTACTCAGTTCTCATTGCTAGACATGTTCTGCCTTTTTCATAACCTCTCAAAATAGTCTTTTGTGTTACATTTCTCTCAGTCTCACCCCCAGATTCCCAAAGAAAATTTCCCAGAAGGTAGTAGCTCTGCCATATTGAAGATTCAAGCCATCTTCAGCAGCTGTGGGCTGAACAGAGACACCTTTGATGCAGGCGCCCAGAACAGCAGTGGGATTCACTGTCAATGTTTGATACAAGAACTTAGAGAAACCATAATTTCCTGAAGGATATAGTCTCTAATTGTTTGCTTAATCGGTGAGTAGAAATGGACTACTTCAAAGGCCTGGGTTCCAGTTCTGCTCCTTATTAATGTCACCTTATTCAAGTCATTCATCTTCACAAGCAAAATCGGGCTGTTGTAAAGTATAAATAAAACAGATTTATGTGAAATGTTTTGTCTACCTTAAAGCTTGTACAAAAATGGGACCTACTGTCAGGTAGTAAAATCAGCTTCCAACAACTAAAACTCCACTCTCTCCGGGCTATAATTAATGGCCCTTAGATTACTACCATTGCATGGTAGTCTGGTCGAAGTGTTCAAGTTGCAGACACACTTGCACCCTCCGATCTGTCCCCTTAAATAACTAGGTGGTGAAGTAAAAAGAGTGCTGGACCTCAAATCGGGAGGATCTGAGTTCAAATCTTGTCTCAGATACTTATTAGCTATGTGACCCTGGCCTTTCTGGGTCTCAGTTTCCTCATCTGTAAAATGAGAGGTTTAACTCCATGGTCTCTACGGATCCTTCCAACTATAAATCTACAATCCTAGCAGCAACCAAGTTGAAGTCATTAACCCCACCTGCCTGGACTATTTGTAATGACTCCCTAATTGGCCTCTCTGCTTTAAGTTTCTCTATATTCCAATCCATCCTTATTGCAGCCACCAAATTGGCTTTTCTAAAGTGTAGGTCTGACCATATCACTTCCTTGAATTAATAATAATAATGCTAACAACTACTGCTACCTTTTATATATTGCTTTAAGGGTTACAAAGTACTTTACACCTGTTATTTTATTCTCACAACAACCCTGGGAAGTGTTATTATTATTCCCTCTTTACAGATGAAGAAATTAAAGCAAATAGTTAGGTGACTTCTCCAGAGTCACACGGCTACTAAGTATCTGAGGCAAGATTAAAACTCAGGTCTCACTGACTCCAGATAGTACTCTATCCAATGCACTACCTATATACCTCTAATTTCCAGAAAAATTCCAGAAGTTTCCTATTGCCTCCAGGATCAAATATAGTCTTTATTTAGTACTTAAAGTCTTTAACAAAGTCTTGACCCTAACCTACCTTTTCTATCTTATTAAATATTACATCTTCATAAACTCTATAATCTAATTAATTTGGCTTTTTAAACTTTTTCTTATAAATGGCACTCCATTTCCAATTTCTGTTTCTTCACTCCAACCAAATAGAATATATTTCCCTCTACCTCCTAGACTCAGCTTAGTTCCTTTCAAGACTCACTCCAGTGGAAAAATTGGAGTCAAAATGGAGGAATAGTACAGAAAGTTTTATTTCCTTGCCAATTTCCCCTAAAAACTCCTCCAAACACATCTAGAAAATGCACCAGACTGAATTCTGATTGGAAAATCAAAGAAAAAATTCACAGTGAGTCATTTCTCTAATAGAGGTTGGCATAGATAAAAAGATATAGAGGTCAATGGACATTGTTGATGGATTTGGCCAAGTGTATACTCTATAGGGTATTCCAGCCCATGGAGGGGCTGTGCACCAAAGCAAAAAAAAAAAAAAGATGTTCCAGACAAAGCACAGATGGTCCTAAATTTGTGTAGAATGCAGGAAAAGGTGCCAACTGACAACTCTGCTACTTACTACCTGTAGATCCTGACAGACTGAGGAGGAGACCTGTGCCTAGGGGTGGCATTCCAGGGTGAAAAGTACTAAGGCTGTGTACTAAGAAAGAAGCAAGTTCAGAACCAAACAGAACTGTGTGGCTATGTACCCAGAAGCACAGAACTTGTCTTAGTTCTATCTTCTAGCCCAGTCTGAAACCTGTAGTGGAATAATCAAGGAAGGAATCACAATACAAAGGAAGCCTGCAGTTCTGTCACTCTGAACCATTAGAGCTTTCCAGAGGTCTGATAGTGGCTGAGTCCAACAGCAGTTTATTGAAACTTCAAACAAGGAAAGCCAGGGGGCCTGTTGCTTAGATTCAAACCCAGATCAGAAACTTGCAGAATTCAGGACTGGGTGCAACAGGTCGATTTTGTGCTGAATCAAACCATTTTGGGAGCACCGAAAGCCTTCAGGGCCCCAGCCTGAGCTTCCTCTGAGATCCTAGAATAACACACACTCAGGATGCCCCAAGAAAATCGTAGCACAACTGGCCCAGACATCCTATACAGAAGTACTTAGCTTGGGCCTAGCATAAAGTCCAACCAAAGCAAAGAAGTAACCAGGAAGAATGAGCAAACTATAAAAGAATCCCACCATAAAAAGCTATTATGGCAACAAGAAAACTCAAGATATGAATTCAAAATTATACGATTCCGAAATATCTACAAGCAAAGTGTGAAAGAAGAGCACAATTATTGGCATTCCTGGAAGAAATGAAGAGTAAAAACAAACCCAAAAAAAGATTTTTAAGTATATTAATTATATGAGAATTGTAGAGGAAAAAACAAAAAAGAGATTCAAAGCAATTGAAGAAAACATTGGAAAGGGAGTTAATATTTTGGTACAAGATGTACAAACATCTAAGCAACAAATTTCTTGAAAATTAAAATGGACTAAATTGAAGCTAATGACTCCATGAGACAAAAAGAAATTAAGAAATATTAAACCAAAATCAAAAGGCTAAAAAAAGCAGAAAATGAATAACAAATCATAGCAAAGCATGGAAAACATAAAGCTACAACCCCCTCAAAATTGTGTAGATATAACATTTCAAGGAATCATAAAAGAAAACTGTCCAGATCTCTTAGAACAAGAGGAAACGGTGGAAATAGAAATAATACACCAGTTACTACCTGAAAAAAACACCAAGATGAAAACTCCCAGAAACATTATAGCCAAATCCAGAATTTCCAGGTCAAAAAAAAAAACTGAAACAAAACAAAACTGCAAGGAGCAAGAAAGAAAGAATTCAAGTTCAAAAAAGCTAAAGTCATGATTACACATGATTTAGCAGCTACCATTACAAAGGAGCATAGAGCTTAGAATACAACTTTCCAGAAGTCAAGGGATATAGGCTCATAATTAAGAAAAACTTATCCATAAATACTGAGAATAATTCTACAAGGGGGGGGGGGGGAAATGATCTTTAATGAAATAGAACTTCCAAGCATTTCTGATGGAAAGACCAGAGATGAATAGAAACTTTGAAGGGCAAATGTAAGTCACAAGAAATATGAGAAGATAAACAAGAATAAACAAATCATAAGGGACTAAAACGAGGCTATGTTGTTTGCATTTTAATATAGAGCAATGTTATATGTGTCCCCTATGAACACTATAATCATCAGGAGTTGGAGATTAATTATACAGAAGGTCTTGGAATTGTTCTGTTATGTCTTGATTATCTTAAAAGAAAAATGGAAATGGAGAGGAAGAGGAATACGCTGTGGGGGGATGAGAAAGGAAAGGAAGGTTAAGGAATATTATTATCTCACATTTTCAAGGTACATAAGTAGAAGTCTATACAAACAAGTAGTAAGGGGTAAGGAGTGGCTGACACTTGTATCTCACTCTCATCAGGATTGTTCAGAGGAAGGAAGAATGCACGTGCGCACACACACACACACACACACACACATATACAACTTTCCCAACCTGACCTTCAGTCCAAACTTCTACTTTCAAAATAACTAAATGATTTGGGTATTGGAAGTGGGGAAGGGGGAGTAGTAGACAAAGCCTGCAAAGAGCCCCTAACTGGTGGTTATCTACTTAGGGAAAGGTTACTCTGAGGTGGAGACTCTGTCCCAGAGTTGTGCTAATATTTAAGCTATGGCACAAATGGACCGATTTTCTAGACCAAGCTATTCTTTCCTTTATACCAGGGTAACATTGAAATTCTAGTGTTTTGACATGAGATTTATCCATTCTTTTGTCTACTAAAATAACTCACAACTCACATTGGTGGAAACTTGGAGAGAATTAAGGAATGTGTAGCTGAGATTACACTCCTTGAAATGGATGCCATCTGCGAGAGTCTTCTGAAATGGCCCTTAAAAAGCAAAAATCAATTAAATAAATATATAAAAATTAAACTCATCTATATTTTTAATGTACCTCATTGTAGTTCATTATGTAAGACCCCCATATGTTCTGTGTCATTAGTGAAACATTCTCAGTGGTGTAATGATGTAGTATATACACATGGGGTAGAATAATGCGTTTTTCATCTCTTCTGCACGTTTCATTACAGGGTGTAGATGTTGTAATTTTTCACTTAAGATTCTTTTATTTTTTTTCATATAGAAAAGAACTAGATTCAAAGCTGCATCCATTTTCTCCAATTCCATATTTCAGCAAATAACCTTCTGTTGCAGACAACTTTTCTTAATGGGCTTTCTTGGCGATGAAGAACTAGAGGAGGAAGGTGGCTATCACCAGTGTCCTATGACATCCAACCAGGGTGCCTTTCTTTTGGAACGAAGGAAATCCCTTTTGTTTCTCTAGCTGATTAATACATTTGTGGCTTACTCACCTTTTCCTTGAAGGGAGATTTTTAGCCTATAGCCTGCGAGGCTAGCTGAGCTTCTCCTTCTTGCAAAATAGCTCTCTCAAAGGTTTGCTTTCGAGATGATCCGTTGTGGTTTATGGTTGCCTTTGCCTCCATTGGTATTTTATGGCTATGCATACTATATAACTGGAAGGTTTTGATGACTTCATTATAATTAGACCTCCCTTACTAGTTACCTAATCCTTGTGAATATTTGGGACTCTGACAGCCCACTGGTGAGCACTATAATTCTCTTTTGATGACATGAAAGGCCATTTGTGTAGCAGCTTATAAATAGCTTCGTGCTGATCCAGTGGAATTTAGTTTTTTAAATGGAAGGGTTACAAGTCGCGCAAAGGTGTAAAAGTTAAATATTTCCATGGGAAGTTTGGGTCCAGTGGTAATTACAACTCCCCCTTCTCATTTTACTTGGGTTTTTTTTGGGGGGGGGGGTGGAGGGTTCCTCCTCTCCATTTCTTCACAGGAATAAAAAGGCAAAAAGATTTCTCAGAGTTAGAATCTAAAACTTTATCCAAATGACTTAGAAATGTACATCTCCCTTCCATCCCTCTTCCTCATCTTCAATACAACCCATGTGTAATAAGCAGTTACAGTGTTAGCTTCATTCCTTATTCCCTAACACTGCCCTTCCCATAACCCTAACCTTGACCTGGAGGGATTCCTACTCTAAGGAAGGAAGAAAGGCATGTTATTACATGTTATTTTATTACTGAACTCCTGCTGAGCAGAGATTGCCAAATGGGCTCAATTAAGTGTTTCTTGGGATGTGTGTTGCTGTCTAGGAGGAGCTGATACTGTCATCCATATTTCATTTGCACAGGGCACTACAATATATTCACTCCATTCACTTTGGTTGATTCCAAATGTTTTATTTAGAATCTATTTTCTTTTCATTCACGAGGTATTGTTTTTAATCAAGTATCCTCCAAGCTCCCTTCCTCCAAAATGGGGAGAAAGAAGGGAAATATAAAAGAAAAAAAGCAGGGACTCACGGGTCCACAAGATCTGCTTGTCCACTAAGTGCTTCTTTAATAAAAAGTGGGGGAGAACTTGACATTGAACAGTCACTGAGCTCTGTTCAGCATCAAACTATTGTTTGACATTAAGGCTGATGTTGACCAAGGCCACGGACCCACATTCAACAAGCTGAAATATTCAAATAGTGATCAGAATGCAGATGATGCAATGGCGGCAGTAGTTTGTTATAACAATCATGAATCAGGCAAGGAAAAAAGGGCAAGTGAGTAAGTGGCTACTCCCACCCCCACCCCGCTGATCCCCATGGGACCGGCCATTTTCAAGTACATATCTTATGTGTCTACTATGTATTGGATTGAACTGTGGGAGCAGGTACTTTTTTTTGTAACTCCAGAACTTAGCACAGTGCCTGGTACATAGTAGGTGCTTAATAAATGCTTATTGGTTTGTTGACTATGTGTAAGACACTATGCATGGTGGTAGGGATTTTTTTTTCCCTTTTGGGGGAATAGGAGGAGCACGGTGGAGTAGATTGAAAGCCTTAGTAGTACATACTTCCTCGGCTGCCCTGGAGAATGACCAGACAAAGAAGAAAAAGGAAACAGGAGCAAGAAATAAAATATTCACTAGGTGTGATGCCCTCTCTCTCCAAAAGATTATCTTCTAATTCACCCTAAGTAAACAACTAGCATGTGATATTCTGCAAGTGGACCAGTAATGGTGCTTCCACATTCCACAGCTGTGTATATTATCTGGCAGACAGATGTTGGATTTAGGCTGGAGTTGACACAGTTGTTGTGCAGAGGGAAAAAAGACAGTCCATTAGCACTAATTCTCTCCTCTTTAATAGTAGGCATTGTGTTTGAACCAGACCTGCTCAGTTTATCTGTTCGGCTCTGTTGACTCAGACTCTTCTTAACTTTCTCTCCCTTTTAAGGGAGGAGCTAATCTGGTTACTTAAAGGTTTTGGCCTTTGGCTGAAACCTTTGATTTTAGATCTTAAAGCAGGAATACTTTTCCTTTTCCTCTTGACTCCATAACTACCGACCAGGGACTCCATTGTTTAGGCTGAAATTAGATGACTACAAGTGATAACACCTGCTACAAGTTCATTAGATCTCATTGGCTTCACTACAGTGTCTGGCACTTGAATAGTTTCATTGGGAGAAGATGGAGCAGGGGGCAGTGGCCCTGACACAGGGAGTCGTTTTTTCCCTGTGGCTTCTCCTACTGTAGTGACTATTATGAGCAATTTGCTTCTTGACTGTGACTAAGTACAGATAGCCTAAATTTCATTCTTGACTATGGTTGCCTGGGGACTAATAGAAGTTCCCAAACCAAGCCAACACATTTTTTTAAGTGCCTACTACGTACAAAGAACCGGTCAATGCTAGGGATTTTTTTTAACCCTTTGTAAAGACATTGTGGCATGGATAGAGAACTTGATTTGGAATTAGAAAGACCTACATTCAGTCAGCGAGCTTTTATTGGTCAGTCAACAAGCATTTATTAAATGGTTACTGGTGCTAGACACAGTGCTAAGTGCTGAGAATACAAAGAGAGGCAAAATATGATCTCTTCCCTTAAGGAGTTCACATTCTAATGGGGAGACAACACATAAATACAAATGCTTACTTACTCACCTGCCCACTTTTCCCTGCCTGATCCATGATTGTCATAACAAACTACTGTTGCCATTGCATTATCTGCATTCTGAACACTATTAAGTATTTCAGGTTGTGGAATGTATGTTGATCTGTGGGTCTGTGGCCTTGGTAGACATCGGTCTTAATGTACATATAAGATAAATAGGAGTAAAAGGAAGGTTGTGTTTGTCCTTCATTTTCGAAGAGGACCATGGCATCAGCCAAATGATGACATGACTTGCAGTTGAGTTTGATTCGAGTGAGGAAGGGCTCGGCAAGGTCACCGGCCTCACTTTCTCCTCCAGAGTCATCTTGATCCAGTGACCAGGTATTCGTCAGGATGACTAGAGAAGACCCAGGATGCAATGCGAGACCCTGGCCCTTTTAGGCTAAGGCCTTTTCAGGTACTCACTTAGAGTAAGGTAACACCCATTCAGTGAACAGGCCTCTTTAGGAAGTGAGTCAAGCGATGGCCCCTTTAATTAGAAAAAAAGGAAAAAAAATCAAGCTGGGAGAGGAAGACCCAAAGGGTTGCTGTTCCAAAGACTATTGACGTTCATTCTAGGCCAGGAGGGCCCAAAATGCAGCCATAAATGGAGCTTGGCCAGGGACCTATTGTGGTCCAATCCAGGCTTCAGAGTGAAATGGTTGGAAAAGAAAAAAGGAAGAAAGGAAGAAAGAGAGAAAGGGAGAAAGGGAGGAAGGGAGGAAGAGAGGAAGGGAAGTAGAAAGGTGAAGTTTTTTAAGCTAGGTGTTGAAGAAAGCCAAGGATGCCAGGAGTCTGTAGGCTAGTGTCTTTGGACTGCAGAGTATGTGGTAGAGAGGAAAATGTAAAAAGACTGGAAAGATAGGAAGCGGTAAAGTTGGGGAGGACTTAGGTTCAAATCATGTTTCAGCCACTGACTTATTAAATGATTCAGGATAAATTTCTGAACTTCCTTGTGCCTTACCTTCATCTGTTAATGAAACAGTAGGGCTAGTTGGTCTTAAAGTCCCTTCCAACTCTAAAAATCCTATGAACCATGATTTCCTTAGTGTAGGAAAATCCTGGTAAGGAAAATCCCTCTACTATACACATATATACCTGATCTGCCATTTATAGTCTTAGAGTTGCTTGAGGACACAGAGATAAATAAAGTGGTTTCTATTGAGTCCCACAGTCAGCATATTTCAGAGGCAGGGCTTAGTCCCAACTCTTTCAGACTCCAAGGCCAGCTTTCTGATCACTACACATTATATACTACACACCAGATGATATAAAAACAAAATGAAAGGCAGTTTCTGCCCTCAAGGAGCTTACATTCTGTTGTATATCCCCTTTTCATTTGAGGTCTCCTCAGAGCCTTAAGGGTCACTTAAAATGTAAAAATGCTCACACATTTGTATGAACGATTTGCTCTTCTCTCACCTACCCTTTGGGGAAAACTTCAGAGAAACTCACCTTCAGGGAGGCTCCATTCTCATGTGAGCTGAGATTCGCAACCCTCAGTGAGTAACATGAGAATAAATCACAAATGAAGAACTCAGTTCACAAATGCTAGATGCAAGGATGCTGGAGTGAAGGAAAGAAACAATAAAACGGGCCAGGGCTGAACAGAACTCGCCAAGGAAAAGATAAGAGCGCCACTAGTGGAGTTGGTTCACTGTTTGCCACCCATCTTCTCTAATTCCCAAGGCATATTCTGTTACACCTTACTCAGCACATCTTCAACAAAGAACCCCAAGTATTATAGTAGGAGCACTAAATTAGAAGGGGAGGCAGTAAACTCAAGTTCTAATGTTAGTTTTGCCACCGAATGACTGTATTGCCTTGCCTAAACCAAGGGTGGGAGGGGGAAGGAGAAGTGTACCTGCGACACTAATCTGCATTATTAACATTTTCTCTGTCAGTTTCTCGTCTAGTTAATCAAGAAAATAATAAACTAAGTCCTTATTTGTAACTTATGCTGCTTTCTGAATTCAATCTAAATTCTTAGATTGAAAATTTAAAAGCAAGCTCTCTCAAGCTGACTCCAGCCCACTCCATGAGAAACCATTCAACTCCATTCCCTCATCTGTAAAATAAAAGGGTTGGAGTATAGGAGACCTTTAGCTTGAATAATCATCTTCTGATAGTTATTGGGTTAAATTTTCACTATGCTATTCAAAAATAAGAAAGTAGGAACATGAGCATTCTGTCTTCATTAAAGACTGCACTCCCCAGGCAATCATTTTTCTTGACTTTCTTTTTCCATCATCTTCTCCTCAAAGCCAGTTTGTTGCCATTATTTTCTCTTGATTTCTAGAAGAGGAAGGTCCTTTTATGTCTGGAACTCCTTCAGGGTGTATGCCTAGTAGTCATATCACTCGCTGAGTGAAAGGGTAAATATAGCTTTTAATATAGAATATATATGTATTATATGTAATGCACATCATTATATATAATATATTATATAGTAACATATTTAATATATAAAATACAACTTTTAAAATATAATTGCAAAATATTTTCCAAACTAGTTGGACTAATTCACAGATCCACAAATAGCACATTAGTGTGCCTGTCTTCCAATAGCTTCTCCAACAGGAAACTTTGTCTTTTGACATCTTTGACAATCCTCTGGATACAAAATAAAACTTCATAGCTTTGTTCATTTATGCTTCTCTTATTAGTGATTTGGAACATTCTTTCATATGGCTGCTGGTAGTTTTCATTTTCTCAGATTTCCATTAGGTAATGATTCCCATCCTAATATAGTTGTCTCAATTTGCCACATATCTTGGATAGAAAAGAGACTGGACCTGTCATAGAGAATTCTTAAGTGAGGAAACTACTTATATTAATGCAGGCCAGCACATTTTTTTGCAATTTATATTTTTAAAGAGTTGTCTAGAGCACTGAAAAGTTGAGTGCCTACTCAGGATCGCTTAGTCAGTGAGTCAAAGACAGAATTTGAACCCAGGTCTTCCTAATTGTGAGGCTAGTTCTCAATCCATTATAACAGACTGCCTCCTTCAGCTATCTTTGATATCTGATCTTTACCAAAGAAATTTACTGTAAGGATGTTTCCCATTTAAGTGTTTCTCTTCTAATTCTTTCACCAATTTAGTTCATGCAAAAAGTTTTCCATTTGATGCAATTGAAAATATCCATTTTGCCTTCTATGTTTCCTTCTATCCTTGGTTTAATTAAGAATTTTTTCCAAGAGTAACTTAATAGTACTTGATTTGACTGTCCTTGATTATGTGGGTATACTTATACATCTATTTATATATGTGTGTATATGTATATATGTATATTGTATATGTGTATGTGTATATGTATGTGTGTATATATGTGTGTGTATGTATGGGGCAGCTAGGTAGTTCAATGGATAGAGTACTGGACCAAGTCATCAAGTCAAGAAGAAGACTCTTCCTGAGTTCAAATCTGGCCTCAGACACTTACTAGTTGTATGAACCTGGGCAAGTCACTTAACCCCGTTTTGCCTCAGTTTCTTCATTTGGAAAATGAACTGGAGAAGGAAATGGCAAACCACTTCAGTAATTTTGCCAAGGAAACCTTAACGTGGGGTTACAAAGAGTCAGATACAACTGAAATGACCAAGCAACAACAACATGCATACATCATACACACACACACACACGCATAAATACATGTGTCGTTTGTGCATGTGGAGTTTATTGTGGTATATGGTACAAATCTTTGTAAATACCTTTCTAGATTTTCCAGCAAGTTGTGTTAAATAGCAAATCCTAATTCTAATAGTTAGTAACTTAGTCTTCAGTTAACCCAAGGGCACCAGATTTTCTGGGTCTTCTTTAGTAATTCTGTTCCAGCAATAAACTTTGCTAGTTTTAAACAGTATAAAATAGTTTCGATGATTACTGCTTTATAATGTAGTTTGAGATTTGGTCATTCTAGGCCTCTATTCCTAATTTTTTTTCATTTTTTTCTGTTGGAAATATATATATATATATATATACACATATATACACACTGATACACAGGTATATATGTATATACCATATGTGTAAATATATACACAGAGACAGATACAAAGGTATATATACACATACCGTATGTATATGTATATAAATATGAGCATGTATCTATAAATATATACACATTTGTAATCCAGATTAATTTTACTATTTTGTTTAGTCTATAAAATAAGCTGTCAATAGTTTGGTTAATATGGCACTGAATTTATAAATTAATTTAGGTACTATCATCATTTTTATTATATCAGTATAGCCCAAACATGAATACCAAATATCTCTCCAATTAGACAATTTTCAAAAAAAATTATAAACCATATGAGACCATTTGAAAACATATTTGAAATCAGTAATGCTGAAGTTTCACCTCACACCCAGCACACTGAAAAAGCTGGCAAATAGGAATACTTACTTTTTTAGGGATTGTAGACAGATAGACACACTGATACACTGTTCGTGAAGTTAGGAATTTGTCCAAAAATTTTGGCTATCAGTTTGGAATAATGCAAGAATGATTTAAGCGTCTGTCCTCCTTAATCCACTGATCACCCTAATCAGTGGTCATCCTACATCAAAGACAGGAAGTCTAATACGTGCCTCAATATTCATAACGATACTTTTGGTGACAACAGGGAACTGGAAATACAGTACCGTAGTTGCCTATCAAATGAGGAATGGCCAAACAACCTATGGTATGTAAATACAATTTCTTACTGTAATTGTTCAATAAGAAATGACAATTATGAGAAACATGGAGAGATGTGTTTGAACTGTTACAGAGTGAAACCAAAAGAAAAAAAATATTCTTGGTGACTACAATAACTTAAATAGAAACATCACTGAAAGGAAGTCATACTCTTCATAACTGAAAAACAAAAGGTCTCTGACAGCAAATAATGAAACAAATCTCTTCTCAGCTGGGGGCAGGGAGGAGAGGAAGGGGAGAGTGTTATGTGCAGCATGTACATTTCTGCTTCCTCCAAAGAATATATGCTCCTTGAGGGCAGAGATTATTTGATTATTGTCCTTGTATCTCCAGTGCCTAGCACAGTGCTTGCCACACAGTAGGCCCTTAAAATTTGATTATAGGAGCATAAATGTAGAGGTCGAAGGGTAGAGGCCATCTAATCCAGCCTTCTCATTGTACAGATGAAGAAATTGAGGCCTAGGGAGATTGAGTAATTCTGTTCTATGACCGATTGATTTTCCGATGCAGTCACAAAATCTGATGTTTTGGGTTTGTTTGTTTGTTTGTTTTCCTTAATTATTTTTCTTTGATAAAAGGAGGGTTGGGGGAAGAGAGGAGAGTTCCAGAAATGGCTGATATAAAACAAAACAAAACAAACAGAACTATACAACAAAAACCGCAAAGGCATTAAAAATACATATTTTTAACAATAAAAATAACTGCCACTATCTGCAGCTCTAAACCAGACCTCATCAGCTACCCTGGCAAAGCTTGGAGGACCCCTGCTCAGGAAAACCCAGCACATCTCTGCAAGCTAAGGACAAAGCCCTCTTGCCCAATTTTCCGTGAAGCAATAAAAAAATCCTTAACCCAATCCCCCCCATCACTTACAATTTAACACAAACCACTCACTCTTGATTGGAGACAGGAGTATTTTGCTTCGGGGCATGTGACAGCTTTTCCCCTTGAAATTCTAACCGTCTTTGCCAATCCCCTCACCTGGCCTGCTGGGGCTCTGATAGGCCACACAGAAAAGCCAGAGGTCATTGGAGAGCACACGTTTAATTTGCACCCTTTGTCTTCTTGCTTGGTTGGAGGCAGACCACAGAACACACACGACTCCCTTTGCAGCGTGGCTGCAGATGGTTAGCACAGCCAAGGCTGGGGGGCGAGGGGCGGGGGAAGAAGGAGGTGGACAGTCTCTACCGAACTGAGAGCCATTTGGAGCAGCCTAGGAAGTGGAATAGGTTTGTTAACCTTTCATCTCACCGTGCTAGATCTGCTTGGGTTTACCATGGAAAAGGTGTTAGCCGGCAGCAAGGGCCTAGCTCTCTGAGCCCCCAGTCCTCATGAACACATTGTTAGCTTTGACCAAGAATAGATCGGGATGAGAACAGCAGGGGTGTGGAAGGCCAGAACAGCGACGATGCAATGGTCTTGACATCAAATCTGTCTTTCAGGCTGCTGCTTTTAATTTCTCAATTCCATACCCACAAAATCCTCTCCAATTATTAAAAAGCAGAGAAGGGGAAAAAAATTACCATCACCATCACATAGACGTTCTGTCAGCAGCAGTAACAGTAGCAGTTACAGAATAACTACAGATAATTACAATCAGTTAATTCAAAGTACCAAGTCACTTCATGCAGAACATGGCTCATTTGTCATTATTGACCTTAGAAGAAGCAAATTTACCCAAATCGATAAAGGTTTCAGATATCCATTAGAGCAGACAGAGATTGGTTACAAGTGTTAGGAGCTTCTATATACCTGTATTAATAGGGGGAAAGTAACTCAGGATGCTTTTGATTAATGAAGAGATTTTTTTTTTCCTTTTGAGACAGTTATTTGAAACCGAATTGACCTTAATTTCGGCCTTAATTCATGTTATGTAAAGTCAGTTGTTTTGTTAAGAAGTTTCAGTTTCATTAGTTGCTGAAACATGAGGTAATTAAAAAGAGAGTTAATCAATCTACAAACCAGGTAAAGCGAAACTTTTCTAAAACAGAACATTCAGGGGCCCTATCCAAATGTGTAATTGGCAGACATTAAGCATATTGGAATGAAATCTGAAGACTTCCCCACACCCCCAACCCCATCCTCATCCTCTTCCATTTTATTAGAAGTGAAAGGGGAGGCAAAACGGTTTAATGGATAGAGTGCCAGTCTTGAAGCAAGGAATACTTGTATTCAAGTCTCACCTCTGACACATACTACATACGTGAGCAAGTCACTTAATTTTCTTGGCAACTCGCTAAGATTAAGTTGCAGAAAAAAAAAAATGCTGACCTGCATTGTAGAGGGATTTTCCTCTGATGAGAGTTCTCTATAGCAATGAAATCACAGGTCTGGCCCTTAGCCCTGTTAGAAGGGAGAAGGTTGATGTTCTGAGAATTGGATCTGAATTAATTTATTTAAACTGGGTTAGAGCTTGATTTATTATAAGTCAGTTAATTCACCTAAACATTAAATTGCTTCGACTGAGTACTCAAAAGGCAAAAAACAAATCTGTGAGGACTATATCAACATAGAAGATAAGGTCACTTTTAAAACTTCTCACCCCCAGAAAAGTAGATCTCTTTACCTCCTATGGCAATTTCTCAGAATTAGGTATGACCTATTCCACACTTTACATTGATTTCTTTTTTTTTTTAACTTTTTTTTAATATGTTTAGTTTTCAGCATTGATTTTCACATGCGTTTGAATTACAGATTTTCTCCCCATTTCCACCCCCCCCACTCCAAGATGGCGTACACTCTGGTTGCCCTGTTCCCCAGTCTGCCCTCCCCTTC